>OX371278.1:16477121-17165454 GCA_947310995.1 Yponomeuta cagnagella
AAAAAGTTTCATTCGAAAACCTCAAACCATGAAGATTCTATGTCAATTCAAAGAACCTATTGCAATAAAACGGCAATTTCATACTTTAACCCCTAATATTTTATATTTTATAAACATGCGCCATTCTTTATGATAACATAATATGATGGTTTCCACAACACAGGCTTTACCTAGCGTGGCGACCACAGTAAACTGTCTGTGTATGTAACCATTTTTATTAATAAACAACTTTTTACTTTTTTTTTAATCACCACGCGCGCCCATCGGCGATTGGCGGTGCGAGAGTATCACCATCATCATCAGCCATTTGACGCCCACTGCAGGACATAGGCCTCCCTCATGGTTTTCCAAGCTTCCCGGGAATATGCGGGAGTATGTTACCGTGTAATGTACCTACTTACTATCCTCGTCAGATGGTCCCATTACAGACTCCATTGGCGAGAACACGAGCGAAAACCTTTTTGAACCTTTTGCATGTTCGCTAACGACCCTTTAAAAACCTCTTGTTTGTTTTCTGATGCATCCATATTTAATGGCCTCTTATGTTCGGAGTAGGTACGTAATGGGTATGATGGAAAATGTCTTTCCTTATTCCTACCACGTGCGTGAGGGTAAATCCGCCGTTTTGATTCCGTCTGATTTTCATTAAACTTGTTAGAAATTCGTGCTTTTTCTTTTTAATACAGCAAGTGTTGAATGGAATGAGCATTATTCTATCTATTACAATGATCTCTAACAGGTCGTAACGCACGAATGTAATAAAATTTTATATAATCCCTGATAATGCGAAAAATAGAAATCTGATGAAGAAAAGTTGTTGCAAAACATAAACTCTAATTGGGCTGTTTCAGAAATTGCGTATTCTAAAGTAAGTATTTCAAAGTAAAGGCCAATACAAAGCCCCACTTGGCCCGGGAATCGTATCCAAACCTGCGCAGTCTCATCCACCCCAATTACCCGAAGACTGCCATTACCACCTGCGTGACAGACAACCCGACGTTCGCAAATTTAATTGCACAAACAAGCGAATGCCGGCGCTGGGGAAAAAAACCGTGTTTCGTTACAAGGGGCTCGACAGCACCGAGAAGTTTAACTCTGGTTAAGTAAGGTGGCATGATCAACTGTGACCCCTTCGCTCTTCAATAAAAGAAAAACCATGTGGTGCAAAATTCGAGTGCGATGTGGAAAACAGAGAAGGATATCACATAAATGAGGAAACATCTAGACTGAGGCCATTTGTAGACACAAATTAAAATACGGCAGCCCCCAGTGGTAATAGAACCCACGATCTCTGTCTTGGTCAATTAAACTACCTCGTTTGATTACCACGGCATTACAGGTGGTGCTAGGCAGTCGGATTTTGACTTTTTAACGTCATAGAAAGACCGGATGCACCACGCTTATAGTGTTTGATCCCAATAGTCCCAATATAGGGTTTTCTCGCAGGGTCTACACAAGAAAATCTTAAGTTTTGATCTAAGTACGTTCCGCAATAACCTGGGATCGAACTTGTACCCTAAGCCCCCGTTAATTCCCGCTGAGGAACAACGCAAGAAAACCTTTGGTTTTGAGATAAGTACATCGAGATAAGTATATCGAGATAAGGAAATCGAAATCTGGGACAGAATTCGATTTCCTAAACTCTCGTTCATTTCCGCTGAGGAACAACGCAAGAAAACCGCAGGATTTAAGTAAGTACGTCTCGCGAAAACCTGGGATAGAACTTGGTTTCCTATTTCCCGCTTACTCCCGCTGTGGCATTGGGCCCCGAAATTCTCTGCAGTGCCGGCACGCTCTTGAATACTTGATGTCGGCAGATTAACTCGTTCTGTTCGGATGCAAACACTCTTTGTGCGCACGGCATCACAATTGGTAAGCGCACGGCGCAAGTTCTTTTGACTTCGCGATTCTTTTGGGCCGGAAGTAAAAGCGCAATTCGTAAAACATCCCTCGTATTTTTAAATAACTAATTCGGTGAGTTTCTTAGATTTATATTTTTCAAACTATCAGATTTTATGTGAGTAATTTTATTAAATACGCGCTCTACCATGTCGCAGCGCTAGCGGTGGTAGTCTAGTGGGTAGAACATTGGACTCTGAAGCGGGAGACCCAGGTTCGATTCCCAGTGCGGGCATGTACCTATGACTTTTCTTTTTAACTTATGTACATTTGTGAAGTTATAGTAGCAATACCACTCACTAACGGTGAAGGAAAACATCGTGAGGAAACCTGGGTGTCTGAGCTATTCACATAACGCAGCGCTTGAAATCACCAATCCGCGGTGGGCACGCGTGGTGATTAAGCCCATATTCTCTCTCTCTGAGAGAAGGCCTGTGCCCTACAGTGGGACGTATATAGGCTGCTTATGATGATGGCATTATCTACCTGTTAGCGACACCACGAAGCAGAATAATCGTTAAAAAGTAACATACAAGGTGTCGTAAATTACGAATTGACGTGTTTCTGCAGTTGCGCAAATTTTACGTATCCCGGTATACGTGGGATATACCTGTTACTAAGATCAGGTATATGGGCATTGCCTGAAATACGACACGAGCCTGTAATCGCATGGTAGGGCCAGGCAATATTGTTTTATTTATTTTTCTTTAATTAAGTATACCTATAAATGTATAGATAGATAGATAGATAGATAGATAGAATATATATATTTATGTACATATAAATTTAATTATATTCATAATTTTTAAACATGCTTTATGCTGGCTATATACCTTTATTCATTTGTGTATGATTTTATTTGAGTATATGGTAGTTTATTCAGTGATTTAATAAAAACAATTTAAGTATATGTTTCATACTGTATACATAATACGTATGTATACAGTATGAAACATATACTTAAATTGTTTTTATTAAGTCACGGTTGTACCACACCGCGGTATGTGACGCTCGCGGGGTAACTCTTGGCACTGACTGAAAATCAGCGCTGAAGGCTTGACCCTCAGCATACTGCTGAGTCAGTTGCCATTTATAGCAGCAGTGACACGCCGTGACCGTTCGTTTTCCTTTCTTTTTTATAACATTTCGGTTGAAATATTTTCTTTGTTGTTTTTTTTGTTTTGTTATTGTGGCGTGTGCACTGTTTTTATAGAATATGGTCATAATATCGTGCACCTGGAATGCAATGACCCACCTGCTTCCCCCTTAACTACGCCGCCGAGCTTCTCCGGTTAATACTTATAACCTTATGGGTTTAAGGATTTCTTTAAATTGGCATGTCGCCGGCCCGTCGCATGTGGATAGTCCTTAAACGCCTTTGTGACGTAATAAAGGTTTACCAGAATTCCAAACCGAAGGTAGGCACTGGCTTTAATTTATTTATCCGCAATCCACCTTCTGTTATCGGTGTTATTTGTGGTTTGCAGCAAATTGATTCGACTGACAGCAAGTGCCAAAGTTTTAACGAGTGTTGTCTGGAGCGATGCCGGCCACAGGTAGGGCTTTTCGTATTAGATCTGGCTTAGTTTCCCCTTGTTAGAGTATGTCTGGAGATGTCTGGAGGGCTTGTTAGGGTATACGGACCTGTCTGGTGCGCCGCGATCGATTTAGAGTACCTTTCTATACTCGACCAATCGATCGGATGCGAACTTTTATTCGTAGATGAAAATGGAGCCTTTGTATTTAAAAGGGCATCTTATAGGGGTCCTCTGGGTCCCTTGAACTTTCTACCATATGTTAGTTCAGTGGTCCCTAACCTTTCCGATCTTTTTTCCCCGATGACCTGTCACATACACTTATCACGAAACATTGCAGAGCACAGGCTTTCTCTCAGAGAGAGAGAGAGGGCTTAATCACCACGCGGGCCCACCGCGGACTGGCCATTTCTACCGCTAAGGTATTTGAGCATCTCAGTGACTTGGGTTTCCTCACGATGTTTTACTGACTGTAAAGGACATCGGTGTCGCTACTATAAACTGACAAAATATGTACCTACGTCACTTAAAAAACAAAGCCCGCTCCGAGGTTCAAACTCTCTCGAAATCGGTAAGCGTCGAACTTCATTTTGGGACATTTTTCGTACAAATCATTAGCAATCCAACAAATTCCATGATTGGTATTTTACCGCCAGTTTTTCAATTGAGAATTACTAATACTAAGTGGGTTGTTAATGTACGAAGGAATTTTAATTGTGTGCTTTGTCCGTTATATTTTATTTTTTTTGCATTTTTGTTTGTTTCATGTATAAACAATGTTTATGTAATGTATTGAGTATTGTGCGCTTAAATAAATGTTTTTATCTATCTTATCTGTATGTCTAGTTCTTTTTTGAGAAATCTGAAAAGTCCGAGCGATAAGTCCAAGCGATACCTTTTTTATCTAGCCTATATACGTCCCACTGCAGAGCACAGGCCCCACCGATACAATTAGTGTCATTCTCGATTCAGAAACCGGCGGTTATTAAGTAGGTAGGTTGGTTCCATATATCAATATTTCCCGAATAAGTCAATAGCATTTTGAGCTTCCAAATAAAGTTTCACTTATAACACGAAATTTAAAATTTGCACGTTACCGCATTTAAAACATCGCTCGAAAACCGCCGTAACTGCTACGTTTCTCCATTTGATTCTGAACCTTGGCTCTTTTGATTTAAAGGCGGATTTCAGGCGAAAATCACCGGGTGTTTAACAGAGAATTTCAGTGTAACTCGACGAATTGGAAGTCACTGTCGGCAAGTAATGGCCGATCGTGACACGAATGCCATTTAGAATTTGCCGATACAGTTTATACGGAGAGAGACTGAAAGAAAATTTATACAAGAGGCTTTAATTTTGTTCCCTGGGAAAGAACTTGCGCCTACGTGAATGAAATATTTGCATCTGGAGCGAATTTCACGGCAGGTGAGCCACGTCTTAGAGTTCCGTACCAATGGTTTTTTTCTAAGGGGTTCTGGCCCTAGACCGAGCTACATCGAATACCAATAAGACTTTGAATTCGTTCATTATAAGGGGACATTCCGTGTGGCGCCGGATTAAAAATAGCGTCACTCCATTTCCTTCCGTGGATGTCGTAGAAGGCGACAAAGGAAATCAATTACCAGGAGACGGGCAGCAGCGTCTTCCTGAGATTCCAACCGCATACTGCGATCGCCAGCCCGCCTGCCAAGCGTGGCGATTATGGCCTATGTCCTGCAGTGGGCGTGAAATGGCTGATGATGATGATGATGAAGGGGACATTTTTACCATAATTTGAAAGTAAAAACATGGCGCTAGTTTTGAAAAAGGTCGCCCACCCGCTGGACCAACGATCTGAGGCAGATTGCTGGCAGTGGCTGGATGATGATGGCTGACGACAGAAGTCCAGCAGGGAAAATACCATACCAAATTACCACCCTGGCTACTTAATTAAGTGGCTAATATAAAATATTAATATAAATTTCAAATGGTATAAAATTGCTCTAGATAATTCAGCTCTTCAACCATTTAGGCTGAAAGGAAATTATAAGGTTATGTAGGTACCTACTAGATAGGTAAGTCTCGTAAAATATTTACCTAAACTAAGCCTTTTGTTAATCAAATTTCATCTAAAATGTATAAAGCTTTCAACTTAAGTGCTTGAGAGCCGTTAATGCTAACAAAATAACACGAAATTTGTTAAATATCCTTAGAGAAAAGTAACCTGTTAGGCTCATCCATCTTGTCAAATATTTACCAAGTCTCTAGTTAGTAAATATTTTTGAATTTTGCTTTTAAAGGAAGAATAGCCTTTATAATTTTCAGTTTTTTTGTATTTATTATAATAATTCATAGAGAATCTAAATATATGCCAATACTTGAAAAAGTAAATATTTTGTAAAAAACCGGCCAATTGTAAGTCGAATGTTTATCGTCGAAAAGTGGAAGTATAAAAAGAAGAGAGAAAGAGATAATATGGAAGTTTGGACATGGAGATGAGAATCATACATTTCACAACATTTTCTCTGCTCTTACTTTTCTCAAATAATGCGCGGAAATTAAAACTAAGTAATACGTATAGGCAGATCTTTTTACTTTTCAAAATCAATGACGAACAATAATAATTTTGCCCGCGTTAAAGTATCCATTTGTTTTTTTCCAATAAACAGCTTTCTATTTGTAAGCCAGTTCGAAATTTAAATAAAACCTTTGATAAGTTACCTACCTCCTTGCCATGTTTCGGAGTAAAAGATCGTTCCATGTTTAAAATAACACGACAGTCTTTTTTCTTTTTAATCTGTGGTTTACTATGTAATATTTTCAAACATGCTTGGAATTTTGAGCATTATTTCGACAACCTTCATCGAGATAAATCGAAATTGCTGTACTGGCCAATTACACGCGAGCAGCGCGGCCGGAAAAAGCTTCGCCTCGGCCCACATTTCCACGTTCGTCCGTCAATGCCTCTTTTGCTGGCCGCTGCAGAAATATACAAGCATGTTTGAGAAAAAAGTATTTATTGCCTCATCAGAAAAAAAGACTTAAAACAAAGTAACGCTTATCTCCAAGAAGGTTGTCAAAATAATAAGTACTCAAACCAAGCATGTTTGAGAAAAGGAACCATTTTAACTCAATGCGTCCGAGTGCACAAAGATCTTTTTTAATTTTCTCGCTCCTTTCCGGCAGTGGTAGCAAAAACGGCGGCCATATTGGTTTTTTGGCGGGAAAAATCGAATAAAGGACAATAGGACCCGGTCTCTATGTCATAATCATATTTTTTCGCTCACAAAAGATTCTTACGTTAATGTGACTGGATAATAAATGAAAGTCAGCCGCACAGTGCCTTTTTGCCCGGATTTTCGGGCACCTTTTCAGCCTTTTGCGTGATACGGCGGTTTTTTGCGGGGACAGCTTTTATGTAGGTTCCTAACGCGTAAGCTCTCTAGGCTCATATGAGCAAAAACAGGGTCCGCGCTTATTAATGTGGCATATTCGTAACCTTAATGCCTGAAGTATACTTAGACATTTACTAAAAGGCTAAACGTCTTGTACTTGGGTCACAATTTAAAAAGAACTAAACGTTGTCTAATTTGTTGAAAGTAAGCAACGGGAATTTGCCCCATTACCAAACTTGTTATTTTTATTTTTTGCAAATAAATCTCTTGATAGAGACAGGACATGAAATTTTAAAATACATTTAATAGTCCTAATATGGGTTCGAATCCCAGCATGTACCAATGTTTCCTAAGTTACGTACAAGTTGTAGTGCACATACTTAATTACCTAATCGCGATTAGACCCGCTTAATATTTTATATAAACCTCTTTATAGGTAGATGAGTGTAAGGTCTGTATGTGGTTCAGAACGAGACGAAAATATTATTTTTTGTTCGGTTTTGGAAATTCCTAAAAGGCCGTACTTAAATAGTCAGCGAACTTGGTTTTGTGAAAAAAAAAACTTAGCTATAAAAACAATTCAAATTTTTGCTCGAAAAAGGCCATAAAATTATCCTTTTTACGGCTATAAATAAAAACTTTTCTCGTTTAAAGCTTTACTGGGGTTTTATTTTCGGATTCATTCGATTGGTGTTCGCATTTTTGGTGGTTTTGTTTGAACTTCGGCGCGGGGCAACCGGTAGAAAATGTGTAACTAGAATTTTATAGTTACTTGAGTATAAGTAAAAGGTTGTCTACAGGTTTAAATACAGGTTTTATATTGTGTAGTGTAGTCTCGTTACTTATTATTAAAACGTGTTATTGGGAGTACAACTTTATTATATTTATAAAAACCGGCCAAGTGCATCTCAGGCCACGCGCATTATAGGGTTCCGTAAAATTACCTACTTTACACAACTGACTACTTCATAAAAGTATAATTTTCAATGGAATTTGTACGAAGTTTTAGTTTTTTTTGGGTTGGTCGACTATTACTCGATAACTTGTTAAGCCTAGCTGTGCTAGTTTTCCCTTTAAGTTCATTATATTATGTACTACTACTGCCTTGGATTTTTGCGTGTTTCTACAATCCACAATAGCCAAGAGGTGACGCGCTACTCGAACAAAAATTGGCGCTTTAAAGCTTAATATCTAACAAACAGATCCCTAAATCGAAAAATGACTTTCTTATATCAACAATACTTTTGATCAACATATACAGCGATATGTCATAAATATCCCAAAGAACGGGGTAAATAAGATTTCTTTTAAATGATTTATTTTACCGTTTTGTCAGCGCGATAAGCTAAGTTGTAAGCTAAGTCGCGAACAGACAGACAGACAGACAGACTAACGGACCCGGACATGGCAAAACTATAAGGGTTCCTTGTTGACTACGAAATCCATGTATCCGTAACAAACAATATGTAGGTACTACATCCATTCAAACTTATGAATACATTAGTAAGTATTTGTAATGTAATAGTACTAAGATTCGACGACGATTCGTTGATCATTTCACCGTCAGCGAAATTGAACGGCTTTTTCAAGGTTCCATAGTCAAGAAGGATATTAAGGGGCCTTTTTAGCGTTCCGTAGTCAACAAGGAAATTTAACGGTTTCTTAGGGTTTCATTGTCATCAAGGAACCCTAAAAAAGCCATTTAGTTTCGCTGACGGGAAAATCGTCTACGACCATCAAAGTCGAACTAAATTTAAATTAATTTTTTATTTTTTATTTTTATTTCTTTTAAACGCATTTATAAATGCGAAAGTTTGGATGGATACAACTTTGCTACTCAACCACGCCATATAAATCGAACGGCTTACCCGATCTACATGAAATTTGGCACAGAGACAGATAGCAGTCTGGAATAGCACATAGGCTTTTTTTATTGCAAAAATGCACATCAGACTTTTCACGCGAACGGAGTCGCGGGCAACAGCTAAACGTCGCATTATGTTCAGGACTTTACATAGTTATTTTATCCTGAAACAAATGCATTTAAATATATATTAAAAAAGAAACAAGCGGAATGTTTTTATTCAATGTAGATATATTTCCGTGTGGCGCCGGATTACGAATAGTGCCACTCTAGTTCCTTCCGTGGATGTCGTAGAAGGCGACTAAGGAAATACGTTACCAGGAGACGGGCAGCAGCGTCTTCCTGAGATTCCAACCGCATACTGCGATCGCCAACCCGCCTGCCAAGCGTGGCGATTATGGCAAAACCTCTCATGGTTTTCAAAAAAGAACAGATGTCTGTCTGCATTAACTAAGATTTTTATTTGCGCCAATATATATTTCCTTGAATAAAACAGTAGTTTAATAGGTTAACCACTCGTCTGCCGCGACACAGATCTGTGTCCAACTTAGTATGGGCCACCTATACGTTGCGTTCCGCGAGGGCAGTTCAGTTCAGTTCATTTTTGTATGAACTAAATTGTCGAACTCATTTAAGCTATAAAACCACTGTTTTTTTTAAGAAACTGTATATTGACGCAAATAAAAATCTTAGTTATTCAATTCAATTCAAATATTTTTATTCATTATAAAAACAGAATGTTTACTTAATGAACGTCAAAGTTGTTAGTTTCACAATTAATGGATTATGTGGAGAAGAAGCTAACAAAGAAACTCCACATTTAATGCTTAATGCTGACAGACATAATTCCAGTGTATAATTATGTAATTTTTGTAACAAATTTGGAAATAATAATTTGTATGGGAATCGTCTCACCTTAAGCAAGTAGCTCGCTCGTTGTACAGCATTGCTTATATTGCTTTTGATACCATTGCTTGTATTACAAGTTTGTATTACACCATTGCTTGTTATAAGTATATTATTCCAGTTATGCAATAGTGTTCTATCTGAAATAGGCAGATTCGAAAGAAAGCAGATTCAGTTGCTTGATCCGTAAATCTGTAACGAATGACCTTGTTCAAAAATGGCATAACAAAACCTACACTAAGTAGGTATCAACTTCATAATGCGGAGAACTTTATCAGCGAGTACGTTATCATGTTTAACTATAAGACACACTTAATATTAGGGGTTAAAGTATGAAATTGCCGTTTTATTGCAATAGGTTCTTTGAATTGACATAGAATCTTCATGGTTTGAGGTTTTCGAATGAAACTTTTTTCAAATGGTTTCTATGATGTTCTTTTTTTAAAAAATGTGAAACATTTGAATATCGACTTTCAATTGTTTTTGCTATTCAATTTAGACAAGAAAGATGGATACTGCGAAAATTCGAGTGATTATGAGGCACCCATTTTTCGTATTTTTTTATTTTATTGATTTGACGCAAGTGAGTCAATATTGTGGGTAAGGTAACGTTAAACCATGCCGCTAATTCCTGGGTAGTTTGACTAGGGTCGGCTTCCACTATCTCTCTTAATTCATCGTTATTCACCTGTGTGGGCGGTCTTCCTCGTGGCTCGTTCTTTAAGTCGACATTTCCATCACGAAAGCGTTTAAACCAAAATCGCACGGTGCGTTCATTAGTAGACCCCTCTCCAAACGCAGCATTGATATTGCGGGCTGTTTCTGCCGCGTTAGTTCCGCGTCGGAACTCGTATTCAAAAATCACTCGAATTTTCGCAGTATCCATCTTTCTTGTCTAAATTGAATACCAAAAACAATTGAAAGTCGATATTGAAATGTTTCACATTTTTTAAAAAAAGAACATCATAGAAACCATTTGAAAAAAGTTTCATTCGAAAACCTCAAACCATGAAGATTCTATGTCAATTCAAAGAACCTATTGCAATAAAACGGCAATTTCATACTTTAACCCCTATTATAATAGACAAAATTTGAAAGAACTTATTTAGAACTTAATGTACCTAGGTACAGGTTATAACTTAAATATGTAACAAAAGAAACAGTTTTATAAATTAAACAGAAGACTAGAAATTTCAATTAACAGTAATCCGTCCTAACTGAGAGTCGTAAGTTTAAGCCCATACACTCTCCCTGAGAGAGGAATATAGGCTGCTTATGATACTAAAAACTTTTACTTTGACCGTTTACTTCCGTAAGAGCGCGCTGATGACACATCATCATCATCATCATCAGCCATCCGACGCCCACTGCAGGACATAGGCTTCCTTCATGGTTTTCCTAACCATGAAGGGTTTTGCCATAATCGCCACGCTTAGCAGGCGGGTTGGTGATCGCAGTATGCTGTTTAAATCTCAGGAAGACGCTGCTGCCCATCTCCTGGTAATGTATTTCCTTAGTCGCCTTCTACGACATCCACGGAAGGAAATGAAGTGACGCTATTCTTAATCCGGCGCCACACGGAATGATGACACAGTTTGGCATGAAAATTCCAAATCCTATCCCATCCATCCGCCTATACGACCCTAAGGCGCGCCACTTCATTATTATTATTATTTTGGGGTAAAAAAGATAATAGTCTCGTCTGACCAAAGTGTCCAGACGGACGCCCTCCGGCTAAGGAGTGCAAGCGGCCGGAGGTCAGGGTGACAATGAGAGAATACGTCGGACTATCCGGGCTGTATCAAGCAGCACCGCCTTCTATAGCCGGAAGCATGCAACCCCTATTATCTTCAAAATAACACGGTCACTTGTCCTGATCTCAAACTAAGATACCATGTGCTATGGTAACCAGGCAAGGACATCACAAACATGGAAATACATCCAGACTGAAGCCATGTGTACAAATGTGCGGCGTCCTACAGTGGAATCGAACCCACGACCTCCGACATGGTAATCAAACGTGAAACCGTTAGGCCTACGGGCCAATCAATGATTTAATTGTTCTGCGCGCTTCGCAAAACTTCTAATAAGTAATAAGTAACAAAACTAACAAATAATATTACTTCTCATATTTTTGTAGGTACTTACATTTAAAAAAAATATATTGCACGAAAGGCATTCCTTGGCCTTTCGTACAGTCATTGTTTCAGCCATAATGTAGTATTATTTTCCTTACATTTAAATCAGGACTTGGCAACATGTAATGATAAGTTATTGACGAGGTCGGTTTTTATGGCGAAAAACTGCCAAATTATCTTGCTTTATGAAGATTGCTTTTTCGTGACAGACAGTTTTTGGGAATATTTTTATAGTTAGAGCAATCCCACTTCTGAACATATTTCAAAGCAGCTTTTCTACCTTTGTCTTTTTAATGATTTTTAAATTTTTGTTACATTTGTGCTGATTTTATATAATCTATGACACTCGCGCAAGCACGGTGTATCGATTTGATCGATTGAGATCTTTGTTGTCAAAATCTGACCATTGGTTAAGGCATTATGAGGGAACGTAGAACCCAAGAACGTTGGCTAAAACTTCCTTGGTAGAACCGGACATACTTACACACACGAGTACACATACCAGCCAAACACATTTTGGACTCCACTGCGGTTCGGGGAAAAACAGCGTGCAGAGGCAATTTTTTGAGCAATAATTGCTTGGCAACCGCTGCTGGAGGTACGAGGTAGTGAAGCAACTACTTACAATTCGTGAGAATCTAATGTTGGGACTCATGTGAGATATTTGCGCATGAAGTTCCGTATTGAAGTACCTAAAGTCCGCGCCACCGCTGAAGTCCTTATGTCAATGCTGACAAGGTCTTCTTCGATCCAGTGATGGCGCGTGTTCTACCTAAGCATTGAGTTGTCGCTTTGACATCTGTCAAGCTATACATAATTATTATTTTACTAACTATTCGTTTGACTATAAGCGAAGTATTCTGAAGCTACTTCATTTGAGCTAACCGTTTCGCCATATTAATTATGTATTGATGTGGAAGTGTCTCTAGCCGCAATTTGTAGCACCCTTTAAGCACAGTACAATTTAAGCGATAGAAATCCGACTACTTAGGTGCATAGTTAAAAAAATACTCTATTATTTGTAAAATAAACATGTAGTTTATCTACTAATTACCCCACTGAGCAGAGTAGCGATAACACATACATAGCACGATAGTGACGTTGATAATAGAATTATCAATTCTAAATGATTGCTGCGCAGTGGGATTCAAATTAAAATAAACCAGTCGAGTTGCGCGCGCGCCGGGTTTGGTCGTCGAACGTGTTTAAATAAAGAATCCAAGATGGCTGCCGCCGCGAGACCGATCCTCAGCCAGCAATACTTGCTGTTCACATTCAGTAAAAGAGCTTTTGGCTCTAAAACTGACAAGAATGTCGCCTTCCTCGGCCTTGGGAGCATGGGAGGCTACATGGCCGCGAATTTGGCCAAAAAGGTAAATACATCCTCACATGTGCCTAAAGGTAAATACATCCTCACATGTGCCTAAAGGTAAATACATCCTCACATGTGCCTAAAGTTGTTTGGACAAACAAGTTGTTTTTCTCCGGCAAATATTTAATGACTCTGTTTGCCTTTAGTTCGAAATAGAATGTTGTCACGAACTGAAAGTAGTACCTAACTTGATCCGTTTTGCTACAGGATCGCATTCGAAATCCAATTTGTATGACGTTTTACTGATCTTCAATTGTTTACCGGACCGGTTTGACCCCTTGGACTTGAACTTTATCGTTGGTTATCAGAACGTAATCTGTGCGCGATGTATTGGAACCTTATTATGTCACGTATGTACCTATACTGCAGTTGGTAACAACGGTAACGTTGCGCTACGAATGAGTTCATCAACAAATTGTTGAATTTTATCAGCGATTTTTTTCCATATTTTGTGCTTAGTTACTTATACTTAGTATATTTTGTACGTATTTTTAGTTGTACATTTCACAAATGAAGATAAGGATTAGAGGTGAAAGGGTGGAACAAGTGAAAGAATTTGTCTATTTGGGGAGTCTCTTTACAAGGGATGGAAAGTTTCACACTTTGACATAGAAAGAAGAGTAAAAGCAAGAAATTGTGTAAACAGTGCATGGCACTCCTTTGTGAGTGGCCAAAACATCTCCAAAAGAGCTAGATTGGCTATTCATAATGGAGTGCTGGTCCCAACACCTATGTATGTGTGGTATCGAGATTTTGGTATGGCAAAAGAAGCAAGGTTAATGCAGTAGAAATGAGGTCCTTGAGAAGTATGTCTGGTGTTACTTTGAATGATAGGATACACAATAGTTTGATTATAAAACGTTGTGGACTGAAACAGGATGTAGTGACTGAGAATTGAGAAAAGAATGTTTCGTTGGTTTAGACATGTGAAGAGGATAAAGGAAGAAATATTGACGAAACAAATATATCGAGCGCATGTGGGTGGTCCCAGGCGGACACGCTTCGACCAAATAGGGGAAATATTAGCACAGGGCAAGACAAAAAGTACCCGAAACCGGCGTGCCTGTAGAGGCACGGAGTCCCTGGTAGAAGCCACCTCTCTGGGATACAGGCGTGAGTTTACATATGTATTTCTGACGTTGGTCAACGCGTAAGTAATTTGATAATATTCTCTTTATATATGTAGATACTGTGATGTATTCTCGTGTACAATGTAGAATATTTTTGTCTTATCACAATCTGTAATCGTAGAATTCTAAATGGCCCGATGGGACCACCATAACAATGGTTTTTAATTGTTCTTTTCAAGGTCATAATCTAACAGGTTAACTTATCGTACAATCGGTCGAGTTTCACTGGGTTACCTAATCTCCACTGATACCGGGTAACTGGGTTGGGCACTAATAATTGTTCGTTCGTTCGTTAGTGCCTATCATAACCCAATGAAAATTTGTGGAATTCATTAAAGAAAAGACTTCTTTTTCGACATTAAGATTGCTTTCATTCCATTTCATGCAAAAACTATGTTAAATTATGTAAAACTTACGTAAAAATTTAAGGTCACCCCAGTGTTTAAGTCAAAACGGTTTTTCCAGGCGCCTCTCATTTGCATGACAATTTCAGTCACAAAACGGGTAGACAGAAGCCTCGTTTGCCCATTTGAATATAATTTCGTTAACTTGGAGAGTTGCAACCGTCAATAGTCCATACGATGACCATTTGACCGTGTTGCGCAAAAACATTTAATTCAAATTTTAAACTTTAGAGAAAACATATATTTTAAGTATAATATTATATACTATACCATTGTTACTAACAATATATGGGTACTGTAAGTAAAGAAGTTTTATTTTTTATTTTATGAATTTTTTTTAAACATTGTTTTAAAAAACCAATTTAGAGATTAAAAATTCCACCCATGCTGGGACTCAAACCTATTGTTTTGTTTCATTATTATTATATTTCTTTATTTGGAAGTCCAAGAGTACAAAATAACAAAAATACCTGCAATCAATTATCGTGACAATAAAGCCAAAAGTCAATTTCACTTATAACTATACAACATATCAAGCAGTAGGAAGAAAAGAATAATATTAATATGTTTCAAATAAATATAATTAAATGGAATTAAGAAGTGGACAAGATGGGGACGTTTTTGTTCAGACGTTTTACTTCTGTGCTTATTTTGTTTCTGTGATGTATCTTGTTGGTATAATAAATGTCTTTCTTCTTCTTCTTCTTCTTCTTCTTAATGTTACAGTGATTACAAATATAAGATGTCTGAACGAAACAGTGTTAAACTTAAAGAAACTTTTTTATCGAAAGTTTTGTGGGTTGGAATGTGTATGCGTAACACGGTCCAACTAATTTAATATAAAATAAAAACATGTAAAATATAATAGTCCCGTTCCACCTAAAGGGAAGTTAATAACTTTTTATTCGTTAGAATTATTCTCCGTAGTCCTGCAATACTCGGTGATTTTGTGAGTTAACACACTTGATGATCACATTTATGAGACCCCTAGTGTGACGTCACATATTTTGCAATTTGACATATAGAAATTATTAAATTAAAACAGAAGTTCCGAAATTAGTTTTCATCATCATCATCATCATCATTAGCCTACGCCTGTCCACTGCTGGACATAGGCCTCTCCTATTGCACGCCACTGAGCACTGTCCTCGGCTACTCTCATCTAGCTGTTGCCAGCCACCCTGCGAAGATTATCGCTCCACCGAGTCTGAGGACGTCCTACACTACGTTTACCGATCCGCGGTCTCCACTCAAGAACTCGTCTACCCCATCGGTTATCAGTTCTTCGGGTGATGCCACTTTAGCATGCTAATTCGGTGGGCTATGTCGGTGACTTTGGTTCTCTGTCGGATCACCTCGTTTCGAATTCAATCTTTCAGAGAAACCCCGAGCATAGCCCTTTCCATAGCACGCTGAGCGACTTTAAATTTGTGGACCAGCCCCACCGTGAGTGTCCTTACAATTAGTTTTATTTCCATTTAAATTATTTTTAAACATTACTTGTCAAAATTATATCAAATATTTGAAAAAATTAACAAAACAATAAATTACTTATAGGGAAGAGCGGGTGATCGTGCTCTTCCACTATAAAGGGAAATTTCCCGCCAGGCAGATCGTATGCCTGGGGAAGGCCGGTCCGACTGATGTTCGTCGGACGTTATATTTATGGTATGTCATGTGAAACATTTTGCTTGCGCGATGCAGGAATGTTGGAGTTTTATAGTGCGCGCGCAGAGTTGACATGTGCTCGCCACATCACTCCCCTTCAAGACCGTAGCTACGCATAGCTAGGTCTGATAGGAATCGAAGTCTGTGCTCTAAAGCCTGCAAGTGCCAGGAGGCGCTGAGTCAGTGAGTCGAGGGTGTTCGGCGGCTAACAGTCACTTCACCGGCGACAGTACCATGGGGACCGCGTATGTGGTAGGAACCGGTGAAGGCTGCTGTACCACTGGCAACGTGCACTATTGCTGTGTGGCTGCCGTGCCGAGGGGTTGACTGTAGTGGAACTGATGAGGTGAGAGGGAAGAGGATGCTGGCCTTGCTTTGAGACTGATTGCATGTGGGGTGCTGCGAGAGCGAAGGAAGGTTGACATTGTGCTGTCGAGGGTCACTACTATAGGGAAGAGCGGGTGATCGTGCTCTTCCACTATGAAGGGAAATTTCCCGCCAGGCAGATCGTATGCCTGGGGACGGCCGGTCCGACTGATGTTCGTCGGACGTTATATTTATGGTATGTCATGTGAAACATTTTGCTTGCGCGATGCAGGAATGTTGGAGTTTTATAGTGCGCGCGCAGAGTTGACATGTGCTCGCCACATACTAAATATATTTTTGAAATGTGACGTCACGAAACTTAGGACCCCTCCCACTCCTTGAAACAAAATTTCACGCGTTGTCGACCGCCTCCCCCTCCTCAACGTGTGACGTACTTTATGAATGGTCTCTAGTCACTCCAGCACTACTCACTGAGGAATAAATACCGATGTGTAAATAAGTAACCTCACATACCTCGGCTTTAAATCGCTAAGCCCGTACTCTCTTTCCGAGAAAAGCATTGTGCTCTGTAGGGAAGGTACATAACCTGAATTTTTGCTCACTGGGTATCTGGGTATCGGTTGCCGAAAAGGCTTTATGACTTGTTTTGGTATGTTGGACCACATACATACGATGCGGCAGATTATACATAAGACAAGGAGTTTACTAGGCTGAAACCGTTTTGTGCATATTCGAAGAATTGCTCCCTGGATTTTGCTGAGAAAAGTAGCGCATTATGATTAGCATAGGAAACTATCGTCCCGGAGTTTATTTCCAAGTCACAGAGGTATAATATACTTACTACTAATAGGGTTGGGCCTAGTATACTTTCCCAAGAACAGCGAAACAAGGATTTTTAAGTTCAGAACTGATGACATTGCCTATTTCCACTTTAAAACATTCGTTTGATGTAGATTTCATCAAGTCTGAAAACATAAAGTAGGTAAAGATATATCATGCATGAATCAGTGAAATAAATGAATGACTTTTGACCGGTGATGATTATTATGACTCGTTCTTTAACGTCCAGAGAAAAGGTGTCTGACATGGAGTGACACGGGATTCTGTTCCTTTTATTGGTATTTTCGCATTCTGGTTGGAATCTAGCTATAGGCGTATAGAATTCAATTAGTAACAGCTGCTAATGATTGCTTTTTCGAAGGAATTTGGTGGTAATGCCATTTGATTTCTACCGGCGATTTGACTATTAGCATATGTCAGGACTTATTATTTCGAAATATTTCCTTAAGCAAGTAAGGCGTGTGGCACATAGGAAGGACGGGGGACGAGGGCGCAGCAAAGACGCAACGCGTTGCATAGTGTGTGGGCTATGCCACATCGTTTCAGTACATTTTGTATGAAAGTAAATTGAAAGGGCGCCTCGTCTTTTCCGCGCCCTCGTCCCACGTCATTCCAATGTGCCTCACGTCTAATACGTCCCTCTCGCTTCTCTTACGCTTTTCTGCGCTGTAGTCGGGTTTCCCCAGTGAGCCAGTGGGTGAATATGACTACTCGAGGATATGGTTACTCCAGGACTCTGTTCTTATTAAAGGGTCTGTTGACTCAGTTGACTGTTAAATAATTTATTTATTAATCCTCATCCCACCAGGGCTTCACCGTCCGCGGCTACGACCCGTCTTCGGAGGCTGTAGTGGCCGCCGCTAAGGCCGGAGTCTCCGGCGCCAAGTCCATCGCGGACGCCGTGCAGGGCGCCGACGTCGTGGTCTCCACCCTGCCCAGCAACAAGATCGTACTGGAAGCGTACTTGGGGAAGGACGGCGTGGTTGCTCATGTGAGTACATTTGAATTCATTAATCAGTTTTCGAGCACGCAGTATGTGCTGAATCTCCTCATACGTAACTCGCCTGCTGTCTTGGATTAAATTTTTCATTGCTAGCATGTGTTCTTCCGCAACAGCCGTCAAAGGACGACCACTCCTTTCTTCATCCGCCAAAGTTAGCCGACCGCGCTTGAATTCGTTATACCAACTATACACGGTTGCCTTGGAACGGCCTTCGTCCATGAATGCCATCTGAAGTCTATCGTACGATTCGTCCGGTTTCAGACGTTACTTGAAATCGTAAAAATCATAGCGCAAAAATGTTCCCGGCGCAGATCTATTTTTCAGTGAGACACGTTAAATTAGCTCGCAAAAAATGTGGAGGAAAATGAAGCTGGAACGTATCTACTTTTACTTATAAATAATACATACCTAAATACATAAGCAGCCTATATACGTTCCACTGTAGGGCACAGGTGTTCTCTCAGAGAGAGAGTGTGGGCTTAATTACCACGCGTGCCCACCGCGGATTGGCGATTTCAATCGCGGAGGTATGTGAATATCTCCGACATTCAGGTTTCCTCACGATATTTTAAGATGAGAATATTCTTTATTGTTCTTTATATATTCCATTTTCTACCTGGGTCTGGATGCTGTATCTGGCAATATCATAGATGGAAATGCCTAAGCCCCAGTTTCAGCTATATCGATCATCCAGGCTCTGTATACGGAGCGCGCCACTAGAGTTAAAATCGATTAGCGTAACAAAATGATTAGGTTATTATCGAAACGGCGTTCGGCGCCGAAATTGGTACTAACTGATAAAGTTTACTAAAATTACATTTTGATTGATAGACTGCCTCTTGAGTGTAGCGGTTGACACGCTTGACTACCAAAACAGAGGTTGAAACGTTGAAACCAACAGATAAACGAGTAGGAATCGGCCATCATCGAAATCGTATGAAACGCAGCCCTAGAGTGAATTTCCATACAAAAGTAGGTTTTAATTTAATTTCTGAAATATGAGCCGGCTTGTAATAATTGCAAGTTTAATTATTAAACCTTCTGAATATTGGTGCGAGTTTAACAACAATAAATATCATGGTTTGCAGCGGTAAAAAATGGCAGAAAAAAAAATACGGACACTTCGTTTTACCGGCATTTATTCCGTCATTTGCGAAATTACTGTTTTTGGCAGCTCATGTTTTTTTCTTCTCAAATTTAAACAATTAACAAACCTTCTATTGCAACATAATCACAGCTGTCTGACAAGTTTTATCCGATCCGATCATTTCTAGTGGTGTCAATTCATTTATTTGCTAGAATACATACGTGTTGAGAAAAAAAGATAGACCATAAAACATTCATTAAACAAAGAGATAAGATCACCCATTCTGTCAGTCATGACATTTAAAAGCGTTAGTAAGGATTATTGCCCTTCCGCACCCCCCTAACTCTTAGGATTAAAGTCGCATCTATCTTTCCAAAAGAGGAATGGCCTTTTAGGACATTGGGTATCTCGCACCAAGTTTGCGGGTCATTAACTTTTAGTGGCATTAACTCAGAGCCGGATTTTGAGGTCTGGAGGCCCTAGGGCAATGAAGGAGCGGAGGCCCCTAATTATTCCCAAATAAAAAATACGAAACAAAAACTACAATGAATAAGATTGGCGTTTAATCATAGTACATATTAGACTTTTGTGGGGGCCCTTTCCTTGTGGAGGCCCCAGGGCAGTAGCCCCGCCTGCCCTCCCCTAAATCCGGCCCTGCATTAACTATCCGCAGACAAAAGGCCGGGAACAAAACCTAACAACTTAAGTAGGCTGTATTTTTAGGGGCCTCGATTGTGTACCGGGAAGAATTACAGAATGCTTAGGTTCACGTATTAATTAGCTAAGCAAAACTGAAAAGACTAAAGATTTGGTCCTCAATTAATTTTTATTCTAAACCTCGTATATTGACTGGTTTTAATGCAAGACCTCTTTGTCGTCTCATCATCATCATCATCATCATCGGCCTACGCTTGTCTACTGCTAGACATAGACTTCTCTTATTGCACGCCACTGAGCACGGTCCTCGGCTACTCTCATCCAGCTCTTGCCAGCCGCCTTGCGGAGCTAATCTCTCCACCCAGTCTGAGGACGTCCTACACTACGTTTACCGATCCGCGGTCTCCACTCAAGAACTCGTCTACACCATCGGTTATCAGTTCTTTGGGTGATATGGCGGGCCCACTGCTACTTCAGTATGCTAATTCTATTTCGGATCATAAGGTTTAGGAAACAAAATGATCTTTCCGATAGTTTCGGTGGGCTATGTAGGTGACTTTGGTTCTCTGTCGGATCAACTCATTTCGAATTCGATCTTTCAGAGAAACCCCGAGCATAGACCTTTCCATAGCACGCTGAGCGACTTTAAATTTGTGGACCAGCTCCAACGTGGACAACGTTTCGGCACCCTATGTTATGACGGCTAGGACGCACTGATTGAAGACTTTCGTCTTTAGACCCTGTGGGATTGGCTAGTCGTCTAAAAACGTTTAATGTTAAAGTGTAAAATATAATTTACGAGTACATATTTTTTTAAGCGCATCTCTGGTAAGCTCAGTATATCCCCAGGACCTTCTATCTGTGGACTAATATAAACAAGAGGTAACTGTATATGTATTTTGCTCCTCATTCCAGGCACCCAAAGGCGCGCTTCTCATCGACTCCAGCACAGTAGACCCCAACGTGCCAAAGGAGATCTTCCACAAAGCCTCGGAGAGCGGGGTCCACTTCATCGATGCCCCTGTATCAGGAGGTTAGTGTAGGCCTAAGTTTGACCCCAGGTTTCTCAGTTTGATTAAAAAAATGTTGTTGACTGTAAGAGCTGGTAGTGACTAGAAACGAGTATGAAATTTATGTTGGGTGGGACACATGGAGAGGATGAAGGAAGAAAAAAATACATCGAGCATATGTGGGTGGAAGGACCGGTGAGGGACGTCTCACGCTGACATCAACATCATCATCATCAGCCATTTCACGCCCACTGCCTTGGTTTTCATAACAGGGGGTTTTGCCATAATCGCCACTCTTCTTGGCAGGCGGGTTGGCGATCGCAGTATGTGGTTGGATTCTCAGAAAGACGCTGCTGCCCGTCTCCTGGTAATTTATTTCCTTAATCGCCTTCTACGGCATCCACGGAAGGAGATGGAGTGACGCTATTCTTAATCCGGCGCCATACTTCGACCAAATAGCAATTCGATGTATTAGCGAAGGGCAAGATAAAAAGTACCCGAAACGGACGTGCGTGCAAGCAGCGACTAATGAATGTTGATGAAACGCAAGAGGTCTGTCAGGATCGTGGCAAGTAACCCTAGTCTCTGCCTACCTCTCTGAGATACAGGCGTGAGTTTATGTAATGTAATGTTTCTCTTACACTCTACTGTACTGGCAGTTGTCAGTTGGCCAATGTGCTTACGACAAAATAATTTAACAGCTGTTAAGAGTGTATTAACATATTAATATTGTTAGAGTACGAGAAAACGGGGGTTGCTCTGCCACTACAGCGTGATTTTGAAATCGTTAGGAATATTTTGAGGGGATTGATAAACAATAATGATAACATTATAACCAAAATAACATTATTTTATTTTCATTATTAATGAAATACTTATTCGTGGTTTCCTTTTAGAAATTGTGAATCCTTATTCAGAGTGGTAGGAACTACCTTAGCGTTACAAACCTTTTCTATTATGTTAAATGTTTAGGACTCTGTCGTCCGATGCGCTTAAATAATAAAAAGAATCATTTGAGTTGAGTTGGTCGGTGCCGGCCAAATAAAAAAATTTACAGAAAGTTTTTTTCAATTTTTATCTTTATTGGTAACACTATTGGACGCGCAACTTTTTTTAAAACTAGCGCCATATGTTTTTTAATTAAGCCATGGTTAGAATGTTTCCATCAAAAACGGTGAATGAGGTCGTATGTTGCTAGAACCGGTAAAAGATGGGGTAATCATATTAAAAATACCCAACTCTTCTTACCGGCCAGCAGACAAATACTGTCAGCATTATGCTGGGGCCACACTAACGGAAAATGCAGTTAATTATCGCGATGATGGACGTTTAACGTAGGTCCAGCCACGACTTAACGCGTAGCCCGCGACTTAACGCGTAGCCACGCGATAATTAGACAACGGCATTCACATAGCCGTTTGAAGCAAGACGATAGCTCAAGTGGCGGTACATCAAAGAGATTAACGCGAGAATCAATGCGTTGAAGCGGCACACACTACGTATGTCAGTGTGCACCGCGAGCGCTCTAAGGCGCGAAACACACAGAATCGTACGTGGGGCGAGGGCTCGGTAATATGTATAGATTCACAGACCAAGAGCGACCGCAGAGCAAGGACTGTAGTCTGTGACTCTATACATATTACCGCGCCCTCGCCCCACGTCTCATTCGTGTGTTTCGCGCCTAAAGCTAATCTAATTCGCATTTGACCAAATATATCTATGTTTAGCTTTTAAACGCCATTGCCAGTGTACGTTTCGTGTGTATTTGTAGCATCCACCATCTTATTTTTCTATGTGTTCTTTTTTCCTGTTCCGTGTGGCGCCGGATTAAGAATAACGTCATTTCCTTCCGTGGATGTCGTAGAAGGCGACTAAGGAAATCAATTACGAGGAGATGGGCAGCAGCGTTTTCCTGATATTCCAACCGCATACTGCGATCGCCAACCCGCCTGCCAAGCGTGGCGATTATGGCAAAACCCCTCATGGTTTTCCAAGGGACCATGAGGGAGGTCCTGCAGTGGGCATCAAATGCCTGATGATGATTCTTGTTTCCTCGTTCGGTAATGATAAAATATATTCATATACCTAATACAAATTTACACTCATCAAATACAGACTAGCAGCATCTAGGTCCATCTTGCTCGAAATTCAAGGAGCAAGCGTCAACTTTATCGCCAAGAATGGGCATTCACGTTGATCGTTCAAGTGGAACCACTCAGTTTAACGCGATGATAGGCATTGAAGGTTCCCGGTAGTGTGCCCCCAGCATAAGTAATCACCGTTAACCGAAAAAAAAATTGTCAGCTCGATGATCGAAAACCTTACGGTCTTATTTATAAAAATCGATTCGTTAAAACGCTTCAAAAACGCGGATTAAAATAGTCTGCGGTGAAGATTTTATAAGGACAAGATGTAGCCACAGATCAAAATAAAAAGAGTTTTAGATTGGTTTTAGAGTAATCATGTTTTTATAAACAAGGCCGCCAGTATTTAAGCATGAGAAAAAAAAGATAAAAAAAATATCAAGGTGGAATTAAAGCGCTCCACTGATAAGCTAATGATAAAATAAACATGATGTAACGAATCCACGTAATTATGTTGTTAATTATACACGCACACAAATGAGAGAAAAACATTACGGGGTAGGCAATAATTTATCAAAGATAGGTAAACGAGATATGGTTTATTGTGGCCGAGATATTTTGTTACTAAGGGACCAAAAGAATCTTAATAGTAAAATGTCGCTTTGGTACCATTCACCGTGACAATAGTCACTGTTATTACTTGATCACTAGACTGTGTTGTTACATATACTGTAGTTTTCGGCTCTGTCGATCGGTAGAACGCTTGCCTCATATTATAGAGGTCGTGGGTTCGAACCGCATCATGTGCCAATAATCATCATCATCATTCAGCCACAAGAAGTCCACTGCTGGACATAGGCCTCCTTCATGGATTTCCAAAAGACCGATTGGAAGCGGCCTGCATCCAGCGCCTTCCTGCCACTTGGATCAGGTCATCTGTCCATCTTGTGGCTGGTCGTCGTACGCTGCGCTTGCCGATATGTGGTCTCCATTCGAGAACTTGTGCCAATATTCTCTATTTATCTATAACTAGCTATCTCAGCGAACTTCGTACCGCCACAGAATCCGTTTACACGATTCTTTCACAACGCCATCTATTTTTACAACACAATGTTCGCTCGCAAAACGCCATCTGATTTAAACTTAAATATAATCCCATGGGAATGCATTACCGGGATATCAAGTATACTATGTCTGAAGTCAGGTCTTTGTCTATCTGTGCGCCAAGAGTAACAAACATCCAAACAACTTCACAAACTTTCACATTTATAATATTATGTAGGATATCTCTCTTTAACTGGGTTAAAGAACAAAAGTGAGGAAACCCATATGCCTGAGGTGTTCGCATACCTCTTTGCTACGTACAACGCCACAACTAGAAGGCTAAGTGCGGAAATCCCAGGTCTAACTACTTATTACTACCACGTTCCAGTTGTCAAAAAAAAATAGTTAGAGGGAAAAGAAAGAAAGAGCCCGAGAGGTTTCTCAGGATAGTGACATTTGGCAAAACCTAGTATCTACCTACCTATTCGAGATACATGCGTGGGTTTATGAATGCATGCGTATGTTCCAGGTGTCATGGGGGCTCAGAACGCCACCCTCGCGTTCATGTCCGGCGGCCGCAAAGAGGACTTCGACCGGTCCCTACCCCTGCTGAAGGCCATGGGCGCCAAGCAGTTCCACTGCGGAGAGATCGGCTCCGGCCAGGTGGCTAAGCTCGCCAACAACATGTTGATGGGCATCACTGGCATGGCCACTGCTGAGTGCATGAACATGGGCATCAAGTGAGTTAATTTTTATTTAATTTGTTAAGGCTTCTGTTACGTCGGGCATGTCTCGCACGCTCATAAAATGAGTATACTTTTGATACTTGCGATCTAAGGGTTTGATAGAAAATTACGGACATTCAAGGCATATTTTTTCTTATCCTGTACCTAGTTTTGATTGAGAAAATTTGATAATAAAATTAACAATTTTGGAAACCACTTCTCTTTACCAAAAACTAAGTAACAAAAATGTGTTTAAAATGTCCGCAATTGATTACCTATCAAACACTCACACCACATTTATAAAACGGAGCACCATATAGAGCTTTTACAATAAGTTTAAAGTAACTAATAAATAACTTCCCCTCGGGGGTGTACATTGCGCAATCGAAGGAGAGTGCAGCCAAGTGCAACCTGGAAAAGATCCATAGCCCAAGAGGCCAAGTCGATTGGAACTAGCTGGCCAGAATTGTAAGCTGCCGCGACCCACCGTCGGTAGTTGGTCGGTAGGTATCTGAGGTTGAGGCAATATGCTCCCCTAGAAGTTAAAGGACCGAAGAAAAATAAAAATAACCTCCACACAACACAATCACTTTTCCTGGTCCCAAACTAGGATACCCAGTGCTATAGTAATCAGACAATGACATCACGAATATGAAAATACACGCAGACTGAGGCCAGAATCGGCTACTAAAAAAATGGGGATATTGGTATTACACCATTCAAAAATATGTCTCAGGTTCTTTTGAGGCACTTTCAACAAATAATATAGGAACGGTCACTTCGCCTATCTAATGATGAAAGAAGTGGCTATTAGAAGCTGCAAAAACCATCATAAGGTCACTTCATAACTTGGGCTATATCCATCACCGTACCATCAACACACCGATACACGTTTATTGACCCGAAAACCAAATTCTTCCAGAATGGGCCTAGATCCCCAAGTCCTTCTGGACGTGCTGAACAACTCATCAGCGCGCTCTTGGTCCACCGAGGTCTACTGCCCAGTACCCGGACTGGTCCCCACCGCTCCTTCAAGCAGGAACTACGACAACGGATTCAAGAACGAACTTATGGTCAAGGTAATACAGACGATTTTGCTTGAACTAGGTTCAAGAAAAAAAAAAGGATTTGGTGGAATCTGAGAATTTTTCACTTAATCATATTTCAAAAAAGTCGGCAGCGCTCTGATGTTACTGATGCTGTCCAGAAAATCTCATCAGTCCAATGAGATGCCTTGTCCTCTTAGACGATTTCGGTTTTTGGCTTTCTGATGAAGAAGTGTTAATTGTACCAGACATACCGATATTGTAGGAGCTGGTTGTACCTGTACGCTGTACCTGTAAGCTGTACCCATTCATGTAATTATCATCAGCACTATCAACTTTACTGTGGGATGTCTTCTGTTGATTCCGGGACCTGTGCACGAGGTTATGATTTCTGTCAATGCTATATTATTACTAGTCTTCAAGCGGTGGTAGCGCAACGGAACGCTGGCCTGACATTCGGGAGGTCGTGGGTTCGAATCCCGGCATTTACCAATGGCTTTGTTCTCTAAGTTACTTACGTTCGTGAATTTATAGTAGTTATACCATTCGCTACCAGTGAAGGAAAACATCGTGAGGAAACCCTAATATCTGAAGTATTTACGCAACTACGTACGCTTGCTACGTACGACATCTCAACTACAAGGCTAAATGTAAATATACCAAGTAATACTGGTCTTCTACCTCAGGACCTTGAGCTGGCCAGTAGCATGGCGCTGGGTATCCGCTCACCGATTCCGCTGGGCGCGGTCGCCACACAGCTCTACCGCATAGTGCAGTCCCGCGGCTATGGAGAAAAGGACTTCTCTTTCGTTTACCAGCTGCTCAAAAACGAACAGGAGAAGAAGAAAGTCTAAGCTTAGAAAGTAATTATAAACTATTAATTTGTTTAGCGGTTGTTTTATTACGTTGTCCATAAGAATCCTCAAGCAGACAATCAATCAACTCTGATACTAAGGTCCGACGTTGAAGAGTATCACAAGTATCTGTACTTGGTCCATCTCTATTTCACGTTTACATGACTAAGTCTGAAATAGAGGTGCAATAATTGCGATCTCCATAGGTCTATATTTTACTGGTTATATTTTCAGTTAGTAAGCTTCGAAAACAGGCAGGGCAAAGGAATCGATCGCCGTATCGAAAACGCCTGGAAGCGCTACTGGTCCATGAAAGATCTCATGAAGGGCAACCTTCCGCTTTCTCTGAAACGGAAACTCGTCGACATGTGTATCCTGCTGGTTCTTACCTATGGTTCACAGATTTGGTCACTGACTGAACAGCACAAGTCCAAACTCAAGGTTTGGCAAAGAGCGATGGAGCCCAGTATATTGGGCGTCCGGAGGATAGATCGTATCCGGAATACCATACTGCGCTACAAAACGCGCATAGCGGATGTGGGTGTTCAGACCGCTAAACTGAAGTGGAACTGGGCCGGCCACGTAAGCCGCATGCACCCGAATAGGTGGGCGAGACTTGCCACCGAGTGGGTACCGCGCAGCGGTCATCGCAAACGGGGGCGGCCGAGACGACAATTTCTTGCCGGAGTGGTCTGAGGTTGTAAATGACCGAATGAATTGTTGAAAATTTTGGTCTGAAGGGGGGGAGGCCTCTGCCCTGCAGTGGGTCACCCATATAATGGAGGCTACGTAAAAAAAACTCTTATTTTTTGTAATTGGAGTCTATCGGTATTTTATTTGTTTCAAACGTTTGTGTTACTTCTCAAAGCTAAATGGCCGGTATCGGTTTCTTTTTTGCCCTTCGCTGATAGATCCTCTATGTGATCGGAAATAGTCACACAGCAAATTTTTTTTTACCAAATTATTTCCGTATACAAAAGTGCACCTCAATCGACGTAAACTAAGCACAAAGCTACCGCAGATACCAATTAAATCACTTCTATAGACAGATAATCCCCCTATCACACTGCTCAGCCCTTGACAGGGGAAAATACCGTTAATTGGAAATATTCAAAGCCTTAAATCCCTAATGACAGCCAAGGGATATGGTTACTATTGGGTCCAACGTTTTGATTCCATGCACAACACAAAATAAACAGTGTTGGTCGCTGTTGAATTACATTAAGCGGTTAGACCTAAAGTTTTGATCCTATTTCCGTTAACAGGATGTCACCGTATAGACTAGACTACTTAATAATGTTAACCTGTTGTGTACATATTAATATGTCACTTTATGGACAAAATAAAACACCCTTTTAGAATTATTCATACCAATAAAAACCGGCCAAGTGTGAGTCGGACTCGCGCACGAAGGGTTTTGTACCATTATACATAAAAAAAATTAATATTTAAAGCGCCTGTTGCCGTTATTAATATCGAGCAAAAAACGGCAAAAAAATCACGTTTGTTGTATGGGAGCACCCCTTAAATATTTATTTTATTCTGTTTTTAGTATTTGTTGTTATATTGGCAATAGAAATACATCATATATGAAAATTTAAACTGTCTAGCTACAACGGTTCATGAGATACAGAATGGTGGCAGACAGACAGACAGACAGTGGAGTCTTCGTAATAGGGTCCCTTACCCTTTGGGTACGGAACCCTAAAAAAAGGATAGATCCTCAGTCCAACATGGCACTTGCCTGTCAATTTTTGCAATGAGGAAAATTGTTAGCGAATTGTTTTTAATTCTTTAACGGGTACTTTCTCCAGCATGAAATCAATCTAACTCAACCTTTACAACATGGCATCAGACTATTATAACTAAAGGTAATATATTGGCCGAGAACCGACTGAATTCCAAATTACTACTGCCATTGGCAGCTCCTGCAGAGTTCGCAGTTACAATACTTGTTTGCTGTTTACTTATTGATCCTGCTTAAGTAAACCTTTGTTTGGGATGTGTACCTTCCCGTTAACCTTTTCCTTTATGTGGAAGAATAATTGCTCCCTGGCTCGGCTGATAGAATGATAGAAAACCAGAAAGGACCTGTAGGACATTAATTCCGATCAATCTTTTTGTGTGTTTTAGAAGTAAGTGTACATAGGTACCTCTAAACTGCGCAATTCCTGTAACATATCAATTTAAAAATCACTAAAGTCGTTGTTAATGGCGAAAAGTAATATATCATTTACAATGACTTTTGTTTTTAGGGTTCCGTACCCGAAGGGTGCCAAACGGGACCCTATTACTAAGACTTCACTGTCCGTCTGTCAATCTGTCTGTTTGTAACCAGGCTGTATCTCATGAACTGTGATAGCTAGGCAGTTGAAATTTTCAACGGTACCCTTCGTGCGCGAGTCCGGCTCGCACTTGCCCGGTTTTTTTTCTCTGTTATTTATGCGTATAGTCGCGATGAAGGACTCATAAAGAGGCATATGTCCAACACTGGACAAACAAGTGGCGAAGAAAAAGCAATAGGAAAAATAGTTATTTTCACCTCACTAGCTCGTAAAAGCTCTGTTTATCATTCGAAATCTGCGTGGAAAATAAATCGCACTTTATCCGCTAGCGTGGAAAGTGTTTTTAAAATTCGAATCATCATCATCATCATCAACCCATTATGTCCCCACCGAGGGGCACGGGTCTCTTCCCTGAGGAAGGTATAGGCCATACTCCACCACGGGGGCCGAATATTTTTATTCAATAAAGGTTTCGTACAATAAATCACATATATATAGAACCTCATTGGTTTCGTAATAGTTTATATTCTCTGCAGCCAGTCCATTGATGATTGAAATGCAAATACTTATTTCATGTCATGCGCCAGCCTCATTTAAAGAATCGCACTGGCCGGCAAGAAAATTTGATTAAAAAAAAAAAACTTTAAAATTTTCTTCTCTTTATTGAATTCACTTTACTTCCATTATTTTGGTTTGTTTTTTGATAAAATCGAAAGAAATCATAAAATATGAGCGAAGCTAGCAGCGACGAAGATATAAATTTAAAATAAATAAACAGTAATTTAATATTTATTAAAACTGTTTTTCTTGCACCTAACATTTTCCTCGCTTTAGTGAGGTGAAAAGTTGTGTGTTGCGCTCGGCAGCAAAGTTATTTAGCGTCTCGTACCTTTGAAACCCTCGCTACGCTCAGGATTCTATATTTGAACCACTCGCTTCGCTCGTGGCTCAATCCTAGAATCCTTCGCTTGCTCAGGTTTCAATACAAGGTACTCGCGCCAAAAATTAACTTTGCAGCCTTGCATAACAAATAACTATTGTTATACAAGAGTGCAAAGTTGCTTTTTAACCGCGTGCTCAATTTTGATGACCGAGCAAGCTAAGGATTCTAAAATTACGAATCACGAGCGCAGCTTTTTAAAACTAGTTCGTTAAATCAACGGCCACCTCTAAACTATGTTTATTGTAACTTCCAATCGGTTGGCACACAGGAAACAATGGCCCCAAACTCCGACTCCGCAACATTGCAGCTAGATGCAAAATTAAAACGCTTACACAGTGTAAGCGAGTTTCTGGTACAAAATAATTACGTGTGGATAGCACAGTGGCACTAGAAGCTGCCAGTTCTTGCTCCGCTCTTATATCGGTTGGGATAAGACACATTTTCGTCTTTTCAAAGCTGTCCACAATTGCCACGATTCTCGCTGGAGTTTTTCAAACCTATAACAAACGGTTTTCAATGCACAAAGCATTTATTTTTGCTTTTACGCACGAAAATATTTTGCGCATGGGAAACTGATTGTTTTGTGTTTTTTAGGGCTCCGTACCCAAAGGGTAAGGGACCCTAATACTAAGACTCCACTGTCTGTCTGTCTGTCACCAGGCTGTATCTCATGAACCGTGGTAGCTAGACAGTTGAAATTTTCACAGATGATGTAGTTCTGTTGCCGCTATAACAAAAAATACTAAAAACAGAATAAAATAAGTATTTAAGGGGGGCTCCCACACAAAAAACGTAATATTTTGCCGTTTTTTGCTCGATATTAATAACGGCAACAGGTAGACGCTTGACATATTCAAATATTGTATAGATAATGGCACGGAAGCCTTCGTCCAACTCGCACTTGGCCGGTTTTTTAATTACCGTGCATAGGAACAAAATACCAATATAATAAGTCTATTATGTCGCTCGTCGGACTGCTGAACCAAACCTGCGGTCTCTCTGTGCCTCCACACTCCCAGTCTCAACTGTACCAAGCAAATTGCCAGTTCCCAACTCAGATCATTAGTGGAACAATGTTCTGCAAACGTGTGGCCGCAGACAGGAGCCTTCCTTGATTTAAATGAAGCCCGTTGTTAAAACTGCACAGTCAGCTTAGCTTTGGGGCTTAGCACACCGGTTTGCTTGTTGTGCGTCTAAGGATGATGCTACAGAACAGGGGGGCATACCTATAAATACATACCTACATACATAGACTCACGCCTGTATGCCAGAGGGGTAGGCAGATATTAGTGACAGCCACTTGCCACGATCCTGACAGATAACTTTCGCTGCCTCAACACTCATTAGTCGTTGCATGCACGCACGCCGGTTTCGGGTACTTTTTATCTTGCCCTTTGCTAATACATCCCCTATTTGGTTGAAGTAGGTCCACTTGGGACGTCCCTTGCCGGCCCTTCGCGTGACTCGATCTTCTTCGATGCCTATTTCATTTGCGCGGGCTTATACTACACGCACGCGTCTTGATTTGTGACTTTATTACCCAGGATTTATAACCGAAGGTCAAGAACCTAGGACTAGAAGGCATTCCTGCTGGGTTGAGTTCTGTTCTACCGACTCCGAAAGTAGGTCTATTCAACAGCCGCCCCGCAATGAACCCGCAGAGCGGGCGCGAAAGCGGCCTCAATACCTGGCGTAATCAGAAACATTAACAACGTCTGACAACTGCCGCCCTCTCATTGTTACGCCACAATAAAGTCCGCCTAATTAAGACGAGACCGCCGGAGAAGGCACAAAAGCAATTTTAGGGAATGAAATTTCATTTTGTTTATTTCACGCCGAAGCGGGCACGCGCAGAAAGTCCACTTGGGTCCACTCGCAAATTTGTTGCAAATTATATTTGAATGAAAATTAAAATGGGTGATATACCTGTGAGCATATTATAACGTTATGTCAAAAAATCTAAACTACTCATACGAATCCGCCGAAGTAAGTATTCCCTTAAGTAAATATTGTTGTTGCAAGTTTCCCATCGTTCGTAGCCCCGGCTGCCTGAGTGATCTTAAACGATCACGAAGGTTAAGCAACACAGGGCGCGTTCAGTGCATGGATGGGTCGCCGTCTATGCCTAACGCTAGTGGCATTTTTCCGAGTGGTTCCGTGCTTCGCAAGGCACGTTAAGCTGTTAGTGCCGGCTGCCGTCGATAGATGGCAGTCGTTAAGCCAAGTCAGAGGCCTTAGGGCGGCTTGACAACTTCGGACAGTAGACGAGCCACTAGTCTACAAGCCTCCACCAATCCGGACTTGGCCCCCGTGGTGGAGTATGGCCTATACCTTCCTCAGGGAAGAGATCCGTGCCCCTCGGTGGGGACATAATGGGTTGATCATGATGAAGTTTCCCAGTCTAAGCAAAAAGTTTAAATAGGTGTTTTAGCCCGATAATGTATCTTAGTTTATGACAATTAAGCTATGACCGTGTCAAATCATCATCATCATCATTAGCCTATGCTTGTCCACTGCTGGACATAGGCCTCTCCTACGCCACTGAGAACGGTCCTCGGCTACTCTCATCCAGCTCTTGCCAGCCGCCCTACGAAGATCATCGCTCCACCGAGTCTGGGGACGTCCTACACTACGTTTACCGACCCGCGGTCTCCACTCAAGAACTCGTCTACTCCATCGGTTATCAGTTCTTCGGATAATATGGCCAGCCCACTGCCACTTCAGCATGCTAATTCGGTGGGCTATATCAAATAAAGACTTTTAAAAATAAAATTACTTGGGTCGACTCTCCAAATAATAATTTTGGGTGTTGATCCAAGTGAAGCTTCAGCGAAAAATAGGTTGAGAACACAAAAATTAAAATATAATATGTTTGTGTGTACACCCTCTTAACCTACTCGTAGTTTTATTTAGCGATTTTGAAATGGCGAAAAAGTTAACAGCAGTTACATAATGGATTTAGATCCATTAGACTTGAGTTAACCGACCTGGTGAGTACAGACAGAGGGACAATGGCAAGGAGAAAGGAATATATACTTAGGCAGCATTGCTCAAACCTGGTAAAAAGAAGAAGGTATAGAGAAAGAGAGGGAGACAAAACGGGAAAAAGAGAGACAGACAATCGTAAGAGGAGAGGTGTTTAGTAAATAAGAGAGTTTACTGAAACGGCCGTTCGGTTCTTCCCGATTTGTGAGTCGATTTGCTTGTTAAAGTTGCCTGAAATATAATGAAATGAACAAGCGAGTCGGTGGTTTTTGTATTATGTTTGTTTTTAATTGAAAAGTTTTTAATTAGGTAGGTCGCCGAATGCTATATGCAAATTTTGTATAGGCCGTTGATATGTGTGGACAAGAACGGTTGCAGTGCGAGTTATTATTGTTTTTTTTCTGAGCCGAATTTGTAATTTTTTTCGGTCTCATAAAAAGTGGATTCCACTCTTAAGACGGAGTTAAAGCTGGCTTATGACAGAGACTCCTCTCAAAGGCCGGCTTTTACTCCGTCTTCAGAGTCATCATCATCGTGATCAGCCCACCGCTGCGCACTGCTGGGTCTCTTCCTCCAAATGCCATCTCTCACGGTTCCTTGCCATCCGCATCCACGGACCCTCCGCCGACTTCGTAAGGTGTCCCGCCCATTTCCGTTTCCATCTCGAGACTCTTTCGCCAATGTTGTCGACCTTTCGGCTGTCCCAAAAATAAACACGATTAAAATTCGATTAAAACAAGAATTACAAAATATCTCAGAAAATGTATCTCTTTTAGTCAATTACTAGTTTACAATTTTTAAATAGATTAAACATAAAAAAAGTGCTCTGAAATGTGACGTCATAAGCAGACTTACAAAATTCCGTTTTAAAAGTAACTCATTTGATATTTTGTGAAATACCCAATTGTTTAATTATTTTTGTTTTATGTGTGTGCTTCATTATTGTATTAGGACTTAATCCTGTTAAAATAGTAAGCTTTAAGAAAAAAATATATATAAAAAAAAAATTCATCTCATCATTTGTATGCCAATGTGAAACAGAATGCGCCTGACTAGGTCAACTCGGCGACTAGACTGTAACTAAATTCAATTTGTAACTAGCACTCCGCACTGCATAAAATCCGGGACAAAGTGAATCGATCGCGCGGCGCGGCAGGTTTTAGTTTCGGGCGATTAATCACTAAAGTTTGTGCCATGCACAGATACCTAACACGCCCGGGAGTTCCCTGGCGGTTACCAGGGTTGCCCTATTGACAATAGCCGCCTATAACAGGATTATTTTTATAAAATAATTTTTAATTCATAAAATAAATTTTTATAAAACAATAACAGGATTATTTTATAAAAATAATCCTGGTTATTGTTTTTCTATTCGATCTGTTAGGATCGTGGCAAGTTGCGGGCCCTGGTCTCTGCCTACCCCTCCAGCAAGGCATACAGGTTGAGTTTATGTTCCGTTCTTACTTTTATAATGCGCAATTCTCGACACTCAATTTAGAGTTTGTGCTAGGCAACAACTTTGATTCTATGAGATTTTAGTCAGATTATTATTTTTTGAAATGACAGGGCTCAGGCCCTGACCACAGAAGGGACGTGGGGCGAGGGTGCGGAAAGACGCGACGCGTTGCATAGAGTCCGCGAAATCACCCTGTCTTCGCTCCTTCGTCCCGTCGTCACTTCAGTACATTTTGTATGAAAGTGAATTGGAACGACGACGCGTCTTTTCCGCGCCCTCGCCTCACGTCCTTTCTGTGTGTCTCAGGCCTCATATTTTGTGATTTTACTAAATTTGTGCGATGCGCGTTCTGCTAATGTTGCTTTCAATACATCATTGTCCTAGACAGAAGAGTATCCTTTCTATTTCGTTTCAAGCATTATCTATCAAACAGCGCAGCTCTAAAGCAGAAAAGCGAAAAAAATACTTTAATATTTTGAAAAATGGAATTCCATTTGAAAGTCGTAGAACAAAAGTTTTCCTTCTTCTTCTTCTTTGTCATATCCTCATAGCTAAGGGACGTGACTATGGGTTGCCCGATTGGTTGACCATCACTCTCAAAGCCACTCTATCTTGAGCTCGATTGATGGTAGCTTGCAGCGTTGTAATGGTGATCGCCGTGATTGTATCGGTCCATCTCGTTGGCATGCGTCCTCGACTCCTCTTCCCATCTATACGTCCTGTGACGATGACATTTTCGAGGCCATATGGACCCGTCCTGGCGATGTGTCCAAAGAAGCTGAGGAGTGGTTGTGTGCAGATGGTGGAGAGTCCACTTTTGATGTTGAGCTCTTTGAGAATGGACTCGTTTGTGCGATGCGCCATCCATGATATTGCGGAGAGCATTCGGCGCCAAACACCATATTTCGAATGCGTCTATTCTACGCCGAGTGCGAGCTTGCGAACAAAAGTTGTTGCATGTGATAAACTTTAACTGACATATTGTGTGAAGAAGTCCTTTCTACGGAATCCTACACTGTGCGTGGCCCGACACGCTCTTTTCCGGTTTTTAGGGTTCCGCAGTCGACAAGGAACCCTTATAGTTTCGCCATGTCCATCCGTCTGTCTGTCTGTCCGTCTGCCGGTCCGCGGCCTAGCTCTGAGAGAATTAGTACGAGAGAGCTGAAATTTGGCATAGACATATTATATATTAATCACGCCAAAAACTGTATAAAAAAAATGTCTACTTCCCCTATGTACACCTAAATCAGGGATGCAATGACTTTTTGTTATAGCTACAGTGAGTTACTTAAAATTTGACTGTTCTTCCTCTAATGATCATTCATGGCAGACTTGATTTTAGATTTCGAAAAATTATTGGAGAGCTTTTGGAGCTTTAGGTTTGATAGAGCGGAGAAACGGGAAATTGGTTTATTTCGCATCCCTTTTTGACATCCGCTCCTTGCAGTTGGTGACAACGAGACAACATTAGGTTACCTTGGCAGCCCTATTAGTTTGACTGCTTCGTTGGTCTAGCGGCAACACGCTCGACTACCAAATCATGTGATTTCGATTCCCGCTGGAGGCCGCCGAGCTTGATTCGAATGCGCAAACCTTGATTGAATGTAAAAATACATAATTATATTAGCCTAAGTTTAATTTCGTAAATTGAGATCACGCTGCATACAAATGTTCTGGAGATTAGTCCGGATTTAATGTTATCTTAATAACGTACCGGCTAATATCTGTTAAGTGTGCATGATAAACGACGTAATTTAAAATACATTGCCTCAGTATGGGTGTATTTCCAAGTTTGTTTGACCTTGCCTTGACTATAGGGCACAGGGTATCCTTGTTTAGGACCAGGGCCTAGATTCTGTTAATGTATTGTAGTACAGTGACAACTGAATGGACACGATGATTTCATTTCATTGCCACTTCAAGTCCACGTTCGCACACATATAAAACCTTCTAGGCGTCAATGGGATGAAAAAACATGTCACGTGACCCGACCGTGTCAATCTGTTATTGTTCTATAATGTACAAACAGAATCAAAGCCCAGTGGTCTGACTATAAATAATAATTTGTATTATATTAAGAACTCATACCGGTTTAAATGAATTCCATTTCGTCTAAGAATATGATTATTGAAATACAAAATCTTTTATTCATTACAAAAATAACATGTTTTCTTAATGAACGTCAAAGCCTCAAAGCTGTTAGTTTCAGAATTAATAGATTAGGTGGAGAAGAAGCTAATAAAGAAACTCCACAATTTCTTTTCAAAACACGTTATAACTTAATTAACTGAGTTTTCAACCTAAAGTTATTACTTACTCATGGAAGAGACTCTAGACACAGTCGTCCCCATTAACATTATTCTAATACCAGACATCTTTGTCTTCTAAATAATCCTTAATGTTATATTAGGCTTTTTGCACAGGGAGTGCTTAATAAATTATTTCTTTTAAACCGTGTCGGAGGCACCTCTAATATATCTTGAGAAATCTTATTGTAGAACGTAATACAGTGCCCCATAAAGGATGTATTAACTTTTGCAAGTCTATCGTGGAAATGACAAATTATGTCTACTCCTAGTATTCAGAAATCAGAAATCAATAATTTATTTCAACGTAAAGAATTTACATTCTGTTTGCTGAATGTCAATGTACTATGTTACTATGTTAGCCGCTGCCTTCGAGCCGTATTTGTAGTGGAGAAAAAGGCAGCGGAAAAAAAAACTCCACTCTGACCATCTTTTCTCAAATCATCTTAAACTTATACATCAAAGCCTATATGATATGATTCCGTGATAGCCACTAATAACTTTAAAAGCCAAAATAACACTTCTTACAAAAGTAGGAAAAACAGTAATGCTGCGGCCAGACACACGAACAGCACCCGTTCACGAGCATAACGCAGGGGTCAGCCATCACCAGTCTCAACCATTTTAGAGGGAGATAGGTGACCCGGCCACCACGCCACCATTCGAATGACCTTTAGCAAACCTGCAGATTGAGTTCTTGTCAGCTATAAAATGTGCAATCACGTCGTCAGCACACGTTTTTAAAATTAAATAAATTATAATATTAATAATTAAATAACAATGAAATCGCAGTGGAATTGGCTTACTACCAAGGGCTTATATCGTTCATATACTCGTCTATTCTATAATAGGCTTTTTTACATAGCAATTTTTTTAAGAATGTTTTAATTTTATTTTCAGACAAGGATATTAGCATTATGATGGCTACCAATATTATTTTGTGGCAACCCTAGTGATAATTCAAGCTAAAGCAGACTACCTATAACTGGTACTTGCAACTTGTAGCAACACCAACTTGTGCTGTATTGAAACTAAAGTAACTTCACAAGTTTGTTACCGCTTGTACGCTAGTGGGAATCACCTTTTTTAAACTTTTTCAAACTAACGGCTGCAAAGTTAAGGCTGGAAGCCGGCACTATGCACTTTATTTTTATTTTCTTTATCAGGGACAACAAATAGAAGTACAATGTATCTTGAACAAACAACTTAAACGTAAAAAATATAACAGTTACCTAATTGTACATTGTTTTTATTAAACTAAGTAATCAAACAAACGAACGCTGAAAAGAAAAGGAGAAAAAAAAGGAAAGTTAATGACTTCATAATAAAATTGTACATTTGTGAAGTCAAAGTAGCAATACCACTCGCTAAATGTGAAGGAAAACATCGTGAGGAAACCAGAGTGTCTGAGCTATTCACATACCTCAGCGCTCGAAATCGCCAATCCACGGTGGGCACGCGTGGTGATTAAGCCCATACTCTCTCTCTGAAAAAAAGGCCTGTGCCCTACAGTGGGACGTACATAGGCTGCTTATGATGTAGCTTCGCAGGGCTTGTTGGAGTTTACTTCGTTAGTCGACGCCTGCCTTTGTGTCTTAGGGCGCTAACGGTTATTTATCAATCGGTCAATCAGCCCGAAGGTACTCGTCCACTGCTGGACACAAGACCCCCAAAGCATGGTGCTTCTTTCTTTCCTCGGTCATCCTCATCCAGCCGCTTCCAGCAATCTGCCTCAGATCGTCGGTCGAGCGAGCTGGAGTAACTAATCTCATAACAAATTTACTCCCTCAATTTTAATCTCGGTATAATTTATTGCATTCTACCAATTATCCCGGGATTACTAGTTGGTAGAACGTGATATAGATTTACTCCAGAGTATTTCTCGACTTATTCCAAGATTACCACTTATACCAGGCATAAATAGTTTGGTCGAATCGACCCTAAGAATTAAAACATGACAGGTTTCGCTCTGCGAATGAGAGGGAGCCAGGGGCCTATTTCATAGAACTACAATTTATTGTGACAATTCGATGTAATGGGCATTTTCCTAAACATTGACAATAGTTATAAATTATACTTAATTTTATAGGTAATAAGGCCAGTGAACACAATGCTACAATTATAAATTAATACCTAATATTCAGTGACTTCTTTATTTATGTCATTAAGTGTGTGGCTAATTCGACCTACTAACGTTTGTTACTCATGTGAATGAAATATTTAATATTTTTGAATGAAAATCGCAAAGATATTAACATCTCGGTATTCCGCAAAAAAACAAATATAATATAATACGTACTGGTTCTTATTACTTTGTTTTTATGTGTAAAATATTTATTTCTTGTGTACAATAAAGTATAATAATATATCTATTACGTTTGCACAAATTAGGAGTCTTTTTAGTTTTGTTTATTTAAAGAGTTGTTGTATCGCGCCATGGTACGTATCACTAGAAACTCGTAGGATCGCAGCTGATGACGTACTTCCGTGCATGATACTTCCGGTTTCGTAGACTCTGATTCTTTTTTTTCGCTTTAAAATTCAAATAAAGCAGCCCAAATCGAAATATACAGCCAAGGCTCTCAAAATTGCATATTTTCTCGAAAAAAAAAAACAGAACTTATTTTTTTTAGGACAATGTCCATTGCGTAGCAAACTCTTCCTACTTATTATTCTGTGGAGTTGAACGACTTAGCAATGTACAACGAATTCTCATAGTAAAAGGCCCCCGAACAAAATTTCAAGGAACTGAATCCGGACTTAATAATACATTTTAAGAGTTCTAAGATTAAAGAACTTTTGAACATCTAAAAAGTGCTTTTATACAAACTTAACGCTTAAAACTATGATAATTTAAGTGCTATTTCTACCTTATAAATGCGTGCACAGAGTGATATCGAGTGAGACTGATGGGTAGCAGATGTCGTACTTCGTCAGTCGTTTGGTCAGGTAGTCCTCAGCTTGTACAACCATCTTCTCGTCAAAGTATTCTACCCAACCACCGGCTTCTCCTAAAAAGAAAAATGAATTAGAATAAGTAAGTTGAATCAGTAAGCTGTAGGAAACCAGCCAAGTGTAAATCGGACTCGCGCACCGTGGGTTCCGTAGCGTATCTACAAATAATACTAAACACGATTAAATCGATTCCGATTCGATCAATATGTGTTAAACATAAGTTACTAAAAGTGGTATTTATATAAAAAAAATGGTCGGGGTGACATTGTATTTAGTTGCATTTACAGTAAAGGACATTACCAAAGAAGACAGTTTAGTAATGAGAAAAAAGAAGTGCATAAATGATAAGAATGAATGAAAGAGAAAGATGAACGAAAAGATGATAAAGGTCATAGAAAAACACAGAAATATAAAAAAATTCAATAAAATAACTCTAATAATAATAATAAAAATGTTTTTCATTCAATTCTATACGTTTTCTTATGAGTGTAGAGACATAAAACATAATTTTGCGAAAAATTTACAAATGCATACATTACATTGACTTCCATTACATCAATCTATTGACATAATACAAACAGAATGTAAATTATTTAAGTTAAAATATTTTATTTCTGATTTTATTGCCTTACAAAGGCGTAACTAAACACATGTCTCAGTTTCCCGAATGTTAGGAGCGTTATAGGGTTTATTAAATAATAGCTGGCCCGGCAAACGTTGTTTTGCCATATTAATTAGCCTACGACCTAATCCCAGACCTACCAAATATACACCAAATGTATAGATAAAATGCATAAACTGTCAAGAACAATTTTTAACTTTTGATATGGCTTCTCCGATGAGATCAAGATATATTTTTTGCAAGTTTTCCGTTTTAACTAGAATTAATAAAAAACTTCGTGAGGCACTCTCAGAGAGACAGAAAAAGAAGATGTAAGAACGAACCTTTGTACAACAAAAAATACATGTCTTAGATACATTAAACTAAGTAGGTGGGCGTGTACTTAATTGTTATTATGTTTTAACATCGGAAACCATACTCAAGTCTGTTTTTTAATTCGATGCATAAAAGTACTGTCACTTTGACTTGTGCCGGGGTTGTAAACCATCACAACCCATCACATTTGTAGACTTACTCTATGTGGACATCAATACATTAATTATAAAACGTTCTGACCAAGAAAAAAACGGAATGTTTGAAAATAAATGACGTCTTGAAAATGTGTCAAACCTCTTTGATAATGGTAACACTGCCTAATTTATTTTTGCATCGAGTTAAAAAACGGACTTTAGGCGAGCCTGTATCATCGAGTCTCGGATACATTTCGATTTTGTGGTTATGTTGAGAAAGAGAGCGTGTGTGTATGAGAGAGATTGTTTTCTAACCTTTCCGTACAAACTGCAACTTTGCATCACCGTCCTTGCTCTCAGTCGTGTTGTTGACGTGTTTATTCTTCTGGAAGCTGTCAAAGCTCAGGTGTCTCCGTAGCAACTCCAATTGCTCATCCGAATAGACTTGATTAAGGAACTTGCTCATTCGCCGGATCTCTTGGGGTAGGTCCTGGAAGAGTATAACTCTTGTGTAACTATGATAAAATACACAGACTCGGAGTCACAGCATAGAGCAGCAGAGCTTATTATTAATTATTAATATTAATAAGCGGCACTTGTTTAAACCTACCTCAATAAATGTAAAAATATAATGTATATGTAAATTTATGAATAAGCAGCTCCTTAACTCAAAAATCTTTAAATATTAAGATTAGAAGTTAAGTTCATGCCATGTAATGTATATAATTTTTTTTTGAAATAAACAGCTTAAATTTTTTTTTTTAGCTTTAGTGACTCCTTTCGAGTAGGACTTAGATAAAAGCGGTCCCCCCCCAGAGGAACATCGTAGGGGGACCACGAGTCTGGAGGGAACTATGCATTTATTCAGCCTATGAATTAGCGATGGCGATAGGGTGTGCAACAAACGAATTATTCGAATATTGCGTTTATTTGACGACGTGCTGCTGCTGTATGCGGTCTGCGCTGGCGTTGCGTTTCGAATACGCACACTCTTGTAACGCGCGTTATACCCGTATGAGATTGAATAAAAAAATATTTATTGCACTAAAACAACTTTTCAGCTAACCCGTGTTGACGTGAAGAGTGGAAAGGGTAGTGGCCTGTAGCTTGTGGACAGTTTTTGACAGTGTCATTGAATATATAAGTGTTATTACGATGTATTTAATGAAGATACATGTGTTTTAATGATTGTACAATAGCTATGATTGTACAAGAGACGACCTCGTGGCGCAGCGGTAGTGCACCTGCATACCATGCGAGAGGTCCCGGGTTCGAATCCCGGCTGGGGACAAAAAAAAAATACAACCCCAGGTCTTTGATGTTTACATGTTTGTGATGTCGTTGTTTCTGGTTCCCACGACACAGGGTATCCTAGTGTGGGGCCAGAAGCAATGTATGTGCCTGTATGTAAATGTTTATGTTTATGTTTATATTATGATGTTTTTTTAAAGAATTTGTAGCAGTACCTATAACTTTCTTGTAAGTTACAAATATTTGTGAACTTATAGTAGCAATACCACTCGCTAATGTCGAAGGAAAACGTCGTGAGGAAACCTGAGTGTCTGAGCTATTCGCATACCTCAGCGCTTGAAATCGCCTATCCGCGTTGGGCACGCGTGGTGATTAAGCCCATACTCTCTCCCTGACAGAAGGTCTGTGCCCTATAGTGGGACGAATATAGGCTGCTTATGTTACGCAGTATACAGGACTGCAGGTGTTATGTATCATGGCGTGTTCCTTCTTCATAGTCTTATAAGTGGAAACCAAGCTATGTTCAGAAAAAAAAACTGTTACTGTGTTTTACTTCGTTGATACTGTGTGGTCCTACCTTCTTGAGATCCTCGTAGAATATAAAATGGAGATTCTTATTGTGCCTTTGAAGCCAGGCTTCGTTGGCGTGACTGACTGCTGGAGTACAGGGCACTGGAAGCCAAACGACGATGGATACATTAATAACTAACAGCGAATCTATCTATGAAATCAGGAATCAAAAATGTATTTCAACGTAGGTAAAGAATTTACTGCCCCTGTACCCTCGACATTAATTTAGCCAACTTGCGTTACATTGAGTGCATTTATTTATTAATAAGTTTGATGCTATTTCTTACGACTAAAATATTAACTTAGTCGTTATTTCTGACTTATTGCATTTCATTGTGACGCATTTCTAACACAATAGCGTCGAGAGAAGCGGGCTGTGTGTTGAATGGTACAATGTTAGGCACTGCCTACGAGGCGAAAATAAACTCCACTTAGACCACTTCGTTGACCACGATCAGATGGAGAGATCAGAATACATAAACACTATGGAATATTAGGAGTGACACTTCACCGGTTTTAATTCGAGTTTCAGAAGTATCACATTGCGCACTAACCCTTTCGCGTACTCTAAAAATCACCAATCTACGGTCTAATCAGCAGTAAGTTCAAAGCAGTATGGTCAAACCATATACAAAAGACATACGACAGCTATTTAACGTAGATCACCTAATTGCTGGTGTAGTTCAGCAGTATCAACTGGCACAGATAAAAAGCGCTACTCACACAGATCGTTCCTGAAAGCGTTCCAGAAATCGATGAACGTCGCCCTCATAATGCTCCTCGCAACCAGTTTTTGTAAATAATAGTACGAGACCGCTATGTCCCGGGGATCCCTTGCCACGTACACCACTTTGGCTGTACTGAGCAAACTCGGCGGCAGTATCGACAGCGGCAAATGGGTCTTTATGAACCGGGGAGAGGGTGCATTCTCGATTGCCTCCCAGCTCGGCGAGCGGACGGCGGAATCTAATCCTTGGAAATTGCCCAAGTTCATGAAATTCAGTTTTATCAATTGAACGCCGAGCTCCGGCACGTGAGACGTGATTCTGCGGAGAGTAAATATGACGGCTTAAGCCTCCGGAGTTGGGAACATAGTATGGGACGTGACTCATGGTTACTATTTGTTTTGTAAACGGTTTGCAGAAGGAAAGAAAATACATTTATTGTAGCAATACAACACAGCTCAAACTATAAATTGAACTAAAGATAGGTAACACACAAGGTGTAATAAAAATCACGTAAAAGCAAAAAATAGTTTCTTTAGTTCTCTAACCTAATTATCAAAACATTTGCAGTAAATCAAAGTTAAAAAACCGCGGCATGAAATCTGGTAAACGGCATGACTGTTTCGAAGTTCCGGCTTAATCAAGCAGGAACCATTGTCAAGGGACGGTCCCTCTGGATTGAGGCAAACCGTCGGGACTATGATTTCGATGAAAAATAGACGAATAATAGTGTATTTTTTATGTAGCCTATGTACGTTCCACTGCAGGGTACAGGCCTTCTCTCAAAGAAAGAGTGTATGGGCTTAATTACCACGCGTGCCCACCGCGGATTGGCAATTTCAAGCGCTGAGTTATATAAACACCTCAGACATTCCGGTTTCTTCACATTGTTTTCCTTCACGTGGTTAATGTTTTTTAAAAATTGACATGTGTAGTTCGGTAGTATGATCCCGTCTATAATCAAAGCATTTTGTAATGGTTTTCAACTAAGGGATTTATCGTTATTTTTATAGAAGATAAAATTTAAAGGGTGGAGGTAATCATACTCACTCTAACATTGGAAATCTTTTATACAGCGGCTTCGCTTTAGCCGCTTCGAAATTCAAGCCGTTTTTCAGTAACCAAACCATTTCCTGGGTCCATGTCGTGCCTGAAACATTCCACGAAGTGGTAAGTACCTTAATCACTTAAAAATCAAAATCAAAGTGGTTTCAATCAAAATAAACTGTGACTTAATGAACGTTACAAGTAAAACTAGTTGTCCATTTCAAAATCTAGATTATTTTGGAGTAAAAATGGCCAAACAAAAAACTCTCAACTTAGTCTTTTCAGATTTTTCTAATTAACTTTGCATATTATTGTGAAACCTAGAACTCATGCATTAACTGGCTTTAATTCCAGACATCTTTGTCATCTAAATAATCTACAATGTTCTTTAATGTTGTAGTGCTCTTTTGGCACAAAGTGTACCTTACACATTTTTTGAACCTCGTTCCTGGCAAGCTTATTTTATCTTCGGGGATCTTATTGTAGAATCATATACAATGCGTCATAAAGGATTTGCCAGCCTAAATGATTACGAATTTACTTCTTAATTAAGTAGTTTGAGATATCATAGCTCAATTCACGGGGGAGAGACAATGGCCATTTGTCCTAAACATGGCAATAGTTACAAATGATACGGCATTTTAAAGGTATAAGTTCAGTAATACAATGCTACAATCATAAATCAATAATATTCACTGTTTTCTTGTATTTTTGTGAATAAGGGTATGACTTTCATTCCACCTTCTAACGTTCGCTTCACACGTGAATGAAAGGAGGTTCAATATGTTTGTTTAAAAAACGCCACGATGTTGACATCTCTTTACTCTGTAAAAAAACATAACTTGTATGTTAGCACATATTAGGAATCTCTATAGTTTTCTTTGTTTTGATGATGTCCTTCCGGTTTCGTAGACTCGGATTCAGTTTTTTTCGCTTTACAAATTAGTTAAAGCAGACCAAATAGAAATATTCGGCTCAGGCTCGTATTAATCCTTTTATCAATACGAACCTTGAGCGGTTCAGTGGAGTAAATTATGGAACTGTCTCTCCCTCGTGATTCTTCTCTCCCGAATTCAAGAGCGATCTCTTGTGTGAAAGCCGCTATTTTGATTCGAACAGCATATTGAAATGGGCACTCAAGAATGATCTCAGAAGTTAGATCGCTCTATTGGTAGGGACCTTAGATTAGATATACAGAATCATGTTAAAAAAATGTTCTTAATATCTTATCTAATTATCATACTAATTTTAACTAGTTTATAAGTGTTACTGATAGTTTGTGTTTAATATTACTAAGATTCTTTGTTATTTAGATTATTCTCTAAGTTTGATACTTGCGCACCTTATCCGGTAGAGCATGCATGTTTTTTTTATTTTACTTTACCAGTTACTTTGATGTATTTTCCATGCTTTAGCAAATAAAATGTTTTATTCGTGTCTACAGTATGTTTCATTATATTCTTTTTTGTTGCACTAACCCTTGCTGAGGGCAATTTAAAAACCTATTTAGAGGCTAAAAATTCCACCCCTGCCGGGACTTGCCCATTAGCTCAGTTGGGAGAGCGCTGGCACGGTGAGCCAGAGGTCGCGGGTTCAAGTCCCGGCATGGGTGGAATTTTTAGCCTCTAAATAGGTTTTTTTAGTATGTTTCATATTTAGTTGTTCTAGTTTTTGCCAGGCCTGACATCCTAAGATACATATCTCTGGTTTAGTTTAGGACCGAGTCTCTCCACAAATTACTTCTATTGTGCCATGTTGTACCACCACTAATTTAACAGGGATTTGCTCAAACTCAGCATAGTGTTCAACATAACATTTATGCTGAGCAAACTCCTTTTTATCAATATGTTAAGTTTATTATAAAGTATGTTATTATGATTTTTGTTTTATGCAATGTGATAAATGATAATTTTTTTTTCAATTTCACTTTACTATTGTACCTACTTTGTGAATGGAGAAATAAATATTATTTGTATTTGTATTGTATTGTCAATGACACAAACTTAGGAATTGTGCATTTTAAAAATAATCCGGTGTATACAATGAAGTAAGTCAGCAAGCGCAGCCACAAGATGGACAGATGACCTCATCCAAGTGGCAGGAAGGCGCTGGATGCAGGCCGCTTCCAACCGGTCTTTTTGGAAATCCATGGAGGAGGCCTATGTCCTGTGGACGACCAGCCACAAGATGGACAGATGACCTCATCCAAGTGGCAGGAAGGCGCTGGATGCAGGCCGCTTCCAACCGGTCTTTTTGGAAATCCATGGAGGAGGCCTATGTCCAGCAGTGGACCTCTTGTGGCTGAATGATGATGATACAATGAAGTTACAATTTGTAGTGTGCAGATTGTTCAGTATTGTGCAGATTGCACAGTATTGTGCAGATTGCATTAGATCATTAAAATTCTCACCTGATCGTGGAAAAGTTATGACCCAAACGTCGTCCGGCCTCACTTTCATGTTGTAGATAACTTCCGCGTGTTTCCTAAACTTGGCCGGCATTATGTATCCTTCGGGGCCGCATCGTATGAACCCGCTGCATTTTAGGTAACCTGGAAAAGTAATAATTTTCTGGGCAAATACTTTTCTCCTTCAGTCCTTTGACTCCTGTGGGAGCATAGAACTTCAATCACTTTTGTAAATACAATACCGACTTCAAAAAAGGTGGAGGTTCCGTTCAGCGATAATTCCTTAGCACGTTGTCCGATCCCTTTAACTGATTCTTTGTTTATGCTATGGGGGTACGAGGTGGTTCCATATAAGTTTGATCAAGATCATCTCGTCAACTGATCTTGACCAAACTTCCCAAACCACACTGTTCAAACCAATCAACCAATCTGCAAAGAATCCTCACAGTATTCTAGACCGCGATAAAGAATACAGCGCCACCTAGTGTCATGAGAACTACAGTTTCTGTTATGAGCGTATTTTAAAGGCTGTTTTTGTTGATTTTGGTGTTTAAAAATCCCCTAAACTTCCCTTTCTGGTAGGAGTATCAGATGCAACCATTTTTAAAATTCTTCGCGATCATCTTGGCATGACTAAAGTCAGCGCAAGATGGGTGCCGAGAATGACTCAAAAACAACAGGGTGTGGAGTGTTCTCGTAGTGACCGTAGAGACCTCTGTAGTGAAGATAAAAATGGACTATTGACTCGAATTGTTACTGGGAGCAAAACTTCATCTTATTAACCTGAGTCCAAACAGGACTCTATGCAGTGGCACAAAAAGGCACACCATTACCAAGGATGGAGTTTTGGCGTACTTTTCAGACAAGGACAAAACATTTTTTTTTTGAAGGTAAGTATCACTTAACTGAAAGATCGGAAAAATGTATAAAGGTAACCAGTGAATACATTGGTAACTTGTTATATATATCTATACACATAATATAGCAATTTTTGGAGGTAACGCTTAGGCTTGCATAGGGTCGGTGTAGTTTATTTTGATATTGTGAGCGTAACCCACGTTCAGATATATCCTGTTTGTGTTGAAATAAATATTTGTTTTTATACACAAAAACACAGACTTCTAATATGTACAGACAAGGTAAGGGCAAAATATTATTTTCTTTAAAGTATGAACGGCATGAATCAGTTTGTCTTAGGCCAAATATTTCCCGAATGCAGCGTTTTTGTGATTTAAATACTCTATCCATCTCTGTAGAGAATGATGCCATAACGCTGTGACGGTCCGCACTGCCTTTGCAATTCGACCGCCACTTATTCACAAATGTAGGGGAACATAATAATCCTTTTCGTTGTACAATAATCAATAAAATTAAACAAATTTTGCTGAAATATTAGATATTCGCTAGATGGCGCCTTTTTGCAATAAATAATAATAAATATTTATTATTTCGGGCAATAATGTCCATTACTTTCACATTACAAAATAAAGAAATAAAACGTTGGTTTCTCAACCAATAAATTATTTAATTCTTTTTTCAACAATTTAACAACGTTTGCTCAATTGGTTCTAAAACAAACACAACCCCGTTCATAAAAGTTGGCTGTATGCAAAGTTGTCTATGCCAATGTATCGTCAGGAAAAAAAAGTAAAGAAGAAAGTCAGGTCAACGGCAATCTGTAGATAGAACAAGGAGGGGCCAGTAGGAGTCTGATAATGTTATCCACCAAAAACCTAATAATGCAGTCAATGAATATTATGGAAAGGCATAATTTAGCAAAACTATTAAATATAGTTTCAGTAAAGAATTCAAAATGCTTATTTTACAGATAAAAAAATACTTAAAATTATGTAAAATGTTCCTGAAAGGGTTTCATTGAAAAGACAAGGGAATCCAAGAGGGGTGGATGGCAACGGGGTGTGGGGGCGAGGGGAAAGGAAGAGACGCGCACTTGGACTGGGGATTTTGGCGGGGAATCGGGCGGTGGTTTTTTTCTGGGCATCTTTTCTTGCGGGGCTGACCGGCCGGTCTAAATTGGGATTAGGGTGAGTTAGCAACCTGATTATCAAACTAAAGTATTCTACAGTGTGTCGGTAATGTGACTACAGCAGCAAATATTGAGTAGTTCAGCTGTGAAAGTGGTATAGCTTGAGAAACGTTTTGGTGAGATGGCTTGGGCAAATCATGGCTGAAGCAATGCAGGCCGTGGTACGATTCATACCAGTGGATTGGATCTGACTACATCGATTTGGTCAAGGTAGCTCCCTAGATCATTCTCAGGTCTTAGCAGTAAATGTGGCATAGTCTGATTTGCATCTTGGAATGTTGCTGTAGTCTACAGAACCATACTTCGGTGTAGGCTTCACCTACATAGGTACTTGTGTTTCAAGGTTGATTAGAATTTGTGTTTGCATTTGTTCTTGATAAATCAACTTGCTTGCATCAATTTCAAACATTTGATCAATTTGATGGAATAGGTCTATATCTGATCGAACGGTGAGTTTCTTTGCCATGTTCTTTTCTCACTATGGGTCAGGTCTTGAACATGGCACGCACATCTGTTAGGAACTGGTGTTTGGCGTGGTAGAAAACCAGCAAACAAACAGTTTAGCAGTAGTATTTGCAAGCAGTTGAAGTCATTTACATAATAAAGTAAATTGTTAGGTAGAGTCTAAAACAACCACTTAAAAACAAATCCAAAATAAACCAAACTAATGAAAACTTGAATCTATCTAATAAAACAATAACCGGGCACAGAGCCTAACTAAAATTGTGAGTGTAAAATCTACAAACAAAATTGTGTACAAAAATAAACTAAAACCATATTTGTCTCAAATATTGACTAAACCAAACTAAGATTAACAATTACTGTTAATATTCTAATCTGTGTTAAACTGTGCTCACTAAAATCTGTTTTAAATCTCAAATGTTAATATTTCTACAAATCTTGATAAATAAATAGATTATTTTTTTAACTCTTTCTAGTTGTTTAATTGCTTTGGAAATCCTGACTCCCTGAAAAGATTCTGGTTACTATTTCACAACAAAGGGTCCTGTTAGGCTATCTAGACGATCACATTTTGGCCAAAGAAGTGAATTTTCTGTGATTTTAGGTACTCATAATTTGCTCCTTTACATAGTACACACTTAACTTACACTGAGCTAAAATAGTAGGTAGGAAGCCTAGGTACTCATACTTTACTTAGTAATCTCCTGTGGAAGAACCATTTCTTAGACATTAAATGGAGGCATAGATGGAGCGCTGCAGAGGACTCCAGAGGACTTCTTCAGGAACCAGCGGGCATCAGTGGCAGGAGCAGTATTAATAGGACTTAGGGATTAGTGTAAGTAAGTAGCAGAGAGCAGGGTGGGGTAGAGGGTGAAGGGGCTGAGCGTTACAAATGGTACAACGTGACCAGGATGTTTATGTATGTATCTTATCTGGCCTTATGCCACAAATGTTGTTGTGAAATGGATAGGGGAGTTGAGATTTTCCAAAGCAATTATTAGATCATTTGTCTATTGTGTGTTTCAGCATTTTAACCTTTTTGACTAACTAATCTGATAATACTTGACTGGATTCACATGCCTATTTATTGTTGTGTGGTATTTTTAATTAAAACCAAAATTATCTTTAACTATTAGCTAGGTAGGTTGTTAAACTGTGAAAATGTGGCGTATGCAAAATTATCATTTCATTAAAAAATATTAGAATTGTGTCTAGGTCAAACAAAGAAGTAAATAACTAAAATAACTTTTTATCAATGTAATTAAATCAAAGTTAAAACTTTTTGATTGATTCTATTAGGTAACTTAAATTATTGTAAATTAATTGGTTTTTGCCTCCTATTACTTTTAAAAAGTGAGTCTGTGTTATCTGAATGAAGAAGTTTAACTAATTAATTAAAGTTTTTCTCCTTCTGAGACAACTTGAGGAAGTGTTTTGGTTTAATAAACATTGCCAAGTAACTATTTGATCTCAGGGAGAAGCTTAGTTACATAGAATTCAAATTAGTATGGTTTTCCTTGTTTTGAGAAAATGCTTTTGTTTAAAAATGGTTTCAAAGACAAATTTAATCGGAGAGAAAGATTGAGATATATCGAGTGAAAAGTAATCTATTCTGTGAAGAAGCTAGTTTAGGTGTGGGTTGGTTTAGATTGATCATTCATTTTGAGATTCGGCATAAGGCTATGTGGCTATTTTGAGAGCAAGCAGTGTTAAGGCTTAACTTTCCTTTTTTATGATTATACTTGAGGTTTACAGTGAGGGTTTAAGGGCAGCAAGATTGCAAAGATATTTAAGTTCTCTATTATTAAATATAAGGTTATCATTATGTAAAGCAAAGAGATAGTAACTTAAAGCAAGAGTAATTAGGCAGAAGAGAGAAATAAATAAAGCAAGGACAGTGATTTATTGAAATTATAATGCATACATTCAACATTACTACTTAATTGTGGAGATTTCAGTTATTTACTTAAGTACTTACTTAGTCAATCACTCACTTATGTATAAATCTTAGAATTTTCCACTTATACATGCAATTGTATTAGCAGACTTAAATATTCAAGATAAGGTTTACTCCCAAGCAATAAAACTAAAAGTAGATTTGGTCTGCAAATTAGATTCTCTGATAGCACTTTTAGTTTGCATTAGATAGGGTCTTAGGAGAATAAATTTTGATGTGCTTCCGGACGGATTGCATTTCCTCTTCGACTTGTCAATTCTGAAAAAATTGGTAAATAAATTAAACTTATTCATGGGAGCTGTTCATGATTTAGGCCACAGTATTAATGTTTTCCTATTGTAAGAAAAGTATCTAATGGTTAGCATTTTAAGTTGTTGAAGGCGTTCATGGAGTTTTATGTAGGTATCAATTTATGCAATATGTATGATTTAACTAACAACATTGCAATCTAGATTAACTTCTATTACAAACTCAATCAGAAGGCAACTTATATTGTATATGGACGTCAAACTAACTTTGTAAATTCTATCTAATTAAAAATAAATAGATAGATAGATGAACAATAAAACAAACCTTTTGTAGATTGTAAGTTATACAAAATCCTTGTGTGAACACTGTAGATAGTGTAGAAGTCTTTTTTTCTTGTGTTCTTTTGCCAAGCCAAGAGTTTAGGTTCCTTTTCTTCTCTGGTTTAGTTTCATTGAAGAACTTTCAAATCCTTGTTGTAGACTCATCTATTGCTATTGGCACACATATAACCTAAAAAAAAAACAAGACATATTATAAATAAAATGTTTATTTAAACTAAACCTTTCAATAGTCTGCGGGGATTAGGTAGCCACAAAAAGTAATAAACTTACTTGGGTTTTGTTTTGATGTGTAGGTAGTGTTTACGAAAGTTTTAGTTCGAAAATCATAAACTTAATTAGAATTAGTATGAAGTTACAGTTTAAACGAGATGAGGACGAGGTCTAGATAGTCAACAACAATCTTTGTTGTTTCTGTTCTTTAGCTTTTAATTAACAGATTACGAATCCGATTAGACGTTATATGGAATAAATAGTAAAATAAACAACTCTTTTGTCAATCAGTGTTGCCAGATGCTGATCGGTCAATGTCGCCAAAATTTAGAAATACTTGTAATGCTCGACGAATAACTTCATTAAATTACTTTGATTTCGCATGGTTGTACTTCATATAAGTACTCTGTTTTTTAGCCATGTGTAATTCACACAGTTCTGAAACTATCTTTTGTATGTTTGTACATCTACTCGCTTCTCCAATGTATTAGTCCAGTCCATCCAAAGGTTATCTAGAATAGATGACTGTTAGTGATAAGGCCGTCATCTGTACTCTTAAGTTAAGAAATATGTGTGTAATTTCCATTTTGATGTACAATAAAGTGTTCTCTAAATAGGTATCTCTATTTCGGGTCCCAATTGCGGGGAAACGCCCGATGATTTAGAATATTTCGGAGTTTAGGTTAGTCAAAATAGCATAAATAATATGTCCCACTGTAGGGCACAGGCCTTCTCTCAGGGAGAGAGTATGGGCTTAATCATCGCGCACGCCCACCGCGGATTGGCAATTCCAAGCGCTGAGGTATATGAATAACTCCGGACACTCGGGTTTCCTCGCGATGTTTTCTTTCATAGTTAGCGAAAACCAATTATCCCTACATATCCATCGCACTCATCTCGATAACGCGGATTTTTGTTTAAGTTATCTGCCGAGCATTGTAAAATTTCAAATACATACTAAATTCCCAAGTAGCCAAAGGTGGCTCTCAAATGGGCTTGATGACAAATTTGGAAAAACTGTCGTATAATGTCTCAAAACCTACATTATTTACAATGTATTTCATATTTTTGGTTACAGTAAAGTTAAGGTTAAATGATAAAAATAGACATTTTACTTTTGGATTTAAAATTCCCACCGAAACGCGCGCTAATGTTCGCTAGTGACGTCACAGTACAAAAGTGTAAAATTAATCTGTGGTGTAAAACGCAATTTAATACCTAAATTCCGCTGAACAACTAAAAATTCTCTCACCATCAACACGTCCATTTTAGGCAAATCACCACTGTCTGCTTTAGTAAACCCTTGTTCCATGATGCGTGTTTTTTCACTCAGGATTTAAATTAAATACAAATAACTAAGAAAGATCGTAAATAAAACCAGAGAATCGGCTGTTTGTTCACTACGACAGACCTAAAGTAATATGTTCGGTTCTAATCTATGTTTTCTCGCGTGTTCCTGAAAGTGACCTCATTCGCTATTTAACTAATATGGCGGACATAGGATTTTTGCAGATTTTTATTATCGTAATAATTATCAATCCCGCTTTTGATAAATAAATGCGTGCTAAATAAGTGTCTTAATAAAAATAATCCACAATTCAAGTTTTGTTAAATGAATACATAATTGTAGTGATTTTCCAGTACTGTCATCATGCCTATTGTCGTCTGATCGCTGATTGCAATTTTCGCCAATTCACGTTTCGAGATAGCCCAAATGGCGATAAATCGCCTCATCTGGCAACCCTCTAGTCAATTTCCTGTGACTTTGTCAATGGCCAAGGGTGAACACACACTTTGTGAAATAGTGATTTGTGATAATAGTAATTAATCAAAAATTGTATGTTATCGTGTTATAGGTGTAATTACACTTATTGGTCAAATATAACTTTTGGAAAGAATTGACTCAAGTCAGTAACATTAACGGTGAATTTAAGTAATTCTATAAATAATCTAACTTTAGTCTTGTGTTAGAAGATTATTTGGTAGTTAATGATAATAAATACGCACTGAAAGGAATTTCGTATAGTTGTTTCCAAGGATTAATGAAGTTATATTACAATGGAAGAATAATAATTGTGGCAATACTGTGTTCTTAGAAATTAATTGATGTTTGGGAATTGGTACAACTTTAACGGATTATCTTTTAAATTGTTGATGGTGAATAGTAGATTTAAAATATCGGGAATTAAAATAATAGAGAACCATTAAGTTAGTTACAATCTTGTCTCAAGGTGTTAATGTAGACAGTGTATTGTATTATAATTCTGTTGAAAATTTCCATATCCAAATTTATCCACATAAATGTGTGTTTGTTTGTTACGGATTTTAAAAGGGAGTTGATTTATTAAACAAATACAAAATTAAGTTAAATGTAATAATTGTTTGAATTCAATGTCAGAGAAAATCTATTTCATTTAGAAGGATAATTTTAAATGCGAATATAAAGGGGAAATGAAATAATCAGCTCAACTTAAGAAGTTTAGCGCCGTTCAGAAATTAGTGTTATTGCATAGTGTAAGCGTATCTTAAATTACCTATGTAGAGGGACTGTCTATAAATTATGAGTCTTGAAGGTTAGTCCAATTTTATGAGTTTGGAATTTAGTTTCAAAGAAAAGTAAATCGTCTTTCAAAAGTTCAAAACCTAAGTTCTATAAAACTAAATTTCATGACGTAACTTGTTCTTGCAACTCTAATTTGCGAAAGGTGCAGCATAGATAAACTGCAAAGGGAAGTACAAAAGTGACATTCAATTATAATCTAACAAAACTTTTTAATTAGTTACTAAGTCATTAAATATCGTAGGAAATCAGTGAATCAGAGAAGCGAAAGTGATCTGTCAGGATCATGGCAAGTGGCACTCCCTGGTCTCCACCTACACCTCTGGCATATAGGCGTAAGTTTATGTATGTATGTATGAAATCAGTGAATCAAAGCTTCATAAGTTTAGTAGATGCAGTGATAAAGTTATAACTTGACACAAACTTTTTAGAAAGTACTAGGTAATTCAGATAAATCTTGTAAACCTTGTAGGTACTTATTAAATCAAAAGATTTGCAAAGGCATTCAATCAAACAGTAGAAAGCAGTAGGCAAGAGTATATACAGGTAGTTTATTCCCAACTTTACCCACCAACCTAAATGTCGTTTCCAATACATTCAACTCAATAAATAAATTAGTAAAATAGTTAATGTTGTCGTAACTTAGCATAGCAGAATTTTCCCAATGAAAGATGGTAAAAGTCAATAAAGGAATAGTTTTATTAAATTTCGTATGAAAGTATTACATTTAATCAATTGCATCCATACGGTCCTAAGAGTCCACTTGATAATATTTCAATTATGTACGTTTCATGAAACATTTTGACGGGCAACAGTAACTTCATTATCTAGAAGCTCTCCTTATATTAAGCTGCCTGCTTGTAATTAAGTCCCAAAGTAAACTGTAAGTAAATTCTTTCTCTGGTTGTGCAATAAAGTGTTCTCTATTTACCTATCTATCTAAACTCAAATTCAGGAATTTTGTTCACTGTGAAGACAAAAATGATTTACTTAATGAACGTCAAAACTGTTGGTCTCATCATTGATGGATATGTGAAGGAGTGGTCAACGGGGAAATTTTATAGTTATTCTTTTTAAACAGGGCTTGGCTTAATTGACAGAGGTTTAAACTAGCTGCACTAGACACAATTGCACCGTCCCCATCAGCACTAATTAAATACCAGACATTTTATCTTCACAAATAATCTTTAATGTCATACTAAGTTTTGCATAGAGTATGTTTAAAACTTTTTTTTAAACCGTGTCCATGGTAACTTTAATATATTTTGAGGAATTTTATTGTAGAATCGTATAGGTACAGAGCCCCATAAAGGATGTATAAGTCTAAATTGTGGATATGACAGGCTATGGTTATTCCTAGTATCAAAATTAAGATGGTTTCCAATAATTTCAAAATGCTGAATTATAAAATAAATTGGTGTTACATTTTGGTAGGTGACCTGTTTAGATATGCTGTGTTAGAACAGATAGATTGCCTGATAGAAAATGCCATTAGCATTAAGTCCACCTTTTGTACACTGTGCAATAAAGAATTAACAATAATAATAGATTGAGACTTATGGGTCTACATGATTAAATTCTGTTGATGATGATAGTAAGTTATATAGCAACTGTCAGTCAGAGTGTTTTTGCAAGTCTGTAATTGGGTGTTAAGCTAGATTATACCATATTAGCTAGTAATGAATACTATTAGCAGATTGTAACAAGCGTTGACATTTAAGAAATTCGTTACTTTTATTAGGTATGTATGGTGTGCAATAAAGAGGATTATCTAATTTAATCTAACTAGAGTTTAGATTAGACGTGACATCAAAGTAGGGTGAATGTACCAATAATCAGCACAGTTATTAATCATCAACGCTAATTGATAAAAGGGTGTGTTGATCTCAGATAATTATATATTTTCAGTATAAAATTAAATTAAATTTACATTTCTTGGACCCTCTTCAAAGAAACAAAAACCTAAAAGCCAAATAAAATAAACATCTACCTACTAGGAAAAAACCCAGAATTTAAGTTAAATATCCTAATGTCCTATGTTCTGCAGTGGGCGCCGGATGGCTGATGATGATGATCCTAATGTTAAACAGGATACTGTTATAAAATATAATAAGCTAGAAATTGATACTATTAGGAGGTTGTAACAAGGTTGAGTAATGTCTAACATGACATCATAATAGGGTGAATGTATCAATAATCAGCACAGTTGTGCTTTACCGATAAAAAGGTGTGTGAATCTCAGGCATGTATTTTTGATCAACTCAAATTCTCAAATGTTTTAAACTCTTTACAAATAAATTAAAACCTAAAAGCGAAATAAACGATTAAAGGGAATGAAATATTAATTTATGGTTAACAGACTAGTATAATATAATATAGATAGGGGCGTAATAAAAAAAAAACATACGTACTCATTGTTTTAAAATAAATTAAATGTAAATAGTACATTCAAAACACAATTAAAATAAATTACTTTTCGTTCACAAATTATTTTGTAAATTCCCTAGACAATCTTAACTAGGAAGGGAAATAAAATTCAAATAATCAAGTTAAGTTCATAAATGTGTTCTTAGGGTATTTCAGTTTGGGGGGCGAGAAAAATAATAATATTTTTATAACTTCTAAATTTCATTGTAAAAGATCTTGTGTGTGCTTGGAGGCATTCTCTTAGGAAGGAAAAAAATCTAAATTACCAATAGTACTTTGTCCCTTTACATGTTTTTGTGTCATGTACTCTGGTGTATAATAAAGAATATTTTTATCTTATCTTCGACATTATTGACTAAGGGCAGGATCATTTCGGAGAGAGAGTTTTCATTATAGCACCTAGTGTGGTGGTAGGGAGGAATTCATTTTGTAAATTCTGTAGACATCCTAACTAGGGGGGTAAATAAAACCTTTATAACCATGCTAAGTTAAAACGCGGTTATGTGATTTTAGGGTATTTCAGTTGGTGGGCGAGAAAAATAATAATATTTAAAGTAGATTCTGAATTTAATTGTAAAAGATTTTGTGTATGCTTGCGGGCATTCTCGTAGGAAGAAAAAAAAACTAAATTACCAATAGTACTTGTACCTTTACATCTTTTTATGTCATGGTACTCTGGTGTATAATAAAGAATATTTTTATCTTATCTTCGACATTCTTGACTAAAGGGCGGGATCACTTCAGAGAGAGAGTCTTCATTTTATCACAATGTGTTGTGGTAGAAGTTGCTACAGTGGCACAACCTTTCGGAAGTTTTGGCGGCATTAAAAGATAGACTATAGTGTATATTTTGGGTTGTAAGATACATTTTTTTTTTAAGAATATTTTCAATGACCTTAACGTTAATGGGTTGAATATTTTATGTCAGACAGCCGAAAGTTTATCAGGGTTAAAATCCTTATAAACTCAATAAGTTATTGCTATTAAAATTTGGTTAAATTATTTAGTGGAGGAAGGGAAACAACGTTATTCAAACTGGTCTTCAGAAACAAAATTTTTAAATTTTAAATTATTTTATTAAATTAATGTAACATTTCACGTAAAACAAGTTAAGTCCAGCAGTGGACTTCTTGTGGCTGATGACAAAGTTGCTATTACAGGTGCTAAAGTTCGAAAGTAAATAAATAATCTAAAATTTAATTTAGATAATTGTATCCTGTGAAATATTTTTATTTCAAAAATAAAAATGTAATATTTTTAAATGGAATTTATTAAATTCCTCTCCTCCGGGACACAGGCGAAAGTTTATATTGTGTTTAGGAAAACATTGTTGGTTAAAATTGTTATTGCTCTTTAGTCTGAGTTTATAACTATAGTTAAATCTTAATTAAATTCAAGGAAATTATGTGTTTTACCCAGCAGTGGAACACAATTTGTGACAAAAATGTTAAATTGGTTTATGAGCATAGGTATTGTAAATTTAAAAATGGGGTAAACTTAAAAATAGAAAATTTAAAACATTTTATTAACAAATGTTTTAAATAAAACATTTGAGTTAGGTCAATTTTGACTTCATCTTCCCGGATTGGACTTGTGATTCGTTTAGCAGCGTGAAATGGGGAGGGGGGGAGTTTGAAAGGGAAGAATTGCAAGAGAAGGAAGAATTTTCTAAATACTTTAAAGTTTCATAGATTTTGAAATGAAAGACGATGGAAGACAATGTATTTTGTCTTCTTAAGAGTACTTCTGTTATTTGGTTTATAGAAGGATGAGATGAATGGATAAATGCTGAATAAAATTTGAGTTTTACTTGGAGTGAAGGGCTTTGCGAATTAAAAGAAACCAACAGGGAAGAATAAGATTATAAGCATTAATCCCAGAAACACAACACTTAACAGAGATCTCGCTTTAGACGAAACTTGGTGTTAGGGGTAGGCCAGATGGCAATCGTTTCTTCGCAAGGCGAAACTAAAGTGAGGTCTATACTCCACACGGAGGAAAGACTAAACTGATCTGGACACTACTATGGGTGCGAATCTGCTTATAGGATTGGTCGGCGTAACGCCTTACCCATGGTTTTTTAAATTTATTTAAATTAATAATAAAACAATTGTGCAGAAGAACTTAAGCTTGACCAGTACTATTATAGAGAGTGCTTTGGCCAATGGTTAACATTCTCCGTCCATTAACCAATTGGTTCAGCGAACGAAAATCTAAACAAGGGACGAATTGTAATGCACAATTGGCTTCCAAACTCTAAGGATGTGCTTTATGTCATGTGGGCGTATTTGTAGGTTTCGTACGTTCGAAAAATTGGAATGTTTCGGAACAAACAATGCGAGGATCACTAGGACTGGAGTGGATTCACAACCCATCTTTCCCGTAGGACCTTGGCATTCAGTCATCTTGTGCGATTGTATGTTGTCCATTACCGATGAGTCAGCAAGTTGGATTTTCAATTGTTGAATCCATTTCTTATTGAATGGTTTAAAACACAATACACTCAAAATTTCACTCTGGGAAAGGTGCTCATAATCTCGGTCGTGAAACATTTGTGAATAAGTATAGGTGAAGTTTCTTTCAGTATCTAACTTGCAAAAACTTCAGGGGGCGCTGTGACGGTCCGCACTGCCTTTGCAATTCGACCGCCACTTATTCACAAATGTAGGGGAACATAATAATCCTTTTCGTTGTACAATAATCAATAAAATTAAACAAATTTTGCTGAAATATTAGATATTCGCTAGATGGCGCCTTTTTGCAATAAATAATAATAAATATTTATTATTTCGGGCAATAATGTCCATTACTTTCACATTACAAAATAAAGAAATAAAACGTTGGTTTCTCAACCAATAAATTATTTAATTCTTTTTTCAACAATTTAACAACGTTTGCTCAATTGGTTCTAAAACAAACACAACCCCGTTCATAAAAGTTGGCTGTATGCAAAGTTGTCTATGCCAATGTATCGTCAGGAAAAAAAAGTAAAGAAGAAAGTCAGGTCAACGGCAATCTGTAGATAGAACAAGGAGGGGCCAGTAGGAGTCTGATAATGTTATCCACCAAAAACCTAATAATGCAGTCAATGAATATTATGGAAAGGCATAATTTAGCAAAACTATTAAATATAGTTTCAGTAAAGAATTCAAAATGCTTATTTTACAGATAAAAAAATACTTAAAATTATGTAAAATGTTCCTGAAAGGGTTTCATTGAAAAGACAAGGGAATCCAAGAGGGGTGGATGGCAACGGGGTGTGGGGGCGAGGGGAAAGGAAGAGACGCGCACTTGGACTGGGGATTTTGGCGGGGAATCGGGCGGTGGTTTTTTTCTGGGCATCTTTTCTTGCGGGGCTGACCGGCCGGTCTAAATTGGGATTAGGGTGAGTTAGCAACCTGATTATCAAACTAAAGTATTCTACAGTGTGTCGGTAATGTGACTACAGCAGCAAATATTGAGTAGTTCAGCTGTGAAAGTGGTATAGCTTGAGAAACGTTTTGGTGAGATGGCTTGGGCAAATCATGGCTGAAGCAATGCAGGCCGTGGTACGATTCATACCAGTGGATTGGATCTGACTACATCGATTTGGTCAAGGTAGCTCCCTAGATCATTCTCAGGTCTTAGCAGTAAATGTGGCATAGTCTGATTTGCATCTTGGAATGTTGCTGTAGTCTACAGAACCATACTTCGGTGTAGGCTTCACCTACATAGGTACTTGTGTTTCAAGGTTGATTAGAATTTGTGTTTGCATTTGTTCTTGATAAATCAACTTGCTTGCATCAATTTCAAACATTTGATCAATTTGATGGAATAGGTCTATATCTGATCGAACGGTGAGTTTCTTTGCCATGTTCTTTTCTCACTATGGGTCAGGTCTTGAACATGGCACGCACATCTGTTAGGAACTGGTGTTTGGCGTGGTAGAAAACCAGCAAACAAACAGTTTAGCAGTAGTATTTGCAAGCAGTTGAAGTCATTTACATAATAAAGTAAATTGTTAGGTAGAGTCTAAAACAACCACTTAAAAACAAATCCAAAATAAACCAAACTAATGAAAACTTGAATCTATCTAATAAAACAATAACCGGGCACAGAGCCTAACTAAAATTGTGAGTGTAAAATCTACAAACAAAATTGTGTACAAAAATAAACTAAAACCATATTTGTCTCAAATATTGACTAAACCAAACTAAGATTAACAATTACTGTTAATATTCTAATCTGTGTTAAACTGTGCTCACTAAAATCTGTTTTAAATCTCAAATGTTAATATTTCTACAAATCTTGATAAATAAATAGATTATTTTTTTAACTCTTTCTAGTTGTTTAATTGCTTTGGAAATCCTGACTCCCTGAAAAGATTCTGGTTACTATTTCACAACAAAGGGTCCTGTTAGGCTATCTAGACGATCACATTTTGGCCAAAGAAGTGAATTTTCTGTGATTTTAGGTACTCATAATTTGCTCCTTTACATAGTACACACTTAACTTACACTGAGCTAAAATAGTAGGTAGGAAGCCTAGGTACTCATACTTTACTTAGTAATCTCCTGTGGAAGAACCATTTCTTAGACATTAAATGGAGGCATAGATGGAGCGCTGCAGAGGACTCCAGAGGACTTCTTCAGGAACCAGCGGGCATCAGTGGCAGGAGCAGTATTAATAGGACTTAGGGATTAGTGTAAGTAAGTAGCAGAGAGCAGGGTGGGGTAGAGGGTGAAGGGGTGCGCGTTACAACGCAACGTGGAATCTATGTATCCATTATAGGCAACTTTGGCTGCTTCTAGTGATACATGTTGGCTTATTTTTCTGAGTGCATATTTCATTAGCATCTATCTTGTTTGGATACATTAGGGGGCTTAGCGCGGCCTCGGTATTATCGGACGTAGTGATTGTTATTTATTTTAAGTGCTACTTAAGGTGAACGCAGACCTGCCCGCACCGGACGCGCCGCAGTCGCCGCATTCGAATTCTTAATATGAAGTTCTCTGCAACCTCGCACACCCGCCCGCGCCGCGGTCGCTGCTGTACCTGAAGCGGCCGAAATTCCCAAGCCGCAGCTGATGACGTCGTCCGCGCCGGCCCGTTCCCGTAGGACGCTGCGGCCGGCGCTAGTTGATCCAGTGCGATGCGTGCGGCGACGGGAACGACTGCGTTGACTGTAGCGCGGACAGGTGTGCGAGACCATTAACAAAAGCGATGACTGCGGCGACTGCGGCACATGCGGTGCGGCCAAGTCTGCGTTCACCTTTATTGTACCACAGATAGTCATGTAGATAGATATAATATTTTTATGGGCAATTATAGGAATTACATAGTTGTAAAGATTGTTATCATCTGAAAATAAATAAATAAAGTAGTTACTACGTTATGATATTAGTTACGTTATTTTCCTTTAATCACTCGATGATGTCCATGTGCAACTTAATTTTTGGAACACACACTGATTCTGGGATTTTACTCCACTGTAGCCTACAGGTTAGAGCGAGAACCCCCTTAATATCCTAAGAATCAGTCCATCTCTTTTTGGCATTGTGTCTCTTACGCAGGTCAGGGCGAGAAAGATGTCATGAAATATGATGAGTATTTGATAAAAAATATTGTGCACACTGACAGCTGGTACGGTTACTTTGGACGAAACGTTTGTGGATGTATAAAGTTGTATTTTGGCCTTTGGCTCCACCAATGGTACTAAAAAAGGGCGGTTTTCTATGAAAAAGTCGATTTTCAGTACAAAATTTTCTAATAAAGTGTGTAATTTTCAAACTTTAATGAGTCGGTGGCCAACTCGAACGGTCGAGTGTCTCGGCGGCGATGCTTGTGAGAGATAATGCTCTGTATTTCATCACTGATATGTACGATATTGTTTCGTAATTTTTAGGGTTCCGTACCCGAACGGTGCTAAACGGGACCCTATTACTATGACTTCACCTGTCTGTCCGTCTGTCTGTCTGTCACCAGGCTGTATATCACGGACCGTGATAGCTAGGCAGTTGAAATTTTCACAGATGATGTATTTCTGAGGCCGCTATAATGAAAAATACTAAAACCAGAAAAAAAAAATTTAAGGCGGGGCTCCCATGCAACAAACATTGTCTAAAGACAGCGCTCGCCATCTAGCGGCCATCTATGTAGGTAACCTTGACGGCGCAGATGTCATGTCGTTAAATGTCAATGTTAAACACTTCTTGTTGATTTCTATAGATGGCGCTGTTCTCAAATTCGATCTTTGTCTGAGAAATTTTGTTCCGACTTAAAATTCGCGAACAATGTACCGACCAACAATGACCCGCGGACCCGCGACACGCACGCACCACTCTGGATGGCTACTAATGGTTTTAATAGATTCGAGTTTGCGTCGAGATATTTTTGAAAAGTGCGTTTTTTAAAAAAACAATCTAGCGTATTCGATAGCTATTGTCAGGCACGTTCAATTTGCTATGTCTTTCAAACCATCCAAAGTTAATGGTGTATAATAATAACTTCCACAAAACACAATCACTTGTCCTGGTCCCAAACTAGGATAATACCTTGTGCTATGGTAACCAGGCAAGGATATCACAAACATGGAAATACACATACGATATAAGGGAGTTTTGTTACACGTTGTGTGTTCTTTGGCAATATTTGCGGCCGATGTTAGGGTAGAGGAAAAAATCGTGAGGAAACCGGAGTGTCTGAGGTGTTCACATACATCAGCGCTTGAAATTGCCAATCCGCGGTGGGCACGCGTGGTAAATAAGCCCGTACTCTCTCTCCAAGAAAAGGCCTCTGCCGTGAAGTGGGACGTATATTATAGGCTACATAAAAAAATGTTAGGGTAAAGGGTAAAAAGGTAAAGGAATGAGTAAAATCGTCCTATTTAAGAAAGATACCAGGATTATGTTACACACAGCACACACCATTTAGTTTTATCGTTATGCAAAACAACATATCCGGAAAGATAAATTGACGACGTTTCTTATTATCTCAAGAATTTCGCACAATAAATATCGTCATCACGTCATGCACGCTCTAGTACATTCGCACTTTCGTTGTACGTAATCTAAACTGTACTGTGTTGGACTTTTATCAGTAATCTTAAGGATAAAGAGAAAAATTATCTCAAAACATAAACGTACAGCACGGTCTCGTACCATTGTCGCATGAATCTAAGTGAATTAGTAAAACCTGTTTCAAAAGTATCTTTTAAAGTACTAAGCTGTTTATGTTTCATGCGCGTTTATGATTTTTTTTAAATAAATAAATGAAAACTTTTTATGATTTTTTTTAAATAAATGAATAAGTAAGTCAATAATAATAAAAAATTTTGTAGCTAGAGTACGTTGTTTGTTTTTTTGAGCTAGACTTGTTTGAAATATTGATGGGGGAGTGGTTGGACATGGGGGCGGGACCCAAAATCAACATTGTGATCGAGGCGAGTTCTAGGATGGTCCAGCCTTCTTAGCAGTTTGCGATCAGCAGTCGGGTTTTTTGTTGCTGTTTATTTTTAACAATATTATTGATTTTCTTTTTCACCTGTGTTCACAGCGGGATACTCTATGGGATGTGTTAATTTACTTTATTAATTTCATTAAAAGATTATTTTTAAATGTAACCCAAGCAAATAAAATTGTAGTCTTTAAAGGTATTGGTTATCGTTGTCAGAATCTGCTTAGTAATAGTGATAGCACGTTCTTATGGAGGTGGTAAAATGGGTTCCACCTGCGATATTAAAATGTGTGAAACAACTGATATTCTTTACCGATTTCAAGGTTTTGCCCCATAGTAAGAGTTGATGGTATTAACGAGTGGAGCGCCCATTTCTGGATGTGCACGGCTGTTTTCCTACACCCTGTATAGTTGAGTTGTTTTTTACAGTGCTATAAAGTTACCCCTTATCAATTCTGAACTGGACAAGTAGTATTGGAGTGCAAAAACGTACGTTCGGTAATGAATTCTCGCACAGGCTAGTACAATAATGAACAAAACTGATTAACAAGAAATATAACAATATTGCCACACTTTTCACTTGGAACTTAATGTTGCGATGATTCGGACAAATGGAGAGATGAGAAATGGTGAAAGATTCACGAAATAAATAATCGAGCGAACATTTTATGTCGACCAAATAGAGGATGTATTGTATTGGCGCCAATACATCCTTGGCGAAAGGCACGATAAAAAGTACATGAAACCGGCGAGCGAGCATTCAGCGACTAATGAATATTCATTGCGTTAGGCGCGAGTATGGATGTATGTATGTACAGTAATCATTAGACAGAATCACACGTTACTTCGGAGATTGTTGACGGGCAATGACGTATTCTGATCCAAAGATCTGGCGAGCATCCAATTGTTATAATAGCAATGAGCACCACCGTCACTTTTCTCTTAATAATCCTTTTCGGAGTATGTTATACGTATGTATTATTTATATATGTGGATAGTAACGAACTTTAATAAGTAGCTGAGGATCAGCTGTTTTATTTTAAACTGCCGTCAATACAAACTGATAGGGGTTTTCAAGCAAAAAAGTGAGACAACTTTTTCATAAAAGCGCCTCGTTCATTAACTTGACAGTACCCTCTTTCTGCAAAAAAAAAATAAAGGTGTCCAGTTGGCGAAAACACAAAAATTATTTCATTTAACTTTCACTGTGGACACGCCTAAAAATCTTGGCTGGACATAAAAAATAATAAATGATACTAATTTTGAATTTCACTAACTGGACCCACGTGTGTCCAGTCTGTTGGGTCGAGTTCGCGATCCGATTAAGTGATTTGAGAGTTCTGAAAGAACAATAACCGTTTACTGATACCCAATAAACCGTAAAAAAACTTATACACTGACCATAAAGACACTTGTTTATAACTTTTTCCTCCTCCGGGCTCACGTTAGTGATATCGTAAGGGTAATCCCTTTTCGGCGCCATATTTAAACTAGTCCTATCACTAGAGGCGATAGAATACAACTGGATAAAGTGGTACCTTTATCAGGGTATTTCAATAATAATCTACATCAATAATCTTATCGGCTATCGATCAGTATTTGTTGCGCTTTCGTTCGGTTCTGAGTGTTCTCATGTTTCGATTATTGTTGCATAATTTGTTTGTTGTTGTTGTGATTATTGTTGTAATTGTTGTTGTTAACAACAAGTTTAGATTAAGGGCGCCGGATTACGAAAAGCGTCACTCCATTTCCTTCCGCGGATGTCATAGGAGGCGACTTTGTTTTCCAAGTTATGTACATTTGTGAAGTTATAGTAGCAATACCACTCGCTAACGGTGAAGGAAAATATCGTGAGGAAACCTGAGTGTCTGAGCTTTTCACATACCTCAGCGCTTGAAATCGCTAATCCGCGGTGGGCACGCGTGGTGATTAAGCCGCACCATGGGCCGACTGTCGCGTCAAGCGTCCATTGTTTTTTAACCGACTTCAAAAAAGGAGGAGGTTATCAATTCGACGCGTATTTTTTTTTGTTTGGCTATGTTCCTCCATAACTCCGTCAAATCGTAACCGATTTCGACAATTCTCTTTTTGTTCAAACAAGTATAACGTCCCATTAGTCCCATTTTAATTTGGTGAAGATCTGATGGAGACTTTCAGAGATGGAGAACGGAACTTTAATGGACAGCAGTAAATAAGCCTTAATGGGGCCCATCCTTTAGTAATATCCGTATGTTTAATAAAATAGCGTAAAAGTAGTCCAAAGTTAATTTGGTGATGTTCTGGTGAAGACTTTCGGAGATGGAAATTTAGAACATCAAATTTTAAAGTAACGAATTAAGTAGGGTAAATTATGGTTATAAGGGACTTATTTATTTTTCTTCCGCTCCCCCACTAAAAATTGAAAAATAAAAAAAAATAATTAAAAAATAAAAACCGACTTCGCAAAATTACAGCACTAAAAAGTTAGAAATAAGTTAAATAATTAGAAGTATTTATACATGTAGCTATTGTAGAAGTATAATTTGTAGTCGGTGCCCAGTTTCAAGACCAGCACATATATTTTGCACAAATTATTTCTGACTTTTTAGTGCTGTAGTTTTTCGAGGTCGGTTTTTATTTTTTATTTATTGAGTATAAGAATAATTTATTTTTAGAAACTTTGCAGTGCAATCTAAATTAAGTAGGTATAAAAAAGACAAAAGAAAATAACATAAAATAGTTATTTGTGTGTGTGCGTGCGTGCGTGCGTGCGTGCGTGCGTGCGTGCGTGCGTGCGTGCGTGTGGGTGTGACATGAGTTCAAAGAAGTGATCAAATAAGTGTTCACATGTGTGGCACGGGCATTTCATACTATTGTCACATAATTGATTACTTGAGACGGTTCTTAAGACTGTTCTAGATTAACCCCTCATTTTCTTACCATAAATAAAAATGTTAAATTGTGCGAGCGAGACAGGATGTTCCACGTAAGAACAGTCTTAAGTGTGCTTTGCCGTTCCGTGTCGATTTTTTAGCACACACTGCATTTCACACATCCATTCACGTCTTGGTTTTGACAGTTTTTGTTTATTTATTTGCACGTGTAATAAATAATTATCGTAAATAAATCGTCGTCCATGTTTAGTGAAGTCTATTTGAAAACTGTAAGCTCAAAGGTGTGATCAAATCTAGCCCCGGCGCCAGACATAGCTCCAATGATTTGCACACTTCTTTGAAGGCTTTGCAAAGCTTTGAAAACACATTTGAACACATATTGACGCAATCTGCCAGACATGCTTCGGAAACATTTTTCTCCACAGTATGCTGGTAGACAACAAACAAGATGGATGACGATTTCGTGGACGCAGTTTGCCTATATTATTTAAGTGCATGTAATTTTTTTTTACATGTGCAACAAAATATATCGAAACGTCCGAGAAGAAGGCGTGAATGGATGTGTGAAATGTATCGTTTGGTTTTTTGGATTCCCTTGCAGGGTGGTTCTTTTTGGATGGTTCCCCTTGCAGCAACTCAACAAATTCAAGGACGCACTCGTTGCTCCAGTCCATTTTGAACAATCATGCATGTATTGCATTCACACAACCGTTTCGCTCGACAACGCTCGCGCAACTGGACTTTGCGCAAGGGTGGCAGGCTACGCAAACATCTGAACACAATCAACTTTGAACGCTTTGATGTGCGCTAAAAAACCGATACCGCATGGCAAAGTGCAAATCTTGCACACTGACTTCTCCTAGTGTGTCCCATAACCAACGTTTAGTACTGTCATTATGTAAGTACCTACCTACTGTTTAAAGTACAAAATGATCTGTCACAATAAACAGTATCTTTACTGCTTAATTTTTTTATTACTTAAATTCTTTACGTGATAATCGTAACAAGCGGGAAATAGACGGGTTGACTTTGAAATGATAATAAATTATGACCGAGGCTTATCGAAATTGTTGCCGAGTTGGATGAAAGGCATATCTGTCGTTAGCGCTGCGGTCGTGGGTGCAGTTCCCGTAGAGGCCCGTGCGTTTACTTATGAATGCCTCTACCAGAAGGGTCCGGATGGAAACAAAAGTTTGGTACAATGTCCGGCACATAACTTGAACAAAAATAAGCGTAGTGGGGATGAATTTGCGATGGGGTCCTTATATAGGAAAATTGGCAAATAGGCTCAGTTCTGCAGCATACGCAGTTAAAAGAATCCGGGAACTAACTGATGTCGCAACTGCTAGGCTTGTTTATTTTAGTTACTTCCATATAGTATTATGTCCTATGGTATACTACTGTGGGGTCGGGCAGCAGACATTGAGACCATCTTCGTCCTGCAGAAGAAAGCGATCAGATTCATATATAAGCTAGGCAATAGAGATTCGTTAAGAGATTTCTTTAAAGAAACTAACATCCTAACAGTTGCTAGTCAGTATATCTATGAAAATATTATGTACGTTAGGAAAAATATCAGTGACTTTAAAACTGTAGGTAGCCAACACAATGTAAATACTAGAAATAGACATAAACTTTCGTTCCCAAAATTTAGGCTGGCAAAGGTTAATACATCCTTTATGGGGCATTGTTTACGTTTCTACAATAAGATCCCTGAGTATATAATAAGCTTGCCAGAAACGCGGTTCAAAAAATGTGTGAAGCGCACTTTTTGCCAAAAAAGCTACTATAACATTAAAGATTATTTAGATGACAATGATGTCTGGAATTAAAGCCAGTTCAATGCATGAGTTTTAGAACATTTATATAAATCCTGTAAATTAAGGACTTGAAAAGACTAAGTTTGGAGTTTTTTTGTCCATTTTTTCTCCAAAATGATCTAGATTTTGAAATGGACACCTAGTTTAACTTGTAACGTTCATTAAGTCGCAGTTTCTGTGCTACTTTGAATAAAAATTTTCATTTTGATTTTGATGTACACTGGATGAATATATTTGATCTGTCATCATCATCATCATCAGTCATTTGACGCCCACTGCAGGACATAGGCCTCCCTCGTGGTTTTCCAAGCTTCCCGGTCTTGCGCCGCCCGCATCCAGCGACTCCCCGCCACCGTAACCAGGTCGTCAGACCATCTGGCGGGGGACCTGACCACGCTGCGTTGTCCGGTCCGCAGTCGCCAGGTCAGAACTTTTTCACCCCATCGGCCATCAGTTCTCCGAGCTATATGCCCCGCCCACTGCCACTTCAACTGAGCAATTCTTTGAGCTATATTAGTAACTGGAGTTCTTCTGCGGATCTCCTCATTCCTGATTCGAACACGCAGTGAAACTTCTAACTCTCTCCATTGCTCGTTGGGCGACCTTGAGCCTTATTATGACATTATTCTTCAACATTATCTTAGTCTTGTCCATGTTAATTTTAAGCCTCACTCTGTTAGAAGCTCTGTTGAAGTCATTGAGCATTGAAATTAAATCTTCGAGGATCTCAGCTATAATCACTATGACATCTATTTGATCTATGATTCAGCAAAAATCTATAAAAACACAATTGTGAACACGCTAAGCAATATTTTAATATCATCACTGGTACGCTGGAGGTTAGTGATCTTACCACTTCTTTTTTTTCAATTTATGAATTTCCCGCCATATTAGCTGCTGCCGTTAAGACAGTGCAAAAAAAGTTAAATTATTTTGTAGTTATGGTTTTGTCAAGTGATTTGCAGAACTTTCTGATCCAGTTCAATCGTTTCAATTTATTATCCTAGTCATCTTATCCTCTTCAGTCTTGACCTTGAAAATCATCATCATCATCATCATCACCATCGGCCGGACATAGGCCTCTCCTATAGCACGCTAATGAGCACGGTCCTCGGCTATTCTCATCCAGCTCTTGCCAGCCGCCCTGCGAAGATCATCGCTCCACCAAGTCTGAGGACGTCCTACACTACGTTTACCGATCCGCGGTCTCCACTCAATAACTCGTCTACCCCATCGGTTATCAGTTCTTCGAATGATATGGCCGGCCCACTGCCACTTCAGCATGCTAATTTGGTGAGCTATATCGGTGACTTTGGTTCTCTGTCGGATCACCTCGTTTCGAATCCGTTTCGACTTTAAATTCGTGGACCAGCCCCACCGTGAGTGTCCACGTTTCGGCACCGTATGTCATGATGGGTATTACGCACTGATTGAAAACTTTCGTCTTCAGACTCTGTGGGTTTGGCGATGTGAAGACTCGACGTAGATTCCCAGACGCTGCCCAGCCCAACCGTATTCTTCTATTGGCCTATTTCTCGAAGTTGTTGTTACCTAACATGGTTTTCCGAGGTAAACATATTCCCTAACAACTTCAAGAATACTGCCACTGCAATTGGCTCCGGACTTACGTGTTCATTGAACATAACCTTGGTTTTATCCAAGTTCATCCGGAGACCAATGCATTGGGAAGAATCAGCAAGGCCACTCAGCATATTATGTTGTGTGTCTTGCAGCGTTTCCTCCATGATGACGATGTCTTCTGCAAATCGCAAGTGTGAGAGGTATTCGCCGTTTATTTTAATGCCGTACCCCTTCCAGTCAAGTGTCTTAAACATATCCTCCATTGCATTCGTGAACAATTTGGGTGAAATAACATCCCCTTGTCTCCGAGAGGACCTATGGGGATAGGCTTAGACTGCCGGTTCTGGATTTGGACGGCCATAGTAGCGGCGTTGTATAGACCTCTCAACCCCCGTGTTGTGCCCACCCCAATAACATTGGGGAACTCGACTCTCGAAGTTGTAGGCGAATACGTCTACTTAGGACAAACAGTCCAACTAGGCCGGTCTAAATTCGTGAAAGAGGTCAATCGTCGAATCCAACTCGGCTGGGCAGCATTCGGGAAACTTAGAAAAGTCTTTTTGTCTAATATACCTCAATCGCTCAAGACAAAATTGTACAACCAGTGTGTGTTACTAGTGATGACTTATGGCACTGAAACGTGGTCTCTCACTATGGGCCTCATAAGAAGGCTCAAGGTCACGCAACGAGCTATGAAAAGGGCTATGCTCGGAATTTCTCAACGAGATCGAATCAGAAATGATGAGATCCGTAGACGAACGAAAGTCGTTGACATAGCCCAGTGGATTAGTAAGTTGAAGTGGCAGTGGGCGGGGCACATAGCACGCAGAACTGATGGCCGATGGGGCCGAAAAGTTCTCGAATGGAGACCACATATCGGCAAGCGCAGCGTAGGACGACCAGCCACAAGATGGACAGATGACCTCATCCAAGTGGCAGGAAGATGATGATGATAGACCTCTCAACACTTGGATGTATCGCCAGTCAACTTGGCATCGCTGCGAAGATTTCAGAACAGACCAGGTTTCGACTGAGTCAAAGGCCTTCTCATAGTCCACAAACGCTAAGCACAGGGGCCGATTATACTCTTCGATCTTCTGTATAATCTGCCGCACTGTGTGAATGCGGTCTATGGTGCCGTAACCCGATCGAAAGCCGGCCTGCTCAGGTGGCTGAAACTCATCGAGTCTTCTCGCAAGACGGTTCACGATGATTCTTGAAAACAGCCTGTAGACGTGGCTCAATAGTGATTACCAATTGAAAATTGGTCCCAAAGGGTTAAGGGGCCCTCTTACTAAGACTCCACTGTCCGTCTGTCTATCTGTCACCAGGCTGTATTTCATGAACCGCGATAGCTACACAGTTGAAATTTTCACTGATGATGTATTTCTGTTACAGCTATAACAACAAATACTAAAAACCGAATAAAATAAATATTTAAGGGGGGGCTCCCATACAACAAACGTTGTCTAAAGACATCGCTTGCCATCTAGCGGCCATCTATGTAACCTTCACAGCGCCGATGTCATGTCGTTAAATGTCCATGTTAAACGCTTCTTGTTGGTTTCTATAGATGGCGCTGTTCCCAATATACCTAATCTATCTTGTCTCGATCTTTCTCTATTGTTGTATAGATAATAATGGCACCCTTTGTGCGCGAGTCCGACTCGCGCTTGGCTGGTTTTTATTTTCGTTCAGTCGAGGTTTAAGTCTGCATATTTTTATGACAAACCTCTACGTATGGATTATTTTGTTTTAATTTTTTTGTGTTAAGTCCTGGTCTCTACTACCTATTTTTGTTATTTTATTTTTGATCACAATACAGGTTAAGTATTCTATCAATTGATGCGACACAATTCATACAATTGATGCGATTACGTTTCGTTATGTATCTGTTAGTCACGTTTGGATGACTCAAACTGATAATGCATTCATAAAAGGCATAGAGTGGTCCAAATTCCGGCATGGTCTGATATTATCAGCGAAAGTATCTGATAACATCATAGGAGTCAAAGTTGAAGTACCTCGACATATCTGGGTTTCTTATTATGTTATTTATTTCATTTCATTTATTCAATGCATTATATGAACAATCTCGAAAAGATATAGAAGTTACATAACTAGTTGAACATGAACCCTGTAAGGGTATAGCAGATTGACATGTGTGGCGTATACAATTGTAGAACATGCATGTACTTAAATAAATCATTTACTGCTAAGCATAGAAATTTTGCGTCAGTATGTCTATTTATGCAGAGAGCGTTGGTTCGATTCCCACTGGCCTGTGTACACTTGTACAGTGTACAGTGTTTGTATAAATGCCCTTAGTTACGGTACTTAGGTAGTAAAGGCTACATAATATGTGATTAGAACAATTGAATGAAAATTTACTTATGTGTTTAACCCCCGGTTTCTCGTAGAATAACAAGCTGTTAATCTACTGTTAACAACTGACAGTGGGTTTTTTGTATGCACTTTGGTCAATTGACAGCTGTTAACAGTAGATTAACAGCGTGTTAGTGTACGAGAAACTGGGGGTTAGTCTGCCGTGTTTAGGAGTTTCATGCCAGCGAAACGTCATTTTCTACTTCTATCTTAGAAACGTAACTGGTCGAATGACTGACAGCCACCGCACAGACTACGATCAGAGCCTAGAGATTTGTTAGTACAAACGGAGTGTTGATTTGTTAATTTTAAACCGATTTATGGAGTGGGGTGATTCTTTTCTTCCTAGGCACTCACTTTGTCAATTAAAATCATTGAGTCAAAGTACAATGATTAAAATATACAAACCAACACTTTTTAGGGTTCCATAGTCAACAACGAACCCTTATAGTTTCGCCATGTCTGTCCGTCTGTCTGTTTGTCTTTCCGCGGCTTAGCACAAAGACTTCAAGTACTGAAAAGCTGAAATTTGGCATAGATATATTATATTACGCAGACAAAACGGTAGCATAAAATCTCGAGGAAATTTTTTTTGGCGCACCTACCTACCCTACATCTAAATTAGGGATGCAATTTTCTTTCTCGCCTATGCCATAGAGTGGAGTATTTTTGGATTCATCGTCATCATCGTCATCAGACATTTGACGCCCACTGCAGGACAAGGCCTCCCTCATGGTTTTCCAAGCTTCCCGGTCTTGTGCCGCCCGCATTCAGCGGCCCCCCGCCACCGTAACCATCCGGTGGGGGGCCTGCCCACGCTGCGTCGTCCGGTCCGCGGTCGCCAGGTCAGAACTTTTTCGCTCCAACGGCCGTCAGTTCTCCGAGCTATGTGCCCCGCCCATTACCACTTCAACTGAGCAATTCTTCGAGCTTCTTAAGAGCTTCTTTTTAGTAACTCGAGTTCTTCTGCGGATCTCATCGCAGATTACTTATATTTGACGTAAAAATGAACTTCTTCTTCTTCAGCATTTGTTTGTCCAGTGTTGGACAAAAAAATGCTGAAGAAGCCTTCGTGAGCCCTCGATCGAGGTCTGCGGCTATTTTAGTCCAGGTCGACCCCGTTGTAGCCCTCATGTCATCAGACCAGACGCAAGTGGTCTGCCTAACCTTCATTCTCGTATGCGCGGGCGGTCTTCATGTCAGGAATTTACGGCAGCACGTTACGTCCTCCCGGCGACATACCCTGCCGACTGCTACTTGCGCTGCCCGCTTTTCGATATCTGTAACTTTGGTGCGTTGGCGAATGGTTTCGTTTTTTCCTCTGTCTGGAGGAATATTCCTAGCATCGACTTTTCCATTGCTCTTTGGGCGACTTCACGATCACCACATAGTCCAGTCAAAATAGACGAAAAAAAGCGCTGAGTTTGCTATACATAATTCCCGACAAGCTGGATTTTTGTATATTTCTTAAATACGTCATTACAAATGCTATGTCAAAAGCCTCCAGCGATTTCGCTTGAGCCATGGTTTTTATCCGGGGTCAAAGGTCACAACTTTTCGTTTTTGCGTAAATCTCTGAAATGGTGAGATCCATGGGAAAATAGATGAACCAAGTTTGTACATATTAAAATTTCTACAAAAAAGGTATGCTTTTTCCATTTGTTCTCGATTTATCGTAATTTGTACTCTAATAAAAATTGGCGCGTTGAAGCTTAATATTTCGCAAATGGATTCCTGAATCATAAAATGGTTTTCCTGCATCATTTTTTTAAACGACGATACCCTATACACGAGAAAAAATCATCCCTAATGCACGGTACCCCAATTTTTTTTAGCTTTTGTTTTATCGTTTTGTCGGCGTGATTAATATACATATCATCATCATCATCAGCCACTCGACGCCCACTGGAGGACACAGGCCTCCTTCGTGGTTTTCATAACCATGAGGGGTTTTGCCATAATCGCCACGCTTGGCAGGCGGGTTGGCGATCGCAGTATGCGGTTGGAATCTCAGGAAGACGCTGCTGCCCGTCTCCTGGTAATTTATTTCCTTAGTCGCCTTCTACGACATCCACGGGAGGAAATGGAGTGACGCTATTCTTAATCCGGCGCCACACGGAACAAATATACATATATATTTGCAAATATACATATATATTTGCCAAATTTAAGCTTTCTAGTACTAATGGTCTCTGAGCTAGACCGCTGAGGTTGAATCATCTTCTCCTTTGTAGTAAAATAGTTCTCCAGAGGAGAGCCTTACAAGGTCTTCACCTTGGCGTCTTACCTCTGAGAGCCCAACGACGTTCCAGGTGATATTTTCTAGCTCTTGGAGGAGCTCTTCATATCACGTGTTATCTCTTAAAGTCCTTGTGTTAAACGTAGCCAGGGCCAATTTAGGCTGGCAGCCGGATCTCTGCCGGAGACTCCGCGGACAGACATACCGACAGACAGACGGACATGGCGAAACTATGAGGGTTCCTTGTTGACTACGGAACCATGAACCATAAAAAGCGCCGAGTAGACTACCTCAGATGTATGTAGTGCGGAAATCTGTACATATAATTGTAAATACGACTATCTTACAGTCTGAAATCGTGATAACTCGAGAACGGTGCTTTGAGACCTTTTTTGTAGACGATTTTATGATCTAAAAAGTTTCATACATCCATTTTTACGGTACTCTCGCCGTTTCAGAGATATACGCTAAAAGAAAAATTGTGACCTTTGACCTCGGATAAAAATCAACGCACAAAAGCGGGATCGATGGGGACTTTTGACATAACATTTGTAAAAAATATTCAAAGAGTTATAAGAAAAGTATTAAAGTATTATCAGACCTATACAAAAATCCAGCTTGTCCGGAACTAATGCAAACTCAATATCTATTTTGACTGGACTAACAGTAAGTGACCACGTTTCTCAATTGTAGGTTATAACTGGCAATAAACAATTCTAAACTAAACTCTAGTCGTCAAAAACGAATATCTCTAAAAATGTCTATAAAACCAACGTTAGATATAACGTTAAATTAAAGCTAAATAGATCCTAGTGTTGTTGTATCGTCTCTATGAATAAATTACTTACTTAAATATCCAATGTTTTTCTGAGTTTTTGTAACAAACTTGGACATCATTTTTGCTAGACTTGTTTCATTCCAACCCGGCTCGTATTTTGAAAATTATAACCATATTACCTACGTCTGTACGGATTTTTGTCACTTTTGAACGAGCCTTTCGAAGTCAAAATCAGATCAGTCAATACGACCCCCATTAACAACCTTTTTAACACTTAACCAGTGAAATTACTTAATGGGAAAATTAAATCGCCGTGTTACAAGAAAATACTCAATTAATAAGGACGGCCCGTGAATAGGAGTGTCAAGCGGAGCGACTGGCAATTAAGTGCCGGGACAATTAGAGCGAATGTCGCTTGCGCTCTGTTAATTTCGCCAAAGAGAGCCCGCTCATTAAGCTTGACGGCACTTCAAAGGAATCTCACCTTTATTGCTAGCGCTCCTTTGATCCCACTTGGGCTGGGTTCGATGGAATCTAAGCTGTCTTGTGTTAAAATTAAACAACTGTCGAGGACGGACTTGCTTTAGTACAGTGCCCTATTTAAAGGTGTGCTGTTTTGAATGCAGCTAAGAAAAGCATACGTATAATCAGACTAAGTAAGCTGTAAAATGTTAAAATTACTTTGCTAAATTCCGCCAAAATCTCACAAGCACCATGCGGTTAGTTAATGCACCGCCCTCCCTCCCACTTTTTCAAGCAGAAGCAAGACACAAACACACCACCACCGACACCAATACTTGTGTGAAAAAATACGTTGCGACGCGTTTCGTCGACGCTCTAACACGAGATGGTCGACTGACTTGTCAGTAACCGCATCTAACCGCATGGTGCTTGTGGGATTTTGGCGGAATTTAGCAAAGTAATTTTCACATTTTAATGCTATTATGGATTTCCGCAAAGTAACGCCCGATTCCATACAATAAGTGAGCTGTTTTAAATGCAGCCTAAAAAACCATGAGCTTAGTCAAACTAAATATTTGTGATGTTTGAATGCCGCTAAAAAAGCATAAGATCAGAGTACCTATGTGTACTGTTTTGAATGCATACTTTAAGCAAAATCAGACTGTGTGTGCTGATTTGTATGCAGCTTAAAAAACATACGAAAATCAGACTATACATATAGTTGTTTTGAATGCAGTTAAAGTGGTATAAACAGACTATCTGTGCTACTGACAGCGATATAGAGCGCGCTCGTCTCATTGCAAGCTGTGAGCCAGAGTCAGGCTACTGGCTGAATGCGCTTCCATCGATAGGTACCCTCTTAGAGCGGCCTACCTTCAGTCTAGCGGTAAGCCCTGAGGGTAGGAGCCAGGATTAACGAGCCACATCGCTGCCGTTGCGGCGGAGCCGTCGACCAGTACGATCGCCACGGCCTGGCGTGTCGCTGCAGCGCTGGACGCATCCCGCGACACGCCGCCATTAATGACGTCATCCGCCGGGCTCTTGCCAGCGTCAGCGTGCTGGTTGTTCTGGAGCTAACTGGACTGGCGCGAGGCGAGGCAGGAGGCCGGATGGGATGACGCTCCTTCCTTGGAAAAACGGGCGGTCGCTGGTGTGGGACGTTACGTGCGTAGACACGCTGGCACAATCTGACGTTCAATCGACGTGACGGCGGCGGCGTCCGCGGAGGCGAACAAGAGGCGCAAATATACGGGCTTAGGACAAAGCTATATATTTGGGCCTTTTGGTGTGGAGTCTCTCGGGCCGTGGGGGCCGCAAGCGCGGCGACTGTTAAAAGAGATTTCGTCGCGCCTGGTCGATGCTTCAGGTGACCCGAGGGCTGGTGCCTGGTGCAACGGCTGAGTCTCACTATTCAGCGAGGTAATGCTGCCAGCCTTCTAGGGACCTTACCGGCCGACGGCAGCGATTTGGCTTCGATTTCCTATTTAAATTATTAGTTTTCTTTTTCAATTCTTAGTTTTTTTTTAATATTTATATTGTGATAACACATGTTGTATATCTAATAAATAGTCCCTTAATAGATTTTAATTTAATTATTGCATCTTATTCATTCTCGCTACTTATTGAACCCCCCTAGTATATATCCAGTGAAATAAAATCCGCAATGAATAACGAATCGCACAACCACCTAATAGTTTTGTGTAACTATCATGATCATGGTGAAACCAACGAGAAACCAATAATAATTGTATTTTATAGTAACACGACGGTGTTTTAATAGTATCACACGAGTTTTATAAGACCAAGTTATGTACAGTGTCATACACTACTTTATCTACTCTCATACTATAATACATAAAATGATATTGCAAATAAAACGCTGAATATCAACAAATTTATTTTTACATGTAATAAACTCGTGGTAACATTTATTATAGTTGCTCCTAGATTTTGCCGGTAACAGGTTCATAGTCATATTTGACGCAGCTTCCAGAATGTCTGGTGGTGTACATTTACCACTATCCTCGCTTTCAGACATGTTTTTACACAAAAAATAATTTATTTTACAAACAGAACCAAACATTGTTTAAATATTGAAAAGTTTTTTTAAATGTAAAATGTTGGCGCCAAGGCGCAAACATCGATTGCGCATGCGTGTTGCGTCGCCGCGGACTTGTTCTTTGAAACCTTTTTTATAAAAGTGGTCCAGCTGGAGGTTGTATAATTTTTTCGTTATGATTAAAAAGTTATATTATGATACAGGTGTCCAGACCTGTATCGTAATAAAACTATTTTTATTTTATTTTTGGCCTATGCGTAATGTTTGTCATAAGAGTTGTTTTCAGTTTTAAAATCTTTGTATTATAGTATCAGAGTAGATAAAATAAATTAGAGGTTTTTCAACGCAACAATAATGGGAATTTGTGGGTCATGGTAATCAAACGTGATAGCACTAGACCGACGAGCCAGCTATATCATGATAAGATCAGATAAGGGAACGTATACTACGTTGCCAGCCGGGTCTTGTCTGTTTCCAAAAGTTTAAAGTACAAAATGAATCAGAAACAAACAATCTATTAGTGAACGAAAGATCGACTGAGTCACAGGAGTAAGCACGGTGCTTTGTTCTTTGGTAGGTATAAATTAGCGCGAGAAATACGTTTTTTTTGGGATTGGCGCTCACTAAATGTTTGAATTTTGCAAGTCGGTACTTTTAGATCGGTGAGTGATTATTTTCTGAAAAGAAGAGCTTGAAAACGAAGTATTTATGCATAACATTTTGTATGTACCGTAAAAGATTTAGAACTTTTTATCGGTAAGGTGACTTTTTACACCAAAACGTTACTTTCTTGTCTTTCATTTAACTTTTGTTAAGACCCGACTTTCAACACTGGTTACGTCAGCGTTGCCATCAGGTTACTATAAGTGACTTTTTGCAATTTGCAGGATTCCTTTTATTTTTTTACTTGAAACAAATGTAAAACGAAACGCAACGCTATTTTAAGTTGCAATACTGTCCATACATGTAGTGAGCTAAACTCCTAAAAATACGTGTTTCTCTCCCGCACAAATTCATACTTAAATAAAGTAATATTTTATGTCCTTATTTTCATGTGTATAAAAAAGTCAGCGAGCAATTTATAGAAATGTCGGAAAACACTACAGAACTTTTTAGGCTGGCTGAAGAATTTTCTACCGAAATAAGTCCGACTTTGCACGTAATTTGTACCACATGTTATTTAATTTTGTGCAATAAAGTGTCACAAACAAACGAACTGCATTTTTCTGTATGTTATTACTTATTAAGTTATAGTACCCGTTTATTGGTTAAGGTTACTTTTTACACCTAAATGTTACTTTTTTGTCTCTTTTTGGGAACTTTTGACAAAACCCGGCTGGCAGCACTGCTTTTTGTTAACTTTTGGCTAGACCCGACTGACAACACTGGGGCACGTAGTATGGGTAGGTTCTCTAACAATATAATTTAAGTTAAGTAGGTAGGTAAGTTAACAATATTATTAAAACATTGAAGATTTTATTCTGTACGTTCGTGAGAAGTCACCTTGAATATGCATCTCAAGTTTGGAATTCTTTGTACAGTGTGTATGGCAAAAGTTTAGAAATGATTCAAAGAAAATTTATTCATTATTTGAATTTTAAAACAAATCATGGAAAGGTTAGCTACTAGGACTCGTGTAGCCTACGTCCACCTTCTGCCCCTCCAAAAGCGTCGCGAAATAGCTGATATAACCCTACTGCATCGTATTACGTCTAGTCAAATCGACTGTCCACAGCTGCTTAGTCAACTGAATCTGTATGTTCCTAATAGATCAAGGCGAGTAAATCCAGTGGCAAAAGTGTCATATCTATGGAGGGTTTGTAACCAATTTAATAAACTGGCGAAGATAGGTGATCTTGATATTTGTTTTTGCTCAAAGAGCTCAACGACGTCTTAAAATATTTCTATAAGTGGAGACTTATAACTGGCCTTCTGTATTTCTAAAGTTTCTGTTATTCATTGTTATGTGCTGTTAGTCTTCCTAATATTAAATAAGTAAATAAAAACAAATATTGGAATTAATGCAGTAATATTAAATTATTGCACATAAGAAAAAAAAACTCAAATAAAAGTTGCAATGAAAGAAGGTACCATGGGCGGCTTCATGCATATTGTACCAGACAACATTGATAATATAAAAATAGACCGTTGTTAATTCGGCAGCTGATCAACCATTATAATTCACCGCCTGACGTAACTGTGTACACAATGTCTGCTGTAGGAAAATGCGACTGTTCGGCATTACAAGTTATTTTATTCATCTACAGCTAACTCACCTCACCACTTGGTCCAGCGGTATCATGTCTGATTACCACGCCAGAGGTCATGGTTTCGATTCCCACCGGGGGCCGCCGTACATTTGTACACAAGGCATTAGTCTTCTACCGTCTACTTGTTTGTGGTGTCCTTGCATTTTTACCATAGCACAGAGTATCCTAGTTTAAGATCAGGACAAGTGATTGTGTTGTGTGAAGTTTATTAGTTAACTCACCTCATAAAGTAATGTGTGGTTATAGGTACAGGGTGTAACAAAATACTCATAGATATCCGTAAAGAGAAGGTTTGCTCACCAATACCTAGGAACAAGTCTTTCCACGTACACGGACACGAACAAGTACACGGAGACGAGGCACACTTCTCGATAAAAGCTTGATACAACCTCATTCACAGAGTACGTTACTAACCCCCGGTTTCTCGTACGCTAACAAGCTGTTAATCTAGGTGTTTTAGTGGTTTTTTTGTATGCACTTTGGTCAATTGACAGCCGTTAACAGTAGATTAATAGCGTGTTAGTGTACGAAAAACTGGGGGTAAGTCCCGAACGACTGATACGCGACGGTCTTTACGAAACTGCACATAATCAACTTAAGTAAAACGAAATCGACCGACTTTGTTTAATTAATTTTCGCCATAATAGACTCGTTTTGTTTCACCTTCATCCAGTAACTCGTTTCCTATCTACACGTAACCTCCATCCAGCGACTTGTTCCCTTGTTCTTGTACACGAAGACGAAGCAGACTTCTCGACAAAAGGCTTATGCAACCTCATTTATAGACTGAGTTACTGAATTCCGAACAACTGAAGCACGACAGTCTTTACGAAACTGCACATAATATACTGAAGTAAAAATTGAGTTCACAATTTTCTGAGCGTAACACAATGATAGACGTGATTTTGGTTCTTATAGTGTGCTCCATCCAACAAACTCTGTGTGGTAGTTACAGAGATCAACTGGAAAACTTGAAATGTAAGTAAATTGTAAGCACATGAGAAGCGGTGCGACACGCAGGGTTCCGTACTGCCATAAATTTACGAGTAATATTACTCCGCATTAACATAAACCAATTTTTTTTAATGTTTTATTCTTATTACATTTATTTGTGAAATTGTAGCAGCAATATCAGCGAGTGGTCGCTAACCGTGAAGGAAACCATCGTGAGGAAACCTGAGTGTCTGAGGTGTCCAATATCTCAGCGCTTGAAATTGCCAATCCGCGGTGAGCATGCGTGGTAATTAAGCACATACTCTCTCTCTGAAAGAGAGCCTGTGCTCTGCAGTAGGACGTATATTATAGGCTAACTAGGGTTGCCCTCCGCGGCGCTCGGCCTAGGGTCTCGCTAGTTACTTCCCTTTAGGACTTATGCGTGGGAACACGTACGAGTATGTATAGGCACCTAAACAAAGTAGACGATATAAACCATAAATGTGAAGTGTCATCATCATCAGCCTATGATTGTCCACTGCTGGACATAGGCCTCTCCTATTGCACGCCACTGAGCACGGTCCTCGACTACTCTCATCCAACTCTTGCCAGCCGCCCTGCGAAGATCATCGCTTCACGGAGTCTGAGGACGTCCCACACTACGTTTACCGATCCGCGGTCTCCACTCAAGAACTCATCTACCCCATCGGTTATCAGTTCTTCGGATGATATGGCCGGCCCACTGCCACTTCAGCATGCTAATTCGGTGGGCTATGTCGGTGACTTTGGTTCTCTGTCAGATTAATGTTTTTCCTACTTCCTACTTTTCCTACGCTTAACCACTGCAGGGTTAATGTTTTTCGTACTTTTGTAAGAAGTGTTATTTTGGCTTTTAAAGTTATTGGTGGCTATCACGGATCATATCATATAGGCTTTGATGTATAAGTTTGAGATGATTTGAGAAAAGATGGTCAGAGTGGAGTTTTTGAGTGGATGACTACAAATACGGCCCGAAGGCAGCGGCTAACATAGTAACATAGTACATTGACATTCAGCAAACAGAATGTAAATTCTTTACGTTGAAATAAATTATTGATTTCGGATTTCTGATTTCTGGATCACCTCGTTTCGAATTCGATCTTTCAGAGAAACCCCGAGCATAGCCCTTTCCATAGCACGCTGAGCGACTTTAAATTTGTGGACCAGCCCCACCGTGAGTGTCCACGTTTCGGCACCATATGTCATGACGGGTAGGACGCACTGATTGAAGACTTTCGTCTTGAGACTCTGTGAGATTGGCGATGTGAAGACTCGACGTAGTTTCCCATACGCTGCCCAGCCCAGCTGTATTCTTCTATTGGCCTCTTTCTCGAAGTTGAAGTGTATAAGTACTGAATTATTCAAAGTAAAGTGTTAAAAGTGAGGGTTAATCGGTAAAATATAATGTACGTCAGGAAAAAGTATCAGTAACTTTAAAACTGTAGGTAGCCAACACAGTGTAAATACTAGAAATAGACATAAACTTTCGTTCCCAAAGTTTAGGCTGGCAAAGGTTAATACATCCTTTATGGGGCATTGTATGTGTTTCTACAGTAAGATCCCTGAGGATACAATAAGCCAGAAACGCGTTTCAAAAAATGTGTAAAGCACACTTTGTGCCAAAAGGACTACTAAAACATTAAAGAACATTTAGACAACAACTCCATTTCCTTCCGTAGATGTCGTAGAAGGCGACTAAGGAAATCAATTACCAGGAGACGGGCAGCAGCGTCTTCCTGAGATTCCAACCGCATACTGCGATCGCCAACCCGCCTGCCAAGCGTGGCGATTACAGCAAAACCCTTCATGGTTATGAAAACCACGAAGGAGGCCTATGTCCTGCAGTGGGCGTCAATTGGCTGATGATGATGAGACGACAATGATGTCTGGAATTAAAGCCAGTTCAATGCATGAGTTCTAGGTTTTAGAGTAATTATTTAGACTCTGTTAATTACGGACTTTGAAACGACTAAGTTTGGAGTTTTCTTGTTCACATTTGATCGATTTTTAGGGTTCCGTACCCGAAGGGTGCCAAACGGGACCCCATTACTAAGACTTCACTGTCCGTCTGTCCGTCCGTCCGTCCGTCCGTCCGTCCGTCCGTCCGTCCGTCCGTCCGTCCGTCACCAGGCTGTATCTCATAAATCTCATTATCTAGACAGTTGAAATTTTCACAGATGATGTATTTCTGATGCCGCTATAACAACAAATACTAAATACAGAATAAAATAAATATTTAAGGGGGCTCCTATACAACAAATGTGATTGTTTTGCCGTTTTTTGCTCGATATTGATAACGGCAACAGGTAGACGCTTGAAATATTCAAAAATATTTAGCTGTATATAAAATAAATATAATTAAATTAAAATAAAATAAATATTTAAGGAGGGCCCCCATACAACTTTTTTGCTGGATATTAATAGCAACAACAAGTAGACGCTTGAAATATTTAAATGTTCTATAGATATTGTACGGAACCCTTCGTGCGCGAGTCCGACTCGCGCTTGGCCAGTTTTTGTTATTTGTTCCCACACAGCAGGGACTGTAATATAATTACACTAAGGTTGATATACGCATTATCTTTTGTACGAAAGAGCAAACACAAGTGGTGTGGCGTGTAAGAAGCCACGACCAGATGTACTTGCGTACGTATATTAAATTTTTAAATAAATTTATTTGAGCCTATCAATAATGGCAAACACGGAAAAAAGGAACAAGAAGTGACAGAAACGCAACACTGCGTAGCAGCTCTTCATCGAACGAGAGTAAGTACACCTTCAGCTCCACCATGCAGCAGGAGGGTGGCGGTCATCGAGACTCGTATTTGGTTGATCAGGAGGAAAAGTGTCCCTATATCGGCCGGTCAACATTACACCGCAAATATTGGGTAATCACTAGCACAGGGGGCACAAATTGATGCAAAAAAGTCTCCACTTAATCCATTTCCTTATTTTTCACGTATTTTATTATTTATTTTTTATTTGGACTTTGCCCCGTGCTTGTCGGTGCACAGGGATTTTGCCAGTGTCACGTATTTTATTATAACAGAAACGTCCATCACACAGAAAAGTCGTTGCCAAGGTTAAAAACAAAAAAACCGCAGTCAGCTCGACCAATCAGAGCCAAGATAAAACGAAAAAATTGGCTCCAAAAAGACCGGTGGCGCCCTCTCTGGAGCCTCCAGTGCAACCCGATCAAATCCGAAATAAGTGGGCATTTGCACACAACACAAGTACTAGTGTCCCTTCCTGTTGCTGTGATGCTTCACCAACAAGAAAACTTTGTAAAACTACGAAAATTAAAATTAGCCTAGTTTTTTAATGTCAAAGTACAATATTGTCTAATTAAAATAAAATCATTGTCACTTTTGAGCAGAAGTCTGGTTACCGATATTACAAAGATATCTAGTTTGGGGACCAGAGTGAGTGTTTATTGTGAATCATACATGGGTACAATTATGCAATGAGTGGAATTTGTGAACAGACATCATTATCATTATTGGCATTATCTATGTACACCTTTGTGACAATAAAGTTTCTTGTATTTTGTATTTGTATTGTACGACTCTGGTATAGGGATTTCCTTTATTTTTGTCGCACAGACCGGCGACCAACAACTAATGAATGTTGAGGAAGCGAAAGTGATCTGTCACGATTCTGGCAAGTGGCAGTCCCTGGTCTCTGCCTACCTCTCTGGGATACAGGCGTCAGTTTATGTATGTATGTTATTAAATTATCTTCTGACTAATGTCAGATAGACCAACAAACAGATGTTGTTAACTTACTAACAATCGGAAAACCCTTGGATATAAAACTCTAAAAAGGTAAAAATATAAGCAATAAAAAATATAAGTATTTGCCTTTTCCTACAGTTCCCTTTATCATTAGATTAATCAGCCTACACAGATCCCAGTGTAGAGCATATGCCTTCTCTCAGTCAGAGAGTGAGGGCTGACGAGCGTCACCAATGGAAATAAAAAGTGCGAGTCTGACTCGCACACGAAGGGTTCCGTACCTCTATCGAAACAGCATTTGAATATTTCAAGCGTCTACCTGTTGCTGTTATTAATATGGAGCAAAAAACGACAACAAAATCACGTCTGTTGTATGGGAGCCCCCTTAAATATTTATTTTGTTCTGTTTTTAGTATTTGTTGTTATAGCGGCAATCGAAACACATCATCTGTGAAAAACTAACAATTTCATCAAAGTAATTTTTAATGGAATTTGTACGAAGTTTTCCTTTTATGAGTTGGTCGCTTATAACTTGTTAACTTTTAAAGCCTACTTAACCGTGATAGTTTTCCTTTTAAGTTAATTATAATATGTGCTACTGCCCTGAAATTTTTCACGGTTCTACAATCAACCGTTTAGCCGGGAGAGGGGGACTCTCGTCTCTCTAGGTACTCTAACTAAAAATTGCTTTTTAAAGCTTAATATTTCGCAAACAGAACCCTAAATTGAAAAAATGGTTGTCCTACACGCACAATATTTTAAAACGATCAATCCAACGACATAACGACTATGGTATAGGCGAAAAAAAATAATTGCATATAATGCAATTTAGGTGCAAGGAAGGTACCGCAGAATAAAAAAAAAGATTTTATCCAACTGTTTTGTCGGTGTGGTTAATCTATATATCTATGCTAAACTTCAGCTGTCTAGTACTTGTCGTCTCTGTGCTAAGCCGCCGACAGACAGACGGACAGAGAGACGGACGAACGGACATGGCGAAACTATAAGGGTTCCCTGTTGACTTTGGAACCCTAAAATATTTTAAAATTTTAAAATAGTTATTGATGTTGTTTGATTGTTACGGGTTAGTAATGTACCTACGTGAAACTTTTACTACGTACTTAATGAGACAATATTTTATGTGAACGTGCCTGCATTTTAATACCACCTAGACGTGATAACAGACCAATGACGTCTATAGACGTGATAGCAATTGAAACTGTTGTTAAACAGAGCACGCTTAACAACAGAGATAGCCATCATGCACGCAATCTGATTTTAGACGAAATATATTTTGTTTCTTAATACTTAGCGAACTCCGTGGTTTGTTATAATTTAGAATGAAAGAAAAAAGAAAGAAAGACATTTATTGGGACAAATTCACACACCACAAGAAAAAAAGGCATAACAAGTAACATAAACAAGTACAAAGGAAAAACAAGTTATTACGTCTTCAGACGTTGCCAATGTCACCTTAGTTTGTTTCAGTTTGACCTTTGTACTAACATTTTTCCAGGTGGCTGCGACAGAGTATCGAATCTCGACGTGTCAAAAGTTAAAATCTTCTATTCCAACTACGCTTCGGACGGGGCAGAAAACTGGTCTTATATCAAAGAAGCAAGCGATAAGATCCTCGCTTCTTACTTCAACCAAAATCAATGCGTCAACATCTTCATACTGGGCTTCAACACTAACATTATAAGTAGCACTGCTGACGATGTCAAATGCAGCTTTGCCAAAATCAGATGTAACAACATGAAGACCTTTGGCATCATTATCGACCATACTGCGTACACAACATCTGTCGTAGGCAGGGATACGGAATCTTACAAGGAAGCTGTAAGGTTTACCAAGTCCATCGGTGAAGCTATTGGAAGATTCTGTGTTGAACTACTAAGGAAAGTTAACATACAGAACTTGAGAATAATTGGTCACAGTCTTGGAGGGCAAATGGCTGGTTACGTAGGCGAAGTCGTTAAGCAAAGTGTGATGTCACTACCAGTTTTGTTCGCCACTGACCCAGCAGGGCCTTGCTTTGTTGACTGCCCAAACGAGCATGTAAGATCAGGTCAAGCACAGAAAGTAATTAGCTTCCACTGCAGCGATACTTTGGGGACTAAATTGAGACTGAGCGACTACGATTTTGTTTCTCACGATGGTGTTACCCAAATAGGTTGTGAAGAGATGGACGAAGAGGGAAGCTTTTCTTGCAGTCATAGCAAATGTGTGCTTATTAGTTTAGTTCCGTCTTTCACACCAGGTATTTGGGAGTCCAGGAAATGCGATTCTTACTCTGATTACAGAAATGGGAAATGCAGCAACAGTGATGTGACTAAGGCAGGGTATACGCTGGTTCCAGACGATAATGTTGAGCTGGGAAAGTATTATTTTGAACCTAAAAGTAATCTGTCTTGCGCTGCCGACGAAAAAATATCTCACTTAACACTTATCCTGTAAATAGGTTTTTACAACAGTGGCGTCCAATGAGAATAACTTTTTTTTTTGTTTTTTACCTCATTATTCAACACGGGGGGTAAAACTAACAGTTAGTACGTACTTAAAATATTTACCTTCAGTTCACACTAATAGATGTAAACTAATAAATGTGCAATTCCTGAAAGAAGTCCAAGACATTTTAAATTAAAAATATTTTCATTCTCAATCGGTCCAAGGCAATCTTTGGTACAATCATCAATAAAAGGCAATGAATAGATGAAAAAGAGTCTTTATGTTATGATCAATCATTAGGAACTTTGAAAAAATATAGCTTATGATTTTGAATTTTTGTTGTTAATTTTTAATTTTTTTCATCTTGTTTTACAGTGTTTTGCTTAGTAATGGCACTGTTTCATAGATAATACTTTAAGCGGTACGTGGTAACATTTACGAGATGGATACCTTTTTATGTAGAGCGCGTAAAACGCGAATCTAATGAAATATTAATGTAATGTGGGTTCGAATTCCCAATCACTTTCTTAAGTTAAAGATTATTTAGATGATGTCTGAAACTATAGCCAGTTCAATGCATGAGTTCTAGGTTTCAGAATAATTATGTAAACTCTGTTGATAAAGCACTATCAATAAGATTAAATTGTATTTCATTTATTGCACAAGGTGATCCTTCATACACACATACACACACTCACACACACACACACTCAATCAACATGCATACGCTCATTAAGTACGCATGCATCTTATGTTTCCATTAATTTAGTGTTTTAAAATTTATATTGTCTATAATAACACTGCCGGTTATAATTTCCTGTTAAACTTAAGAACTTTAAAAAATGTACATACAATTGAGAAACAATGCATCATAAGTTTAGTGAGGGCCTGGAGATCTGTCACACAGGATCTTTCCTAGTATGGACTCCAGCCTCTCACATAGGAATTAGACTTGATTACTCAAATTGTACCTACTATATGTTTTGATACCTCTGTGAGAAGGAAATAAACGAAATTACTTACTTACTTACTATGAAAAGACTAAGTTTGAAGTTTTTTTGTCCATTTTTTCTCCAAAATGATCTAGATTTTGAAATGGACACGTAGTTCATTAAGACGCAGTTTCTGTGCTATTTTGAATAAAACATTTTTGAATTTGAAATGCACTCAAAGATACGGACATTTGCGAGTAGTAAAGATACCATTCGCAAACATCGTGAGGAAACCTGAGTGTCGGAGGTGTTCACATACCTCAGCTTGAAATAGCCAATTCGAGGTAGACCTGTCTCTCTGAAAGAATGCCTGTGCCCTACAGTGGGACACATTTAGGCTACATAAAGAATGTAACAGCTGATGCATCGAAAAATATGTCAGTGAAAAAACTCCTAGAACATTTTTTATGTAGGTTATCTACTGCATGGCTCAGGCCTTGTCTCAGAGAGAGAGAGAGAATTATTAAGAAAAATATTGTCTAACAGAAATTCTTATTGGGGGTATTTCAAGAACTGTACATTTTTTAGGTAACCCTCTATTGATCTTCCCTTCTATTTAAGTCCGTGGAGCAAAAATAAATTCAATTACTCTTACATAAATAAAAGTTGTTTTTTTATAAAAAAAAAACGAATTTCGCTCGCGAACAGCAACGGGGCTGGCGTTATTCTCGTCACGGACACAGTTCTTTGTCTCAAGCGGTTTGGGGCCCGACGGGCGATTCTGGAAAGCCATCGAATTTCAATAACTGCCTTCGCTGTCTGTCTGTCCAACCTTTAAAGGGTCCGACCTATATCTTTGAAATGATTGCGGTGGTAGCACATTGGACTCGGAAGCGAGATATCCAAGTTCGATTCCCAGTGCGGCATGTACCTAAGACTTTGTTTTCTAAGTTATGTTCATTTGTGAAGTTATAGCATCAATACCACTCGCTAACGGTGAAGGAAAACATCGTGAGGAAACCTAAGTATCTGAGCTATTCACATACCTCAGCGCTTGAAATTGCCAATCTGCGGTGGGCACGCGTGGTGATTAAGCCCATACTCTCTCCCTGAAAGAAGGCCTGTGGACTACAGTAGGACGTATATAGGCTGTTTATGTATGAAATGTTCTGAGAATATGTGTTATTAAACAAACAACAAATAAGAAAATTTAAAAAAATATAAAAAGAAGGGGGTCTCCAGAAAAGAAACGTTATTTTTTCGCAGTTTTTTTTGTTCATGCTCTGTTGTAAAAACGGTAATACATACGACTTTGTATATATTCTAACGACAAATAATAAAAAAACGGTCAAGTCTCCGTACGAAACCCTCGGTGTACGAGTTCGACTCGCATGTGGCCGGTTTTTCGTCTTACGCCGACTTACGCTGCATACAGACCAACCGAAACAAATGTCTGTGTAATTATGTTTTTCCTACTTTTGTAAGAAAAGTAACAAATGTTTTGGCATTTAAATTTATTGATGGCAAATCATTTTTTTTTTTTTTTAAAAGAAAAAAGTTTTAATTATGTAAGCTTATGTCTATATTTATGTACCTACAAAGTGTGTTTTTGGCAATAAATGTAGTTCACTTTCACTTTCATGGAGTCTTATCAAATAGGTAGGTAGCAACCGACGTATTATGCTTATGGTCAGAGTGGAGGTTTTTCTCGCAGCGTTTTTCTCCACTACAAATTGGGCCCGAAGGTAGTGGCTGACATTGTACATAGACATTCAACAAACAGAATGTAAATTCTTTCAGTTGAAATCAATTTTTGCTACATAGTCATCATCATCAACCCATTATGTCCCCACCGAGGGGCACGGGTCTCTTCCCTGAGGAAGGTATAGGCCATACTCCACCACGGGGGCCAAGTCCGGATTGGTGGAGGCTTGTAGACTAGTGGCTCGTCTACTGTCAGAAGTTGTCAAGCCACTAGCGTTAGGCATAGACGGTGACCCATCCATGCACTGAACGCGCCCAGTGTTGCTTAACCTTCGTGATCGTTTAAGATCACTCAGGCAGCCGGGGCTACGAGCGATTTGCGATTGTTACATAGTGATCAAAGTGAATTTTCGCCCAACTTTGGCTATAGGCACCCCATTCGAAAGGTTTTTATGAAGTGAAGAGGAAATTGTAGATTCGACGGACGCATGACAGGAATAACAATGGAAGCTTGTGTTAAACTTTTTGCGGTTCAGAATAAGTACATATTTCGAAGAATATTCAAAAAAGAAAAACATATTTTTTTTTTGAAATAAACAGCTTAAATTTTTAATTTTTTTAATTTTTTATATCTCACTAACAAGGTATAATCGAAACATTTTGTTACTCAATCACGCTTAATCGGCTGAACAGATTTAGATGAAATTTGGCTCACAGGTAGATCATATATTTCATTAACTCATAAGACGTTAATGTACCCGCGATTTATTTTCGTGGGAAAGAATGTATCCTGTCAACGTGGTCTAGCAAATGTTGTGTAAAATTTTATCCGATTATGTTTAGCCTTTAAGTAGTTGCGCCTACACTGCAAAAGTTAAAGTGTGATTGTTTGATAAATATCGATAATATACGTGTAACAAAATCCCCAAATTTATGAAGAAAAAGGTCAGGTTTAATCGTTAATACAAACTACTTTTAATGTGGCGATAACTTCGAATTAACTGTGAAGGAAAACATCGTGAGGAAACCTGAGCGCCGGTGTTAACATACCTCAGCGCTTGAAATTGCCGATCCCCGTTGGACACTCATGGTGATTAAGCCCATACAAAGCCTGTGTCCTGCAGTGGGACGTTTATAGGCCACTTAAAAAATAACTTCAAATTTGCAAAACAGGTCCTTTAAGCCTGGAACCGGCAGCTTTTAATATGGGACCAACAGTGAAACCAAAAAGAAAGAAAATTCAGTAGCACACATTCACTTGAAATCTAGTATGATTCAGTACGCGGCAACTGATATTTTTTTTGGAATTTCAGAGTTGGTCGAATAATAAAAATATGTATGTTACTATACAAGGATCGAAATATTGTAGTTTCAGGTTAGATACTGGAAACTGCACAAATCGAAAATATTCCTATTTTCCTTTTACAGTAGATACGTCAGAATCACGCCGCGTCACGTAAGAACGTAGAACTTGTTCCACTCATCAGTAAATCATATTTTTTATTGAAAGAAAGAAAGAAGACATTTATTTAAATTATTACAGAAACAAAAACGAACGTACACAAAACAAAAGAATGAGAATTTTTTTATTATTTACTTTTTAAATAGTTATTTTTTTTATTGTGAAATAGCGAAAAAATAACAGCTGTTCCATGCTAAACTTCAATATCGGCCTCAGCGAAATAGCTGATTTTGTCCTCTCGATTTAAGTATTAAAGGAAATTTCTAAAACACGTTGTGTATACACAAAAATGGTACCTAGGTATATGGCTTACGGCTTTCCTTAAAATGATATGGAAACCAGACACGCGAGGCTTTCCTCACGGAGTAGTCCGTTCAATAAACGGGCAGATTTGAACTCTCAACGAGTTGGCTCGACGCAAACACAACTCGACATTATTTCAGTCACGGACACACGGATGTAGCGGAGGTATAGTTGTATTATATTTTTTTGATCAGACGTCATTTCCAGGAAAGGTTTTTAGGAAAATTCAAAAGACCTTTCATAGTACTACAATTCATGGTTTACTATGACAATTCGATGTACACTTTGCAGATCGATTAGCCTACAGATTAATAAGTCGTCTTTTCTACGTAATGTACCTCGGATTGTCATAATAAACTATAAGTTATAGTTGAAACTCAGCCCAGAATAATCATTTGATTTGAGACAGACGGAGAAGCGGTGGTAGCCTAGTGGGTAGAACATTGGACTCGGATGCAAGAGACCCAGGTTCGATTCCCAGTGCGGGCATGTACGTATGACTTTGTTTTCTAAGTTACGTAAATTAAATGTTATAGTAGAAATACTACTCGCTAACGGTGAAGGAAAACATCGTGAGGAGTGTATGAGCTATTCACATACCTCAGCGCTTGAAATCACCAATCCGCAGTGGGCACGCTTGGTGATTAAGCCCATACTCTCTCCCTGAGAGAAGATCTGTGCCTCACAGTGGGACGTATATAGGCTGCTTATTAGGGACTACTCCAATTCAATTCAAATATTTTTTTATGATTACTTAACCACTCGTCTGCCGCGACACAGATCTATGTCCAACTTAGTATGGGCCACTTATACGTTCCATTCCGCGAGGGCAGTTCAGGAGTTAATGAACGTCAGTTTCTTTAAAGAAATGTCGTAGCGAATGCCTACAACCAACCTTTTAAATAAATCGGATCGCTCTCTTCTGCAAGATGAAGATAGTCTCAATGTCTGCTACCCGGCCCCATAGTAGTATACCGTAGGACATAATAATATGGAAGTAACTAAAATAAACAATTAGGGAACTCACTGACGTGGCAACTGCTAGGCTTCAGTTGCAACGTCAGTGAGTTCCCTATTCTTTTCACTGCATATGCTGCAACGCTAAGCCTATGATACTCAGGAAATCTACGCGGGAATTTTTTTTTTGTTACGAATTAGCTATTGAATGAAATGACTGTATCAAATAACCAATCATCCTGTGTAACTTTAGACCATTTTATGGTAAACAAAAAGGACCAAATTACTCGTAAGTCGAGCTGAGATGCTACATTTACGGCGCAGGGAAAACCCGTTATGAAAATCTACTGTCACTATGGCAAACCAAAATACTTGCACTTGTACCAATGACTCTGTTTTCTAAGTTACGTACATTTGTGAATTTGTGATAGCAACACCACTCGCTAACTATGAAGAAAAACATCGTGAGGAAACGCGAGTGCTTCTGAGGTTTTGACATAAGATAAGATAAGAATATTCTTTATTGTACCAGGAAAAACACAAACATGAAATGTTATGAAATGTTTACAAAAATGCAGTACAATTGGCGGCCTCAGCGCTTAATAATGCTAATCCACTGTGGGCATGCGATGGCCCGCACTCCTTCTCTGAGAGAAGGCGCGTGTACGTGTCTAGGCTGCATCATACTATAATCAGTCTCAGGTATCTATCAATCGGGATCGGGACCGCGGATCGGTAAACGTAGTGTGGGACGTCCTCAGACTCCGTGGAGCGATGATCTTCGCAGGGCGGCTGGCAAGAGCTGGATGAGAGTAGCCGAAGACCGTGCTCATTGGTGTGCTATAGGAGAGGCCTATGTCCAGCAGTGGACAAGCATAAGCTGATGATGATGATGATGATGATGATCTCTCAATCAATCAGCTCGTACTCGTCCACTGCCTAGGCCTCTCCCAAGCACGCCACTGCCTTCTGTCCTCGGCCATCCTCATCCAGCCACTGCCAGCAATTTGTCTCAGATCGTCGGTCCAGCCAGCTGGTGGGCGTCCTACGCTGCGTTTGCCAGGTCGTGGTCTCCACTCGAGAACCTTTGCAACCCATCGACCATCTGCTCTTCGGCCTCGTGACCAGACTAGGTAACTTCGCAACATAAATGCAAAAGTCGGTATGCAGTCGACTGTACCCCCGCAAATCTGTTGTCGCGGATTTACAGCCCCCCACTGTAGCAAGACAGACGAGTCGTCGTAAGCAAATTCTGCGCCGAATGAAAAAACGTAAGGAACGACGGTGTAATAACTTACGACCGCCATTTGTTGCGAGAGGGTTCCGTCTTCAAAAGAAATGCGATAATACACTATAATAATTGGGATTTAGCTTAGCTTTAATCTAGCTTAGTTTTTATTTGTATTTTTAATATTTACTCAGACACTGTCTACCACAGAGGAACCTTTTAATAATAGTAATCCACCCACGATACAGGATTTGCCTAGTGTGGGGCCCACCAGAAATTACATCTGCCAATGGTTGTTACAAATAAATAAAATTTTTACTTTTTTTACTTTACACGTTGAAATCTGGGTGGTTTGAAAGCAGCGGTTATGTAATTAGTAACAAAAAAATATACATTCAGACTATTACTTTGAAGTGTAGAAGCAAAAAAATAATTTAAGAGAGAAATCTTCGGGCTATCAGAACCTGCGGAGCCGCACCGCGTACGCATGATTTATGTTTAAATTTTCCATTATAGCTAATGGAATAAAAAAATTATAATTGCATAGTTATATTTTTACATATTGTAACGAAAAACATTGCATTATTAAACACAAAGAGCAAAACGCTTTTTAAGCCATAAAGAGTGGGTTCTAATTTTGTAAATGGGACTGCTAATTGTTAATTTTTAGTTAACGTGTTTTTTTTTATTTATATAATTTTATATTTAACTTCGCAAGGCGGCTGGCAAGAGCTGGATGAGAGTATCCGAGGACCGTGCTCAGTGGCGTGCTATAGGAGAGGCCTATGTCCAGCCGTGGACAAGCATAGGCTGATAATGATGATGATGATGATGATATTTAACGTGTACCTACCTGCCCTTAATTCCTGCTCTAAATGTCAACCTAAAAGCTGGGGAGTGCTGAAAACCAGCGTTGGTTACTACCTTGTGGTAGCCGATGTGTTAGCTGAGCGCTCTCCAATTACCAAAATGGTTACACGCAGTCTAAAAAAAATGTAAATCTCTGCTATTATTGCTTTTTTAATTGTTTTTGTTTTGGTAGTAAACGATCTTTATTCTATTCTATTCATTCCTTGTGCAATGTTTTTCATACACAATCGGCATGTCGATTTTTTGGTCACATTTGACGAGTCTTCTTTGGCACATAGACAGATCATGTCTTAGATTAACTCAGAAAACGTTAATGTACCGGCGATTTCTTTGGCATGAGAAAGAAAGTATCCTATCAACATGGTCTAGCAAATGTTGTATATTATCCAGCCGTTAATTAATTACGCCAAAATAATATGAAAAAACGCAAGGAACGGCGGCGGCGGTGAAATAACTTACGACTGCCATCTGTTGCACAAGGGTTCCGCCCTTTGACTCCTACGAGGCAAGTTGTGCCATCAGTCGCCGGGAATGGGCAAGGAGATCACCTGAAACCTATGTAAGTGAAAGACGTGTTGCTAGGACCAACGAAAACGAAGTTTTTGAATGTTTTTAACCAACCTGCGCACGCGAATTCTGGTGCCTAGCACAGAGACGAGTGCTCGTAGTATTCGAGAAAAAAGTGCTCAGGAAAAAACTTGAACTAGTTACAGAAGGCGATGGGACGTACCGTCAGCTTATCAACCATGAAGTGGAAGCATTCATCAATCACGAGACCACTGTGAGATTTTGTAAGTCATAGAGGCGAAGATAAATTTCTGGTACCCTTCCGTCACAAAGTTGTCTAGAAGAAATGTCTGTTAGAAAAAGGCCGCCCATTGTACTTTTTAATTGTAACTCTTATTTAATGTCTCTTGTTTCATGTATGAAATAAAGAATATTCTTATCTTATCTTATCTTAAGATGCGGGTCACTTGGGGCGGATGCCGGACTCTAAGGCAGCAAAAATAAAGAGCAAATGGACGCCACCAACAGAAAAGCCCTGACGCGGCTCATGCCAAGCAATTCTGCTTGACGGGACCGACGAGCGATGGCATGCCTCGTCGGATGCGACTGTTCCCACGGCCTGCGCCGGCCTGTCTAGGCGCGATCTGGCCCGTGAGAAAGCGGGCCTTAAGCGATGCACGGCCCTGATGCGGCGGATGCGGGCCAGCGCCAACAGAGTCCTGAGTATGATCGCAGACAGACTTGAGTGTCCATACATTAATCGCTGCCTCAGTGTTTCCACATCCGTGTAACCACTGATGCCGTGAAATGTAAATTGATAAAATCTGTAAAAAGAAACTGGGCATATACATATGGCTAGTTTACACAGTGCGAGCTAGCGTACGAGTCAGCCTGCCGAGTAACTGCACTGCAGTAACTCGTACTGTTTGGACGTAACTTACTAGTAACGCGTAGATGCGAGTTGGACAGTAGCCCGCATCCGAGTTACTTCAATATTTTTTGTTTTCACTCGCCTTTCGCCCGGCAGCAACTTGCACAGGCAGCAGCTCGGTCATCACTCGTATCGTTTGGACGCGTTCGGCAGTAGCTCCCCAGTGCCAGCCGGACAGTTGTGAGCGGAACTCGCAAGATTGGGCAGCAGGTACTATCTGTCGTGTAGACATCAAAGGCGAGCCGAGGTACTGGCGTAAACAAGCCGAGTAGCTGTATACTGGCTAGGTAGCAGCTCGCACTGTGTAAACTAGCCATACTAACATAGCTATTCACTATGTATCATTGTTACTAACATTTTGGGCCGCAGATGCTTTAAATAAATGTTTTATTATTGTTATTACACGAGACCTAGACCAAAGAAGCGGTGGAATGACTGGGTAAAAGAGGATTTGCGTGCGATGGGGAAGTTTACCAACAGGAAGAAGGTCGCCAAATTTTGCGATTAACGAATGAAAATTGTGGAGGAGGAAGCGTTGCCAGGTCCAAAAATAGAAAAACCAAACTCAGGTCCATATTTAGCTCAACATATATTATCCCTGAATTTGGTATTGTTCTGGATTTGGTGTGTGCAATATTAAATTTAATTCAATTCAAATATTTTTATTCATTTTAAAAACAAAATTAAAAACAAACAAACAGCCCTAAAATTACTGGGCTATCATCATCAACCCATTATGTCCTCACCGAGGGGCACGGGTCTCTTCCCTGAGGAAGGTATAGGCCATACTTCACCACGGGGGCCAAGTCCGGATTGGTGGAGGCTTGTAGACTAGTGGCTCGTCTACTGTCAGAAGTTGTCAAGCGACATGGCTTAACGACTGCCATCTATCGACGGCAGCCGGCACCAACAGCTTAACGTGCCTTGTGAAGCACGAAGCACGGAACCGCTCGGAAAAATGCCACTAGCGTTAGGCACGGACTGGGCTATGCATGTCCGTAATTCTCAAAATCACCGATATAGTCAAAGGGTTCATTTTGGACCTGAGGACCCTAAACTCGAGCGCTGCGGTAGGGGCGAGCACGTGCGCTCTCAAAGTGATTGTGCCGACTCCTTTGTCTTTCAGCGATGAAAAAGATGGGTGTGGCTGGGTCCTCTGTTATTACTAGGACCTCCACCCACTGCGCTTGAAAAGATTTAGACTAAACTGGACGGCAGAGATGGATAAGCGCTTTTATTTGGAGTTTTACGGTTAGTTTTATCTTTAAAAGTAGCCTAATGCTTGGAAGTTTTTTAACTTTTTTAGAATTTAATTTAATGACTTAAAATTAGGCTGTTGCGAGTAAAATACATTCTCAGGAACTTATATTTTTACTGAGCATATTATGCTATTTCGCTTTTTGTTATCCTTGTAATCAGGATGTTGCAGGTAAAATGATAGTTAGGAAATTATATTTTAAGTGCCGTCTTATGCTATGTCGCTTTCTTTCATCGTCATAATCAGGATATTACTGGTAAAATGCTATTTAGGAAATAATATTTTTATTTACCATCTTGCTATCTTGCTTCCTTTTATCGTCTGATTTGTGAACCAAGATTTTGTCATCGTGAAAACTTACTTTGTTGAGGCTGGGTTCTCTGAGCACACGGATTTGTATGAGAATTATTGCGCAACTTATTTTTTTATGTTATGCTATTCGAGAGTAAAATGTATTTTGACATTAGGCACTATTTTTGACAGCTCGCACAAATGTCAGCGTTTACGCGTTAATTTGTGACAATTTTAGTAGCGAGCAAACAAGCGAGTGAGCTAGCATACAAACAAATTAAATAATTTAATTCAATTCAGTTAATTTATTTCAGACAATTTGTCCATATTTACATTTCAAATTAATTATAACATTATGTTTTAGTAATATAACTATGTTAGTATGATGCAAAATAGAAAAATCACATTAAAACAATACAACATTTAAAATATTATCTTACAATATTTACAAAACCAAAATGAAAAACCTAACTAAATCTAAAACTCTAATTTAAATAAAATATTTTAACCAGATCGCTGTCGGCCTGTAGAGTACCGAGAAGGCTGGCGGCATTGCCTCGCTGTACAGCGAGGCTTAACCTTTGGTTAACCAAAGTAGGCACCAGCCCTCGGGTCTCCTGAGGCGTCAACCAGGCGCGACGAGATCTCCTTAAAGAGAAATCGCGCCTCTGGACCCCGTGGACCCAGAGTCTCTACCCCAAATGCCACAAATATGTAGCCCTGACCTAGGGCTGCATATTTGCCGCCGCGCGAGTCCAACTCTGTATTAGATGCCGCCGCGCCCGCATGGCAGGCGGTCGCTAGGATATGGGACTGTGCGAGGGTATCTACGCACGTTGCGTCCCAGACCCGCGACCCTACATCAAAAATATTTGGGCACCGACTCCAAATTATACTTCTACAATACCTACAGGTGTACATACTTTGAATTATTTAAATTATTTCTAACTTTTTAGTGCTGTGGTCTTTCGAAGTCGGTATTTATTTTTTTTATTTTTTTCTGGGGAAGCGGGAGAAAAATAAAAAAGTTCCTTATAACCATAAATTACCCTACTTAATTCGTTGATTTGAAATTTGATGTTGACAATTTCCATCTCCGATAGTCTTCACCAGAACATCACAAATTAATTTGGGACTAGTTTTAGACTATTTTATGAAACATACGAATATTACTATAGGATGAGCCCCATCCTATTATTTCATCATCATCAACCCATTATGTCCCCACCGAGGGGCACGGGTCTCTTCCCTGAGGAAGGTATAGGCCATACTCCACCACGGGGGCCAAGTCTGGATTGGTGGAGGCTTGTAGACTAGTGGCTCGTCTACTGTCAGAAGTTGTCAAGCCGCCCTAAGGCCTCTGACTTGGCTTAACGACTGCCATCTATCGACGGCAGGCGGCACCAACAGCTTAACGTGCCTTGCGAAGCACGGAACCGCTCGGAAAAATGCCACTAGCGTTAGGCATAGACGGCGACCCATCCATGCACTGAACGCGCCCTGTGTTGCTTAACCTTCGTGATCGTTTAAGATCACTCAGGCAGCCGGGGCTACGAGCGAACTCCTATTATTTACTGCTGTCCATTGAAGAGTTCCGTTCTCTATCTCTGAAAGTCTCCTTCAGATCTTCACCAAATTAAAATGGGACCAATGGGACGTTATATCGATTTGAACAAAAAAGTATTGTCGAAATCGTTTAAGATTTGACGGAGTTATGCGAAAACATAGCCAAAAAAAATCCGCTCGTAGAACTGATAACCTCCTCCTTTTTTAAAGTCGGTCGGTTAAAAATAGGTGACAATAATATTTTTCGTTGGGCGAGACCAATGTCGGACAATATGTGCGCTGCCACCTAGGGCCTCAAGAAGGGATTATCAACCTTATTTTATTTTATTGAAAGAAAACAATCAATTGTACAATATAGTTACACGACAGAAAATTCTTACATGGATACATATTATGTAATTGTACCAGTGGCGTTTTCTATAGATTAATACAAAGAAATAGAAATAAAAAACTCACAGTTGTGCTAATAACAACAGTCAAAGAGGAAATTAGTTACATTTGCAATCTACTCTGTTATGTAAGCAGTGATTTTGCAACAGAACTGTAACCTTACCTGCAATAACCTTCAGAAAGCTATTGCTATCGCCGCGAATCCTACACATCAGGGACGCTATCCCTTTGCGTGTGATGACATATCAATAATAATATCCACACAACACGATTACAGCGGTGGTAGCCTAGTGGGTAGAACATCGGACTAGGAAGCGAGAGACCCAGGTTCGATCCCCAGTGTGGGCATGTAACTATGTCTTGGTTTTCTAAGCTATGTACATTTGTGAAACTTCACAATAGTAGCAATACCACTCGCTAACGGTGAAGGAAAACATCGTGAGGAAACCTGAGTGTCTGAGCTATTCACATACCTCGGCGCTTGAAATCACAAATCCGCGGTGGGCACGCGTGGTAATTAAGCCCATACTCTCTCCCTGAGAGAAGGCCTGTGCCCTACAGTGGGACGTATATAGGCTGCTTATGTAACACGATTATTTGTCCCGCTTGCTCAGCTAGGATACGTATGATAGGTAAACAGGCAAGAAATACACCCCGACTGAGGCCATATGTACTAATGGGCGGCGGCCCGGGAATTGAACTCACGACCTCTGGCATAGTAACCAGACGTGACCAACGAGGCAGTCATGAAGAAGTGAAGCTTTAAGAACGCAGTGGAATAAGGCCCTTAGGCACTTCGTCCTTGCAGCCTAGATAAAGCATATGAGTGGAACTAGGGGGAAGACCAACCCCCATAGCTATGTTTTAAAATTGCCGTGTTTCAAAAGAGAAGTTTTAAGTTATTGGTAGCTTTGTACCACTCTAAGCAATTCCTTGTGGCGCCGGATTAAGAATAACGTCACTCCATTTTCTTCCGTGGGTGTCGTAGAAGGCGACTAAGGAAATCAATTACCAGGAGACGGGCAGCAGCGTCTTCCTGAGATTTCAACCGCATACTGCGATCGGCAACCCGCCTGCCAAGCGTGGCGATTATGGCAAAACCCTTCATGGTTATGAAAAACACGAAGGAGGCCTATGTCCTGCGGTGGGCGTCAAATGGCTGATGATGATGATGATGAAGCAATTCCAGTCCACTGCTGGACATAGGCCTCCCCAAGGCATACTGCTTTTGTCATTTCACTGGATATATACACCCTATCAGTGTTATATACACTCTATCAGTGTTATATACACTCTATCAGTGTTATAAGCGGTGGTAGTGCAGTGGTAGAACGCCGGAGGTCGTTCACTCACATTTGGGATGTCGTGAATTTGAATCCCGGCATGTACCAACGACTCTATTTTCTAAGTAACGTACGTCACTCGCTAACTGTGAAGGAAAACATCGTGAGGAAACCTGAGTGTCTAAGGTTTTCACACACCTCAGAGCTTGAAATTGACAAGCCGCGGTGAGCACGCATGGCTATTAAGCCCTTACTCTCGCTCTGAGAGAAGGCCTGTACACTCCAGTGGGACGTATAATAGACTACATGAAACAAGTGTTATTTACTCATTGCAACAAAAAATACCGTTTGCTATTTCATCTTAATTGGCTTTGATTGTAATCAAACGATTTTTTTATTACTTCTGTGGAGTTTTGCTTGATACCTGCGGAGTCAAAGTATATTGAAAAATGTGCACAATACATCACAGTTCCCATTGTGAGCCAACTGAAATCAACACAACACTGGTTGCATCAGAAAGGCGTTCGGGTCGATTCCATAGAGTTGGAACTCAGAAAGGCGCAAGAAACCATTCGTACGTAAACTCAAACCTGTACCGGAGGAAGTAGGCAAAGACCACGTTTTGCCACACGCCACGATTCTGACAAAACTCTTTCGAAAACCTATTCAGAGGCTAAAAATTCCACCCATGCCGGAACTTGGACCCGCGACCTCTGGCTAACCGTGCCAGCGCTCTCCCAACTGAGCTAATGGGCAAGTGCAGGCATCAAACTCTTCTCTAGTACGTACATGGGCATGGGTGGAATTTTTAGCTTCTAAATAGGTTTTTGAAACTCTTTCGTTTCATCAACATTAAAACCTGTAATATTATGACCTTGAAAAGAACCATCAAAAGAATCGGTCCTTTAGAATTCTACAGATTAATTGGTAGCTGTGCATGCGCACGGGATGATGTCGGGTTCTTTTTATTTACCAAAATAGTGGGAATTAGATTTTGTTTTAGATAGGTAAATAGAAAATTCCTAAAAGAGAGAAAATTGCATGAGTTTTATGCAACCATATCTCCATACAATTCATGTGAGGAAAACTTGGAAACTACATAAAATCTTAAATACTAAAGTTAAGTTACAATTAAAATGTAAGTAGCCGCTGATATTCTTTCGCGATTTCAAAGTTTTTAGTATCATAAGCAGCCTATATACGTCGCACTGTAGGGCACAGGCCTTCTCTCAGAGAGAGAGTTGGGCTAAATCACCACGCGTGCCCACCGTGGAATAGCTCAGACACTCAGGTTTCCTCACGATGTTTTCCTTCACAGTTAGCGTTTGGAATTGCTACTATAAATTCGCAAACCTACATTACTTAGAAAACAAAGTCACAGGTACATGCCCGCACTGGGTATCGAACCTGGGTCTCCCGCTTCCGAGTCCAATGTTCCGAGTCCACAGCCTGTAGTGGTAGCCTAGTTGTTGGTATATGGTGGTTTTATTACATCATGTATAATAATAATACAGATTTTATTGAAATCCCCTGTAATAATAAAAAACATCCACTCAATACAATCACTTGTCCTGGTCCTACATTAGGAGACCCTGAGGTATAGTTACCAGACAAGGACATCACTAACATGGAAAAATATGCAGACTGAGCACATCTGTACAAATCAAGTACGAAAACCGAACCCACCACCACCTTTGTCTTGGCAGAGGCAGTTATGTTTTATCGATTTCAAAAAAAGGAAAAGTTTCTCAGTTTTCCTATGTGTGTTTGCACACATTTACATATATATATGTTACAGTCATAGTGATTAAATAGCTATTATACATAATGACTGGTCATTATGTATAATAGCTATTTGCACACATTTACATATATATATGTTACAGTCATAGTGATTAAATAGCTATTATACATAATGACTGGTGTGCAAACACACATTTACTTTCGCAATTTTCGTGAGCGAACTAACATTTTACAGGTTTTACTAGTTTGTTACAAACTTACTAGTGTTTGCCCCACGGTTATGCACTGTACAAAATCTTGGTCCGGGTGTCACATATTTTGTAAACATCTCCTTTGTACGAATGCTTTATGTCGATCATGAGCGAGTTCATACTCCGACTCGCACTTGACTGATTTTTGGGCCGTTGTGACCACAACCTTTTTCGAGGCCTGGATCCGTGCCTGACCATACCGCGTTAAGGAATACTGTCAGTGCCACCTAGTGTTAAAATTTGCAAACTGTTTAGTGCGTATGTAGGAAATAGAAACGATTTTTTTCTCCTCTGTGGCGACTGAGAGCGTCGAGTAAAGCTGGTAGCTGGTAGTAAATAGCTGGTAGATAATGTTAAGTAGCATTAAGTGCGCCTGTGTGCAAAACTGTTTGTTTAAATGCTATAAAGGATTTCATAATAATAATAATACATTACAATACATAAAATTACGCCTTTATCTCGGAGGGGCGTCGCGTTTCAAATGTCAAATTTGCGACTTTTCAGTACATTAACTGAGAAATTCTGACAATTTAACGCCACAAAACGCTAGACTCGTGGCGTCATGCTAGCCAGCTATGTCATTTGCCACAATCCTGACAAACATCTTTCGCTTCATCTACATCCATTAGCCGTTGCATGCACGCTCGCTGGTTTCGGGTGCGTTTTCTATTGCTCTTCGCTGGTACATCAGCTACTACAAAGAACATTTGGAGGCACGGCAGTGCCCCCGCCAAGTCGAACAAAAACCGGCACGGCCGTATCATCCTCTTCTCGAAACAGTTCAGGGCATTTTCGACCCCCTATAACTTTGTTGTGGATAAAACTAGAAGCCTGAATTTTCCGTGACCAAGCAGGCATTGTATAAACACGGTATATTTAAAATTTAATTCAATTTGAAACTGTACTTTAAGAATTATAACTAGTCAAAGTTTCTTTATTTTGTCACTCACTCACTCACTCACTGAGTGACCGATCATCAAAACTCTAAGGCACTTCTAGCAGACTTCTAGCTTCAAATTTAGAATAAAATTAGTGTTTCGTGTATAAATCAAGGAAAAACTAAAATATTTTTCAATTTTGGTCCAGTGCGTTTTCTAGTTACAGCAACTGCGTAAATAAGCGGGTTCCCTACTTGTCTGCGAAAGTTGATGATTCGATTTTTATTATATCGAACACGATGTGTCGATAATTCAGTAGCGCGATGTTTTATCCCATCGATGCTTTATTGGTGCGATGTAACGTTTGTCCGAAAAACCCTGTTGCGAAAATCTCAAGTGCGATTGCTCATTAATTCGGAAATTTATTAGCTCGATATTATGTTGGTTCGAAACGCATTACTGTACTCTGTAACCTTCTTTAGTAACCCTGGTACCTTATTTTGCATCATGGACATTTATGAAATTAATTCCTTTTATGCTTAAAAATCAAACCACTAGACACTAAACTAGTTTCTAATTAAATAATTTTATTAATATTTTTAAAATAATAATGTTCTGTTTATTTCTTGTTTTATGATAATTACCTACCTATGTTCGAGACAATGATTTAAGAAGCCCTTTATGATTTGTAAAGTTTTTTTTTATTTGATCATTAATAGAAAATATATAATATTCTTTCAATAATGGGCTCTACTCAATAATCATAATTATAAGATGATTTCTAATATTTTTTGTTATGTTTTTGTGTGATTTTTCAATACAATTACATTTTAATGAATAAGTACTTTATTTTTTTCATTTAATTTTGAGATAAAACTTGGGATTATGATAAATATCTGTACAGGACAGTACTATGGACAACAGTAGGTATGTGCTTCGAACCAACATACTATCGAGCTAATAAAGGGTAAGGCAAAATAAGGTACCCACCAGGGTTACTAAAGAGGGTTACAGAGTACAGTAATGCGTTTCGAACCAACATAATATCGAGCTAATAAATTTCCGAATTAATGAGCAATCGCACTTGAGATTTTCGCAACAGGGTTTTTCGGACAAACGTTACATCGCACCAATAAAGCATCGATGGGATAAAACATCGCGCTACTGAATTATCGACACATCGTGTTCGATATAATAAAAATCGAATCATCAACTTTCGCAGACAAGTAGGGAACCCAAATAAGCAGTTGTTTAGTGCGATTGCCAAGTGAATCTATCTATTTAAAACATAAAAGATTTTTAAGATTGTTATGGTTACTATAAGATGTTGTTAGGTTAGCCAATTACATAGTAATTTAAGACATAAAGACCCTTAAGTAAGGACTGAATAGATTAACCGACTTGGTGTTACATCTCACACTTTTTACGGTAGAAGAACTGAGTTGCGAGACTTTGTTTTTCTAAAAGTTATATTTTTAATGGCATTCTGTTTATTTCCACTCTAGCACGGCTGCAGCCCAAAGCAAGCTATCAAAGACGTCGCGGCGCCTTTTGACGACGTCTCTGTGACAAAGGTTTCAGCAATGGCGTGCAATACAATTTGTACGCTCTCTTCTGTTCCGGCTGACGTTTGTAGCGTTTGTCGAGGGCAAAAAGTTGAGTCTTGCGGTGGTTTCCAGCGAGGTTTGTCCGGGACTTTGTTGGTCTGAAAGGCGCTCCACGTTCTAGGAGTGTCTTGTTGTTACTTGAGAAACTGTTGGGGGATCGCGTTGAACTTTGAGTTAAGGACAAATATTATTGCAATAAAATCCGGCAATTCGTATTGCACAACTTTTGCCACTTTCTGCTAATATTATCGACATTGGTAGATACGAAAAAAGCAAGCTTTGGCTGAATAAATTTATAACACAAGCAATAAAGAATAAACAGTAAATAAAATGCTAATGTATTTATGTCTTTTTTCATTTAATAAGAAGATATTTATTACGGATTCACGCTATTTATTCTAGACTTACTTGTAAGATAAAATTAGGTGATATATCTCAATAAGTACTTTATATAACTTTAAGGGTGGGGCGAGTATTGAGTTTTTTATGAAAAGTAAGTTCATGAATTTTAATGAAACATAACTAAATAAAAATAAGTATTAACTCCGTCTACTACAATAGTAGAAACTATCTGATACACTACTGTTGTCAGCTAGTTAAAATTGAATTCATTAAAATCCTATTTAGGGGTTAAAAATTCCCCCCATGCCGGGACTTGAACCTGCGACCTCCGGCTAACCGTGCCAGCGCTCTCCCAACTGAGCTAATGGGCAAGTGCAGGCATGGGCGAAAATTCGAGAATTTATTATTAAAAAAAAAATTGTCATTATAAAATAAAATGGTTACTTAATGAACGTCAGTTCTAGTTCTAGTAAAACCGGAGATTTCCCCACTTAGCCTCATAGCTGAGCCATTGCACGTAGCAAGCGCTAAGGTATGTAAATAACTCATACACTAGGGCTTCCTCAACATATTTTCCTTCCACGTTAGCGAGTGGTATTGCTACTACAAATTCACAAATGTACGTAATTTAGAAAACAAAGCCATTGGTACATGCCGGGATTCGACCCCGCGACCTACCAAAAGAGAAGCCGGCTATCAACCGCTCCGCTACCACCGCTTTTAATGAACATGAAAACTGTTAGTTTCAGAATCAATAGATTATGTAGAAGGTAACAAAGAAACGCCACATTATTGTTTTCAAAACACGTTTTAACTTAATTAACAGAGTTTTCAACTTAAAGTTATTGCGCATGAGTGTGTTGAACACAAGGCACAATCATTCCCGTTAACATTTTTTAATCTAGACATATTTGTCTTCTAAATAATCCTTAATGCTAGTAGCTTAATATTACCAACCTAATGAATTAAATAAAGTTCCTCTTAACGTAACTGAAGACTCTGTTTATCAGACCCAGAAGTACCTATATTATGGATATAATATATCGAGACATTTCGAGATCGTTGGTAGAGCTTCCTTTGTTGCATTTTATTTCAGTTTTCCATAGTTCAGCACGGTGGTTTTAATTTCCAAAACTTCCACACAACACAATCACCTGTCCTGGGGCGTTATTACGTAAGTCCTCCACTGTATGGAGTTGCCCGATTAAACTCACTCCAATCTGTCATATAGGTACGAGTAGGATACATATTTTGAAACTTTGGAGTCGTCAAAATGGTTAACTCTGTAGAGTGGACGGTTACGTGATTGAAGGGCAGGTCACAAACTAGGATATCCTGTGCTGTGGTAACCAGGCAACGGCATCACAAACATGGAAATAAACCCAGACTGAGGCCATTTGTACAAATGTAAAGGCCAATCTAACCACCGGCACGGTAATCAGACGTGATACCGCCAGACCACCGAGACAGTTTTCAGTTCCCAACGCCAACCTGAACTTGTGGTATGGTAGTAGAAGCAAGCATAAAACTTTATCGACTTGTGCTAAGCTCGGTCCAAGCACTCGGTCCGTGAAGTACAATCAATACTCGATATGTAGATAAGTTTCGCAAACGCGCTAAGCAGTTTAGCACAAAGACGTCGCATTGACATCCAGGCACTGCTTTATACGGGGACAGACTTCGAGAGCGAGCAGTGAGTGGCACCGTCGGTAGACTACCTACAACCCGTCGGAACTAAAATGTGTTATTAATAGTAGAGGTAAACAAGAACTCTTAGAAGACACGTACATTCCATTTTTTGTTATATTGTTTCTGTATTTATAATAATATTATATTGACATTACATAAATGAGCACTAGATAGGTATAAAGTTCTACAACTAATTTGAACAAATGACTTTGAAACGTTGGCATGGTCTCATTGGCGGGGGACGTAGGAGAACACTAAAAAATTTTCGGAATTTACTCTAGTCAATTTAAACCAAAAATTGAAAACATGTTGATCTTACGTGTACATGGCAATCTCCTCTTCGGCGTTGACTGCGCAGATCTTTGTACAAGTTTTCTAACGAGCATTATTTGGGTATGTAAGTCTGTCAATAATTCTTATAAAGGTGCTATGTTATACAGAGTCCCTTATGGTATTCACAATTCTACCAACTTCTTGTAATTTTGGTTGTAACAAACTATGATATGAATACCTAGACACGTCGAAAGAACGCGCCTTCCTTCAAGAATCCGAGATATTTCCGTCGGGTGGAAGTACGGCACTGCATAAAATAGACTTGTTCTTGATCGCCTAGAGGCTTAAGAGAAGTAGAATAGAAACAAAATAGAAATTAAAAAAAAAGGAACCAATATAACGTAGGGAATGTTCCCGTACATACCTGGCTACATAACACATGGGCTTCAAATAGTGTACGGCGTGAGAGTACTGTTCAGCGCACTTGACTTTATAGAACGAAGCAGTTTGAAGATTGAGTACCTAACTACCCACAGAACTATATCCAGGCTTTTGTGCTGCGGCTTTCGAGAAGTTCGGCGTATAGACGAAATATTACTGTTAACATCGTGTGGTGCGACATCCGTTTTGCTCGGAGAGGTAGGTCTTGCATAATGTACGGCGTGTCATGAAATCAGAAATAAAAAAAATATTTCCGTGTAAATAATTAACATTCTGTTTGTTGAATAAATCATTATCATCATCAGCCATTTGACGCCCTCTGCAGGACAAAAGCCTCCCTCATGATTTTCCAAGCTTCCCGGTCTTGTGCCGCCCGCAAGCGACCAGCGACTCCCCGCCACCGTAACCAGCTCATCAGACCAGCTGGTGGGGGGCCTGCCCACGCTGCATCGTTCGGTCCGCGGTCGCCAGGTCAGAACTTTTTCGCCCCAACGGCCATCAGTTCTCCGAGCTATGTGCCCCGCCCACTGCCACTTCAACTGAGCAATTCTTCGAGCTATATCAGTAACTCGGGTTCTTTTGTGGATCTCCTCATTCCTGATTCGATCAAGCAGTGAAACTCCTAACATAGCTCTCTCCATTGCTCGTTGGGCGACCTTGAGTCTTCTCATGAGGCCCATAATCAGCGACCAGGTCTCACATCCATAAGTCATCACTGGTAACACACCTTGGTTATACACCTTTGTCTTGAGACACTGACGTATTTTGGACGCGATAATGTGTTTTAGTTTCCCGAACGCTGCCAATCCGAGTTGGGTTCGACGAGTGACCTGGACTGTTTGTCTCAGGTATACATAATGGTTGATAACTTCGAGGTCAGAGCCGCCAACGTGGATAGTAGTGGGTGTTAAATGGGAGTTCGACATTATCTTAGTCTTGAACTCAAATCTTCCAGTGTCTCAGCCGTAATCACTATGTCATCGGCGAATCGAAGGTGACTGATGTCTCGCCATTTATGTTGATGCCAGATCCTTCCCAGACCAGAAGTTTGAATACGTCTTCAAGTGCAGCTGTAAACAGTTTCAGAGGTATTACATCTCCCTGTCTCACTCCGCGCCGCAAATGAATAGGATTCGTATTCTGGTCCTGTAGTCGGACTGACATTGTGGTGTTTTTGTTCAAACACTTCAGCACTTCGTTTATTGAATGTCAATGTATCTACAATATTATTGTTATTCGTTGTCTTCAATTCGAGTTGCAGTGGAAAAAAAGACAGCGTAAAAAAAATCCACTCTGATCATTTTTTCAAATCATCTTAAATCTAAAACATAAGTCGGTACGAGTGCCTATCTAAGAAGGTCCCGTAGGTGCCAAACCGAAATTGATTGAGCTATTTATTTTTGCGTCTCATCTGAGTAAAAATACACATACAAATAAAAATGTCTCCGTAATGTTTTTTTAAACCTCAACGCTTAAAATTGCCACACCGGCGGTGGGCACGCGTGGTAACGAAGCCCATACTGTCTCTCTGAGAGAAGGAGTGTGCCCACCAGTGAGACGTAGGTATATAGGCTGCATAAAAAAAAGTGAAAAGAGTTTATTTATGCAAGGAGGCGTTTTACAGAAAAAATAAACGAACGAAGCTAGGTCGCCCAGGTATCTTTATATGTACGACACTATGTTTAACCGAAAATTTTTGTAGACACAAAGATAAAAAAAACAGCAAAAAAATCACGTTTGTTGTATGGGAACGTAAGGGGGGCCCTTAAATAATTATTTTATTTTGTTTTTAGTATTTGTTGTTACAGCGGCAACAGAAATACATAGTCTGTGAAAATTTCAACTCTAGCTATCACGGTTCTTGAGATACAGCCAGGTGACAGACAGACGGAAGGACGGACGGACGGACGGACAGACAGACAGCGAAGTCTTAGTAATAGGGTCCCGTTTTCACCCTTTGGGTACGGAACCCTAAAAAAACATTAAAAAAATGTCTCAGTAACGTTTTTTAGAATAGAATAGAAAGAGTTTATTTAAATTTATTAAATTTATTTCATTTATTTCACTTTTTGCCCCTGAACTCTTGAAATCGCCAGTCTTCGCTGTGCATGTGTTTAAATTAAGCCCACACTCTCTCTTTGAGAGAAGGCCTGTGCTCTGCAGTGGAACGTAAAAAAATTGTATTCTAAGTGATGTACATTTGTGAAGTTATAGTAACAACGCTTTAGCAAGTCGCTAACTGTGAAGGAAAACATCGTGAGGAAATCTGAGTGTCAGAGCTATACCTCAGCGCTTTAAATCGCCTATTCGCGGTGGGCACGCGTAGCCCATACTATATCTCTCTGAGAGAATGCCTGTGTGAAGGCACGTATATAGGCTGCTTATTAAGGTAAGAAATATTTTATTCCAAAATGTAAAACTATTTAACAAAATTAAATATTTTTGTTTTTTATTAACTTGTACGAAGGAGTACCAACTTACATAACATTACCATCAATTCAGCTCACTAATGAAACATAAAATCAAGCTTAATTAATTGCCAATGTAAGTATCTCCTAATTGCCCAAATCATGAGTGCATACGTCTCGACTCTCAAACAATACCCACATACATATATAACGCTGTAATCCCTTGCCCATTAGCGTAGTAATGGAGGCTCTATAGGTAGAGCAAACTTTGCTGTCTTCGCTTGATGGCGTCTAAATAATATATTTCCTGCGCGGAACATCTGTCCAAAGCAGATCCAACGAAGGCGAGAGCGTTTGGATGTGACTTGGCATAATTTTAAATTTAACATCCGAAATGGTCTTATTTTCGCCGCTGCAAAAGCAAAGGAGGGCGATATTTAGGGTTCCGTGATCACCAAGGAACCATTATAGTTTGCGTGTGGTCATGTCCGTCGGTCCGTCAGTCTGTGTGTGGCCTAGCTCAGAGAAAAAGTACAAAGAAGCTGAAAGTACAAAGGCATTTTTGAAATTAAAGAAATACAAATCCACTTACGGAAATACACTTAAAGAAATACAGATACACTTTTGCCGATCGACGTCACTAACGTATCAGTGATAGTCATTTTGGTATATTTTTTATAGTCCAAAACTCAGTACAGCTAAAAAAAACATCCATATCTAATGATAATTTAGAGTCATGTTCGCGATTTTTTTTGGTGCTGTAAAGTTTAAAAAATCATAAAAAATAATGACCGACAGCCCTAGATAAGACATTGAAAAGTTATATTATTATTTTTCAGATTTGAAATACTAAGTGTTAAAGAGTAAAATGTATAATGATTTTGGGGTAATGTCGGAGAATCCAGCCTCGAGGCACGTTCATTTTGCTATGGCTTTCAAACCATCCAAAATTCATGGTATATATATGATTTTGCAGGACTTATTCAGGTTGTTTCTATTGGAATGTGAGCCGTCAGGCATGTGAATTATACAATAATAATTCTGGAACGAAAATTAGGCCTACAACGGGACTCAAACCTGGGACCCCCACAGTCAGCCAGTGGTATCAACGAAGTCAATATTTAATTCCAGAATAGAACCTAAACTTCTCGGTTGTAAAGTTTGCTATGAACAAATGAACAAGTGAAATAATCAGAGAGAATGTCGAAATTACTCGAAATGTACTAAGTTTTAATACTGATACCCTGGGGAATTGCAGAATTTACGTACAAACGCTCCGATTGTTCAGTCAGGGGTGACTTTGCCAATTTAGACACCTCAAATGGAACGCAACTGGCGTAGTGAGCGATACAGTAAGCTGACAGTTAAATCCCGAACACATCTCCGCGATATCAGATTACAATTAGATCTAAAAAGAATAGAAAAATATACGTTAAGAGCCAAATTCTCAATTTACTACACGACCGAGCTAAGTAGACTACCCGCAAACATTTAAAAAGAAAAGAAAATATTTTAAAATTAAATTAACGCTGAGCCATACAAATTTCCAGTCCATCTGTACGGAGTTTTCTTGTGTCAATATTGCAGGAGAAGGTCACTGTAAAATGATGTTCCAATTCTCCTAGTGTGCCTTTTCCCTAGAATCGGTTCATACGGAATATACATATTGATATATTAAGGAAATCAATTACCAGGAGACGGGCAGCAGCGTCTTTCTAAGATTCCAACCGCATAGGTACTGCCATCGCCAACCCGCCTGCCAAGCGTGGCGATTATGGCAAAACCCCTCATGGTTATGTTCGAAGCTTGGAAAACCATGAGAGAGGCCTATGTCCTGCAGTGGGCGGTAAATGGCTGATGATAATGATTTTACGAGTGCACTCGTTAAACATATAAATATGTTCAAGCATTGAGACTCATTAAAATTACACAGTCTCCTGGTAATTTATCTCCTTAGTCGCCTTCTACGACATCCACGGAAGGTAATGGAGTGACGCTATTCTTAATCCGGCGCCACACGGACACATCGTAAAGTAATTATAATCAATTTATGTATTCCATTTTCAAAGCTGACCCCACAATGTGTTTGTAAAAAAAACATAAGTTGACCATTACCATGGCAACCAAAAAAGTTACACAGTTTGCGGATAGTTGTTTGTGATTCACTCAACATATATATAAAAAAATGTAAAACAAAGTATTTGTACTCCAAAAAGCATCTTAAATATGCCATAACAAACACAATACATGTTTAAATTAATATGAAGTTTAGCCACTGTGGAAGTAATTGCACAAGCAAACTTTCACACAGCCATCCGGTTTGATCCCAACACAGTCCGATGCACAATTTAATGAATGATAATTGTCAAAACAACTCGTGCGAGCATAATGCCCATTAAACTGTACTGGCAAAGCTTTTGCCGTTCACGGGAGCGTGAATGTAGAAATCAAACCATTGTTTAACACCTTGTTAAACTATTTTATACAGGGCCGATTTTCCAATAATACATAAATAAATAACTTTCACACAACACAATTGTCCATTGAGCTGGTCCCAATCTAGGATACCCTGTGCTACGGTAACCAGGCAAGGACATTACAAACATCAAAATACACCCAGACTGAGGCCATTTGTACAAACGTACGGCGGGCTCCGCTGGGAATCGAACCCACGACCTACGGAATGGTAATCAGACGTGATAATGCTAGACCAAAGCTCACGTCACACAAAACGATTCTATTTTCAATTTTATCGGTTTGATAGTGCTTATCTGAGGATTGATCTCTCGGACGAAGGCAGAATGATCAAGATCGAACTTTACTTCAGGGAAGTTCGGTTGATTGATCAAATAAACAGAGTTATGTGCTTAGATTATATAGGATTATTTTAAAACTTTACAATGACGACACATTTCGGTTAGAGTTAGTAATTTACAACAACGTTTCAAATTTATTTGTAAAAATTTCCTAAAAAAAGATTTTTTACAGTTTTTCTGCTATTTAGCGGCCCTTTTTGATAGACCATGCTGAAAAAAACACGTATTTTAAATAGAATGGACTGGATAGATTCCATGAATTCAATTTCCTGAAGGTATTGGTATAGCGTAAAGCGCGGATTTAATATAATTACACTAGCTGACCCCGCAAACGTTGTTTTGCCATATTAATTAGCCCACGACCTATTGCCGGACCTAGTATCAAAAAAAAAATCGTAAAAATCGACGAAGGCGTTTCGGAGGAGTTCGATAACAAACACGGGATTTTTTATATATGAGGTGTAAACCCTGATCTTCAGGAAAATATCTAAGATCGTGGAATCTAGCAAACTCACTTACAAAATTCAAAATAAATTAAATCTATATTATGATTAGTAAGTAAACAAAGTTTACTTAAGCAATTCTAGAACTGTGAGATACCAGAACTAGTATAATTTAATTGGGTGAACACAGGCCCTTCAGGCTTATGCATGTTAAATACGTACGTTAGTATTGCAGTTTTCTCAGAAAGCTGGCTTTAACCGCGCCGCTACTTAGTGATCTTGTCTCTAAGTGATTTTTTTGCATAAAAAAGCCAAATTTCAATTGAATTTTCATCTTATTACCGCCACTGAAGAGGTAATTTGACGTGTAAAAAGAGTCTTACAAACCTTTTGCGAACTCAGTACGGTACTAAATCGGATAATCCCGAGACTTACGCCGGGCTAAGACCTAGTCTCGACTCAGATTTAGCTAAACCCGTCCTACTTGGTCCTTCGACTGAGTAATGATATTTATAAGGTCTGATTGGGTCAGAACTGGATTGATCTAGTTATTGTCGGTTTGGTTGGAGATTAGGAAATTTTCGTAGGTAGTCTAATTTATAGAAAAGTTAAGTGGCGAATATGATTTATGTATATTTATGTATGGGTGTATACGTTTATGTCAATACAAACAACTTTCAATAGAGCAAAAAAAACCAGCTATTTCATATTAAATTAATTACCGCCTACGGCAACAATTTTAACAGTTGATAAGATAAGATAACAATATTCTTTAATGTATACCAGAAAAAATGTTACCATAAATAGCAATGACAAAAGAAAATACACAATTGGTGGCCTTATTGCTAATAACAATTTCTTCTAGGCAACCTATAATTGTTTTGTGATTTCGAAGTTTTCCTTGCACTTAGGAAAAGTTGTTCGTCTATATGAGTAGAACACCTTATTTTCTAGTAGATATGGGATATTTACTACACCGTGTATAGCGCATAGTAACAACTCTTACCTATAGGTAGGTACGGTATGTGGCAGAAGCAGTAGTGTCTGAGATATAAATTTTCGTACAAATGGAAGCTTGGCCATCACCTAAACCATTCTCTCAGCTTAGGGCTTTGCACACGACGTTTTTGCACACTACGCGCCGACGACGCCAGAACCCAACCAGGACGCTCAGCAAACGCAGGCCCGCCGCGGCGCCACGTTGTAACCTTTGCACGCGTTTCTTGCGTCTGTAATCTGCAAATTCGCTCGTCAAAACGTGCGTTACAGCGCATAAATAAACGTGGTGTGCAAAATAAATAAAAAAACTAAAAACACAGTTTTGTCAGCATGTTATGTACTAAAATGCAAGTTGCATGTCCATAGTATTCAGGGTTGAGAAATTCCTTCATCAAAAGTGCCCTTAAGAAGAGACAATTCTGGCTGCATTACCAGTTCATGGTAAAGGTTTTATTTAGCTATCAAAATTAAACGTACTTATGCCAAGTTTCGTGTCCAATATACCAACCGTTTAGGAGTTCTCTCGTCAGGAGACAACCTTGGCTGCAGCATCAAGTTACCTTCATTCATTCATTCTAGTATTTTATTAATTTAATGATAGGGAAATGTACAGCGAAATTAATAACACAGTGCTTAATATGTGAGATTATTGTGGCCAAATACAGATTTCCACGTAATTACTTATTAATTAACGTGTTCATGTTGGTGCTTATTACATTATTTCCACAAACAAAAGAAACGTTACAAAAGTTGATTTTATATAATAGTCATCAGAACTGAAGCATGCAAAATTTCAAAGTTGTAAATTTAAGCCTGGCATCCACCAGGCGAATCGGGCGGGGGCGCATCGCAATGCAAAACTGCGCCCCGGCCCGATCCACCTAGTGGACGCCAGGCTTTGCAGGGAGTGGTTCTTGGCTTGCAATATTGTATGTAAATAAACATAATTATTTAACTACACAAATAAAAGTGTAGGTATTTTTTCGACCTAACTGTAAGGCGTTTAAGGCGACCATTGAACCCAGAACCCTTTCAATGGGAGTCAAAGTTTTTTTTTTCTGAATTAGCTTTTACCTAAAACAAAAAACCTGTACGTAAAATGGCTTGACCGATTCGATTTTTTTCTCTTTCGTTTGACTCAATCAAGTGGTGTAGGAATAAACAAAATGGTGAAGCCCAAAGAAGCCCAAAGACCTGCTTCTAGACATCCCCGTGCATGGTACGGTAGGCTATTCGAATTCTTTCACTGTGACAGCGGTGCGCTTGTGGAACGCGCTACCCCTGTACATACACCAGGCCCCGTCAGTCGACGTGTTTAAAAGTAGAATCCACGAGCACTACTTCGAACTTCAGAGTAATAATCCTATTATATAAGTAATTTTTATGTAGTTGTGTTTATTGTATTATAGTGTGTATTTTATATGTATTTGGTATGTATCTTGCTATAATAACTATGTAATTTTATTGTAATATAGTTTATATAATTATTATTTATTCTTTTTTTTTATCTTTGTTCTTGCAATAAATCTTTCTTGGCACTACCCCTTGCACTATCCACATAACCCAAGGTTAGCTGGAAGAAAATACTTACTAGTATTAAGCTCGCCTTTGTACAAACACCTCTTTTGCAATAAAGTATTTTTGAATTGAAGTATTTTTGAATTGAAGCCATAAAAGCTAAAAAAATTGGCGATTTGGTATGGCCTCTTTGGATTACATTCATCAGAGGTTAGGTGGTAAGAAATTCACCGGACCATCTACATAGTAACAAATGTATTCACGACAACACCGCTGGCGGTACAAATTGGGTCCGACAGGCGTTGTCCACGGCCATTGTACAATTTCGTGTACATTTTACAATGCCGGTGACAAATTCAATCAACGCGGTAGAAAACGGCTTCATATTTCATCAATTCGAAAGGGGTTTGACTTATCTCGACCTATATTTTATCCTCTCAGAATAAATATAGCATGTAAGCACTATACAAGGAATTTTACTTCATTATTATATTTGACATAAAGTACCTATATTATTATTATTATAGTGATTACGCCATGATAGTTGATGCCTCATGTTATTTGTATGAACGGTGCTGTTTGTATGTCTGGCTTCACTTATTTTGATGAAATGTGGAGTTTCTTTGCGACCTTCTCCTCTTGCAATGATAATTTGGGACGTACTATTCAAATTGAGAATTTAATATAATAGCAAAACTGAATAATACATTATCTCTGTGATTCGACAGAAAAGGTGCTTTGACATTTTAGGTAAGGTCCTATCGAAATTTTGGCCAAGAATTTCACATCGTTTTTAGAAACATGTATAGAGTGTAGACTTATGTGACCTTTAGATACGATAATGTACCTTAATACTGGACATTATTATTTTTTTCAATATGAAATAATATTATTTAATGTTATATTCTTTTTGTTGCACTAACCCGTGTTGAGGACCATTTTACAAACCTACTTAGCCTATAATAGGATTTTAAAATTATACAATGTGTTCAATATTATGTGAAAAACTTTAAATCGACTACAGTTGAACCCGCCCGGAGTCCCGCGAGGAATGTCTTTATAGTCAACCGGTAATTTTATGGAAACTAGCGGCTGAGTAATAGGCGGCAGGCCTTTGGGACGGTCCAATTTTGATTTTGCGCTATTCATCCAATAGACGAGCTTTAGCGGAGAGGCGACATGATGATCAGACTGGTCGTAATAAACAGATACAATAGAATAGATTCTATTGCATAATCTCGAGTCTAAAAATTATCTGAGATAAAAATTAATAGACAACCCAACATTTCTTTCCTTAAATACATTTTTCGTTTGAGGAGTGTTTTAGAGGAAACTTGTTTCTATAAGTAAAAAAACTCTGAATATTTATTTAATTCATGTCTCTCTGTTTCTGTAAAAGTTATAAGTGGAGACTTTGCTGATATTTGTATTTTTTTAATGCTTTAGAAAAATTGTTGACATACATTTGGTTATCCAACAAAACAAATTACAGAGTAATTTTTATTATTATATGATGTTGATTGTACTCATGGGATCTTTTTAGGTACTTAGGTAGGTACTTGTACCAACTACTGTATTATATTTAAGACAATTTGAGAAAAAATGGTCAGAGTGGAGTTTTTTTTCGCTGTCTTTTTCTCCACAACCTTTGACCCTAAGACAGCGGACAACATTGTACCTACATTGACATACAACAAATAGTATGTAAATTCTTGACGTAGGAAATATTTTTTTTATTTCTGACGTTGATTTTGTATGTTTATTTGTTACAAAAGAAATAAATGTTATTTCACTTTCACTTTCACTATTTTTGATTGTCGTTTTTTATCTTATGCTCTCTCCGTGGGCCGGTTTCACTGAGCTTAGTTGACATTTTAACGGCCGATCGGGCCCCTAACTGGGCTTTGACAGAAGGACCTTCGGAGAAATGGTCCGAGTCACTGGGCCGGAAGTTTTAACAGCTCGTTAGATGTTGTGGCGAAAATTTACATTGAAAGAGCAGTTTTAGACGTTTCACGTTTCAGTTTTGTCCTGTTTGGTTCGTATTCGTAACTCCGTATATTGCTCGGAAAATAACTTGACCAAACGACTTTGACTTCACATGGACGTATTACGGGTATCATTGGCGGGGGCACGTGATGTGACTTAGAATTCTTCGGGCTTTATTTTTGCCAAGTTAATAAATAAGCAATCACCTACCTCAGCGCTTGAAATTGCCAATGCGCTGTGGGCACGCGTGGTAATTAAGCTCATACTCTCTCTCTGAGATAAGGCCTGTGCTCTGCAGTGGGACGTTTATAGGCTACATATATATATATATATATATGTATTTCACAGTATTTCTACCAGTACGTGTACGACCTCCTGATTGTGAGACCGGCGTTCTAACGCTGCGCTACCACCGCATTTGGAAGATGTTATTGATGTTGAAGAAGCGAAAGAAGTTGGTCTGGGTATTGGCAAGGGATACATTCTAGACAGAGACCGTGTTTTGCCTGGTCTCTGCCTACCCTCCGGGATACACACGGTGATAAAATACACACGGGATACGTGTGTATTTTATATACTTTTTTATTTTATTTTATTATTTTTATTTTATTTTGTCTAGCATCGAATGTACAACCTAACTTAACTATGTTCAGATGTGGTGAATTAGTATGATTTCTTTGATGTTCAGAACACGTAAATATGTATGAGCTCCAATAAATGTGCTGGCATGCAGACAAATGAGGCTTAAATCCGTCAAATTCTTTAACTTTAACGAGCTTTATCCAAGGATGTCTGGGCGTCCTTGGCCTTATCTCTTAACTCCTTAAAACATACTTGCCAAATCCCTTGAAACGAGCAAGTTAGTCACGGGCTCAGTTAAATCCTCTGTACAAAACAGACATTAGCTGCGATAGGCAGTTAAGTTGGCAAGCCGATCGGTGCTCATTCTCCGAGACAACTCGGTTCCGCTTTGCCCTAAAACTTGTTGCCATCATATCAAGGTACCACAAATTGTTTCTGGATTTTTAGGGTTCCTTACCCAAAGGGTAAAAACGGAACCCTGTTACTAAGACTTCGCTGTCTGTCTGTCACCAGACGGTATCTCAAGAACAAGAGTTGAAAATTTCACAGATTATGTATTTCTGTTGCCGCTATAACAACAGATACTAAAAATAAAATAAAATCATTATTTAAGGGGGGCTCACATACAACAAACGTGATTTTTTTGCTGTTTTTTTATCTTTGTGTCTAATTTGTATAGATAATGGTAGAGAAACCCTCGTGCGCGAGTCCGACTCGAACTTGGCCGGTTTTTCAAGGTTCTATTGCTATACACCATGTATTTTGGGTGGTTTGAAAGTCGTAGCAAAATGAAAGTGCCTTAACAATAGCTATCGAATACGCTAGTTTGTTTTTTTTTTTAAAGGCACTTTCCAAAAATATCTCGCCACAAACTCGAATCTATTAGAACCATTAGTAGCCCGCCGGAGCGGTGTGCGCATGCCGTGGGTCTTCGAGTTGTTCTGATAGACGGAGGGGCAGTACTAATTGTTCGCGATTTTTTTTAAACAAAATTTCTCAACTCGAAACAAGATTCGTCAATTATATTTTTTTTATTGACGTCTATACTCAAAGGTAATATACTAATAACTAGATGCCGTTTTGAGGGTTCAGTAGTCAACAAGGAACCCTTATAGTTTCGCCATGTCCATCCGTCCGTCTGTCTGTCTGTCTGCGGCTTAGCACAGTGACGACTGAAAGTACTAGAAAGCTGAAATTTGGCATAGATATACATATTGATCTGACGGAAATCGCTAACTGTGAAGGAAAACATCGTGAGGAAACCTGGGTGTCTGAGCTATTCACATGCCTCAGCGCTTGAAATCGCCAATCCGCAGTGGGCACGCGTGGTGATTAAACCCATACTCTGAGAGAAGGCCTGTGCACTACAGTGGGACGTATGTAGGCGGCTTATGTTGATGATACATATTCATTACGCCAACAAAACGGTAGAAAATATTGTTTTAGGGTACCTTCCCTTTACCTAAATTAGGTGTGCAATTTTTAGTGTGGTGAACACTATAGGCATCGTTGGATTCGTCATTTTTAAAACCATTTTTCGATTTAGGTATCCGTTTGCGAAATATTAAGCTTTAAAGACCTCCCCCCATCCCAGCTGAACGGTTGATTGTGGAAACATAAAAAAATACAAGCCAGTAGTAAATATTATAACGAACCTAAAACAAAACTAGGCCGTACAAGTTAATGAGTAATAGGCGACCAACTTATAAAAGGAAAACTTCGTACAAATTCTATTGAAAATTACTGGGATGAAGTTTTTAAATTTGTAAGGTAGATAAAAAACCCCTCCTTTTACGGAACCCTACACTGCGCATGGCCCGACACCCACTTGGCCGGTTTTTTAATTACTAATTACATAACCGTATCTTTCAAACCACGTAGATTTCAGCGTGTATGTGATCGTATCTCATTCGGGTTTATTTCATATCTACCTAATTTTTTTAACAGTGCGAAGTATGTAAGAGATATTATGTTTGTAGTGATCCCATTACTTTTAAAGTACCTTCCTTATATTTCAGTCAAACCACTCATACATCTACGTTTGGTAGAATATTGACAACAACTGATAACTCCCCAAGGACGAGTCTGAAACTTCGCCGGGCGCAGAGAAGTTCTTACTAAACCCAAAGACAATTGCAGTCGAACTTTCCCTTGAACATATAGTATAAGAATGCATATCACCAATGTTTGGTGAGGATGGCAGAAACTTAGGCGGGAATTCACCGTTTGCTTTTAAAACTGTGTAAAACGATGGAATTCTTTTCTTCGTAGAAAGGAGTGATGCTTTGTATTATATAGTCAAACATACATAAACTTACGCCTGTATTTCGGTGAAAATATTCTCTACCGAAACTTTTCGGCATACAGTATTTGACAGCATCGATAATATTTACTAACAAAGCCCGCATCAAAACAAATATCGGAAAACCGGCTCTCTTATTTTTTATAATTCTAACTCATATACAAATAAAAAGTGCTTTGATGTCAGTATTTCCAAACCGAATATCGAGCTACAGTTTGTTTGAACAAGTATGTCGACTAAGGGCTGAATTGCACTAGCGATAGGTAGAATCTATGAAATTTTACTGAGGCTCCCGCACTTGCGATTTTTACCTGAATTCCCGGAGACCTGCGGGAGTTAGCGGGTAAGTGCCCGCATTGGGATCAGACCCTAAGCTGGACTTTTCAAATGTTACCCTAAGGGGCTCCATGAGGTTCATAAGAGTCACCAACACAAAAAAATTAGAAAAAATGAAGAAAGAAGACCTTTATTATAACAAAAATAAGACACATCACAGAAACAAAATAAACTGAAAGTAACATAAAATGAACAACAGAACGAAAACGAAATACGCAACAGACAAACAAACAAACAAAACCTAGATTGTGGTGTGTGGTGTGTCACCACAAAAGGCAGCTGAGTCAGCGTTGTGCTGAGGGAGTGAGCACTCAGCGCTGATTTTTAGTCAGTGCCTAGAAAAATATTTTATGATTTTTGCTAAAAGAGTGTTTCAATTCTCTCAATTCTCAGAATCTAAGATCACAAACCTGGAACTACATAGATTTTATTCCAAAAACGGCCATTTTAGCGGACATTACTAGATTTTTGGCTTTAGGTTGTTGGTCGTGGTCCTTGAAATATCACTATTTACATGTTCGAGAGATTTAAAAGTCCCTTTTTGCTAGGATTGTCTGTAAAAGTTCTTTTTTCCATTGATGCCCCTTAACTCAAAGGTGCTATGTTATCGGTTTACAAAGCTAACGGACTGAAAAAACGCGAAAAGAAGTTTTAATAACACAACTTTACTTACACGACCTCCTTTGTTTGTAGCGAGCACCTAACGACCGAAGTTCAGTCAATGGTTTCTACCCAATACTTGGTGGGTGTAGCACAAACCAGTGTCGAGAATAGAAGCTTCACTTCTATTCCTAGCCAAGGAGCGAAGTTTTTTTTCTATTCCCAGCTGAGGAGTAAAGCTTCTATTCTATTCCCAGCCATGGAGTAGAGCTACTATTCTATTTCTAGAAAAGAAGTGAAGTTTCTGTTCTATTCCCGGTCAAGAATTGAATATCCTATTCTCATAACCAAGGAGTGAAGCTTCTATTTTATTCCTTGCTGAGAAGTTAAGCTTTTATTCTATACCTAGCTGAGGAGTGATGTGTTGTGGCGGTTATACATACCGTTATTGCTAAAGTTAGATTCGTCTGTCCAAATAATATTACCCAAAAAATTTGGATTTTCGAGCAAGCGTGCCTGGATATCAAGACAGAATTTTTTTCTCCTTTCTGTATCGCCTAGAAGTAATTTTTGAACCAATCGTCCTTCAACATAAGTCTTGAAACCGTGTTTTTTTAATACAAGATGTATTTTACTTTTTGAAACTCCAATTTCATTTTCTCCTTCTCTCACCGATGTTTTCGGAAAAGCCGAAAAGTAAATTAAAATATCAAGTTCTTCGTCGCTGATCGTATGGTTTTCTTGCTGTGGTTCTCTTGAGCGTTTATCGAAACGTCCCAGAATTTTCAAATTATTCACAAGCCTTTTCAAAACCTTACGAGACGGTGTTTGTCTGTCAGGATATTTTACGCTATACCAGCGCAAACTTCGAGAGATATTTTTATCGTTCAAAAATATGCTTCCATTAGATCAAAACTTACTTGATATGCCATGTCCGCAATAAATTAACACAATAACACGTGTGTAAGTGAATTAAAACTAAACAGATAAATATCGGAAAAGCACATTCTTGCACAGACTGATCCATTTTCAAATTTAAGAACAACAAGCAAACAATTGCATAGACTGTTCCATTTTCAAATTAAAGAACAACATTTAAAAATTTGTCTTCTTTTTAAAATATCTTAAAAAGCACGCATTCAAACAAACGCTCTCATAAATTGTTACATTTTCAAATTTAACAAGAACATTATTTTTGTTTTAAATTTGGCTTGTGTCTAGCTTACCAAGGACATATTGAAATACTAAATTTTATCATTTTATCTACACTTCCACTTATAATAAGGAAAACTATGCTATAAAGTATTTTATGAAGTGGGTACTTATTTACGAATAATCAATGCTATCTATGGAATGATAATATCGCTACTTTTCGAACGTCGTCGTCGGCAATAAAAAACTTTCTTGAAATTTGACTCAAACATTTTACGTTGTTCCTTTCTTTTAAAATACTATGTTACTTAAGAAGAGTTATTAGTTTTTGGCCATTATTTCGATTGGCATCATAAAAGTAGGGGTGTTTCTTTTTTATTTAAGTCGGTTCGATTCCCAGACAAGGCATATATTTTTTAGAAAATCTTTGAATGCAGAATTACTAACTTTTAAAAATAACATACAGTCTTCTTTCAGCAAAATACCCTATCTACAATATTTAAGGTACTTTCCCTTCATGGCCCATAACTTTGGGACGCCCTGTATATAAGATAGCTTTCGTGTCAATAAACTATTTGTATTTGTTACATACAAGGTATGCTACATAAAACATAAAACAGCTTCAGGCCCTTTGGTCATTCTCTACGATTCGTCCTCTGTGTCGGCTCAAGACAACTCTTCGAGCGTTTCCGTCGAACTTGGCCCATCCATCACTCTCTAATATGCTCCGGCGGATTTCTCGATACAACAAAGGGTAATCGGATGTGACTGGAAGTTTTCTCGACTTTTTGTTTTTTAATCCTACAGGGTGTTCGTGATGTGGGTGCGATTGACGGGTTGTTCCTTTTTTCAAAAAGTTATTGCTGGTGTGTTTATTTTAACCTCTATAATGTTCGTAGAATGTTTTGTTTTGTTTATTAGGCATGTAAAACAGGTAGCAATCTTAAAATAACAATATTGTGGTATATTCCAGTTTTAAGTTAGATTGACACCCAAATTATACATGCACACTATAATAAAAACAAATAAGGTGGTCCTCATATTTAAGAGTAATGAGACGAGCATTATATAAAACTAAAGAGGACCTTCGGCTCCGTGTGGCGCCGGATTAAGAATAGCGTCACTCCATTTCGTTCCGTGGATGTCGTAGAAGGCGACTAATTAAATCAATTACCAGGAGACGGGCAGCAGCGTCTTCCTGAGATTCCAACCGCATACTGCGATCGCCAACCCGCCTGCCAAGCGTGGCGATTACAGCAAAACCCCTCATGGTTATGAAAACCACGAAGGAGGCCTATGTCCTGCAGTGGGCGTCAAATGGCTGATGATGATGATGATGAAAGAGGACCTTACCCCCACCCCCAACTTAAAGCTACTTTACACAAAACAGCCTTTTAAATACTTATTATATTTTGGAAGTATAACTTACGTAAGCACCACATATATATCATTAGCCCATTTTCCGACTCACTCACTTGAAAAATCAAGTAAGTGAATCCGGAACAAAGCCAATAGCTATTATATTTATAATAAATACTATTTACTTTCAGAGATCAATAATTGCAGACATTTTGACTTATAAGTCGAAGACTAAGATTGTATATATCTAGGTCAGTGGCTCAATTATGCGCACCAAAACCTGAGCGATTCCAATCGCTTAACTGTCAAATTTCTATACTAATTTGACAGTTAGACGATTGGAATCGCTCAGGTTTTGGTGTGCGTAATATAGGGGCTGAACAAAGAGTAGAAACTTTGTTGAACAAACGGCACATACGAACAATAGGATTATAATTACAAAGTGTTATTTTTATAGACATGCAATGTGAATGGGAGAGGATGACGAGTATTTATTCTGGTACTGAAGTTGACAGATGACAGTGGAGGTGGTGACTTTTGCGTCGAGTGAACTATTTCATATAGCTAAATGAAATCTTGCAGCTGACGTAGACTGGAATATATTTCTATGCAAGGTAACTACTGGACGCAAAGTATAAAAGTGCATATTTATTCCGAGCCTAATTGATTTGCACCTACAATTTGAATAAAAAAATGTGCCATAAATCATATCTTGAACTATTCAATCTTATTTTATAAAAAGTCGTTTTCTCTAAAGCACTCTTAAGACGGAGTTAAGGCCGGCTTATAACAGGAACTCCTGTCATAAACCGGCTTTCACTCTGTCTTAATTAACTTTATTTATTTGTCACACATACATTGTACAGCTAAGTAGGTAGGTTAAGCTAAATAGTAAACTAAAATAATCAAATATACCGCCCCGGGATACGCCCGATCCAAAAGTTCCCATGACGCTAGCAGCGTTCCCCCGCTGCACCGCCAGGGAAATCCTCTGCATCAGGTATGCCCCGGAATGATGGTCATACCCTTAGGTAGATAGACTTCTCAGGCGCCAACCGATTTCCCTAACAAAAACTCTTCCCTCGTCCCCCCATACTCCCATTGTCTTAATAGAGTTTTAATGGAATCAACTTTTTATAAATAAGTCTGTAAGCTTCAATATGATGATGATTTTGGAGTTCCGTCGACTCCCGAAATTGGGTTTGGTTTATATGTTTATATAAACATATACATTTACACACACATTGCACATACATTGCTTCTGGCCTCACACTAGGATACCCTGTGTCGCGGGAACCAGAAACAACTACATCCAAGACCTGGGGGGTATTTTTTTGTCCCCAGCCGGGATTCAACCCCGGGACCTCTCGCATGGTATGCAGATGCACTACCGCTGCGCCACGAAAATATAATCATCGAAATATAATTTTATTTGCTACTACTCTTCTGACAGACTCACTTAAACGATACTTTATCTTCTTACAATATTATTTGACCCCTTTAAATACACACGTAGGTTTTCAACGAAATGACGAGAATCAACGGCAAAACTTTATAAATCTGCATGGTTTATAAATCTACATGGTTAAAATTATAAATCTACATGGTTTGCAAATGAACCGCAAAACATCGATCGTATTCAAATAGATAGGCCGCGCGATCATCTCAAAAGTACAGTCGACAGCTAGGAAACCTTTACATTTTTGCTGCAGTCGTCCTGATTAACGTAACTGATTAGAGTGCAAGCATGTGAAAGTGAAAAACATTTATTTCCATTGTTACACTAATGACTATAACACACAAATAAAGCAAATTTATGGAAAGAAACGAGAACACGAAAATAATAGTACCTAATACAATAATGCCGAACACAAGTGCTACAACAGAAGGCTGCAGCTCAGCTAAATGCTAATCAAAGGCGACTAGCGCTGGTTTTCTTCTGCACATGACTCGCTGAGGTTTGAACAATGTGCATATTGCATATTTGATAACGGAGAAAAAAAAAATTGAAAAATGCGCTATGTAAAGGTTGTTGTCTCGACTGTACTAATTTGAAATGTATGCTGGATGATTTGAGCTATGTCGCTTCGATGAATTGTTTCGAGACGATGCGTGCACTGCCGTTTTTCTGCTTAGGCGAAACGTAGCACTAACAATGAGATTTGCAAAATGAAACAGTGGATAAATTGAAATATCGAACAAACAAACTGTCGATGAGTCGTCATAGATGAAAATGTAATTCGGTGGTGGTTTGGAGTGGCCAAGTGAACACACAAATTTCGTCATGCGTGAAATCTTGATTTTGCTACACAAATCTCGTGTGCAATGTCTTATCCAGTAATTACATCACCTGGTACCTCATTGATATTTCAAATAATAATCGCCAGAGAAATGCTTTGTGAAAGTTATACAGGCTTTGAAACAATAAATTCGTTAGTGAAGCACTGTTACGTTATTACAAAGGCGGCGGTAGAATGCGAGCGCGAGCTTGTTTTGCGACTGTGGCGTAGATAACTAAGTATGTTGCCGATACACTGTCCAAAAGTATGAAACACTTAATTTTTCAGACATTCACCTAAGATTCACATAAGACAAAGATGTTTGGGCATTAAACAGTAGATTAATATTAATTACAGGACGATTGTGACTAGTGTTCAACACATTCATGGCTAATATTTTAAGTTGAAAACTCTGTTAATTAAATTAAAACGTGTTATGAAAAGAATAAATGTGGAGTTTCTTTGTTAGCTTCTTCTCCACATAATCCATTAATTGTGAAACTAAAAACTTTGACGTTCATTAAGTAAACATTCTGTTTTTATAATGAATAAAAATATTTGAATTGAAATTGAATGGAATTGATTAGGGTTTCCTAATTACGAGGCCTTTGGGGTTTACTTAGTGAAAACATTCATAACTCACTTAAAATCCACCGGACGTTTCTGCAACACCTCGCAGTTATCGAAAAGCGCCACCAATTTCGTCCATAAAACTCAATTACCGGCAGGCAGTAAATCCCAGGCCGCGCAACAAACTATGCTAATAACCGGCACAAAACATTGGCGATACGAGTCTGTGTTCCTACATATGACGTCATTTAAGATCAGGGTTTGCTGATTAAGAGGACATTAGGGTTTGCTTAGTGAAAATGTTTGTAGGTCCCTTAAATTCTATCGGGAGTTTCTGCAACACCTCGCAGTTATCGCAAAGCGCCACCAATTTCGTCCATAAAACTCAATTACCGGCAGGCAGTAAATCCCAGGCCGCGCAACAAACTATGCTAATAACCGGCACAAAACATTGGCGATACGAGTCTGTGTTCCTACATATGACTTCATTTAAGATCAGGGTTTGCTGATTAAGAGGACAATAGGGTTTGCTTGGTGATAATGTTTGTAGGTCCCTTAAATTCTATCGGGAGTTTCTGCAACACCTCGCAGTTATCGAAAAGCGCCACCAATTTCGTCCATAAAACTCAATTACCGGCAGGCAGTAAATCCCAGGCCGCCCAACAAACTATGCTAATAACCGGCACAAAACATTGGCGATACGAGTCTGTGTTCCTACATATGACGTCATTTAAGATCAGGGTTTGCTGATTAAGAGGACATTAGGGTTTGCTTAGTGAAAATGTTTGTAGGTCCCTTAAATTCTATCGGGAGTTTCTGCAACACCTCGCAGTTATCGCAAAGCGCCACCAATTTCGTCCATAAAACTTAATTACCGGCAGGCAGTAAATCCCAGGCTGCGCAACAAACTTTGCTAATAACCGGCACAAAACATTGGCGATACGAGTCTGTGTTCCTACATATGACTTCATTTAAGATCAGGGTTTGCTGATTAAGAGGACAATAGGGTTTGCTTGGTGATAATGTTTGTAGGTCCCTTAAATTCTATCGGGAGTTTCTGCAACACCTCGCAGTTATCGCAAAGCGCCACCAATTTCGTCCATAAAACTCAATTACCGGCAGGCAGTAAATCCCAGGCCGCGCAACAAACTATGCTAATAACCGGCACAAAACAGTGTCGCGGCACGAAATTAGTGCGACACAACTAAATGCATAAATTCATTATAAACTTCGGGGAAGTTACGCCGGCGAACAAAACCATGTACCGAGTTCTAGCCCGCGTGTTGTACAGTCTACGGCCGATCTACCTTTGCATTTTTGATGCAATGTCACCCGTAACTCAACCGACTAGAGTGCACGCGTGTAAAGGCTGATGTGCTGTTGACGTACAGTAAAAACCGGCCAAGTGCGAGACGGACTCGCGCATGAAAGGTTATTGTCTAAACAACATTTTCAACTAAAAAACGGACAAAAAAAAAAATTTTAGGGGAGGCCACTTAAATATTTATTTCGTTCTGTTTTTAGTATTTATTGTTATAGCAGCAACAGAAATACATCATTTGTAAAAATTTCAACTGTCTAGCTATCACGGTTCATGAGATACAGCCTGGTGACAGATAGCCAGACAAACGGACAGTGGAGTCTTAGTACTAGGGTCCATTACCCTTTGGGTACAGAACGCTAAAAATGACATCGCAATTATATGACTGAGCGACCAAGTGTTTAATTTTCGTTTCGATTTCAACCGTAAAGTAACTAAAGGCGGTTTATCTACATTACAACAGGGCCGGTGACGTGCGGGCGCAACGTTAAACACTAAAATGAACCTTAAATACATACTTTAAAGGTTAGAGACTGAACTTCAAGCACAAAAAGCCCGCCAACGTGCGACCGACGGGCACGTCACGGGAGCGAGCTTTTTTTGTATTTTCTTTATTTATTTTTTCTTTATTTATTATTTATATATTGTAGTCCCTGTAAAGATAATAGGGGTTAAAGTATGAAATTGTAGTTTTATTTCAATAGGTTCTTTGAATTGACATAGAATCTTCATGGTTTGAGGTTTTCGAATGAAACTTTTTTCAAATGGTTTCTATGATGTTCTTTTTTTAAAAAATGTGAAACATTGGAATATCGACTTTCAATTGTTTTTGTTATTCAATTTAGACAAGAAAGATGGATACTGCGAAAATTCAGTCAAATCATGAGGCATCCATTTTTCGTATTTTTTTATTTTATTGATTTGATGCAAGTGAGTCAATATTGTGGGTAAGGTAACGTTAAACTATGCCGCTAATTCCTGGGTAGTTTGCCTAGGGTCGGCTTCCACTATCTCTCTTAATTCATCGTTATTCACCTGTGTGGGCGGTCTTCCTCGTGGCTCGTTCTTTAAGTCGAAATTTCCATCACGAAAGCGTTTAAACCAAAATTGCACGGTGCGTTCATTAGTAGACCTCTCTCTAAACGCAGCATTGATATTGCGGGCTGTTTCTGCCGCGTTAGTTCCGCGTCGGAACTCGTATTAAAAAATCACTCGAATTTTCGCAGTATCCATCTTTCTTGTCTAAATTTAATAACAAAAACAATTGAAAGTCGATATTCAAATGTTTCACATTTTTTAAAAAAAGAACATCATAGAAACCATTTGAAAAAAGTTTTATTCGAAAACCTCAAACCATGAAGATTCTATGTCAATTCAAAGAACCTATTGCAATAAAACGGCAATTTCATACTTTAACCCCTAATAATAACAAGAGTGCATATCGTGTAAAGGTAAAAACGCTTCTCGACGTAAAGGTCGACCTCCTGTGGATTGTACGGTGGGCTATAGTGTAGCCGGGGTATTGCTAGCTGAGTTACCTTTAAACTCCACTGGTTTGTAGAGATGTTAGAGGAATCCGAGCTTGTAAGGTATAGATTATCGTGATAAGAAATCTTCTTTCTCCAGTATTACAGAAATGTTCAGAAAGACTCCAGACTATGTAAAGTAGTGGGAAGTTAAACGAGTTTTAAATATACAGTTGATTTGATAAAGGTTGCTGGTACATGTGTCATCTATCTCTTCTCGATTGACTAATTTTGAATTATCTATTAATTAGTTTGTGTTCTTTCTAGCGTAATCGTAATGGCGCATATGTAATATTTATAATTTTAAAAAGTTATTAAAAGGGACGGGCTGAAAACCAGCGCCGAGACTACGCATCCAGTCACGGCAATAAAGCTGAGCCCATTCCTTTTTATCACAAACATTTGTGAATGAAACAATAATTATTATTTATTATTTTTGTGTGGTAAATAAAATATTTTCACTTTCACATTCTATCATATTTAATTGTTTAATAATGTGCTTACTTTTGACACGTGGGCATTGTTTTTAGGGTGCCTTACCCGAAGGGTGCCAAATGGGACCCTGTTACTAAGATTTTACTGTCCGTCTATCCGTCTATCTGTCTGTCCGTTTTTTCTGTCTGTATGTCACCAGGCTGTATCTCATGAACCGTGATAGCTAGGCAGTTGAAATTTTCACAGATGATGTATTTCTGATGCCGGTATAATAACAAATACTAAAAACAGAAAAAAATAAAAAAAAACTGAAAACGCCGCATAGCGTCCAAGCTTTGCTGTCGCAGCGTCCTCCCTGGCTTGAAAGACCTCTTTCAGCCTATACAGCTTGGGTTTGGGGTCTAAGGGGGGATGCCAGGCAGCAGTACACGCTATGCGGACATATATAAAAGAGAGAGGAGGTGAGGTCATCCTCAAGGTCGACGTAAAAAATGCATTTAATTCGGTCGACAGAGGCGCCATGCTGGCAGAGGTGAAAGAAATCACCCCGGAGATATATCCATACCTTTGGCAGGCCTACAGCTGCCCTTCAAACCTGGTATACCGCGATCATCTTATCGACTCCGCTGTAGGCTGCCAGCAGGGCGACCCGCTCGGGCCGGCCATCTTCAGCCTGGCTATACACAACATTATCACGTCCTTAAAGTCAAAATTAAATATATGGTATCTGGACGATGGCACCCTATTAAACTTTTACGTATAAAACAGAATAAAATAAATATTGAAGGGGGCTCCCATACAACAAACGTTGTCTATAGGCAGCGCTCGCCATCTAGCGGCCCTCTATGTAACCTTCATTTCCTCGACATTAAATGTCAATGTTAAACGCCTCTTGTTAGTTTCTATAGATGGCGCTGTTCTCAAATTCAGTCTTTGTCTAATGTTGTATAGATAATGGTACGGAACCCATCGTGCGCGAGTCCGACTCGCACTTGGCCGGTTTCTCGTATGCACTTTTGTCAACCGACCGCTGAAAACAGTAGATTAACAGATTGGTAGTGTACGAGAAACGTACATTTTGAAACCTTCGTGCTAAAAAAATAGAGGTCAATTTTTCAAAACATGATGTTCAATTTCATGGATGCTCAACTGTACATTGCAACTTTATACGACTTCAGCTATTTAGCTGTATTATTCTGTATGAATAGTCCATGATGAGAACTTTTCTTGCATTTATGACGTTATAATAAGTCTGTCTGTTTGTTTGTTACTTTTACACGCCTAAACAGATCAATCAATATATTTATTTGTGAACATAGGTGTGTTTACAATAAAGGTCTTACAGAATATTTTAGAGCGCTATGTTCTACCCAAAACGAATGTAGGTATACAAATATGTTTAAGCGTGCACATGCCCAATTAAGTAAGAAATTAAAATATTATAAATGTTAATCTAAGATGAAAAAAAAATCGGCGAGTTGAGAACTTTAAGAGCTCACTTAAAAACAACATCGAACAAATCCTACGCAACCAAAGTTGCGGGCATTAGGTAGATGTTAAGCCTTTTAAAAAAATTTACTTTCACATAAAACTGGCCGAAAACAAACTCAAGCTCCCCAAAAAATTAAAAAACCTTAACTTATATTTGGAACGAGCAGTAATAAAAAGCCGTTATATAATTCAAACTCGTCTCGGCGACAATTATTTCGCGCCATTAAACCGACATGTGACATTAGATTGCTCATTACTAGGAAACCATAGACCGCGCAAGCTGTAGACACCCCTATATTAAGCGCACCAAATCCTGTTAGAAATTCAAATGTTTATCATATTAATTTGTGTGGAACTCAATAGCTAGGAAACATTCAGGATTTGATGTGCATAATAAGGCCTCTGTACTGAAAAAAGATCTGTATGAGGAGATCTATGAGATTATATTTTCTGTGCGCCAAGCCCCGATCGCACGTGCAAAATATGGCCTCCGTATTTGGACTCGGGATTTTTATTTGGAGCTCGTTGCCTTTTTGTTTTTTGATAGTGAAATCCTGTATTATAAACAGTACCAATTCCACTACACCAAATGTATGGTGTCTGGTGTATTGGTGTAATTTATGGCGGATTGGTATTTATGGTGTGGTGGTGGTAGCGGAGCGGTAGAACGCCGGCTTCTCATTCGGGAGGCCGTGGGTTCGAATCCCGGCCTGTACCAATGACTTTGTTTTCTAAGTTACGTACATTTGTGAAGTTATTTTATTTTAACCTAAGTATACATTTTAGTATAACTAAGGAAATGGCGACTAAGGAAATCAATTGCCAGGGGACGGGCTGCAGCGTCTTCCCGAGATTCCAACCGCATACTGCGATCACCAACCCGCCTGCCAAGCGTGGCGATTATGGCAAAACCCCTCATGGTTATGAAAACCACGAAGGAGGCCTATGGCCTGCAGTGGGCGTCAAATGGCGGATGATGATACATTTTAGCAAAGAAAAAAGCTAATTAAAGGTTTTCACAAACAGAAACTAATTAAATTAAATATTCGCATTCAGTTCACAGGTTGAAGTTTTATATTATGCATATAAGAGTCAACGCACACCTTGTCTCACTCACCCTGCTCGCCAGGTTGGGGATATCCGCCGTTTTACGGTCTTACAACGTTTTAATTACCTAATAACAATCGCGATTATACCCGTTTAATTTGTTTTTACTATTGTTAAATACGTCAAAGTTGAGTTTGTTGACAGCTGAGTTAAAATTTTTGCACGCCCGCAATACATATGTGTTTCTCCTGTAATTCGTTGATCGAAATTGAATGTGGATCGGACTGGTACACGGATTTCTAACTGAGCTTAGAGATCTGGAGAATCGATGTACCATTAGCAATCTTCAGCGGGAAAAGCGGGTCGGCGATCTCACGGCGGTGTTCAAGGGGAAGAAGATGGTGCTTTCGACACATGTCACAAAGGTACAATAGAGTATTTTAAGCATTGCTGGTAGCAATACCACTTGCTAACTATGAAGGAAAACATCGCGAGGAAATCTGAGCGTCTGAGGTATTCACATATCTCAGCGCTTGAAATTGCCGCGTTAGGCATGCATGGTGACTAAGCCCTCTCTCTCTGAGAGAAGGCCTGTAGGCTGTAGCTAGGTGGGATGTATATAGGCTGCATTATTTGTTTATTTATAGTGTATTTTCTGTAGTGATACCAAATTTTTAAGAGACTAGTGAGAGAATGGAAATACACTTTTTAAAGAAAACGATTTCTGTAAGAGGATATAATTTATGACAAGTATTGAAAAATCTAGATGGCAACTCAAAATATCTTCGTTAGTTTGTTAGAAGTGCTGCAGTATCTTCGCAGACGAAGTTGCGGGTAGAAGTTAGTAAAGTCATATATACCTAATATGCTACAAACAGCGAATGAAACGTCATTGCAACCAGCCAGCTTGGCAAATCTGCAGCGCATTTTCTTATCCCGAATAGAAAATGGCGGATATACATTTTTCATTTCACCGATACGAAGAAAACTAATACCAACATTCCTTTTTAATAAAAGAAACATAATCGCGTAGCACCGAATATGCAAAAAGAGGAAAATACTCCGGAAGATACAGAAAAAATCCAATCTCGGTCCAATAAAGGAATGCGGTACTTTATGATGGATATTAGGGATCAGAGAGATCTAACTACGCAATGCTCTATCCGTCGTCATTCCTCCCAAACATTGCGTGAGTTTATAGGATTGAAACAGGAATGACGATGTTATCAATGCGCGTAGTAGGAGACTATTCAGAACTCCGATTTACTTGACAAAAAGTGTCACTGTGTATGGACAGTATTGAACCATATCTCGGGCTCAAGCCCCTCTGGAATCAATGTGAAATATAAAATTGTATCTTGTGACGCTGAGAAAGTATTTTACCTGGGATATTACCGTGGATTTAGCAGTCCAGATAGGCGCTGAAGAATCTTGCAGATGTTGCGTTGAAGGTACTGTTAGATGGATTTGCTTTAACCTTTGGTAAGCTGAAGAGCAGATCTGCACAGGGCAGTCTCGTTGCTTCGGTGCGGATCTTCGTCAATGAGACTACCTTTATAACTATTTTATGGTTTAAATACAACGTTTAAAATTGTTTTATTTTCCACTTAACACTGTCGTTCTTAAAACGGCACGCTGCCGCACACCAAAGGTCAAGAGATTAGAAGAGTGCTAACAAGCGCCAATAGAAAAAAACTGGACAAGTGCGAGCCGGACTCGCCTACCGAGGGTTCCGTGCAAATTTATAGGTACTTACATATTATAAATACTTCAGGAATCGATTCTCGCAGTTTTTTCCGAGATTGTCCCGACAATTTTTTTGATGATTTAATTGTAAACTATACACATTACCGTATAATGTATAGTTTTCAGATTTTTCCCTGTACTTGTAGTATAAGACAAGTAATATTTCATAGTTCTTTTGATTGCCTCGAGTGTCGAAATATACGTTTTATATGGCATAAACAGCCGTATCTTTTTTTACGTTAACTTAGATGTTGGATTTTTTCACAGCTTCAAGGAACTGTAGACCTGAGTAAATGGTTTTTTCAACGCAATACCTTCACGCGTTCTCGAGAAAAAGGGTCTTGACAGACAGACGACGGACTGACAACAAAGTGATCCTATAAGGGTTCCGTTTTTTCATACGATAAATACATGTGTTACATATACTCATAGTTCTGACCTGGCAACTGCGGACCGGACGACGCAGCGTGGGAACGCCCCCCACCAGATGGTCTGACGACCTGTTTACGAAGGCGGGGAGTCGCTGGATGCGGGGAAAACCATGTGGGAGGCCTATGTCCTGCAGTGGCGTCAAATGGCTGATGATGGTGATGACATAGACTCACGCCTGTATACCGGAGAGGTAGGCAGAGACTAGTGTTTTCCAGTTGCCGCAATCCTGGCGAACCTCTTTCGCTATCGTATTATCTTGTTTTGTAATACGTTTTTGCAAAAAGTGCGCCATAATTCTGAGTAAATATGATCATCGTCTTCTTGTTCTTCAGGTGCTTCCCCGACTAGCGAAGGTTGGCAGTCAGCTCAGCATATTTCTTTTGGTCTCTCGCTAAGTAACAAAGTTCTGCTGCACTTGCATTTCCAGTCCATTCTCGCAGGTTCCTTGACCAGGATTTCCTTCTTCTGCTCTCGTGTCTCTTTCCAGCAACTCTTCCCATCATTATTAGTTGCAGGAGATTGTATTTGTCATGTCTGAATACGTGTCCCAGCTATGCAACTTTTTTTCCGATGGTATCCAGATATGCAACTTTTTCTGATGGTATCCAGATATGCAACATTTTTTTCTGATGGTATAATATTATAATAATGATAATAATCCATCTGGCGCCGGATTAAGAATAGCGTCGCTCCATTTCCTTCCGTGAATGTCGTAGAAGGCGACTAAGGAAATAAATTACCAGGAGACGGGTAGCAGCATCTTCCTGAGATTCTAACCGCATACTGCGATCGCCAACCCGCCTGCCAAGCGTGGCGGTTATAGCAAAACCCCTCATGGTTCTGAAAACCACGAAGGATTCCTATGTCCTGCAGTGGGCGTCAAATGGCTGATGATGATGATGGTGATGATGATTGATAATAATAACTTCTATACAACACAATCACTTGTCCTGGTACCAAACAAAGATACCCTGTGCTATGGTAAAGGACATCACAAACATGGAAATACACCCAAACTGAGGTAATTTTTACAAATGTTCGGCGGCCTACAGTGGGATTCGAACCTACGACCTCCGGTATGGTAATCAGACGTGATACCGCTAGACCAATGACGCAGTCAAACTATGATAGTTTTAAAAATCAAATCTGCGCTGAAAACGCTTTAAAGTCCCAGGTTCTTGGCCCTGGGTTCTAGGCTGTAGGTTTTAAAAATAGCTATCACAGTTACTGAGATCAATGATGTTTAATTTAAGCAAAAACTTATTATAAAAGAAGATATATTTTTTCCAATCGGTGGCTCTGGTTAGCACCGGGTATCACCTAACTGAATATAGTAAAATATAATTTTTCTTTCGTTCTTGTGAATGCGATAAATTTCAAAAGGTTTAGGTAAGGCTGGGTTCTCCGACATTACAGCATTAAAATCAGGTGTTTTAAAATACATTTTAGTCTCTAATGGTTAGCATTTAGAATCTGAAAAAAATATGCATTATTTTTCAATGCCCCATCTGGGACCGTTCGGTCATTATTTTGTGATTTTTTAAACTTTATAGCTTTAAAAAAATCGAGAACATAAGCCTAAATTATCGCTAGATATGGTTTTGTTTGACCTGTACTGAGTTCGAGAAAATAATAAATATACTAAAATGACTATCACTGAATGTGTTAGTGACGTGAGTTGTCAAAATTCTATTAGTAGGATTTGTATTTCTGTAATTTCAAAAATGCCTACTTTACCTAACTATTCGCTAGCGCAGCGCAGTGATGATGATGATAATCATTGAACCTTACCTCCTTGAGATATAAAGTCCAACACCAATGAAAAAATTATACTAGCTATGGCCGTTTAAGGCTTAACAATGAATACAGAAGAATACAGCAAAATTTGTAAAAATCACTACCAAATACTAAGAAGATTACATATAACAGTTTTTGATAGCAATTTTGAAGATGACTTGTTTGTAGTTACGATTCGCATAATTATAAAGCAATCCATTTATTTTAAAGATCATAAGTTATTGCAGGAATCCTCTAACTTAAAATACTTTTAAAAATACCCTTTAAGTACCTCCTAGGCAGTCCCTGGTCTCTGCCTATCCCTTGGGACGGCTGATGGCTGAAGGGGGGATGGCTGACCCCTGCGTTATGCTCGTGAACGGATGCTGTTCGTATGTCTGGCCGCAGCATTAATGTTTTTCCTACTTTTGTAAGAAAATTAAGTAATGGTTTGGCTTTTAAAGTTATTGATGCCAATCACGGAATGTTATCATATAAGCCCTGATGTATAAAGTCTAAGATGATTTGAGAAAAAATGGTGAGAGTGGAGTTTTTTTTTGCCGCTGCGTATTTCTCCACTTCAAATACGGCCCGAAGGCAGCGGCTAACATAGTAACATAGTACATTGACAATCAGCGAACAGAACGTAAATTCTTTACGTTGAAATAAGTTATTGATTTCTGATACAGGTGTGAGTTTATGTATGTAAGTACTAGGACACAAGTCCCCTGAGCTTCGCTCTTCGCGGTGCTCGACCTTCGACCTCGTTATTAATTTATCGGCTAGTTTCAAGGTTCTGTAGTCAACAAGGAACTCTAATAGTTTCGCGATGTCTGTCCGTCTGTCGGTCTATCTGTTTGCGGCCTAGCTCAGAGACGATTTACAAATGCTAGGAAGCTGAGGCGTAGATATACATATATATTAATCACACCGAGAAAACGGTATAATAATGTGTTAAAAAAATTAAGGTAAGATAAGATAAGATAAGAATTTTCTTTATTGTATACCGGAAAAAATGGTACCTCCCCTGCACCTAAACGAGTGATGAATAGCGTTGAATTGGTCATAAAAAATATTGTGAGTGTAGCAAAATTCGATTCAGGGATCCGTTTGCGAAATGTTAAGCTTCAAAAAGCAGATTTTTGTCAGAGTAGAGCATTCACCTCCCTTCTCCCGGCTAAACAGCTGTTTGTAAAAACGGCAAAAATTCAGGGCAATAGCACATATAATTAAGTTAGAAGGAAATATATCACGGCTAAGTAGGCCTTGCAAGTTAACAAGTAATAGGCGACCAAGTTATAAAAGGAAAATTGGTACAAATCCATTGATTCGATGAAGTTGTTAGTTCTGTAAACCAGATAAATAAAACCCCTCTTTCTACGGAACCCTGCACGCGTGGCCCAACACGTACTTGACCGGTTTTTCTAGTTGCTTATAGTTGGGACGTATTATTATGTATCAAGTAATATTGCGTACTCTGTCGACTATGACAAATGTCTGGTGCGATTTCCATTCGGAGACGTTCCCGCTGAGCCGGCACCAACGAGTTGCGTAATCCGATATTTTCTAAGCGATTGCCTGCCCTGTGTCACGGCGAGTTTCTACAAAGTGGCTGCTTACACTGGGAACTTGCCTGGAATAAAAACAATTCAGGTATACAGCTGAGCTGTTCACATACGTTGGCGCTTGAAATCGCCAATCCGCGGTGGGCACACGTGGTGATTAAGCACATACTCTCCCTCTGAGAGATGGCCTGTGCCCTGCAGCAGTGGGACGTGTATAGGCTGAGCTGATTTTTAGGGTTCCGTAGTCAACGAGGGACCCGTATAGTTTCGCCATGTCCGTCCGTCTGTCTGTCTGTCTTTCAGTCTGCGGCTTAGCACAGGGACTACAAGTACTAGGAAGCTGAAATTTGGCGTAGATATACATATTAATCATGCTGACAAAAGAATAGAATAAAATCTTTTTTTTTTAAGGGTACGTTAGGGATGCAATTTTGTTTCCTCGCCCTCTCCATAGTGTGGAGGAGTATCGTAAGAAGTCTGAAGGAAAATATTATTCGAGTAGAAACCAACCATTTCTTGATTTAGGGATCCGCTTGTGAAATATTTCTTTGAAGCGCAATTTTTTTTTAGAGCAGTGCGTCCCCCCCTCACCCGGGTAAACGGTTGATTGACGAAACGTGAAAAAATTCAAGGTAGTAGCACATACTTTGAACTTAAATAGAAAACCATGACGGCTAAGTTGGCGTTACAAGTTAACGAGTTTAGGCGACCAACTTATGAAAGGAAATCTCCGTACAAATTCCATTCAATATTATTAAACTTTGATGAAGTTGTTACTTCTGTAATAAAGGTAAAAAACCTCTCATTCTACGGACCGTGCATGTGCCACGCAGTGCGCGTGGCCTGACATGCACTTGGTCGGTTTTTTTATTATTGTATGTATAAAAATTTATAAAATAACTTCCACACAATTTTCCTTAGTGGAGCGTAGAGCGTCCACAAATTTTGGTTCTCAGAGCTAGCGCCCACGACGACTTAAAAACGCGATTCACGCGCGCGGGACGCAGCGCTTCCGTAAAAATTGAAGCAACATATAATGTGCATGTTATGCCTCAGCGCGTTTGCGTCGCTTTTCAAAAATGTCACAAAACGCGCTTAGAAGCGCGTACAAAAGTAATTGAAGCAGGCGATCGCTCTTATAGCTCCACAGACACACGAGTCGCGTTAGCAGATCAATTTATTTTCAATTTTTTCGTCTCCCCTCTCTCTACCCACATCACGAGGGTAAATTGGATGTCAGTGCGGATTTACGCACGACGTGTCACTGAGATTGCAAACTTTTAATTTAATCGTAGAGGTCTACGATAACCGGGTGCGATGGCGACTTTCCGGGACGGAGCGATTAAGAACTATTAGATTTATCTTGTCGAAAGTTTTTAGTGTAGAGTTTACTGGTAAAAATTATCGCAATTCAACATTTTTATGTTTCTTTGAGAACTAATAGTTGTGGAAGAGTTGGATCTCCTGGCACAGGTGTTATACACTTAAAAGGAGGTCTCAGCCTTGTAAAATATGTTTGTAAAAATGTTGTTTTAGAAATAAATATTTTTCATTTTCAATCAAATAATAATAATAACCTCCACACAATACAATCACTTGACCTGGTCCCAAACTAGGATACCCTGCTATGGCAACCAGGCAGGGACGTCACAAACATCAAAACACACCCAGACTGGGGAAATCCTAGAAGACTTCAGGTATCTGTCTCTACAAACGATTCTTGTAGAGACAGATACCTGAAGTCTTCTAGTTTGGGGTAGGCCATTCTTTTTTCACCAAGGTCATCACAGTAGCATTAGTTTCACACAAAGAATTTTGAACTTCTCGAGTTGAGGCAATGCTAATCCGCTTCCTATCTCGTACTTGTGCAACAACCTTTATGCTTGGTCTTGCGGTTCCTTGCCATCATCATATAGTACTGTTTTGTTATACAAGTGCCTTTCAAAGTAGTTTTTTTTTATTTTGCCTATATACGACCCGCTGCAGGGCACAAGCCTTCTTTGAGAAAGAGAGAGAGAGAGAGTATGGGCTTAATTGCAATTGAAACCACTTAGGTATGTAGACATTCAGGTTTCCTCACGATGTTTTCCTTCACAGTTAACGAGTGCTATTGCTACTACAACTTTACAAATATACGTAAATTGGTGAACAAATTAATTGGTACAAGCCGGGATTTGATTTCCCACGGCCTCCCGAATGAGAGGTCTACCTCTCGGTTACTACCACTCAAAGTAGATAGGTACTATGTAATATGCCACTATGTGATAGGTCTAGATAATCCTTAGTATGTTGAAGTTGGACCTGACAGTAAATATTTCTGTAATAGATTATCATAATAAGAGCACCTCTAGGAACAATATTTCCCAGACGGCAGCTAAGTACTCCGCCTGGTTACTATAAAAGCCAATGTCTTTTATTTCCCAGAGTCGTAGCAGAAGCAATATTTCACTCATACAACGCAGCTCCAAGCTACAAAAGAAATACAGAAGTAGTGATTGAGCTACGGACTAGTGGATGGTATCTTATTGGGCGAATAGCGGCCTGTTTTATAGAACTAGAAATTCATGGTTTACTATGACAATCCGATGTACATTGCAAAGTCGATTAAACCACTGACTCTACTACCCAATGTACAGTCTGTTCATCCTTACTAAACTTGTCCAATTTAGTAAACAATATTCTAACCTCAAAATTGACATTTGATGCCGAAACTAGATATTTTCTTGCAAGTTCGTGCACTTTGTTTATAAATATAGCAGCGTGTTATCCAAAATGGTGTCCCAGGTTACTTCATTTATGGGAATATGGCAGTTTTCGACTAAAAAGTCATACTTTGCGGGTAGAATCTTGTTTACTAAATTGGACAAGTAAGGATGAATAGACTATACCTCGACTTGTCGTGGTAACCTACGAATGGTAGTTTTATGAGACTCAGCCCGGAAAGCTATGTTTCGATTTCTGTCATGTACAAAACAGTGGGGAGACCTGACCGAAAGTATGCACTTTAGCGTTTTAATTAGCAAGACCACGATGGGATTACCTAGGTCTGATTTATTTGATCTATTTGAAAAAAAAAAAACTGGAAACCGGCTACAATTTATACAAAAATACTTCTGCAGTGTCAGTACCGAAGCTGAAATTTAAACTTGAGGTGATTTGGAAATTCTTTATCGCGCGCGAAAACAATTGAGCCGAGGTATTACCTCATAACATGTCGGCTGTCTCAAAAATAAACACAGTAAGGAACATTTCTTTTCAAAACTGAGAAATACCCCTGTTGGTTATTAGTTGGTTCCCGTAACCAATAGTGGAAATATCTCGGTTTTGAAAAAGTATGTCTTCACCTTTATTACATACTAGCTGTCCCGACGAACTTTGTACCGCCACAGAATCCATTTATACGATTCTTGCACAACGCCATCTATTATTAAAACACGACGTTCGCCCGCACAACGCCATCTATTTAAAACTTAAAGTAAATATTATCCCGCGGGAACGCATTACCGGGATATCAAGTATGCTATGTCTGAATTCAGAGCTTTGTCTATCTGTACGCCAAGTTTCACGTAAATCCGTTCAGCTGTTGTTGCGTGATTGAGTAACAAACATCCAAACATCTTCAAGAACTTTCACATTTATAGTAGAAGAAGAAAAAGAAGAAAAAGAAGAAGGAGAAGAAGAAGAAGAAAAACATTTATTATACCAACAAGAAACATCACAGAAACAAAATAAGCAAATAAGTAACATAATATGCACAACAGAGAGAAAACTAAATACACAACAGACAAAACGAATAAATAAAACAGGTATAATATTAACAATAATGTTAAGTAGGATTCTGTGAATACACTTACCCACTTATACATATTGTCTTTCCCCTTTTCATTGGGATAATACAGATGAATATTAACTTTAAGGCTTTGGAATAAAGTCCAAATCACGCTTCTGTTATTGCTAAGTGACGCCGGCCGGTACACCGTCACAATTTCAACTAAGAGCTTCTTGCGTTTTGATATACTGCCGCGGATTTACAACAGTATTTCTTAACTACATTGTGTATTGTTGAGAGATTTCTAGAGAAAATTGTAAAAAGATTTTATTTGTAGCTTATTTTGTAAAAAACTGGCCAAGTGTACGTCGGACACGCACACGAAGGGTTCCGTACCATTATCTATCCATCATTTGAATATTTCAAGCGTCTACATAATGCCGTTATTAATATCGAGCAAAAAACGGCAAAAAAATCGCTTTTGTTGTATGGGAGCCCCCCTTAAATATTTATTTTATTCTGGTTTTAGTTTATTTTTTTATAGCGGCAACAGAAATACATCATCTGTAAAGATTTCATCTGTCTAACTTTCATGGTTCATGAGATACAGCCTGGTGAGAAACGGACAGACGGACGGATAGCGGAGTCTTAGTAATAGTACCCTTTGGGTACAGAACCCTAAAAATATACATTTTTATTATATAAAAAATAGCGGTAGAACGGCTTCTCATTCGGAAGTTCGTGGGTTCGACCCGTGATGGCTGGGCAGTTGAAGTTTTCAGAAATTTTCACAGATGATGTACTCGTATTTCTGTTGCCGCTATAACAAAAATACTAAAAACAGACTGAATATTTCAGGGGAGCTCCACTACAACAAACGTAATTTTTTTGCCGTTTTTTGATATAATAACGGCAACCGGTAGACCCTTGAAATATTCATAGAATATTCAGTTCTATATTCGCTTCACAAGTAAATAATTAAATTAAAATTAAATAAATATTTAAGGGGGGCTCCCATACAACAAACGTATTTTTTTGCAATTTCTTTTTCGATCTCTGTGTTGTGTAAATAATGGTACGGAACCGTTCGTGCACGAGTTTTTAAAACTTCTTTTCGATCTTTGGCTTGAAACGCCGAAACACCCACTATACGCGGTTGAACGTCGTCTACTGTAGCCGAGTATATCCAATTCAGCGTCACGGACCCAGGAGTGATGTTTCAGTTTCATTCCCAGTTCGAAAAAGTGTGCCTCAAGTAGTTTTCACTTTAACAATACTCTTGTTCCGGTCCTGAACTAGGATGCCTTGTGCTAAGGTCAAAAATCAAATCAAATAAAAAATAATTTATTTCTTGTGCCATATTACAACAAGCGCTGGGACCTCCTAGTAAGTATAGCTTAATACACAGGTCAGGAGGCCCCGCTCTTTCATTGTTTATATTAAAAAAAGCAAAATAAAGTAAACTTGCATAAAATCAAGTATACTTACAGTATCATTCATTAATATTAAACATGCAAAATCTCATAAATATTACATATTGTACATATTATTTTTTAAATTTTAAACTTAGTGTGTGTGTTTGTGTATGTGTGTGTGTGTGTGTGTTTTTGTCTGGGTGCGTGTATGTGTATGTGTGTGTGTGTGTGTGTGTGTGTGTGTGTGTGTGTGAGTGTGTGTGTGTGTGTGTGTGTGTGTGTGTGTGTGTGTGTGTGTGTGTGTGTGTGTTTTTGCGCGCGTGCGTTTGTGTGCGCGTCGGGGAGTAATGGTGTGTCCGCTAAAAATACCAATCCTGAAGGTGACCAGTCATTGACACAAACGTGGAATCACGCCCATTTCGAGGCCATTTGTAGAAATCAACTGCGGTGGCCTGAAGCGGCGAACAGTCTCACCATGTTTCCTAGCAACGCGCAGTACAAGGCTGTTTGCATTCGTTATTTCTTAAATGGAGTATTTTTAACGAGTGGAGCGACGTCGCTGCGAACGTCGCGCTCTCCCGGGGGCCGCTTTTGTAATTTGCGTGGCCTCGCTGCATGGAGGTACGAGTTCAGCGCTCAATGTGGTAGTGAGTGAACACCGTAACCTCGTCAGTCCTCACCTTGAAAATAACAACGGTTTTCAATAGAGAACTTGCACTAAAAAGTGTTTCAATATAATCGGAGAGACCGTGTTACAAGACAAATAAACGTGGTTTTATTTTTCTACGACTCATACTTTTCATAATATAACCTGTTGAAAAGTCAATTTAGTCACGTGGTACAAAAACGCGCCGTACTAATTGGGCTAAAACTATGACGTCGCATCTTCCACGTAACTCCTTATAATGTATGAAGCGTTTATCAATTTTTGCGTCTTAGAATCTGTAATCCATATTAAGAGAGTGCAATATACGATATGAAGCCGCACACACGCGTCTCATTAAACACCACCGACCAATAGCCTCCTTACATGGCGACCCCGCCAGGCCGGCGTGCCGCAGTGGCAGTTCCGGATGGCCTAAATAAATGTAAGTTAAAAAAGTAATAACACAATAAAAGTACAATTAATTATATTAATAAAATAGTGACTTAAACATGTAGTCAATAAATAATAAGGAATCTATAACAAAAAGTACAATAACCAAAATAAGTGAACGAACAGTTTAGTAGTGCAGTGAAATTTGGAAGCAAATGTAAAGAAGAATACTAAGACGGGATTTTTCAAAAGTCAGATAAACCTTAACTGGAGAATAAAACTGATGTCGTCACTGTCTTGTCGTGTGATTAAGGGCCAATTTTTTTATAATCAAATAAAACTTAACTGGAGAATAAATTGATGTTGTCACTGTTTTGTCGTATGTCTTAGACAGTGATAACATGCAAATTATTCTCCAGTTAAGTTTTATCTCACTATTGAAAAATTGGCCCTGAGCATTATGTTTACCGGAGATATGAAAAAATAATGGAAATTTTAAGAAGGGAAGACGCCGAATGCCGGGAGATATAGCTGCTGAGTCTTATATGCTGGGATGAGGGCAGCCGCTTGGAGTACTGGTTCATTTACTAAGCCTGAGGCCGTTTTATCACCGCATGGACATAGCTCGTGTCACCTACTTGTGATTGTGTGCTGCCCTGTTTGTTTTTTTCAAATTTACGACTTGTGTATGTCTATGTAAACATTTTGTAAAGTAAATAAACGATTTTTTTTTTTTTACCGACATTTAGTAATTCATTCAATTGTTTTCTTATACCAATAACTATTTACATTTACATTTACAAACATATCATTAAAAATAACTAAATATAGAAAACTGCGCCCAGATCGCCGCCTCTGGGAATTTTATTATTGTTATTATTATTTGTTATGTAGCGATAAACGGATGTATTTTTTCTTCTTCATTAAGACGATTTTTGTTGAAATCTGATTTAAGGGAACGTAGAAACGGACATGCTTACGTACACGTACGAGCCAAATACATTACTCTCCTTTTGGGCTCCACCTCAGTTAGGTACAATCATCATAAGCAGCCTATATACGTCCCACTGTAGGGCACAGGCCTTCTCTCAGAGAGAGAGTATGGCGATTTCTAGCGCTTTACATTTTTTCAAGTTACCGTAGCACAGATTTATCCTAATTTGGTTACTTCCGTGATTCATATTGTGTTAATTCATATTAATAAATATATTTGTATTTGTATATGACAAAGATACTCTGTCTCTTCATTTCATTGACACTCGCCTCGGATGGAGTAGGATTCCTCCGTCAACGATGGCTGTCTAGAGACACTGCTCCGCTCCTTTTATATCTCCGAGGCACGTCAAGCGACGAATATTCATAGAGCAATATCACAAGAAATCAAAGAACTTCCAGAAGTTGCGTGCAAAAAAAAACATTCGGTATGTAGAGTGCAGTAGATGCGTTCATTCAGGTATAACAAAGGTTTTTGGTGGTTTTTATTTTTCAATAAATAAGACACTGTGATATTTTATATTTGACATTCCAGCTAAGTTTGATTTTAATATTTTTTTCTTAATTCGATGCATCATAAATTAATAAATCATTTTCACAAATAAATTTTCATTATATATTTGCATATAACCTAACAGATCATGTTATCTAAATGTAAGATTTCATCAAAATGTGCCACATTCTAAGAAAATAAAAACATGAACGTGAACATAATAGTAGTTTATGCAACTGTCATATAATGAAGGGTATTAAAACACGAGTGTGAGTTTATGAAACGAGCGCAGCGAGTTTCATAATAGTAACGAGTGTTTTAATACCCGTGTTATATGCAGTTGCATACACTACTTTATCTTCACTAATGCAATTAATCAAACAACAAATTTATTAAATTAAATTCACGCGTACGTGTATAATCACAGTGGTTTTGCCGCCATTAAAATTTAACCAATGAGAGCGCAGCTTCAATAAAGCGCGACCAACCTGATTGGCCCTGCAATCTAGTTGGTCGCGTTTTATCGATGTTTGAATGAGAGTTTACGATATCGATGTGAATATTATAACATCATGTGAAATTGCTTAAATTGAGTCTTTTGTTGTCTGCGCTATAACAATAGTAATTATAAGTCAAGTATTGAAAACATAAGTAGAATGTTACAACATTAGTGTAGATAAAAAACTTTATTTGTTGGGTACAAATATATTTGCATGTTAGAACATACCTAACAGAATGTGAGATCATGTTTAATAAGATGTTATCATAATGTATCACATTTTAAGAAAATAAAGACAGGAACGTGAACATGAAAAACTTTATTTGTACCCAATAGGTACCAAGTATTGGAGTTATTTATTAAAAGCTCGCGCCGTGCCGTTGTCAACCGCTACGTGAGTGCGGGATGGGGCGATTTTCAGTCTAACTTCTGCACGCGAGGGAAGGGCTTTTGCTACCGAAGCTGATGGTCTATGATTGAGGCGGGCACGGTAGCACTGCGCTGGATAACACTCCGACAAAGGTTTTTTATCACGGAGTCGCCTAGCGCCATTTTGCTTTACGTAGTGAGATAAAGGGATACGGGATAGAACGATAAAATTTAAGAAGCAAAATTTGCTTCTTGCAGAGGAGCAAATAAAGTTACTACTTAGTTGTCTACACAAAGTTGCCTAGAAAATGCGTAATATCTGCAACGCGTCAAGTAAAGTTTGTCATTCACTTACGTATTTTAAATATTTTGTTATAACCTTTCTTAATTTTTATTCGATGTGATTTTATAGATGGTGCTTGTGATCATACACGCATAAGAATGGATATTATTCCGCTAGGGTTTCCCTACGATGTTCTTCTTCACCGTTAGAGAGTGGTATTGCTACTATAACTTCACAAATGTACGTAACTTGGAAAACAAAGTCATTGGTATATGCCAAGATTTGAACCCACGACCTCCTGAATGAGAAACCGGCGTCCTACTGCTCCGCTACCACCGTTAATCCATATACTAATTAGTAACCCTATATGTAATATTACTTGTTTACCAAGCTTTGATTTTACTTACGCAATTTAACAGTTGGCACTAAACTGCCCAAATCAGAAACTTAGAAAGTAAGTAGACAGGTAGGTTATTCCGGAAGCTTCTGTACCTTGTAACATTGTGAAATATGTATATCCGGGCCCGGGAGTGACGTCACGAGGCGCGTCATTGTTTTAATTTAATTAGCCAGTTTGTAGCGAGACACTGCTGGGATGCCTTTTAAGCTTCGAGCTTTGTCACGGCCCTATGTGACAATAGAAAGATACTAAGTAGCTACAGTCGTCTTTCAAACACAAAATATTATGAGTATAAATGTAAACGTAATGATTATAACGTTCCGTGTGGCGCCGGATTAAGAATAGCGTCACTCCATTCCCTTCCGTTGATGTCGTAGAAGGCGACTAAGGAAATTTATTACCAGGAGACGGGCAGCAGCGTCTTCCTGAGATTCCAACCGCATACTGCGATCGCCAACCCGCCTACCAAGCGTGGCGATTATGGCTAAACCGTCATGGTTATGAAAACCACGGAGGAGGCCTATGTCCTGCAGTGGGCGTCAAATGGCTGATGATGATGATGATGAGATTATAACGTAAATTGTACCCATTCCAGGATTCCGGCCCTCACGTAGCACCTGCTCAGCTCTCATCAAAATTATAGATGACGTTCGTTCCGCCAAGAATGATCGGCAAGTTATGCTTATCGCTCTACTGGATTTCAGTAGCGCATTCAATTGTGTTGGCTACGATATCTCAACATATCGGCATCAGCAGCCGTCTGGTTTCATTCATATCTTCCTGGGCGCCAGCAGCGCATCCGTGTGGATGATACGTTCTCCGACTGGTGCAAAGTCACTGCTGGTGTCTCTCAAGGTGACGTACTCTCTTCTTTACTTTTCTCAGTGTTTGGTAATACTTTTGTCTCAGTCATAGACTTCAGTTCCTATCACCTGTACGCAGACGATCTCCAACTCTATTTGCCGTCTAAACTTGAATTGCTTCCTGATGCGATATAGAAAATGAACTGCGGTCTAGCTGTGGTAAACTCGTGGACTGAGCAGTATGGTTTACTGGTAAATCCTGCAAACACCCAGGTGATGTTTGTGGGCGGTAGGGCATTGTTGGTTAGCATCGATACGACATCTATATCTCCGGTTACCTTTAAGGCACCCCGTTGCCGTATTGTAGAGAGGTGAAGAAAGTAACTGACTCGCACTTGTCTGGTGTTTTAATAATACAGGGTTTAATACAAAGAAGTAACAAATAACAATTCAATGCTAAGACTAATGAATATTGATGAAGCGAAAGATTATTGTTATCGATGAAGGATAATGGCAAGTGGCAAACCCTGGTCTCTGTCTACCCCCTTTGGATAAACTGTCCTCATTTTTCACTCATATTTATAATAAAACCACTCAATCACGCACTGGACCCGCTACAGTGGAATTACCTCACTGGAGCGGAGAAAAAATACTTAAGAAATCCTCATGGCTCATGTTAGGCATTGGAAACATAAGTACTTGTAACGCGTGACCCGCTAGTGGAAGTAGCGGTGGACCCAGCGATTACGAGGGAAACCGTCAGTCCACGGTGGGCACTCATGGTGATTAAGCCCAAAGTAATTCTATCTGTGTCCCGCAATTGGATACACATTTAATAAAAGTATAAGTATGTCCTATAAATATATTATAGGCTACTAATGTAAATACAGCATAAGTCTGGGGCAGATCAAACTCCTGTCCCAATCAAGATTAATAATCCTTACTAATATTATAAACGCGAAAGTTTGTATGTGTGGATGGATGTTTGTTACTCTTTCACGCAAAAACGGCTGAACGGATCCGGATGAAATTTGGCACAGAGATAGAATATAGTCTGGATTAGTACATAGGCTATTTTTTATCACGGAATTATTACGCAAACGAAGTCGCGGGCAACAGCTAGTGGTTTATAAGAGAAAGTATTATGCGGGTGCTACGAATTTGTAGCGCGTAGTATCGTCGCGTTCGTAGCCGCGTTGCGTAGCCGCCGTAGCGCGTAGCACTCGTCTTAGTGTTTCAAACTTCGAAAGTTTGAATGAAAATTACTTCATACTTAAAAATCATATCTGCAGTTACTATAAATTATTTTCTTTTGTAACAGATACTCGTATATACGATGGTATAATTAATTCATTTGTTTTGTACTTAGCTTACATAAAACAAACCTTTTTAGTTAAAATAAATTCCGAACAGAGTTAGTGTATTCGGAGTTTGTTGATCAGCATTGCAAACACTAGAGTTTTCTCTCTTTTTTCGAAGAATTTTTTGCCACACGACTAACGAAAGAGGATAAACAAAGAGCCATTTCTTATAAGAACCGTTATATTTCCACCAAGCATCCAGAATAGGTTTAGAACACAGAAATTCTCCCAGGGAAGCAAAAATGGTCGCTCGCTGCACCATGAAATTATTTCAGAAACATTTTACTCCTATTTTATTTTATTTTTCCTTTAAAAGGCAACCGTTCGCAGCTAAGCTCCATTGCTGGTTCGAGGAACAATTGTAGCTTAACTTTTTCTTACGTGTAAAGTCAGCGAAATAGTAGAAAGCAAATAGAAATATATTATTATCTTAAGTCTTAATTTTAATTTGTTGGGGTTACAACAGTATAGTTAAAATGGGCTTCATAAGAAAGCTCAAGGTCACGCAACGAGCTATGGAAAGGACTATGCTCGGAATTTCTCTATGAGATCGAATCAGAAATGATGAGATTCATAGACGAACGAAAGTCGTCGACGTAGCCCAGCGGATTAGTAAGTTGAAGTGGCAGTGGACGGGGCACATAGCACGCAGAACTGATGGCCGATGGGGCCGAAAAGTTCTCGAATGGAGACCATATATCGGCAAGCGCAGCGTAGGACGACCAGCCACAAGATGGACAAATGACCTCATCCAAGTGGCAGGAAGACGCTGGATGCAAGCCGCTTCCAACCGGTCTTTTTGGAAATCCATGGACGAGGCCTATGTTCAGCAGTGGACTTCTTGTGGCTGAATGATGATGACGATGATGATAAACCTCTCAACATTTGGATGTATCGCCAGTCGACTTGGCATCGCTGCAAAGATTTTAGAACAGACCAGTTTTCGACTGAGTCAAAGGCCTTCTCATAGTCCCCAAACGCTAAGCACAGGGGTCGATTATACTCTTCGGCCTTCTGTATAATCTGCCGCACTGTGTGAATGTGGTCTATGGTGCCGTAACCCGATCGAAAGCCGGCCTGCTCATTTAAAATGCAAATTATTATTATTATTCCATTTAACTAAGATCTTAAGGGGATCCAGTGGGCTAACTAGCGTCACCAATGAGAAAAAAATCAAATCTTCTTGTACAGATCGTATTTGCAAAAACTGTCTGTACAATCTCTCAATCATGTTAACAGTGATATTTAGGACACACGACAAAGAACCTAGGATCACATTTATGCCAAAAGCGGCCATTTTTGGCGTTAATGCTACCTGATCTTAGGTTTTTTGCCTTACATTCACGGCCATGGGTCCTCAAAATCACTATTAAGATGATTGAGAGATTGAGCAGACACTTTTTGAAAATTCGATCTGTAAAAAAAGATGTGATTGTTTTTGCTCGGTATCGCTAGTGTTACTCCCTGGAGCTCCTTAAAATAAATATTTATGAGAATAACTATTCCCAGAAAAGTAACTCAATTTTATTGGCAAAAGACATTAAACCTGCTAGAACAAGGTAAAAATGTAGCCTTTCATCTTTATAAAACAGGCCAAGAATGTGACGGGCTAAAAATATAAAATAATTTCGCCTTTCGATTCCTACTTCCGTAACACATATTTATTGTCACAAGGACGAATTGGTCAAACTAACAGACAGATATCAAGACAGCATAATTGGACTAATCTCACTCAATCAAAATAAGGCTCAATATCTGCCCAAAAATTCCTAGTAGTTTCAGTATAACAATGCAGCCTATATACATATGTCCCACTGTATTGCACAGGCCTTCTCTCGGACAGAGAGTATGGGCTTAATCACCACGCCTGCCCACCACGATTTTGGCCATTTCGTGCGCCGATTTTGGCCATTCCAACCGTTATGAACACCTCAGACAGGTTTCCTCACGATGTTTTCCTTGACAGTTAGCGAGTGGTATTGCTCTATAAGTTGAAGTGGCAGTGGGCGGGGCACATAGCACGCAGAACTGATGGCCGGTGGGGCCGAAAAGTTCTCGAATAGAGACCACATATCGGCAAGTGCAGCGTAGGACGAGCAGCCACAAGATGGACAGATGACCTCATCCAAGCGGCAGCGAGACGCTGGATGCAAGCTGCTTCTAACCGGTCTTGGAAATCCATGGAGGAGGCCTATCTCCAGCAGTGGACTCCTTGTGGCTGAATGATGATTGCTCTAAAACTTCACAATTGTACGTAACTTAGAACCCGTTTACGGAACCCCGAAGGTAAGAAAACGCGAGATGGTTAACTCAGTACAATCACCCCGCAGAACTTTTGAATCATTACGACTTCGAGGCAAGAGTGCTCGGAAATACAACTGTAAGAAAGGTACAATTTTACAGTGTAAATAAATCGATACACTCTTTTTTGAAGTTATAGTAGCAATACCACTCGCTAACGGTGAAGGAAAACATCGTGAGGAAACCTGAGTGTCAGAGCTATTCACATACCTCAGAGCTTGAAATTGTCAATCCACAGTGGGCACGCGTGGTGATTAAGCACATACTCTCTCCTTGAGAGAAGGCCTGTGCCCTACAGTGGCTTATGTAACTCTTTTGCCGGACTATCTTGAGAGGAATAAATATGTAAGGATAGATTTTGTTGTACTCAACGTAGGTTGTCTGGAAGATTATACTATCTAATATTGAACTCGACTTTGTTCAAAATAGTTTTTTTAGTGCAGTGACGGATTTTTCAATTCAATACATATAATACTAAAAATAAACTGAAACTAAATCTTAAATTATAACTAATTTATTGAACTTTAATGCATGTCATAAAAGGTAATAATTTTCTTATAGAATAAAGTTTCTTTTCTCATTAATTAAGTGAACTGCGAGTTCTTTATGATAAATAAATATAGTTGAACCCAAGCTATGAAAGTTTTTATCAAGTCCTAAGCCAAGATGGCTGCAAAGCAGAAGATGCACGTCTTCATCGGAATTAAAAAACAAAACTTTTCTTCTCTCAAAGGGGCGCAGTCTAAAAACTGCGCAAACGGTTTGCACTGACAAAGAGCGAAATAATATCTGTTTCTTCGTTGAAAATGAAAGAAAATATTTCATATTTCGTTGCGAGATTTTTTCTTGAAGATAACAAGATTATGCTTTTAGACATTGCATACGAGTACATCTTCAAACACTTTTCTTAAGATCTTAACTAAAAAAAACATCAGCAAATTTACAACATTCTTATATTATCTTAGCTGATCGGGCAAACCTTGTTCTGCCGTTTTAATTATTAGCCTACAAACTTTTCTCAGACCTAACAAGTATACACAAAAAATCATATAAATCGGTGAAGCCGTTTTGGAGGAGTTCGATAACAAACACTGTGACACGAGATTTGTGTATATTAGATTATAAGAAAGCAAGAAGGAATAGAGTCCTGCAGTGGGCGTAAATGGCTGATGATGATGATGATGATGATGAAGAGGGAATAATCGTTTGTTGCCAAGCAAGATTTACAGTGATAAGGATAGTCTCATTCATTCACCTTGGCTGCTATAAATGTATAGTTGACAGCACATCAACCTCTACATACGTGCACTCTAATCAGTTATGTGAAGAATTAAAAAAATGTAAAGGTTATCGACCTACTGTCGACTGTACTAACATCAAAATACGGTAGTGTACTCAAAATTAGACAAGATAATTTTTTACGGGACCTCATATAATAGAAACAAAACTTTGTCTCATTAAAAATTCAAATTGTAGACGAAAAACCTTTATCTGGATTATTTATCTCTTAACATGACCTTTTAACTGACCATTTTTTTTATTTAGAGGCTGAAGATTCCACCCATGCCGGAACTTGAACCCGCCACCTCTGGCTAAGCGTGCGGGAATTTTTAGCCTCTAAATAGGTTTTTTAAATTGTCCTCAGCACGGGTTAGAGCAACAAAAAAGAATATAAACATATATTTCTGTCAACTCGCCTAATAAAACGTAATATAAACTCACGCCTTTATCCCAGAGGGGTAGGCAGAGACCAAGGACTGCCACATGTTACGATCCTGACAGATCGCTTTCGCTTCACTCGCCTATTATCTTTCTAGAAAAGCCAAACGCAGAGGTAAACGAACAATGAATTCATGTTTCCCGTCTACCGAGAACATGCACCCAGTATTTCCAACGTCTGTCAATCTTCCTGCCCGAAATACACTCACCGTTGCAAACCAGCCTCTATTCGACACAAAACAAGGTACAAAAGGTGCAGTGTCAGACTTGGCTTGTGGTTCGTGTGTCGATCTTTCAAGCGGCCACAAAGAACACGGCGGCATTGTGTTTGAAGTATTACCGAGATGCGAGCAACAGCCCGTGGATGAGTCATAAGCTGAAGACAAAACGGAAAATAATAAAAAACGACCAGGTGCGAGTCGGACTCACGCACGAAGGGTTCCGTATCATTGTCTATACAACATTTGAACATTTTAAGCGTCTACCCGTTGCCGTTATTAATATCGAGCAAAAAACGGCAAAAATCACGTTTGTTGTATGGAAGCCCCCCTTAAATATTTATTTTATTCTGTCTTTTAGTATTTGTATTTGTTATTATATCGGGAATAGAAATATATCATCTGCGAAAATTTCAACTGTCTAACTATCACGGTTCATGAGATACAGCCTGGTGACAGACGGACGGCCGGACGGATAGGGTCCCTTACCCTTTGGGTACGGAACCCTAAAAATACCAGAATCACTTTTAACGATTCGATCTAGGCACTATTGGTATTTCAGGATCATATGTAAAATGAGGAAGTGAAAGCGGCACGAGCCAAAAGGATCTGGGTAATAGCTACTTTGCTCTGCTCGACGATATATAAATGAATTGCACACGACACGTAGTTACAGAGCTACAACCCTCACCGCGGCGACATGGTATCGTTGCATGCTGTTTTAGCAAGTGACCCCTTACTGCCGTATTGAAAGACGTTCCGCGTAAAAAAATACGACGAACGAATACTTTCCAACAATAGTCACACGCACAAAGTTACACAAATATACAATGAGTACAAAAAATACTCATCATCATCCCATTATATCCCCACCGAGGGGCACGGGTCTCTTCCCTGAGGAAGGTATAGGCCATACTCTACCACGGGGGCCAAGTCCGGATTGGTGGAGGCTTGTAGACTAGTGGCTCGTCTACTGTCAGAAGTTGTCAAGCCGCCCTAAGGCCTCTGACTTGGCTTAAAGACTGCCATCTATCGACGGCAGCCGGCACCAACAGCTTAACGTGCCTTGCGAAGCACGGGACCGCTCGGAAAAATGCCACTAGCGTTAGGCATAGACGGTGACCCATCCATGCACTGAACGCGCCCTGTGTTGCTTAACCTTCGTGATCGTTTAAGATCACTCCGGCAGCCGGGGCTACGAGCCCCATTAGTACATTAGTACAAATTTAATTTATTATTAATAAAATGGGACACAATCGAGGCTACATAAAAAATAAAAAAAAATAAGAAAATGTTCGCGGTGTGACTTCTGCTTCAAAAGGCAGCTAATTCGGCGGTGTGCTAAGGGTCTGAGCGCTCAGCGCTTCAGTCAGAGTTAAAATGTTCTTCTCTTGCAGTTGTGTTACACGTGCCATAATTACGGTTACATGTACCATAATTCAGCGCTTGAAATCGCCAATCCGCGGTGGAAACGCGTGGTGATTAAGCCCATACTCTCTCTCTGACAGAAGGCCTGGGCCCTACAGTGGGACGTATATAGGCTGCTTATATATACCATAATTCAGCGGTTCGTACCATGTACTATAAGACATCCATTATGGTACGCAAAAATACCAAAATTTTGACAATTATCATGATTGTGTGTTTTGTAATGAAACATAATGGTTTTGAAAAAGTTTCGTTTTTGTTATTAACAGGAAAGTTCTTGTCTTTATATTTTTCTTTTAAAAAATCTGATTATGTTAGAATCCTAGACATGCCATAATCTCAAACTCAAACGCTAAGTTGGTTGAAATTTTAGGTCAAAATTTTAAATTTTTTAACCCTACTTGGGAAAATTTTACGTCTACGAAAAAAAAATTTAACTTTATAAAAAAAAACTATTTGGCACCGTTTAGGCATTATTTGCCTGCCAAGTGTGCGATTATGGCAAACCCCTCTTGGTTATGAAAACCACGAGGGAGGCCTATGTCCTGCATTGGGCGTCAAATGGCTGATGTTGATGATGATGAGGCATTATTTAAGTAAACATCTTCTTTTGATTTTTTGTCGGAGACCACAATATAGACTGTCATACATTTAAACTTTATTGAACGTGCGAATCCTCAGGCTAATTACGTATCTTGAAATTACAAGCAACAGGCAAAAATTGCGCAATATCTGCTGTCAAAATCATATTTCGTATTACCTATTAGCAACGTGACTGCAACAAGCTCAAATAATCGATCGCAACGCCATCTGCAAAGCGGCAGCGATCGAGGAACTAAAAATGCATTTTTTGTTACGTTTGGCTGACTGTTTGGTATTACGTACGACTATTTGACAGCCAGCGACAGCAGATAGAAATGTCAAACGGCGATTTATGAACAACAACTAAAGTGGTGTCTGCTAGGAAGTTGCTATTCGTCTGCTTACTTTAAAAACTGTTTAAAAACTGTCAGCTACCTTTTGTGGCAATGTAGATACACCACAGGCTACATCTATAGTCCTGTTTTATTTATTCGTTTTGTCTGTTGTGTATTTAGTTTTCCTTCTGTGTTGTGCATATTATGTTACTTATGTGCTTATTTTGTTTCTGTGATATGTCTTTCTTCTTCTTCTTCTTCTTCTTCTAAAATACTACTTGGTTAGTGATTTAAACAGACTGTTAGAGACTATAGGCGTGATATTATCTTGTGTAACTTATTGAACGTACCCCTATTCGATTCTAAGTGGCAGTGTTATCTAAAAAGAAATTTCACAACACATTTCTCAAATTTTGGTAGTCACAATACCTCGAAATTGAATAAATAAGAGAACTTCGTAAATTTCACACGAATTAGTAAAAAAGGGATGGCTTTCGTACATAAATCTATAGTCTTCAATGTTTAGCAGATGTTTACAATTCACAACGAAAAACACCGCGACGAATGACAGGACAGACACGTTGCTCGCTACTATAGAAAATAGCAAGTACGCAAGTACCAAAAGGTACAGCCTGGGGGCCAATAACCGTTTTCGTACCAAAAGGTACGATCTGGCAACCCTGGACTTGACAGAAGATATTATTTGAAGTTTGTTGACGTTTTGTAGTTCCATTGATCGCTACCTGGCTGCTGGTGGCGCTAGCAAAAGTGCATTAGCGGCTAGCAAGCAGCTAGCAGACGATAAACTTAGATAATACTGTTTTTTTTGCAACCTCTCGACCGGTCGCTGTCGCTCTGCTGTTGCTTTGCTTTCGGGTGGCTGTCGCGCTGCTGTTGCTTTCAAATACGTAATCAGCCCGCCTATCTTACTTGCTCAAACTTCTGAAAACCATATCTTTGCTTAAAGTGTGATAACATTGTGTAGCCGGTGCCATAATTCCAGAGTTGGCATGTAACATCCCTGTTCTCTTGTGACTCGCACCACGCAGTAAGACGTCAGTCGGTCGAGTAGCGGTCTTTTGTGCCGCGCGGCATTGAAGGCGAGCCATGCAAATTGCAAGGCCGCGACGACGCGGGTCACGAGCGAATGGATGTGTTTCCTTTCCCAGAAAGGAATCTGAGGGAACATGCTGCGGTCGGCTTAAAGAGCATGTTTTAGGACGTACCTTGGGTGACTTTGTCAGAATTTACTGGTAAATAATGCGGGGATTTGAGTCGAGTTATGTTTTTTCGCTGGAAACTGTGAACCCAAATTCAAAGTGGTAGGAAGTACCATGATGTTAAAAAATAATTTCTACTATATTAAATAAGAGTCTGTCCTCCGACGTGCGTAAAAAATGTAGTGACCCTGTAATAAGTTAAGAAAATAATTTAGTAAAATAAAATTTCGATAAATGAAAATTTGTAAATTTTTCTAAAAGTGTATTCGCATGACTGCACGCTAAATTATCCTCTTGTTGTGGTTATTTCAGTATCTCTCCACTATTGGAAGTTGACCGTCTGCTCTTTATATTCCTCTCTTCTGTATGCCAAGCGAAATAGATCTTCGACGCTGGCAACTCCAGTGCATTCTCTGATGTCACGGAGCTATGATTTTCTCGATCTAATCTTGTAAACTGGTCTATTTGCAATTATTTATTAAAGAAGAAAGAAGTAAGACATCCATTCAAATTATAATAGAAGCACAGAGGTAACAAACAAAATAGACGAAAAATCTTTAATTGTCAACGTTCCCAAAAAATATTATTATCTAGGATAGCAGTTGGTAGGCCATTTCAAATAAATAGATAAAATTTGTTGCCTACTATCTATTTGGATAGACACATAGAGAACTCTTTGTTCAGCACTTCTTATCCAGAACCGCGGTTGCTCGTACACTTATATCTGTTGATCTACTGATAACCGCTGTCAGTTGAACAAAAATGCTTACCAAAAACCTGTTAAAGTTGTTACTTAGTTGTTTATGTATTGTAGAGCGTAATCTCCGAAAGTACTTGATTTCAAAAATTCTTTCACCATTATTTAACATGGACCTTCGGGGTGGACATATTCGAGCACTGCTAGTTATTATCATAAGTAACAGCCCTCTCTGTGGGCTAACTCACAGGAAAGACAGCGTCAATAATTGCTTGACCAATTAGATCACGGGTTTCTTCACGATGATTTTCTTAACCGTTAGCGAGTGGTATTGTTACTAAAAATTAAACAATGTACGTAACACAGTACATTTGCTACACAGTCAGAGACGCGCAACCGAGGACGCGAGCTCCGTCTCTACTCACCGTGAGTGAGCTCTTCGAATAAGAGCGAAATCTGGTCGGACTCTTCCGATAAAAATTCAAGTAAGTGTTTCCGGAAATAAGTTAAAAAGTAACTTAAAAAAATCTAAGTCCCACGACCTCTCTCATGAGACAAGCATCACCGTTTCTAGCTTAACCCAACAAGCGCTTAACGGACACATCATCATCATCAGCCGTTTGACGCCCACTGCAGGACATAGGCCTCCTGCATGGTTTTCATAACCATGAGGGGTTTTGCCATAATCGCCACGCTTGGCAGGCGGGTTGGCGATCGCAGTATGCGGTTAGAATCTCAAGATGACGCTGCGGCCCGTCTCCTGGTAATTGATTTCCTTAGTCGCCTTCTACGACATCCACGAAAGGAAATGGAGTGACACTAATCTTAATCCGGCGCCACACGGAATGGACACAATTTGGTCGTAACGATTATGACGCTAGGGCGATTAGCAGACACCATACCTATGTCCGTAAGCAAAGCAGTCTAATTGGTCGACGATTTTCACCGTTCTGAATTGAGGTAGCCAAAAATTACTGTATCACTGTTATCTTGAACATCTAGTACTGCATTGATGCGCTGCACCATGAGGAATTACAAAATAATGTGCGCCCGTTTTTTAGTTCTCGCAAAGTATTTGAATGTCTTTTGAATAGTGGAAGGGTAAAAACAATAAGTGAAATGATACTTTTCACTGTAAAAAATAGAATTGGTGTTTGTGAGGTGTAAGTGGACGAAACGTGGAAGTCAAACATGGGTCATGTGTCAAAAAAATTGGAACAAAAGAAATATCACACCTGTTGAATAACAGGTACTATCAATGTCCTATTTTTACGATAACATAGGCGTAGGAAATTTAATCTAGTTCACAACGGTATACTCGTATAATTAATGCTACGATGGATAATTTTTGACTGGCTAATTACGGTATTTCACCGAGCGGGGCCGAAGAAAATTGTTTCCCGATTTCTGTTGAGCGCTGGAGTTCTAAGGGGCGGTTTTCGTGCGGTGTTTGTACGAGTTAAAAATTACCGTAAAACCGAGAATGTTTTGTAAAACCTTGATGCGAAAAACCCGTAAAAGTTAAGCACTATATCGCAGAAAATTTCTTTTTAAGTTTAGACAAAGCACAGTCTAGACGGAGTGCAGCAATCCTATTCCCACCGTCTCACTTCGGCTGATAACGTTCAATCTACAGAGGTATAAACACAGCTGGTGTAGGAAATAAAAGCCTTATTGAGCAAACACTTGTTTATCTATGGCGGCGGCGGTGACGCAAACGACGAGCGAGCGATAAGCGTTAGTGGAATACGGTATTTGACACGATCAACAATAAATTATTTCATGTGCTCGATTAAAACAAAAATTACAAAATATCTCGGCAAATGTAACTCTTTTAGTCAATTTCATACAAAATTCCGTTTTAAAAGTAACTCATTTGATATTTTGTCAAATACCCAATTAGGCGGACGGCGTTGCTTTGTCTTTGCTGAGGAATTGGTAAAATGTACTATATTGACTCTAATATTTTTTATGCTATAAGTTTGTCAATTCTGTTTTTTCTCCTTAAATAAATAAATAAAGTATGTGGGTTAGACTGCCTCGTTAGTTCAGCGGTAACACGTCTGATTACCATGCCGGAGGACATGGCTTCGATTCCCGCCGGGGGCCACCGTACATTTGTACAGATGGCCTCAGTCTGAGTGTATTTCCATGTTTGTAATGTCCTTGCCAGGTTTCCATAGCATACCCTAAATCCTAGTTTGGGATCAGGATAGGTGATTGTGTTGTATGGAAGTTATTATCATTAATACTTATGTATCATTTCCGGGAATACTGGCAATATGCCCGGGCACGAATGTAACACTACTATCTCTTACAGGGATAAGATCGTCTTTAAACGTGTAATTTCTTATATGTAATGTCCTTTTATATGTTTCGTGAGCAACAAAGTTAAATTAGATTAAACTGATCTAAACTAAACTGAATTAGACTTGACTCGACTGAGCAGAGTCTCGCTATCTCACCCTCTGTCGGTCTCGCAGAGATGGCACGTTCATTCACTCTCAATACAGGGTTAGCTCTAATATGCGCGATTCCTGAACAAGTCGTCGTTTGAAACACGCCACTATACCACTGCACAACTGCACGCACACTAATACTAAAGAGCATTCAAACACAAATTGGTAGCTAAGTAGGTACGAAGTACACATTACGCTGAAAGCTATTCCACTCAGCCGTCACCCTAATCCCTCTTGCTTTATTTTAAAAAAAGCAGAGAGTCTTTGTCTCGCTCCTAGAGAGATAGTTTGATCAAAGTTTGCGCTTCTCGCTAGCAGCTTTTATTTCTCTGCCACTGCTAGATAGTGTTTTGTTTTTCGAAGGGTTGAATTGTTATTGTTTTTTTTATGACTGGCCAGCTCTGAATCTCACTGCTATTTTGAAAACAGAACAAAGCGAACTGACTGTCTGTCACTGAATGGTCTTAAATAAAATAAACTCTAAAATAATAAAAAAACGGACTCTAACAATATCCCACAGTTCTAAATTGATCCAAGAGTTTAAGTGATTAAGACCCGGTTTCTGAATTGAGAATTTCACTCAGTAAATACTTAAGTAACGTTCTGTCACGCTCTTTTCTGAGAAATTCGAAGAGACAGCACTACAGTTACCTATTTACTTAGCGAAATTCTCAATTCAGAAACTGGCCCATAGTGGAATAAAGCAACAAATTACATTCATTAACGCTGAAAACATAACACTCTTATTATAGTGGACAGTCATGAACACAGTGGCTTTAACAAAGTGGAAGGACAAAGTAGACTGAAGAATATAAAGCACATATGAAATTTTTACGAACTGTGACAAGTTCAGCGTGAAATAGACCGTCTGTTCCAGAAATTAAAATGCATTTTCCTCTCTCACGATTAGTTGATTGCAGTGCTCGAGATTAAAAATACCGGTGGATACCTTACAAACTTTTTATTATACATATATGCTCGTTTTTATTAGGTTCCAGCTTTAATATTATAAGTTTGTTTATATTGTATTAAAATGTCTATAGGTTATCATCATCATCATCAGCCATTTGACGTCCACTGCAGGACATATGCCTCCTTCGTGGTTTTCATATTGGCGATCGCAGTATGCGGTTGGAATCTCAGGAAGACGCTGCTGCCCGTCTCCTGGTAATTGATTTCCTTAGTCGCCCTCTACGACATCCACGGAAGGAAATGGACTGACGCTATTCTTAATCCGGTGCCACACGGAGCACCTGGACAGGTTACTGCAGCGTAAAGAGCTTACTTCCGGTGGCGCTACAACCCTTCGTAAGTGTTGGCCTCCTCCACAGTTTTCTTCCAGCTGACGCAAAGTTTTTTAAAGGAAAAATGCCCACCCAATGAAATGATTAGCAGCCAGCAAGAGCGATGAGCGATAGACGGAGAGACGGTACTAATTATTGTTCGCGATTTTTTTTAAATAAGATGTCTCATCTCAAAATAAGAAAATTGTTTAATCTTAGATCTGTACTTAAAAGTAATTATCTGATTAATTGGCATTTTTAATTACTAATTTCAAACCACCTAGATTTCAGCGTGCAGATTTCACTATTACTGTGAGACAGGAACGTTGCGTTGGTTTGGACATATGGAGAGGATGAAAGAAGAAAGATATACGAAGAAATATACCGAGCGAATGTGCGAGCGAAGTCTCAGGCGGACATACTTCGACCAAATAGGGGATGTATCAGCGAAGGGCAAGATAAAAAGTACCCGAAACATGCGTGCGTGCATGCAAAGACTAATGAGTGCTGGCGAAGCGGAAGAGGTTTGTCAGGATCTGGTCTTGCCTACCCCTTCGGGTTAGAGGCGTGAGTGCATAGTTAAATACCCCACCGCGCAGGTTTCCTGATATTGTTACAAAGAACAATGGGTAATTTTGTATGAACCCCGTATTTACCCTTGTAGCATTATAGACTAGGTGTCATTTAAAAGAGGTATATTTGAAACACTAAAAAATTAACGAACGAATGGAGTTGAGAAAGAATTTACGATTACTTAATTTTTTCAACAAACAGCGCGCATAGATTACGCGAGGCGTGAATTCACAAAGAATTTCGGCATATTTAATTTTTTTCAGCAAGCTACAAAGTTGCCGTAACATAAAAAATATATGTATGTAATTATATTGCAAGACCTTTCTAATAGTATGTAGATCTCAAGTTGCTACAAGGATGCGTAGTTGGGTCCGTTATGGCCATCCTTCTTTGTGGTGCTACTTTGTGTGCATATTGCTACGTGTATTTAATTTTCTCATGATGAAATTTGATTAATAATTAGTGCACAAGCAGACTTGTGTTCTAATATCTAACATCGACCTAGTTGCATTCAGCAAAGCCTGTAATTTCCTTGCAGAACCTCGATGTAATATACAGTGGGTCTACTATGAACACAGGCTTTTATTCGGTGTTGTATTAGTTTTACATAATAGCTTTACATGTATGCAAGCGGTGGTAGCAAAGCGGTAAAACGGTTTCACATTCAGGAGATCGCAGGTTCGAATCCCGGCACGTACCAATGACGTACTTTTGTGTACTTTTAGTAGCACTACCACTCGCTAACGGCAAAAAAACATCGTGAGGAAACCTGAGTGTCTGTGGTTTTCAAATACCTTAGAGCTTGAAACTGCCAATACGTGGTGGGCACACGTTGTTGTTAAGCACATATTCTCCATCTGAGAGAAGGCCTGTGCCCTGGCAGTGGGACGTATATAGGCTACATATAAAAAAAAGTTTATGTAACAAACTATGTAAACAAATCTGAAAGTCTATTTTAGGCTGACTCACCAATTTCTTAAATGACACTTAAGAGTTATTTAAATAAATTCTTCTTATAAAATTCAATTGAAGTGGCCACTTAGGTGGCGTGTAAGAAGTGGTGAAAGTCGGCCTTAGCCTACTTCTAAATGTGCTGTGTCGATTTTAAGCTTTGCAAATGTAAGTACTTATCAATTTATCAGCAAAATTAAGTTAAAAGTGAGTTTCTTCAACTATAAACTCAAAATAAGTTAATACTTATTAATTGAAGATAGAAAAGGAAAAACACGGGGCAAGTGCGTGTTGGGCAATGTAGGGTTCCGTGGAAAGAGGGTTTTTTATCTGCTTTACAGAAATAGAAAATTTTACTTTTCTAAGTTGGTTGCCTATTACTCGTTAACTAGTAAAGCCTACTTAGCCGTGATGCTTTTCCTTTTAAGTTTATTATATGTGCTGAACCCTGAATTTCTTTAAGTTTCTGCGATGAACCTTTTAGCCAGGAGAGGGGGAGAGACGAACTACTCGTACAAAAATTTGCGCTTTGATGCTTAATGTTTCGCAAACGGAACCCTAAATCTGAAAATGTTCTTCCTAAACCCACAATAATTTTCAACGACCAACGAATTCAACGATTCCCCACATGATGAGGTAAACGAGAAAATAAAATCATCCCCACCTTTCATGTTAGGGGAGGTACAGTAAAATAAAAAAAATTCCAACATTTTATTCTTTAACTTTGTCGGCGTGATAAATTTGTATACACATACCAAATTACAGCTTTCTAGTACCACCGGTCCATGCGCTAGACCGCGAACGGACAGACAGAGAGACAGACAGGCAGACGGACATGGTGAAACTATAAGGGTTCCTTGTCAGACTACGGAACCCTAAAAAGTAACTCAAGTAGAATCTCAGTCGATACGTGACTTTTGAATTGATTGTTGACCGTTGTAAACTTGAAGTATGTACCTATTATTCATCATCAACCCATTATGTCCCCACCGAGGGGCACGGGTCTCTTCCCTGAGGAAGGTATAGGCCATACTCCACCACGGGGGCCAAGTCCGGATTGGTGGAGGCTTGTAGACTAGTGGCTCGTCTACTGTCAGAAGTTGTCAAGCCGCCCTAAGGCCTCTGACTTGGCTTAACGACTGCCATCTATCGACGGCAGCCGGCACCAACAGCTTAACGTGCCTTGCGAAGCACGGAACCGCTCGGAAAAATGCCACTAGCGTTAGGCATAGACGGCGACCCATCCATGCACTGAACGCGCCCTGTGTTGCTTAACCTTCGTGATCGTTTAAGATCACTCAGGCAGCCGGGGCTACGAGCGATTCCTATTATTGTCATTACGATTATTATTGCATTTTTGCATGAATATTCCTACTCTCCTAAAGGACATGGAATGAACTTATGTACAACTTAAGACCTTTTTTTGTATTTAACATATGTTCGTGAATAAATTAATTGATTCGCTAGAGGGTCCACAGTTAACCTACCCAATACGAATCGCGATTGCAACTGAAAATGTATTTTGCATATTGCCATTATCGGAAAATGGCTTTCAATCTGTCGATTTTCCTAGAGCTCGTAATGGGACTGGTAGGTCCTATTACCAATTCATAGAATATTTTGTAGTTGAAGCGTTGGTAGCCTAGTGGGTAGAACATTTGACTCGGAAGCGAGAGACCCAGGTTCGATCCCCAGTGTCGGCATGTACCTATGACTTGGTTTTCTAAGTTATGTACATTTGTGAAGTTTAAGTAGCAATACCACTCGCTAACCATGAAGGAAAACATCGTGAGGAAACTTGAGTGTCTCAGCTATTCACATACCTCAGCGCTTGAAATCGCCAATCCGCAGTGGGCACGCGTGGTGAGACGTCTCCCTGAGAGAAGGTCTGTGCCCTATCGCGGGACGCATATAGGCTGATTATGCATGATATCGTCTGTTTGTGCTTAAGTGAAGTAATTTTGGGTACCGAAAATATTTTTTTGTTACTCATTTTCTTTTTTCAAAATTAGCCCCAATCCCTTCCGGCTCACAATATTGAATTCATAAAATGTTGAATTCCTGAGATGGTTAGATTACTGCCTATATTGTGTGAGCGAGACGCTTACGAGATAGTAAAGTTATTCAGTCCTTTTCTTTAAAATGTTCTAAAATTTGTTAAAAAGAAATAGCGCTAGCGCACTTTTGTTGTTGTTATATTCGTGCAGGCCATATTAGGAGTATTGCTGGCTACGGTACAGCAATATTATTATTATTAATACGTTTATTGCACATAAGCAATATTCCTAGCCCATCACTTGAGACTTGAGATTCCCAGAGTCGAGTGACGTTTGTAAGGACAAAAGAAACGGACACACTTGTCCAATCAAGTTTGCGCCGGTCGTAAGAGGATTTCAGAGAGACACAAGTACTTCCAAGCTTAATTGGGGACTGGGGCAAAGGGAGCTGTAGAGACCAAGATTTGAGAATCACGCTGCGGCTTCATAGGGTTCCGTAGCCGGCGGGTAACAAAAACGTAAGGCGTCATACGAGAAATGAAAAATTTTGTTTTCACCTAAAGTTATGTAAAACGTAAACTAGGAAAAAATCCTATACCTTTAGACGACCTTGTGTGTGCGTGCGTGTGTGTGTGTGTGTATGTGTGTGTGTGTGTGTGTGTGTGTGTGTGTGTGCGTGCGTGTGTGTGTGTGTGAGGGAGAGAGAGTGTGTGTGTGTGCGTGTATCGAACCGAGAAGAAGGAAGCGGTGGTATTATAGTTGGCTGAACGCTGGCCTCACATTCGAAAGGTCGTTGGTTCAAGTTCCGGCTTTGTCTTGAATTTTACTTGGTTTTCTAGGTTACGTACATTTGTGAATGTAATATCACTCGCTAAAGAAAACATCGTGAGGAAAATTGAGGCGTTCACATACCTGAGCGCTTGAAATCGCCAATAGCTCAATGGGCACGCGTAGTTATTAAATAAACATAAACATAAACATTTACATACAGGCACATACATTGCTTCTGGCCCCACACTAGGATACCCTGTGTCGTGGGAACCAGAAACAACGACATCACAAACATGTAAATATCCAAGACCTGGGGTTGTATTTTTTTTTGTCCCCAGCCGGGATTCGAACCCGGGACCTCTCGCATGGTATGCAGGTGCACTACCGCTGCGCCACGAGGTCGTCAATTAAGCACATAATATTATCTCTCTCTCTCTCTCTCTCTCTCTGAGAAAAGACCTGTGCCCTACAAAACGTGTATATCTGCAATATTATTATAATCCAATCGACAAAACTCGATGATATAAATACCCATACTCTTTCTCTGGGCAGTCGGAGCCTTGTTTGTTTAATTGTTTCGCGCTTAACTAACGAGACAGAGGGCATGGGTTCGATCCCCACTGGCCGTACTTCATTTGTACAGATCGGCTCAGTCTGGGTTTATCGCCATAGCATTCTAGTATAGCCTTGTAGTTTGGGCCCAATTTCGACCAATAGATTTGAGAGTTATTTTAAAAATGGCGCACTAGCTGTCAATCTCTTTAATCAAAAATTGGATCTACCGAACTTACATTAGCGAACAAATAATATTGAATTCCTATGCTCCTAAAGCGATCGAGACTTTCATTTGTTTCGCTGGCAGCCTAGTGATGAGAATTGAATGTTTTAGTTGGTCCTCGTTAACTGTAGTTAGAAAATGCGGTGGTAGCCTAGTGGGTAGAACATTGGACTCGGAAGCGAGAGACCTAGGTTCGATTCTCAGTGTGGGCTATGACTTTTTTTCCAAGTTATGTACATTTTTGAAGTTATAGCAGCAATACCACTCGCTAACTGTGAAGGAAAATATCGTGAGGAAACCTGAGTGTCTGAGCTATTCACATACCTTACCGCCAATCCGCGGTGGGCCCACGTGGTGATTAAGTCCATACTCTCTCTCTCTGAGAGAAGGCCTGTGCCCTACAGTGGGACGTATATACTTACTATATATGCTGCTTATGAACTGCAATTAGAGACATGATTCCCAGGTGATTATGTTGTGTGTTTATTATACCTAGGCAGAGGCATGTAGTTTACATTCAAAGTGAATTCTAAATCGATTCAATCAACAAGATTATTTTAAGATTTTTAGCGCGCTTAGCACGGAACCCTCCTGCATATAAACTTTTACTTTACCAATTTTTCTCGAGCCTTTCGAGCCTAATCTCTTTCGGAGAAAAACAATGATTCGACGATTTTTAATTGAGGAAAGTTTTCGAAAATTATTCCTGCTACAGTATATAGGTAAGGTAACTTAACCTACTTAAGTTGACATCAGGGACTTTTAGCGTTGTGCCGTGTGTACTCTTAGGTTAAGAAATATCTGTGTAATTTCCTCTTTTATGTACTGATTTGGTCGAAATTTGGTAGGATTCTGTGTCGGGCTCTTGTCTGAATTGCTGGAGTTGGAATCTTCATTTGGTTCACACTAGTACAAAGTGTTCACAAATAAAACGCGTGTCAGAATTTTTTGCCCATTTCGTATTAAGTTTGCTTTGCTTACTACTGTGTAGGTTGCTTAATATTGTTTTTATTGTGTGTGTATGTGTGTGTGTGTGTATGTGTGTGTATAAATGCACATAACTTAGGTTAGCTGGTAGACAATGCTAAGTAGCATTAAGCTCGCCTATGTGCAAAACTGTCGTTTAAATGCAATAAAGGATTTAATAATAATAAACATTTAATTCATCTGTCTATCTAGTTGGGTCAATTTCTGGCTGGAGTATTTTTATAGTGTCTAGTGGCGTAGGACGGCTAGTAGAGCGTTCGCCCTGAATTATCTTGGAACGTTTGTCTCTGCCCGCAACAATGGACGTCGAACAATGGGCGACGAAGATGGACCTCGAATGGGAAAAATTGGAAATGTCCGACTAATGAAAACTCGGCCGCCTCCGGCGCGCGTATTCGGGGCCCTTTTTAGGGTTCCGAGCCCCAGAAGGAAAGAACGGAAAACTTATAGGATCACTTTGTTGTCCGTCCATCCGTCCGTTCGTCCGTCCATCCATCTGGCTGTCGAGACCCTATATGTCAGGAACGCGTGGTGGTATCGAGTTGATATTAAAACCGTATACTCAAATTTACAGTCCCTTGAAGCTGTGAGAAAAATCATAAATTTAAGTAAACTTAAAAAAAAATATACGACCGTTTAGGTCGCAAAAACGTAAATTTCGACACTCGAGGGACTCAACATTTTTAGGGTACTTGTCGTTGACCTAGAACTATGAATTTTGGCAAGTAATATTGTCTTATACTACAAATACAGTAAAATATCTAAAAAAAGGTTCGGGAAAAGCTCGGAAAAATTTTTAGATGGAAATTTGTACGGAACCCTCGGTGGGTGAGTCCGACTTGCACTTATCTGGTTTTTTTCATACATTTAGTGATTTACTATGAATATTCGATGCTAATCGCAAAGTCCATGAACCCACTGATTCTCAAGTAGGAAGTAGGAAAACTCAGCTACGTTGTACATGACATCGAATTGTAATCGTAAACTATAATTGTAATTATGTGAAACGCGGAAGCGAAAGGGAAGCAAATGGGAAACCCTGGTCCTGCCTACCCCTCCGGGATACTGGCGAGAGTTTATGTAATGTAATGTGTGAAACGCGACGCGGGGTGCGTCGCGTTTCATACGTTGGTTGACAAATAAAAACAATTATTCGTCTCCGTGTAACGAAAAGTAGCTTCGTTCAAGTTAACGTTTTCTTCTTGGATTAACTGTTTTTCGTATTCATTATTTAATGTTATGAGAAACATAGCTTAGACATTAAGAGATAAATCTGAGAGATACTTAAATATTTACAGTCTTATTTATAAAATTAAGCAAAGCCTCTTTAAGTAAAACGCTCGTAAACTTTGAATGAATATAACAACTCTTATGACTTATAAAAAGTTCTAGCTATTGCGTGAAGGTTTTCAAGAACTTTAACTTTATTCAAAATCTCACAGAATTCCCTAGGTACGCCCCCGTTCACCACCCTCTACCACCCTTTCCAATTCTTTATTTCGGATAGTGTGATGTTGGAAATGAGATGAGGAGGCGACATGCCGGAAATAGGTCACGTGATGATCTTGTTACCGACAGTAATTTTGCAATTAAGGGCGAAATGAACGGGGATTTATTTTGGGCCAATGCGTTCGTATAAAATTCACTCTCAAAAACGGCCCCAGTCCTCTCGTTTGCCTGTACCAATGAAATGAGCGCAAAATGTGCTGTATAGTAAATCACTCTGTGATTGAAATAGAAAGTGTTTATTTGTCTTCAACATAGTAAGGCACAATAATCAATGATTGGTTCATTACTTGCGCCATGCGTGATGACGTGAACTTATGTTTGGTTTTATACAAAAGCGTCAAATCATTGACTTCGTAATGTATAACCCGTCGAAATATCTAGGTATCTCGCCAGATAGCGGTCTGACGGTGGCAGGTGCATAGATATTTTGCAGGGTAATACTGAACTTACTCCGATTGTAACACAATTGACAAGCTCCGCCCGCCTTCCTACAATTGAACGTGGGGGTTATTTTTTAGCGCTGGTTAGATCTTTGTTTTTAATCTTTTAAAATTTTAATCTGAGAAAAAACTGTTGCACAAATTGTTGCCAAACACGAACTTTGATTATAATCAGGAATTGCGCATTTTAGAACTAGCACTGTACTTTTTAAGCCTCACTCCAGAATTAACTAATCTCAGCAATCTCCAAAAGAATCAGCCGCCGAAACCGCGAGGTCAGAAGTGGGATCAAATTGGAAACAATGAAAATAATCTCGCCACTCTCTACCTACCCTCTCTGTATGCAAATGAGCATCGCCGCCGGCGGGAGACTGTCTAATTTCTAGAAAACAACATTCTGGGAAGGGGCAAAGAGTAGATATCCAAATTGCGGCGAGACCGAGATCCTAAATTTGGATTCCCTGTGCAGACCGTCCGTAAAATTGCCAGAGCGCGGCGGGCGCATACTCTCCCTCTAAGAGAAGGCATGTGCTCTGCAGTGGGAGGTATATAGACTACCTACTCGTAAAAAACAGACCGAAGCGACACAAAATTCACGGGAATTTTTTTTACTAATAATTGCCCGGCCCTATTGTGGTAGTTAGTGAAACAACTATGAGTACTATTTAAGTACTATGAGGTAATTTTAATCATAATATTGGTATGTATTGCTCAATGTCGCAGATATCTATTGCCGAATATCGACTGTGCATGCTCGTGCAAATAAAAAAAATCAAAGTCTATGTTCAGTAACTAATGTCGATCTTCAACAAAAGTCGCCGAAATCACGGAAGTGGGATCTCAACATCATCATCATCAGCCATTTGACGCCCACTGCAGGACATAGGCCTCTTAATATTTTTTTGTAATTTTTGCCGAGGGTAGTAAACTAACAGTTAATGCTTTCAAAAAGACGCCTGTCACCTCAGTCTACCGAGACCACGGGACTTGCAAAAGTACCTTAGATAAAGTTAACCTTAGAAAATAGAAAACATCATTCAAAGATTATATTCTTTTTGTTGCACTAACCCGAACTGATGATAATTTAAAAAAAAAATCTTTTGGTCTCTAAATAGGTTTTTAAAAATCATTCAAAGAGTTCAGAGAAAAAAGGAAAGTTCGTAGGTCCAAGGTAAATTAGTATGATCCCTACCGTATTCGGCCACAGTGGCATGCAGCAAAATAGACAGTATTTGAGCCGTTTCTTTCTTTAATCTTTGCCACAAGAATAGCGCAGATAAGCCGCGGGCCTCCCCGCCAACGAGTTCCAATCCCGCGGGATGGCTCGCGCTCCGGCGACTAAAAATTGTTATTGTGCCGGATTATTCACCGCACGCCCTGATGAGGTTTTGAAGTTTGCGACAAGTTATTGCTTAGCTTAGAGTCGGAGTTTTAATCTTACCGGTTTAAATAGACAGGGAAATTGTAGATAAATGCAGTGAAGGAAAAACTTGGATGTGAGTAGGTACTCAGTATACTTCATTGCACATATTCACACGCTCAGTATACTTTATTGCACTCATAAACACAAAATTTACAAAATGAAAGTGTACATACTTACATGGCAAGTTTATTTCATAATAAAACTGATTTTTAACGAATAGTTACTCGTTTACTTTTCCATTTTACAATTTTCCGACGTTTCGGTACTTTTGCAAGTGCCGTGGTCTCGGTAGACTGAGGTAACAGGCGTCTTTTTGAAAGTATTAACAGTTAGGTTAGCAGGGGAACCAGTGCTTAAGTGCATGAGACCCCCTTGCTAGAAGTGTAACTGTAGATTTAATTTTAATTTCAATAACTTAGTGCAGGCATCGGCGAAATTTGGAGCCTCTGTACGTAATACAAAGAAGTTTGTAGTTTTAGTTGAGGTTGACGAGTAGAAACTATTAAAGAATATATAAGTAGCGGTATGTAGTATATCATCATCATCATCAGCCATTTGACGCCCACTGCAGGACATAGGCCTCCTTCGTGGTTTTTATAGCCATGAGGGGTTTTGCCACAATCGCCTCTTGCTTGGCAGGCGGGTTGGCGATGTAGTATCATCATCATCATCATCAACCCATTATGTCCCCACCGAGGGGCACGGGTCTCTTCCCTGAGGAAGGTATAGGCCATACTCCACCACGGGGGCCAAGTCCGGATTCGTGGAGGCTTGTAGACTAGTGGCTCGTCTACTGTCAGAAGTTGTCAAGCCGCCCTAAGGCCTCTGTCTTGGCTTAACGACTGCCATCTATCGACGGCAGCCGGCACCAACGTATGTAGTATATGTATAGGTATATTGTAAATAGTTTATTATAGGTACAAATTAATATTGTAAGTTTGTTACCTTCCTTTGACATGTAAGTTTAGTTTTTTTTTTTGGGTCGTGGTTGAAAATCAGCGCTGCCAAGATCACTGCGTTGTCTTGGTTGCATAATGCTGAGCCTCGACCCTTTGTCTTACCCCCGGTTTCTCGTACACTAACAAGCTGTTAATCTACTGTTAATAGCTGTCAGTGGTTTTTTTGTATGCACTTTGCTCAATTGACAGCTGTTAACAGTAGATTAACAGCATGTTAGTGTACGAGAAACTGGGGTTAATCTGTCAATAAATGCTTTCTATTTCTATTTCATTTCTTAACTCCCCAATCCTCCGTTTACGAATGTATTTTTTTATGTAGCCTATACGTCCCATTGCAGGGCACAGGCCTTCTCTCAGAGAAAGAGTATGGGCTTAATCACCACGCGTGCCCACCGCGGATTGGCAATTTCAAGCGCTGAGGTGTGTGAACATCACATACCCTCAGGTCTCCTCACGATGTTTTCGAATGTACATTATGTGGATTTTGTTACACCCTGTATATTTCACGTCGTTACTCTAATGACCCATCCATAGCAGAATTTTGTCCTGTTTCATGCTGCAAGTCCTATTTATTTCGCGAGGCATTTTTCCCCATTAGTAAATTGCGCCGTGATTGAAAGACCAATTAACTCGTGGTTTTCTTCTATTTTTGTATCTTGATTGAACAAAGAACTTTGTTTTAGGGTTCTGCATAAAAAAATGTAGAACGGCGCCTTCTCTGCCCGTCAGCCTTAGGTATGAAGCCTAAAATGTCTTTAAATCTAAAAAAAACTATTTAGAGGCTCCGCGACCTCTGGCTAACCGTGCCAGCGCAATCTGTACGTAATACAGAGAAGTTTGTAAAGAGGGTCGAAATTCCGCTGATGCCTGCACTTGCCCATTAGGTCAGTTGGGAGAGCGCTGACACGGTTGACCAGAGGTCGCTGGTTCGAGTCCCGGCATGGGTGGAATTTCTAGCCTCTAAATAGGTTTTTTAAAATTATCCTCAGCACGGGTTAGTGCAACAAAAAGATTACTGTAAATTAAATCTATTTTCTGTAAGCAATTGCTATAAGCAATAAGGCCGCCATTTGTACTGTATTTTTATAAATATTTTATGTTTGTTTATTTCCTCGCACCATAAAGAATATTCTTTTCTTATCTTATCATATCTTTCTTTTCTCATTATTGGTTCCGCACGTAATTAAACCAAACCATAAATTACTAAGGAATAGCTTTTGCATTCGTTGTGTTATTTGACTATCGCAGATATTTGCATTGGTTCGAATACTTACCCATCTATCTAATCAGCCCTTAAACAGAGCCCAATGTTGGGCACGGGCCTTTTCTCTTTCACGCCAACACATCCGATCCTTTGATATTCTTGTCCGATGTTTCCCAGCAGCCTTCACAATGTCATCGGTCCACCGGGCTGGTGGTCTGACGGCCGATCGTCGTCCCGTTCTTGGCTACCATTTAGAAGAAAAAGAAGAAGAAGAAGAAGAAGAAGAGGAAGAAAGACTGATGGATAATTTATACTTATGTAAAAATAGCTAATAAGGGAACAACAAGACTGCCCAACTGCGAGTTTGTTCGTACTTGGGCAGTTTTTTCTAGAATTTTGTACTCAAGGAATAGATCCTTAGCTAAAATATAAAGAATTTATCTCCTTTACAGCAATAGCAAATGGTCGTCAAAAAAATATAATTAAAAAAAACATCCCACGGAACCCTGCTTGTATTCGGATTCGACACGCACTTGCACGGTTTTTTCAGGAATTGAGCTGTAGCCTTCAGTGAGACCGGTTGTTTTCGCTGTTTTGTTTCGCAACAGAGCTTCGTAACAACGTGCTTGTTACGAAATTGTCAGGAAAAAGTGTGTCGATGGCTGTTTGATTTGTTTCCTCAAGTTTTCCTGTAGGTTTGACGGGGAAACGGGATAATAATTATACCCGACGTGCCGTCAGAGGCAGTTCTGGGTTAGAAACAAAGTGAGAATAAAAAATATGAGAATAAAAAGTGGGATTTCCTAATGAATGGTGATGACGCCATCATCATCAATGACCTTTAACATTTATTGCAAATGATTTATGCAGCGTTCTTGGAGCATTTACGCTCGTGACTAAAAAGACCTGTTCGAGAGAGGACTCCTCGTGCGCATACTCGGCATGTGTAGGTTGGCCCCTGCTGGGCGCTATTTTTCGGAACTATTAGTTTACTAGTTGTTAACTCAATTTAACATGCTTTTTTGTTTTTTGGGATGGTCACACTATGCACCTTACTTTTTTCTAGGGTTCCGAATCCAAAGGGCTAAGGGACCCTATTAATAAGACTCCACTGTCCGTCAGTCTGTCTGTCTCGCTGTCTGTTACCAGGCTGTGTCTCATAAACCGTGATAGCTAGCTAGTTGAAATTATCATACACGATGTATTTCTGTTGCCACTATAAAAACAAATACTGAAAACAGAATAAAATAAATATTTAAAGGGGGTTCCCATACATCAAAGGTTGTCTTAGGGCAGCGCTCGCCATCTAGCGGTCATCGATGTAACCTTCACAGCGCCGGTATCTTGTCGTTAAATGTCGATGTTAACCGCTTCTTGTTGGTTTCTATAGATGGCGCTGTTCTCAAAGTACCTAATCTATCTTGTCTCGATCTTTGTCCAATGTTGTATAGATAATGCTAAGTAGCATTAAGCTCGCCTATATGCAAAACTGCCTGTTTAAATGCAATAAAGGATTTAGAAATAATAATAATATAGATAGAACCCTCCGTGCGCGTGTCCGACTCGCCCTTGGCCGGTTTGTTTTACTTATTTTTTCATTACGTCTATCAAGACGTGAATTGTTTTTAGGTTAGGATTTATTAAGATGTGCATGAAAGTTCTAAATGTAAATTCTTGAAGTATCTATCCAAGGGGCATAGCTGGGCACCGTTAATGAACTTCGTCAATCGCTAATCCGTTACTAAAATATTTAACTTCGTTTAACGTTAAAGCGTTACATTAACGCAAGTTAATGTTAGTCGTTAATCCGTTAACATGCTATGAAAAATTGCATTTTTATACCGTGATTTAGGTACTTATAAAAACTGCTGGTTTGAGTTTTGTGTGTTGCCAGTGGTGACTTATGGATGTGAGACCTGGTCGCTAACTATGGGCCTCATAAGTAGGCTCAAGGTTGCTCAACGAGCAGTGGAGAGAGCTATGTTAGGAGTTTCACTGCGTGATCGAATCAGGAATGAGGAGCTCCGCAGAAGAACCCGTGTTACTGATATAACTCGAAAAATTGCTTAGTTGAAGAGGCAGTAGGCAGGGCACATAGCTCGAAGAAATGATGGCTATTGGGGCGAAAAAGTTCTGGTCTGGTGACCGCTGACCGGACGACGCAGCGTGGGAAGGCCGCCCTCCCAGATGGTCTGACGACCTGGTTACGGTGGCTGGAAGTCGCTAGATGCAGGCAGCACAAGACTGGGAAGCTTTAAAAGCCACGAGGGAGGCCTATGTCCTGCAGTGGGCGTCAAATGGCTGATGATGGGTTTTGTGTCAATAGTTTAGGAACAAATAAAAGACGTGACTAATTGCAGTGCGTAATTAAGTCATCTGGTATAATGTGGATATTCCCCTTCCTGAAAATTAATATGTTGAAGTTCTCAACATATTAATGAAACCAAAGCCCAATTGACTCCAATAATATTAACTAATATTTATTTGTTGGTAACTAATAACTAATACTTTATACTAATAGCTTCGAGAAACGAACACTAGTAAACTTGTAAAAAATATTAGTTCATGGACTTATATTATTAATCTTATGTGTTTCGAGCAATAGGGCCCGTCGTAGTTTAACGCCTGTGCATGCCGCTTTGTGCGTTCATCAACCAGATGCAGGAACCAGCTTGGTCATGTGAGTGCGTCCTCCAGTGATAAGATGCCTCTACCTGTGCCTCTACTCGTCGCGATCTTCCTGTAGCTAAACCAAGCTAAACTCACCAATCGCTTGGAATGCCAAAAGTAATCATGTCACGTTTAGCGCAATCCCTAAAGCGCAAGTAGGATCTTCCAACTCGCCTTTTTGCTTCTGCTATCTCGAATTTTTGATGGCGTCAACGAATTGGGTAAAATGCCGGTACATTCGGCGAATGGTAACGCAGACATTTCTGTCTCTCGTATGTTATTGTCAAGTGAGATTTTCGTTCAAAAACTTTACTGTTATTGGCCTTTTTTGTTTTGGTTTCGCTGGTAAATAAAATAATATTATTTTGCGTATAATAACGAGTCTTCTTTTGATTTAATGATACAAAATATTTGATTAGACGCCACTTTGGGAACTGACAACTGTTAACAGTATAATAACCGATTGTCCGTGTACGAGAAACAGGGCGTTAGTGTTGTGACGACACTTTATGTTAATCAGTTGTTAGAACCTAGCTCTTATTTGGAAGTAAAAGAATGAAAAAACTGTCGTATTTTTTTAATATATATTTATCGAAAATATATTTTCAGAAAAGGCAAGATTAACGTTATTCACACGCGACAATATAACGATCGAGGTTGCAAAGAAATTCGCGAAGGAAAGGCCAGTCCGCTTGCAGTTTCTTCTTTTATGGGTGTTGTCCGGATTGCTAGCTCTATTCCATTGTCTTGATTGCCGGTTTTTTCTCGACGCAGTTCAATACACGTTTAAATCTGTGTTTTAAAAAATGCCATGCCATTTTGACGCGCAATAATACCTTATCTATTGTAGAAATGATAATGAAATGCTGTCAACCCATGAACGCAAGAGTGATGTCTTCGCGATCACTTCAATACCGCGTTGCCCGCAATTTTAATAGACAACGTGTAATTAATACTGTCTAATCACACGAAATTAGCAATGGGCAAAAACTAATAAAAAAAATCACAGATTTCGTGCCTCACACGACTATCGATCACATTGGAAATGAATCCAGTCATAACTGTCATGTGAAGAATGTCGTTCTGCATTTTTGACTTTTTTTAAAAAGGAACCCTTAAACCGATTGTCTTTAGTTTTAGCTCAAATTGTAGCTGCCTAAATTGTGCGTGATAATTTTTTTTCAAACTTTTGATAACATTCTTCGTTTCCAAAATATCGAGGGCCAAAATAAAAAATTTGGAAAAAAAAGTTTTTTTCCCTATTTCGGCCATAATTATCTATTTCCATTTTTTATTTTTTCGAATAATTCTTTTTGCACTTTACAGCTCTTGTAAATACGCGTCTTTTGAGCCTTTTTCGAATGTCATATCTTCACAATTCTCCGAGATATAGGTAAAGGGATCGTACTTTTTCGTGAAATCGGAGCCTACACTGGAGCGAACGAAAAGATATTTCCAATGTCAAAAATGTTTTTTTTTTTAATTATTTTTTTGGAGAAAATAGGAAATAATTTCGAAAGCCAGGGTGTAATACTTTAATTTGGGCTGCTTTAATTAATTTTTAAAGCGAAAAAAATACTCTTAGTGTACGAAACCGGAAGTACGTCATCGCATGGAAGTACGTAATCAACTGAATCTATTAGTAAACCTAAATAATTAGAAGAAAGAAAGATCCCGTTAATATACCCATAGACAAACCAAAAGTAAATATACCTTGTGAAAATTGACACCAAATTTCATGTATCTGTTTATTTGTTTTTATTTTGCCTCCACATTAATTAAAAAGATAAAAAAGTATTTATTGCCTCATCAAAATACAACTTAAAACAAAGTAAGGCTTAACTTGGTAATTAAACAGTTGCAACTCTTCTTCGAGATCATCATCAGCTATTTGACGCCCCCTGCAGGACATAGGCCTCCCTCATGGTTTTCCAAGCTTCCCGGTCTTGTGCCGCCCGCATCCAGCGACTCCCCGGTACCGTAACTAGGCCGTCAGACCATCTGGTGGGGGCCTGCCCATGCGTCGTGCGGCACATGTCGTCACTTTTTCGCCTCAACAGCCATCAGTTCTCCGAGCTGTGTCCCGCCCACTGCCACTTCAATTGAGCAATTCTTACAGCTATATTAGTAACTAGGGTTCTTCTGCAGATCTCCTCATTCCTGATTCGATCACGTAGTATAGCTCGACAGTGATTTAAAGAAACACCCGCACTGAACAAAACACGAAAGTTTTTTCTTCTGAAAAATAAAGCACGAGGTAAAAACCGTGTAAAATCGTCTTTACAATAGACGGCCTCACAGTAATAGCAAGCACATAAATTATTTTACAGTTATTGAGGTTCTGGCACTTAAATTTACAATTAAGAATAAATAAATAAATAACTTCCACACAATACAATCACTTGACCCGGTCTGAAACTAAGATAATTAGGATAATAGAAATTCATTGATATCCAAAATAGTTAAGAAATCATCATCGTCATCATTCGGCCACAAGAAGTAGACTGCTGGACGTAGGTCTCCTCCATGGATTTCCAAAAAGACCTATATACGTCCCGCTGTAGAGCACAAGCCTTCTCTCAGGGAGATGGGCTTAATTACCACGCGTGCCCACCGCGGATTGGCGATTTCAAGCTCTGAGGTATGTAAATAGCTCAGACACTCAGGTTTCCTCACGATGTTTTCCTTCACAGTTAGCTTGTGGTATTGCTACTATAACTTCGCAAGTGTACATAACTTAGAAAACAAAGTCATAGGTACATGCCCGCACACGGATTCGAACCTGGGTCTCTCGCTTCAGAGTCCAATGTTCTACCCACTAGGGTACCACCGCTCCAAATTTTGCTTGAATGTTGACAATTTTTAAACCATTCCATTACAGAGATACAAATAATTTTCTATAAATTAATAGTTCAATCTACCTTTTAAGCTCCGTGATGGCAACATTATAATTTGCTATAATACATGATTATCAGCGATACTTATCGGAATCGGAGTTAAGAAGTATTTACATCTCGCCGATGTCGGTGTCGTGTCGTCTAGTTCAAAGGCGCTTTCACGTTGGGCTCTCACTAATTGTACCCTCGGGAAAGAAATGCTTAACACTCTCCTTCAACCCGCCTTGTTTAGGGGTTTAAGAGAAAAAAATAAACATAGGTAGAGCGCGACTTTGTAGGTTGTGAACTTGTCAAAGACCCGCTACAGTCCGCCCAATTGTAAAGGTGGAATCCCACGATTTACGATATTGCGCACCACCAGGCATGTGTCCGCACCAACCCACCGTGGGAAGACGGTCGCTCGTGGACGTTCGTGGTAACGCGGACATTTGCTGCACGCAAACATCCGCGTCGTTGTTGCCGCCCATTGCGGCTGTCCGTGGTCGTCCACCTAATAGATTTCCACGGAGTGTGATTCCACATAAATCCAGGTTAAGAATGCCAATGACTTTCGATATTTGCATATTCTATGAATAGTTTTCGATGGATGTCCGAAATCAGTGTCATACAGCACCATCTGTTGTCAGATATGCTCAGATTGGATTGTCTAAGAACATGTCTAACACCAGATGGCGCTGGGGTCACACATTGGTTTCCCATGCACAAAACCTTATTTATATTTTCCTTCCCTTATGAATAAAAATGTTTTGAGCATGAAAAACGATAGTTTTTTAGCCGGAGGCTCTATAAGCTCTTTTAAGTAGCTTTAATATGGATGTTCACGAGTTTGGATTTTGAAAGATTATGGAATTACGAACAAACGGCTTAATAGGTTAAGATGGAATTTGACACTCAGATAGGTCATGTTCTTGATTAAAATATTATAGTTTTGCGAGAAAAATTACCCGTAACCGGCGATTATGGGTGCAGCGATGTGGGTGTTGAGGAAGCGAAATAAGTTGTGAGGATCGTGGTATATATTTTATAAAATATAATATTCTAATTGGTAATAATGCTGACGTTTGGAACAGCCTTCTCCCTGAGAAAGAAAAATAAAGTAATGGGGGATTAATTTTTCACAGCCGTACGTTTTTTGGTCGCCGGAGTACTTGTCCAACTCGTGTCGAAATCTTTACTCCGCAAACCAGTTTTTGACAGTTTCACACTTTTTGCACATCTTGTTGTACAGTAAATAACTTGGCAAGAGTTTTGCGTCGTCGCGGAAAAAGTGTTGCTCGGTTTTTGTTACGGAAAAAGAATAAACAAACCTTTTTTTGCTGTCGCTCTCTCGACACAACGAAGTCACTGGAAAGTCCTGTCCATTAAGCTTAGTAAACTCCTTTGATACGTAAAATGTTATATTTTTGCGAAGAAAAAATGTGTGCTTCATATATTCCCTTTATTTTGTTATTGCGGTATGGAGCGAATATAAATGAATGAAAAGCGATGAATAGAATTCGACGGGAGCGAGCAATGTGATCAAACCTAGGCGTTGGACATAGAGAAAGGATGTGGGGCGAGGGCGCGGTAAAGACGCAACGCGTTGTATAAAGTCATAGACAACAGAGCGATCACAGAGTAAGGACTGATCTGTGACTCTATACAATGCGTCACGTCTTTTCTGTGCCCCCGCCCCACGTCCTTTCTATATCGTATACACTATGGGCTGTTTATGGTTCACAAGCATACGATTTCTGATTGGAGATTTTATTACTTTACTCAACACAGGCTTGCACGTTTGATAGCAAACGAAACCGAGGTCTGAGATGATAAATTGGAAAGTTCATAATTACCAAGTGCCAACGAATTTACATCCATAGCACGTCAGTAATAACACAGTCCACTTCTCCGGCGAAAATTCCTTGATTTCATAGGCAGCCTTGTATGCCGTATGCATGAATATTGCATTTCCTAATTAAAGCTGTCCGGTCTACGGGACCGGATGGACAAGTTTCCGGATCTCATATTGAGAGTCGTGGGAGCGGTTGTGAAGCTCATTTACTAGAGAAAGTTATGAAGTTGATAGATGCGGGGCGAGTCTCTAATATGCACAGTTCTTCGATAGAGTCGTAATAGTACAGTAGTGGCTATTTCATCGACACTATTGGTAGTCTAGTAACCGATCGCATTCCAATGGTATAGCCCGTGTAACTTAATTTGGCACCTCGCGCGATTTGATCTACTTCGCGAGAGATGCCTATTCAATTTGCGCGAATTATACCATTGGAATGACATTGTACTGCTATTGCTGAGTAGATTACCAAATAGAGGCAAATAAACACTATTGTCGTGCTTAAATTCTTCCATAAATTGAAAAACTACGTGTGTAATTAGACTCTAGGGCCTGGGTTCCGAACCTAATCACCCTCCTGCAGGGGTAAAATGGTTATTCTGCGAGGGTAATAGTCTGGTAAAAATGGCAAAATACGCATTCTCGCTCTGAAAAAATGCGTGACTATCACTGTATTTATTAACAGGGGATAAAAGCAGTTTCACTAAAAGGTTAGATCTTAAAGCCCCTTAAGACAAGGCTCGTTCGGCGCTCGACGCGAGACGCAATTGAGAAGCAGTGAGCCGGCATGTCTCATTACTGCAGATAGAGACATCCGCAGTAAGAGCGAGTTTAATTGAATTTAATTGCACTGAGCTCGTGGGGGCGCTTCGGTGATTATGGCAAGATGCGTCATGAGTGCTTTGCAGGTAGACAGGAGACTAGATCGTGAGCATTGTTGAAGGACTAGCAATTGATACAGAAAGATTTTAGTATGTAATATTATAAATGTAAAAGTTTGTGAAGATGTTTGAATGTTTGTTACTCAATCACGCAATAACGGCTGAACGGATTTAGATGAAATTTGCTATGGAGATAGTTTGAGTCCCGGGGAAGGACATAGGATAGGTACTTTTCATCGCAAAAATTACTCATTCCATGCGGACAAGGTCGCGGGCAAAAGCTAGTATAAATAGATATAGGTTTCTCTTACACTAACAATCTGGGCCCCAATTCATTAAACTACAATTCAGGGTTTACTGTGACAGTTCAATCAGTGACAGTTCAAACCACAGATTAACAGACAGGCAGACTCGGCTGCGCAATGTACATCGAATTGTCGTAATAAATGAGGTCTTTTCAATGACAGCTGCCAGTTGAGTTTCATTAAAAAAACTAGATGGCACTGCAAGGAGAACAAATGTCATCATACGTTTTAAATGTTGTACATCGTTATTAATCTGTGATAATCTAAACATCTCTCCTCTCATCAACGAAACAAGCGAGCAACGTGACAGAAACCACAGAGAAGGTACAGTGATGTCATATCAATTTTGACATATTATTTGACGTCAGCACCATCTATCGGTAACTTGCGGTACTGTATTTTTTTTTTAATGACGCTTTGAAAAGCCTTCATTGTAGTTTTAACGTGTCTCAGCACGGCACTCGAAGGTATATTAATATTTAGGTCTATTCAATCTTACCTTATATTATGTATAAGTATATTGTAAATTGCATTTCTACTTTTTCCCCCTCTCTTCTTTGCACGCCTACCAATCTTCCTTCCGCCTCCTGTGGTTGACTGGTAGTAAATGCTTATGGCATTAAGTCCGTCGCATTGTACATTAGGCTAAGTGCAATAAAATTATTAAATAATAATAATAATAATGAGTATTTTGAGCCGAAAAAATTTAATCACGAAATAGTTTGGGATGCGGACTGCACTTCTGTTATAAACGTGTCAGTTTCAACAACAAAGCCACTTAGACTCCGTATTTTTTTTTGTAGTTCAATCTAAGCCTCTATGTTTTTCCTAGCCTAACTTGGGCCTCATCACAAGCGGCCTATATACGGCCCACTGTAGGGCACGGGCCTTCTCTCAGAGAGAGAGAGTATGGGCTTAATCACCGCGCGTGCCCACCGCGGATTGGCGATTTCAAGCGCTGAGGTATGTGAATAGCTCAGACACTCAGATTTTCTCACGATGTTTTCCTTCACCTTTAGCGAGTCAATTGTAAATCTATTAAATACTAGCTGTTGCCCGCGACTTCGTTCGCGTGGTAATTTTGATGTGTATTTTTCCGGGATAAAAAGTAGCCTATGTGCTAATCCAGACTATAATCTATCTCTGTGAAAAATTTCATCCGGATCCGTTCAGCCGTATTATTATTAGTATTATTAGTATTAATATTAGTAAGGATATGCTAATATGTAGCATTCGCACCAAAGCGAAAGTCTACCCATTCAATTATCTGCCTCGAATAGTCTAGCTGGCTAGTAGGAAGCCTGACATAGTTTTTGAAATGAAATGTTGAAATAAGTGTGACAGTTGTTTTCATTTTAATAACGCTTCAGATATGAAGCGCTGGTACTTTCTTCTATTTAATGGACTTAAAACATGCTCTGTTACCGTACGACGATGAGGAACTTGCAAAAAAAAAAGTCCTACATACTTAAGATCACGCCTGCATCTCAGAGGGCTAGGCAGAGAACAGAGTTCGCCACTTGCCACGACGCGAACAGCGACAGCGACAGCGAACGAGATTTGTCAGGTGTCACTGTGTGTCCTGTGCCGTGACTTTGCTGTACTCAGTCGGTGCATTGTACATAAACTTTCTAGAAAGAGAGAGGAAAAGAGAAAGAGAACGAGACAGTAGAAAAGACTAGTTCTTGTTTTTGAAGTAAAAACTTCTTCAGGCGCACTTTTTCTGAACAGTAAACGAAACTGAAACGCTGATGGTGCTGAAGGCGCTGAATCGCATATACTCGACTGCAGTCAATCGGTGACGCTGAATCGGATATACTCGACTGCAGTCGGTCGATGACGCTAAATCGGATAACTCGACTGCAGGTGGACGGTGACGCTGAATCGGATATACTCGACCACAGTCGGTCGATGACACTGAATCGGATATACTTGACTGCAGTTGGTCGGTGACGCTGAATCGGATATACTCGACCACAGTCGGTCGATGATGCTGAAACGGATAACTCGACTGCAGTTGGTCGGTGACGCTGAATCGGATATACTCGACTGCAGTCGGTCGATGACGCTGAATTTAAATTTGACTGCGGTTGGTCGGTGACGCTGAATCGGATATACTCGACTGCAGACGATCGGTGACGCTGAATCGGGGATAATCGGCTTCAGTCAGTAGGTGACGCTGAATCTCGTATGCTCGGCTCTACTCGTCAGTTAAATTTAGAAAATCACACAACGTTTACACTTTGATCGTGTGATTTATTTATATTTTTGGACACAACGAACAGGGCGTTAAACATATAAAATTACAAAGTTCTTATCGAAATGGAAGTTTAGTCCAGCCTAACTCCCTTCATAAGTACTGTAACGATTCCTCTTTATAGAAGCTGGCTGGCAGAGCCTTCTAGTCTTATTTTGAATATTTTGAAGGGAATCGTTACTTTTTGTTTTAGAAGTCAGTCGATCCCCAGCTAGGCTAGGGAATCGATGAAAAAGACTATAATAAAAAATATATTGCCCGTAATCCGCGTTTTAATAAAATTGCGTATTACAGTACACACCCTCTTTTTTATATTTCCATTGAAATGAAAAAGCAAAGGAAGTTTATTTCTACCAAGGGAGAGCTTTCAAAGCCAAAACGTCTTTGGTGTAATTGTGAAGGCGGCTCGGTTTAAGAAATTCCTCCGCCAACTTAAGAACTCTCGAAATACATGCCGTTCCAAAAACACTTGTGCTGTATCAAACAGTTAAGAAGACAGATAAACTAATTAGTCTGCAAACAAGTCTTGGGACTAGTGTTGGACTAAAACAGAAGGTGCTGCATTGCCAAAGTGACATAATATTTATTATTGCGGGCTACCAAAAATAAAAGCAACAATTTAGCTTATGTGGGTGTCATCATCATCATCAGCCATTTGACGCCCACTGCAGGACATAGGCCTCCTTCGTGGTTTTCATAACCATGAGGGGTTTTGCCACAATCGCCACGCTTGGCAGGCGGATTGGCGATCGCAGTATGCGGTTGGAATCTCAGGAAGACGCTGCTGCCCGTCTCCTGGCAATTGATTTCATTAGTCGCTTTCTACGACATCCACGGAAAGAAATGGAGTGACGCTATTCTTAATCGGGCGCCACACAGAATTTGTACAGGTTGCTTGGTGCCAATAAAACACAAGAAATAATCAACCACGCGCTGCCGGTGTCACGCTCAGGCGCAGAGTGGCTCGGCTAGCCCCCGCACGCCGCACCCCTCCACCCGCGCTCGCCACACCAACATGCGACGTATTTTTATTATACATTACATCTACCTTTTACAAAATAAGATAAAATTCACTTTTAATTATTCACTGAACCAAATTAAAACTCTTTTGTTATTATTCCACTCACTATTAATTAAGGGTTTAAATTCTTTAAGTAATTGTTAATTATCTTATGCAATCATCATTATTATACTTTACATTTAAAATTACAGAACCTATTCAACAATTTTCTCGCTAACTGCATTATCGGGATTGTCTGAATTTTGATCCGGGTACACCTTCCACTGTCCTTCAACCCGTTTCAGGTGAACTATATTTCTACGCAGACGTTGTCCACTGTCGTCATTTTCCAATTCTACATCACCGCCGTTCTTATTGATCACCGTGTGTCTTTCATCGTTAAACGTTGCAGTCAGTTTGTTGTCCCTGGTCATATTCTTTACGTACACTTTCTCACCAACTCCAATATCAGATTCTGTAGCATGTCTCTTCTTGTCCGCGTATTCTTTTCCTTTCGCTTTTAGTTGTGTGTCTCTATCCTTCGTTTCCAGATCGACATCGGCAAATTCTATATCTACGACAGAGGGCAACTTGTCTCTAAACTGACGCCTATAAAAAAGCTCCGCTGGAGGTTTTCCTGTGACAGAATGGGGGGTGCTATTATACATAGTTAGGTACTTAAGCAGGTCATCCTGCCAATTTGACTTTTGGCTTTGGCTGATCCGAAGTCTTTTTAATATGTCGCGGTTCTGTCGCTCAACCTCTCCGTTTTGCTGTGGCCAGTAAGGGATACTATGGAACAGCCGAATACCAAACTCTTTGCAAAAATTTGTGAATTCGGCGCTGGCAAATTGAGGACCATTGTCAGCGGTGATGCTTACTGGTGCACCTAGACGTGAAAATATCTCTTTGAGTATTCCTACCGTGTGTGTAGTATCTATAGATTTAGTTATTTTCACTTCTTTGTACCGACTAAAATAGTCAACAATAACCAAAAGATGATGGCCACTAGGTAATGGACCCATATAGTCTATAGCCACGTCAATCCAGGGTTGCACTGGAAGTTCCCGCCTACGCATAGGATTCGGAGGATTTGGAGCGGAGACCAAGGTGCAGCCTTTACAAGATCTTACATAATGTTCCGCGTCTTTATCAATTTTTGGCCACCAGACTTTGGAACGTAGCCTATTTTTCATGGCTACGATTCCGGGGTGACCTTCATGAGCGGCTGCTAGCACCATTGCCCTCAAAGTGGAAGGCATCACGATTTTGTTTCCTCGTAGAAGCAAGTCATCCTGAAAGCAGAGTTCATGTTCGAAGATCTTGTAATTTTGAACACCTTGGTCCCAACTGTTATTGTAAAGCCCATTTCTGACCAATCCCAGTTCTCGATCACCCTCGCAAGCACGTTTCAAGTCACTTAGTGTAATAGCCGTGGGAAGGGATTGATCAACAACTAAATTGATATAATTGTCGTCATCAAACGGGTGTGGTGGACGGTTACTACAAGCCAATCTCGAGAGAGAATCAGCGATGTTTTTCTTACCCGGGCTGTATATAATTTTGAAATTATATGATTGTAGCCGTAACACCCAGCGCTCGATTCTTGCACACGGTCTCGAATTGGGACCAAATATCACCTCCAAAGGTTTATGGTCACTCACTAGTTCAAAACTATCCTTCCCAAACAAGTACATATCAAAATGTTCAACTGCCCAGACCAACGCGAGGGCCTCTTTCTCTGTCTGGCAGTAACGTTTTTCGCGGTCTGTTAAACTTTTATTGCCATATGCTATTATTCGCGGCCCATTTACATCATGCTGCACAAGCACGGCACCTAACCCAACAGGACTAGCATCTGCAAAAACTTGTGTTCTGTCATCCGTGTTGTAATAGCCCAACGTAGTAATTTGAGTCATCGCCCTTTTCAAGCCCTCAAATGCTTTTGCCTGTGTATCATGCCAGTACGAAGTTATGTCAGAACCCTTTGCTAGTTTTAATCTAAGTAGTTCGCGCAATGGCTCAGTCCATGTCGCAAGATTAGGGATCCATTTACCGACATAATTCACTAGCCCCAAGAAGCTTTGAACTTCCTCGATTACGTTGGGTTCCCTGAAAGTCTCGATTGTTTTTATGTATTTGTCGAGTGGTTTAACCCCGTCAGCCGACAATTGATGTCCAAGAAATTCAATCTGTCTTACTCTTAAAACGCATTTATCGTCATTTAGCAAGACATCGTTATCTTTTAAAACCTGCAAGGTTTTTTTCAGCCTTGTCTCATGTTCAGTCTCGTCGCTGCCGAATACAACGATATCATCGATAAAGTTTACTACGCCTGCGCATGGCAAAAGCAATCTCTCCAAGTTTTTTTGAAAGCATTCCGGAGCGCATGAGATACCAAACATGAGACGTTTGTAACGAAACAATCCGTGGCTGCAAATAAAGGTAGTGATATGTCTGCTATTTTCATTCAATTCTAGCTGATGAAAGGAATCTTTAAGGTCCAGCTTAGAAAACATTTTGGCATTCCGAAATTTGGGGAGCAGCTGCTCCATAGTAGGCAATGGGTACTTCTCTCTAATAATAGCTAGATTGGCTCGCCTCATATCCACGCAAATTCGAACATTCCCATCTCCCTTGAGAACAGGTACTACAGGCGAAATCCAATCGGATGGCCCGTTAACTGGCTCTATGATATCGGTATCGATTAACTCTTGGATTTTTTTATTTATTTTGCATTCAAGGGGAATGGGAACTCTTCGACAAGGTTGAGCGACTGGTTTTACGGAGGTATCGATAGGAATATGAATTTGGACACCTCTAAATTTAGGAAACGTACCATCAACTGCGTTTACGCTCAATCCTACTTTTAGGACTCCGAGTTTAGTCGCAGTATCTTTTCCGAGCAAATTCCTTTTGCCATTTTTTACGACGTAAAACGTTGTTTTATCCAATTTGCGTCCGTTACAGACTGTTATAGTCGAATCAAAAGATCCTAGTACGGTAAGAGGTTCGTGACTACCGTAAGCCATAAATTTTTTATCAGGATTTTTAACTTGGTTCTCGACACGAACACCACTTGTCTTTAGAATTTCCCATGTCACGTCACTGATAATATTGCACCTGCTACCAGAGTCTACTAGCATATCAATTTGCACGTCACCCAGAGTGCATGTTATGGTATCATCACCGTCAATATGAAATATGTAATCAACCTCTTCAGCAGGCTTAGTTTTAAATTTCTTTGCGGCAACCGAAACCTTAGAGGTCCCTACATCATCGATTTTGCGTTTCTTCGCTCTAGTCCTACAGCAAGTGCGAAAATGGCCCACGAACCCACATTTGAGGCATTTTTTATCACGAGCCGGGCAACCTTTGCTGTCACTAGGATGGTCTCCCCGGCACCGAGAACATGGCGTAAGATTGGTCCTTCTCTTGGTAGTTTCTACTTGGTTCACTAGCAAATCTTTTGTAGCTCTCAGCGTATCAAAGTTATTTAATTGTCGTTGAACAGTTTCTAAAGCATTCGCTTCCAAAATGATTTTGTCAAGCGTGACGTCATCTCCGAGAGTTAGGATTTTTTTTCGCAAGTCTACAGAATTACATTTTTCGGTAATTTGGTCAATCATCTGCTCTTCGGGAGCAGTGAACTTACATTTAGAGCATTGATGCCGGAGTTTAACAAGGTATTTATCAAATTTTTCTCCGCTTTCTTGTTTAATGAGCCTAAACAAATGGCGTTCGTAGACACGGCTTTGTTTTGGGGCAAAATAGTCATCTAATTTGGAAACCGCCACTGAGTAAATATCAATGCCTTCAACGGCCTCTTCTACATGTGCACCAGGGATGTTGTAGTAGATTTCTTGTAGGGATAGCCCGCCCATATGCAAGAGCATAGCTCGTTTTGCCTCTGGCCTTATGACATTTGTAGCTACCAAGTACAGTTCTAGACCTCGTTTCCACTTTTCCCAGCGTAAACCGACCGAAGCCGGTTCACCCTCGCAGTCCAAGAACTCCAATGGGGGTACTTGTGCCATTTTGGGACTACCTGTGGAGGAGTAGTTGTTTTTGTAGGTACCGTTCTGATTTTCATCAAACTACCTCTTGATCTTTTTGGCTTTTGACATTTGTCAACTTTAGGTATAACAAAACCCCGCAGGTTTCCTTCGGCACAAAAGATCATCTATAGGTACCGTTCGATCATACGAACTACCTCTAAAATTCAGCTATAAGCCCGATTGTTGCCAGAAATAAAGTTCGTAACTCCCAAATTCTAGCAAAACGAAGGTTCTGTAATCGAAACTTGTAGGTATATACTTATAGCCCGTGCAATAAAGGGAAAATGCTACAAAGTTATCTTAACTAAGTACCTAACCGCGACCTTATAACTCACAACAAAAGGGGTATTTTAGCTGTCTGTGATTGTAACGCACCTTTAGGTACCAATCAATACAACAGGACCAGTCTAGAATCCCTAGCACTGTAAGTAGCTAGGGAGATAAGTAGGTAAACAATTTCTCGAGAATTCTTTTAGGTTATTTCTTGTGGAGTCGAACTACAATTAAGCGGCTTTGATCTTTGTTTACATGCCCATTAGGTGGTAATCTAACTACGATATGCCTAGCCAAGAAACGGCAAATGATTTGAAACCGGTCAAGTTTGATTTACCTCTTTTCACAAATTGTTATTATGATTTTATATTCATTGGTACATACCTCAGTGGTTTTAGTCACTGGCACTTTTTAATCCTGGCAGGGTCGCCACATGTACAGGTTGCTTGGTGCCAATAAAACACAAGAAATAATCAACCACGCGCTGCCGGTGTCACGCTCAGGCGCAGAGTGGCTCGGCTAGCCCCCGCACGCCGCACCCCTCCACCCGCGCTCGCCACACCAACATGCGACGTATTTTTATTATACATTACAGAATTATGTGGGTGTAATTAATGATTATTTTAGATTGTCTTGCTTAGAATAAAAGTAAACGCCGCATTAGTATTGTACATTGTATATTGTCTGTGGTCAGTTGACACTCTTGTGATTCTGAGGTCATTTTTTGGGTTGATTTTTGTGTTTCGCGTGGAGTGAAAAAGTGTAAAATTAATCTGTGGTACACCACAAACGTCAACACAACAATTTCGTGTGCGCATGAAAAAATAAAATAAATCAGACCAGAGAATTTTTTCACTACCTATGTCACAGATTATCACGTAATATGTTCTAGAGTAGACCTAGGTTTACTGGCGTATCCTTAAATGTGACGTCATTAGCTATTTAAGTTAATATGGCGGACCTAGGAATTTCGTAGATTTTAATTATCGTAATAATTATCAGTCCCGCTCTTCATAAAAAATTAGATGCATATTTCGTATTCCACAATTCAATTCTTATTAAATAAATACATAATTTTAGTGATTTTCAATTACTGTCGTCATGCCTATTATTGGTGAAAGTAATCAGTGGAATCTTTACGTAAACGTTGAAACTGAAGATTACGTTTTGTCCACAGTCACTTTTAACTGTGTACAAAACGTAATCTTCAGCCACGCGTGTCGTGTTATGAATAAACTGCACTTTCGCGGGAAGGGCGCTCTTGGGGTAGTCTTTGGGGAAAACTAACGACAGCCCGCTTTTTTGGCATTTGTAGGTATTATAGTCTCTAGTTTCGTAAGTAAATAAAGATTATTTTAGATTGAAATTTTGCGCCCACATGTCACCGATAGATGTTAAGTCCGATACTTGTAATGTATTACCATTTTTACGAAAGAGCAAATAAAAAAAGTTGTTGTAAAGTTGTATCGGGTCTCTTGTTTCTCCAATTCTCTTTAGTTTGCTTATATCTACTTATACACCTTTAGTTGTCAACACGTAAATAATTTACTGTGTTGAAAACTTCATAATAACAAAAAAGTGTGTGTCATTATGGCCACACAAAATAAGCTTAAACTGATGTGAATATCTAGATGATGACTGTTGCCTACTATATGTGTCGTGGACCCAAGCGTGATGGTAGGTACAGTTTAGATCACTATTCAGAAGAAATCCCCAGAAGCAGTCAGTGCCACCTAGTGTTAAAAATTAGCGAACTATAGTTTCTTTACTTACACTAGCACCACTGCTTAAATGTCACTTAAGTCGCCAATAAAAAAAATAAAAAATTCAATTGACTTTTGTATGAAGAATTTTAGTTAAATGCTGTTTAAGACGCGTTTTTTTGTCTTTATCGATTTGTGTCTCAAGTGTTTAGAATGATGACCGCTGTCCACGCAGTGGAATACCCGCAGCGGCTGTACGTGGGTTTTAATTCAATAAGCACCACGTATACTAACTAGGTAGTTGGCTGGTCGCCAGAAAGCGGATTTCTTCGTTTCGTTAGCCGGCGGCGCATTGATTTATTAATTTGCTACCAGCTCCGGAGGCTCATTGAATGTTGCGCGATTTATTTAGGGAGTTTTGAGAAGTTTTCCCGATCCGACTGGACAACGACGATGGTTTCGTAGATACCTCGATTTATTATCGTGCTGGGTTTCACTCAAGAACCGTAATAGGTGAAGAAAAGGAAGAAAAATACAGTGATAGTGATAGTAACAAAAATAACCATTTCCACTGAACACCACGTAACCAGGCAAGGGCATTACGAACAAGGAAATACAGCCAGAGGTCATTTGTACCAGTCGAATACGGCGGGCTCCAGTGGGAATCGAACCGACGACCTCTGTTTTGTCAGTCAAGCGTGCTAACCGCTAGACCAGCGAGGCAGTCGAGAACGAAAATAGCCGTTAAGATCTTCACGGAATAACTGAAATTGAAATAAAAAAAACGTTTTTCAACCACACACAACACACATAAAAACTTAAAAGTAATAAGATCGATAAAAGTCTGAGAACACACTGATAGTAAGAGATAACAATAATTAAATAAATCTTATGGTGGAGAATATGTGTTACCGTGGCGAATTGACCAAAAAATAATAGGCCGGCCAAGTGTGCATAAGACTCACGCATGGAGTTCCGTCCATCCAGGGATGGATGGATGTTTGTCTCAGACACTCGAGTTTCCTCACAATGGCTTCCTTTACCGTTGGCTAGTGGAATTGTCACTACAAAGAATTTCGAATTTTTACAAATTTAGTGACGTCACCACCATTGTTGTCGACGTTCCAAGTCAAAGATTTGTAAAACATGTAGCTTGCATTGTTGAGCAGAGTTTCACCGATTTCTGAATCTGTACAATATATTTCCGATAAATATATGAAGTACTCACTCGTGCAATTTGGCGTAGGTTTCAGTTGCCACTAGTTGTGTATAGTGATGGGCGAGGAAAATATTCTCAGAGAATGTTGTCGCACAACACGAGCTCAAAAACGCGAATTCTTAACTTAATTCCGGAATCACTTACTTGATTTTTCGTTGGAAGAGTCCGACCAGGTTTCACTCTAATTTGAAGAGCTTATACATAGAGACGGAGCTCGCATCATCGGTTGCTGGTCTCTGGTCGGACTCTTCCGACATAGAATTAAGTGATTCCGGAATTAAGTTAAGAATGTGTAGCGCTTACGAAAGTTTTAGCTTAGCATAACATACATTTTAATACAACATAAATAGCTAATTACAAGTCTACACCAACGTAGACTTATAAAATAAAGTGGACGCATTCGATGTGCAGTTTTTTATACATATGTAAATGTTTCAAATAGGCATACTAGTCTTAAAAAGCAAGTGAGTCAACGCACTCATTGCCTCATTCAGACTGATATTGAATAAGTAAAGATTAGTTATATTAGCACGCACACAGCACAGGTATTTCTCCTGTAAAATTTGTTGATCCAAATTGAGCATGCCAAATCGCTTTATGTCACTGACGTCATCGGGCTGATGCACGTTTTCTATTTGTGTTCAGTATAGTTTTCATGCAGAAACATGGCTGCTGAAACAAAACTACTCTTATCGGTCACAGAATAATTTAATGTCGTCCACTAGTGTGTGCATGACGAGATATTATTTCAAATCCAAAAGTATGTGCATTTTCATTAATTTGTAGGTTTATCAGCCCCGGACAAAATAATATAAGGGTATTATCGGTTCTCGGTCTAAATCAATACTCAGACTTCCTCTTTTCCCGTAATAGAAGATCAGTGGTTTTATTTACTTTTTAAGTCTTTTGATCTATCAGAAAAGTGTTATTTCAAACATAGTTTAAGTTCACAGTTACAAATCGTCCACTTCCTCAGAGGACCTGCAAGGTTTCCTAGTGCAGGGCTCACTGTTATGTATTTTTGGCAAAACTGATTGTTAAGTAAATAAAACAATTTTCATTTAACATTTTCATCACGCGACAATATTCTCGGAGAATATTCACCCCGCCCATCTCTAGCTGTGTATGGCTGACAATATTGGCCTTTGTTTTACTTAAACATAAACATTTACATACAGGCACACACATTGCTTCTGGCTCCACACTAGGATACCCAGTGTCGTGGGAACCAGAAACAGCGACATCCCAAACGTGGAAACTTCCAAGACCTGGGGTTTTCTTTTTGTTCCCAGCCAGGATTCGAACCCGGCACCTCCCGCATGGTAGGCAGATGCGCTACCGCTGCGCCAAAGGAGGCGTCAATATACGAGTACAATAACTCGGTATGTATACAGGATACTCCGTTTCTGTAACACGTTAAGATCTCTATTGGAGCGTTTATAATCTCAGCTAATATAATTGCCTATTAGCCATTGAATTATCTTACCGACACGGTGTAGCTAGTAAGGCAGGTTATCCCTAGGTAGGTATGTATCTGCTTAATTGTGTTGGATAGCCTTGTATTTTAACCTGTTTATTTATTGGAAGCTGACACATGAGCGACGGCCATCACTGTCGATGTGTATACAAATGAAAGAGAAGTACACACATCAAAAAAAGTTTGCGATCACTTTGAAAAACTGAAATCTTTTTTGTTACTGTAGATTATATTATGATTTTTTCTTCTTTTTAGATTTTTAGATTCTTTATTTTTAAATAAAGAATTAGAACACAAAACAATGACACCGTTCAGTTGTTTTTTCATATTAAAAGGCTTTCAGTCCTAGCTTACGCTCATTCAGAAATCTGATTTAGTCAATTATAACCGATTCAAGATATTTTTTGCGGAAAGTTGTGATTGAAAAAATGCCAAGAGGATTATCAGAGGTTTTACGAGCAAGAATAGTGACTTTGAGGGAAGAAGGATACACCACGAGAGTACTAGCACGCAGACTTGCTATATCCCAATCCTGTGTCGTGGCTACGTTGCAGAGGTACCACGGAATGGGGAATTTAGCTGACCGACTCCGCAGCGGTCGCCCAACTGTTTTGACAGCTGCCCAAAAGCGCTATATTACCTAGATTGCTGGCAGCCCGTGATCCAACAATCAACGCCACTAAAATAAAAGCAGAAGTCAGGGCCGCCTCTGGGCTTGAAGTTAGCACGCAGACCGTTCGAAATTGCTTGCACCACGCTGGATTACGAGCACGGAGGTCTTGGCGAGCTCCGCTCAATTCCCGGCAACGTCAACAACGAAGGCTAGACTTCGGCAAAATGAAGAAGGTGAGGAAGAAAACATTTGGCAAAACTGTCTCTTCGTTGACGAATCCCGAATCAGCACTCATCCAGATAACCGACGTGTCCGTGTCTGGAGAAGACCAGGCGACCGTGAAAGACAAAGAACTGCCACTGGAACAGTTCAGCAACGCGGAAAATCGGTGTCCTTTTCGGGTGGCATTATGATTGGAGCTAGAACGCCTTTGATCCCGTATCGGGGCTACATGACAGCAGACATGTACAAAGCAGTTGTTATTGATGATATCGTCAGACCATTCCGAGTAAACCATGGGCACCAATTTGTACTGGTCGATGATAATGCGCCCGCACATCGAGCTCAACGAGTCAATGCTGCTCTTCAAGAATACGATATCACACGTTTAGACTGGCCTGCCGGCTCGCCCGACTTAAACCCAATAGAGCACGCGTGGGATGCTCTTAAACGAGCTGTATGGAACCGTGAGCCACGTCCCCAGACAGTTCCAGAGCTCAGGGAAGCCGCTATTGAAGAATGGGATAGGTTACCCCAGGAAATGCTGGATAACTTGATCCTCAGCATGCCCAGGAAGATCTCCGCATGTGTTCGCGCCAGGGGAGGAGTTATTTTATATTGAATTTAACCTTTTAATAATAAATTGTTGTTTAACTTTAATTAAACAGTATTTTTCTTTCTAGGAAATTTCTATCACAATTACATTATGATTAATGGCTCAATTTTTTTTAAATAAATAATAAAATATAGTTTTATAGTTTAATTTCAAACAGGCTATTCCTATTTAAAGAAAGCATACAACATAGATTTTTTCTTGATAAAGTTAAATTTAAAGAATTATAGGAGCTTATGCTATTGATCACAAACTTTTTTGATGTGTGTAGTTAAGAGCGCCTCTGAAATTCAGGGAAAGAAATGGATAAATAGCTGATAAAAAATATAACTAAACAATGTTTTTAGGTATAATGTGATAAGTTACTTCTTTTAATTGTATAGGTCATAAAGTTGAATAAATTCCAGATATTAGTGGACATTATATTCTTTTTGTTGCACTAACCCGTGCTGAATTTAGCCTCTAAATAGGTTTTTAATACTCACACACAGTTTATCTAATATATAAAAATCTCGTGTCACAGTGTTTGTTATCGAACTCCTCAGAAACGGCTTCACCGATTTGTTATTACATTTTTTGTGTATATTTGGTGGGTCTGAGAAATGGTCGCAGGGTAATTGAATCGTGTGATTTTAAAACGACACATGTCCTTTCATTACAACTTTGCAGGAAATAGAAAAAACTGTTTTATTCAAATACTAATATCTACAACAGCAATATTTTAGCATATCATATTGATTTCTGTATGAATAAACTACAATTTTTTTTCTAATGTAAATCAATAGGTAGGTGTAAATAATTTAATTAAAAAAAATGGGCAAGTGTTATTTTAAAAACACATGTGACTTGTGTTGTTTTAAAATCACACGATTCAATTAATATGTCAAAATAACGTTTGCCGAGTCAGCTAGTATATATTTATATAGCTATAAAAACCTCGCCATCAGTTCTGCGTGCTATGTGCCCCGCCCACTGCCTCTTCAACTTACTAATCCGATGGAACCGAAAAGTTCTCGAATGGAGACCACATAGCAGCAAGCGCAGCGTAGGACGCCCAGCCACAAGATGGACAGATGACCTAATCCAAGTGGCAGGAAGGCGCTGGATGCAGGCCGCTTCCAACCGGTCTTTTTGGAAATCCATGGAGGAGGCCTATGTCCAGCAGTGGACTTCTTGTGGCTGAATGATGATGATGATGATGAAAAACCTCGTCGCGTGTGAGAGTATGCTAAGATATGTCCTCTAGAAGCCTTTGTAAAAGGTTGATACAAAAAATAACATGTACTCGGAAAATGCTCGAACGCACTCCAAGTCTGCATACGTTCAATGTAATGCAGTGTACAAAATAAAAGGACAGAATCACCGCTCAGGTGCCTCCTCGTGAGTTCACATACGATTATTCCATCAAGCCGATTCAAATATGTGTTTAAATTCGAATAAATTCGAAGAGACCCCGTCTAATAATCTACGGGGTAACTTCGAATTTATTCACCGTTTTAAGGGTTTGTTATTACAACTACTAATAGCGTCAAAAAAATCTTAGCCCAAAATTACTTCACTTAGGTACCTAATTGTAAGCAAACAATATCAGTACGAAAAGCCGGCAAAAAACCGGCCAAGTACGAGTCAGACTCGCGCACCGTTATCTATATAACATTTGAATATTTCGACCGTCTACCTGTGGCTGTTATTAATATCGAGCAAAAGAACAGTTGGGAGCCCCCCTTAAATATTTATTTTATTCTGTTTTTATTACAGGATTTGTTGTTAAAGCGGCAACAGAATTATCTGTGAAAATTTCAACTGTCTAACTATCAGGGATCATGTGACAGACGGACGGACGGACGGACAGCGGAGTCTTAGTAATAGGGTCCCTTACACTTTACGTACGGAACCCTAAAAACCTGGCGTCTTGTGGCGCCGAGGTATATGAATAGCTCAGACACTCGGGTTTCCGCACGATGTTTTCCTTCGCCGTTAGCGCGTGGCATTGCTACTATAACTTCAAAAATGTACATAACTTAGAAAACAAAGTCATAGGTACATGCCCGCATTGGGAATCGAACCTGGGTGTCCCGCTTGCGAGTCCAATGTTCTGCCCACAAGGCTACCACCGCTATTTTGGATGCAAAGAAATCAGAGTATTAAAGAAAGAAACATGAACGAATACAGAAATTGCACCGGTTTTGGTTACGCATTGCCATCCGTGTGGCGCCGGATTACGAATAGCGCCACTCCATTTCCTTCCGTGGATGTCGTAGAAGGCGACTAAGGAAATACATTACCCGGAGATGGACAGCACCGTCTTCCTGAGATTCCAACCGCATACTGCGATTGCCAACCCGCCTGCCAAGCGTGGCGATTACGGCAAAACCCTTCATGGCTAGGAAAACCATGAGAGAGGCCATGTCCTGCAGTGGGCGTCAAATGGCTGATGATGATGATGATACGCATTTATACTCCAGGAGCGATTGGGCGCGACTGGCTGCATTGAACTGCACTCATGACACTGGAAACGTGCAAGTCCAGTCACCACAATCGTATTGATAAGAAATTTCCCTTCAAATAACGCTAGCAAATTCAGAATCACGCTGTAGTTGCCTTCTAGTTCGAGCCACGCGATACACGACGCCGACCTTCTATCAGATGGTGATTCGTACTCCAGCTGGCGAGGGTATCGAGGCAAATGAATCGTTCAGTGCGCTTGGACGAGCCCTCTGTGAGTCAGCTCACTCGTTTACCTGCGCGCGTTTAACTGATTTAACTTGGAAATGCGAAGTTTCAACAGGCTCTTGTGTTTTATCACTCGCTGATCGACCGGAAAGAAGCGCGCGCCTGTCTACGCTTGACTTCAATAGTAAATTTGATGAATTAAGGAACAATGGAGAAGTTTGTATGGACCCCATACCCACCTTTGGAGCATTATAAACTACAGGGTGACTTTGAATTCGTTCATCTTATTTTGAGGGAATGTTCTTTTCATTGTGAAAAACTTATGAGTGCTAAACTAATAAATGCTTATGATTCTGTCATAAGCATTTATTAGTTTAGCACTCATAAGTTTTTTAAAAAACTGGCCAACTGCGAGTTGGACTCGCTCACGAAGGGTTCCGCACCATTACCTATACAATATTTGAATATTTTAAGCGTCTATTTGTTGCCGTTACTAATATCGAGCAAAAAACGGCAAAAATCACGTTTGTTGTATGAGAGCCCCCTTTAATATTTATTTTATTATGTTTTTTGTATTTTTTGTTATAGCGGCAACTGCAAATACATCATCTGTGAAAATTTCAACTATCTAACTGTCACGGTTCCTGAGATACAGCCTGGTGACCGACGGACGGATGGACGGACATCGAAGTCTTAGTAATAGGGTCCCTTACCCTTTGGATACGGAACCCTAAAAATAATTGAGTTGGTCGGCGCCCACCATAAGATGCTCAAAACATAGATTTTTATTAATTTTCGGCCTGTTATTGTTTGCCTATGCTAAGGTAAATGAAGTAATTAGGAAACAATTTTTTTTTAAACTAGCACCATTTGTTTCTAAATCATAATTAGAATGTCCCCTTAAAATATAGTGAACCAATTCAAAGTCACCCAGATGTCAATCAATTAAAAAGTATGTATATTTAAATAAATAAAAAAACAATTTGTTTATTCTGTAAAAGGTACACGCAATTTTTACATTAACTCATTTCCGCCAAACTAAATGATAATTCATTGGCAGTTTGACTTACTCTCAGTTTAAAACTAAGTTACTTAAAATACCTAACAAATTATTTAAATTAAGTTTACATGGAAAAGTAAAACAAGATACTTAACATAAGATCAATTTATGGTACTAGTATGGTATTTGAAACACTCAAACATGTACGAACGAATAAATGAATAGATTTGAGGAAGAAGTCATGATTACTTGATTTTTGCGTAAAAGCGCGCTCGTCGATTGGTGAATCCACAAAGGGTTCTGGCACATTTTAATGTCCAATAGCTTTTTTTTTCAGTAAGCTACAAAGTTGCCGTAATGTAAAAAATATACAATTTCAAAGACCTTTCTAATGGTCTCAAGTTGCTACAAGGGTGGGTACGTTATGACTCATCATTCATTTGTGCGTTCTTTACACGTGTCAATGAAAGCCAGCTTTTGATACAGTTGTGTTCACACAAAGGGTTAAAATGCTTTTGCTGGAGCTGTCACTCATGATGATGGGCAGATGGACCGTTCAATATTGACGAGCGCGGGCGTTACAGTGACTAACAATAGGTTGGCCTATCATGAATGGCAGATCAAGGCGTGTTGGTCCAGTCTGGATCTAGCTTATTGCAACTCCCGATCTTTTACAGGCCACCGAATCATCTATCATTTTAAATCATTTATATATGCACCTAAATTAGGGATGCCTTTTTTTTTGGTCGCCTATAAGTACCATATCGTTGGATTGTTTGTTATGAGAAAAATATTATGAGTGTAGGAAGACCATTTTTCGATGTTGGGATCCGTTTGCGAAATATTAAGCTTTGAAGCGCATTTTTTTGTTACAATAGGGCGTCCCCCTCTCCCGGCTAAACGTGAAGAAATTAAGGTCAGTAGCACATGTTATAATGAACTTAAAAAAGGAAAACTTCGTACAAAATCCACTGAAAATTACTTTGATGAAGTTGTTAGTTCTGTTAGTTAAAAGCAGATAAAAGTCCCTTTTTCTACGGAACCCTAAACTGCGCGTGGAACCCTAGACTCCAGTCACGCCTGATGGTGAAGGAAGACGGGGTCTAAGATGTTACTTGTTTGCCTGTTAAGTGCTGGTTTACTTTAAGATAACTTCCACACAACAAAATCAGGATACCCTGTGCTATGGTAACCGGGCAAGGACATCACAAACATGGAAATACCTACATCCAGTCTGAGGCCATTTGTACAAATGTACGGTGGCCCCCAGTGGGAATCGAACCCACGACCTCTGTCTTGCGATTTAAGCGCCTTAACTGCTAGTCAAACGAGGAAGTATAAAAAAAATAATTGCAATACATCAATGTACTTTTCAGGTTCAGTTCTATACTATGATTTCATTGTACTATTACCGTGGACAGATCATTTCTAGCATGTCTTCTAGATTCTGTCAAAGTTACTTGATCACAGTCCACGGATTATTAATACAAATAAAATACACCACGACGGCCCATGACGCGCTAATCCCACGCGCTATTATCGACCTTATCGTCCCTGCAACTCTACATCGAAACTGGGTGCAACCAATTTCGAAAAATAATTAATTTTTTTAGAACTTTTTTATGTAGCATCGATTGTGTCCCAGCAGTGCAAGGGCCTCCTCTTCAGAGTTTGGTAATATTTAAATTCTAAATTTGGTAATATTAACATTTGAAAATGCGTAATTCTTGAAATATGTCGGTTAGAGTCTGTCATTTACAACATAAAAAAATGTTTACTGGAGGCTGTGAGATTGGCGGAGCGAGTAAAGCGCAAATTAATAATATTATGCAAGCCCCGTTATTTAGAAAATAAAAATCTCAGAAAAAAATCATAAAAATTGATTTGTCGCCATCTGCAAACTCCAAACTCCAGGGTGTCTCAAAAATTGCGCATTTTAGAAATAACTCTCACGTCAAGATTTCGGCGAGTAAATTCCGCGTAGAGATCATCCTACCCCGATGTCCCCTCCGAGTCATTAACGCTTCAGCCCCATTGTCCCCCGGGCCGATGACACGTCATTCATCACGGCTCCCCCCGCCCAACCCCGGTCCGGCGAGTTTTTGATAATAAAGGTGTTGCGTTGTTCGCGTAGGATGAAATGGAACGCGACGGAGTGTGGCCATGGTTTTTTTGTGGTCCTTGAGGAGGGCGGGAAAAGTCCAATGCGGTACTATGCACGCGGTTGGAGCAGACGATGACGTCAATCAAATTCTATGCATAAGTTCTGTTTATTTGATCGTTCGTTCTTCAGTTTTCGTTGCACTCTTCCACAACGCTAACTGTGAAGGAAAGCATCGTGAGGGAACCCGCGACTTGGTTGGCTCCGCACGTATTGACTTGTCTTTCCTGTGGGCTAGGCCGACTAAGCTGTCAGGATGGTATAGGTGTTGGGCAAGCCTACTTAATCTAAAATATAATGTCCCAGGCACTGCAGCGTCCTATTGATCTCTTCACCCATCTAGTGTGAGTGAAGGTGCCACAAGACGCTGTATAAAGCATGTGTGCGTGCATGCGTGCGTGCGTGCATGCGTGCGTACGTGCGTGCGTGCGTGCGTGTGCGTGTGTACGTCTGAACATGTTAATAATGTGTGTGATGTGTTAATTACAATGTGTAGCAACCCATTTAGTCTATGACGAGCGCTTGCCATGAGACGGTACACATTTTTCTTCTACAGAATAAAATATATGATATGCTATTCAGTTTCTGGAAGAACTATAGGTTCACAATTTTTTTTCAGATAAATGGATCCAGTGGGCTAACTAGCGCAACCAATGAAAAAAAATCGTATATTCTTTTACAGATCGTATTTGTAAAAAGTGTCTGTCTAGTCCCAGATTCGCGATCCTAGGTTCTTTGTCGTGGGTCCTAAAAATCACTATTAACAACATTGACAGATTGTGCAGACACTTTAAGCAAATTTGATTTGTAAAAAAATCTATGATTGGTTGAAACCTGATCTGGTTGGTTGGAAGAAATTTCTATAGAAATAGGCTCGCCTATGTACTCGTTCTTATTACTTTATTTTTATGCGTAAAATATTTCTTTATAGTGATCTGTCAGGATCGTAGCAAGTGGGAGTCCCTGGTCTCTGCCTACCCCTCTGGGATACAGGCGTGAGTTTCTGTTATGTTATGTTAAATATTTCTTTCTTGTGTACAATAAAGTATACCTAATAATGATTTATTTCTTCGGTGGCTCTAGTTTTACTTTCCGTTTTGAGCCCCATAAGAATACAAAAGTGGTTCATAAATGTCTGCGCCAGACCTTACCAATGTTGGTAGATGGCTTATTGATATCAATTCCAATTTGTATTTACATTACATATATGTAAATTTAAACAAATTAGCATCGTAATCAGAGAAAAAAACCGGCCAAGTGCGAGTCGAACTCGTACGAGGGCTTCCGTATCATTATTTATGCAACGTTTGAATATTTGAAGCGTCTACCTGTTGTCATTATTAATTTCGAGCAAAAAACTACGTGTGATGAATGTGAGCCTCCCTTAAATATTTTAGTGTTTTTAGTGTTTGTTGTTATAGCGGCAATAGAAATACATAATCTGTGAAAATTTCAACTGTCTAACTATCACGGTTCATGAGATACAGCCTGGTGACAGACGGACGGACGGACGGAAAGCGGAGTCTTAGTAATAGTCCTTTACGACTTGGTTACTGAACCATAAAAACCGACCAAGAGCGTGTTGGGGCACGCGCAGTGTAGGGTTCCGTAGAAGGATGGGTCTTTGTTACTCGTTAACTCGTAAAGCTTTCTTAGCCGTGATAGGTTTTTCCTTTTAAGTTCATTATTACGTGCCTTAAATTTTTTCACATTTCTACAATCAACCGTGGAGAGCGGGGGGACGCCCTACTCTCAAAAAAATTTGCGCTTTAAAGCTTAATATATCGCAAATATATATATCCGTGTGGCGCCGGATTAAGAATAGCGTCACTCCATTTCCTTCCGTGGATGTCGTAGAAGGCGACTAAGGAAATCAATTACCAGGAGACGGGCAGCAGCGTCTTCCTGAGATTCTAAACGCATACTGCGATCGCCAACCCGCCTACCAAGCGTGGCGATTATGGCAAAACCCCTCATGGTTAGGAAAACCGTGAAGGAGGCCTATGTCCTGCAGTGGGCGTCAAATGGCTGATGATGATATCGCAAAAGAACCCTGAATCGAAAAGTGGTTTTCTACGCTCATACTAAAATGGAATGTAAAACTATCAAAACATGAAAATAAAAGAAAAACAAAATAAACATATTGTGTGCCACGAGCACAGAATATATTTATTTTGTTGTGGCAGGTTTGCAGAAATCAACACAATACATAATTGGAAAAGTCCGTGAATCCAATTTGCGAGTTTGAGTTTGTTTCATTGATAAATCGTATAATTTACACAGCACTGCCAACTATACATTGAAAGTACGAAATATTTAGTGTCAATATAACTCAGTATATATTTGGAAAGTTCCGTTTCCATTCGGAATACCGCCCCGGGGAAATGGTATTAAATCCTACATATTATGGGCTCTTAATTTGCAATTACTCGGTATTCACGGAATATAATTGCTTTAATTTCAATGTATAAGTAGCCCACTACGTCCCACTGCAGGGCATAACTTTTTTCAGAGAGAGTGTACATATAAGTATTATTAATCACCAAGATTGCCCACCGCGGATTGGCGATTGAAGACGCTATTATTAAATGTCTGATTACCATGCCGGAGTTCGGTGGTTTGATTTTCACTGGGGGCTGGCATATATTTGTACAAGTGGTCTCAGTCTCGGTTTATTTCTATGTTTGTGATTTCCTTGCCTGGTTATCATAGCACAGGGACCAGGACAAGTGATTGTGTTCTGCGGAAGTTATTATTATTATGTACGTGGCTGGAGCAGACATGACAAACAAATTATGTGACGCAAAAGTTGCTACTAGGATATTTTACAGGGGTACTAGTTTGGGACCGTTTTAAGTGATTGTGTTGTATGGAAGTTATTTAGTTAATTTTTCTGAAATGCGCAATTCCTTAAGCACCCCAATTTTATTAGTGTTTGTATTTTACAACAACTTTGTCGTAGGGGGTTTCTATGAGATTTATATTTTTCGATTTATCAGTGGCTTTTTTATGCAGCTTATATACGTTCCACTGCAGGGCACAGGCCTTCTCTTAGAGAGAGAGAGAGAGAGTATGGGCTTAATAACCAAGCATGCCCACCGCGGATTGGCAATTTCAAGCGCTGAGGTATGTGATCACCTCAGACACTCAGGTTTCCTCACGATATTTTCCTTCACCGTGTTCAGTGGTTACATAATTTACGCGCTCTACCAATGACGCAGCCTTCGGTAAATCATTGTCCGACAAGAAATAATGTCTGTTTTTAAACACAATGATTTCAAGCATTATGTTTCAAACAGCGCCATTCCAAAGCAGAAAAACCGTAAAATGCTTTAAAAACATGGTAAACTAAGAAAAAAGTCAAAGTGTTAGAACAAAAGCTGTTGTAAATAACAAGCTCAAACCGACATGTTTTAGAAATAGCGCATTTTATATACATAAGATAAGACGTAACCTTGGGCTCTTCCTACCCCTTCGGGATACAGGCGTGAGTTACCTATGTAAGATGTAAAAGATAATTATAATATGAAGCTTAATGCATATTATAACTCAAGCGCATGCTCATTTACCCACTCCAGTGTAGTTAGGACGGAGCACTGCAGTTTTAGTTTTGGTCATAAACTTTCCACAAAATGACTACCTCTCTCAAGCGCTCAATAATTTAGTACAACGTAAACGCTAGGCGGTTCTTTATGAAAGAGTTGCGTAGAGGAAGAAGGTGTTCTCTTTAGAAAAAAAACTGTTGACTTGCCACTTCCCCCAAGGACCATTTTCAAGATTACACGCATCGAAGCAAAAAGGGGTGGTTTCCCAGGGAGCGAGTGTCTAAAATGCGTAGGTGTTCATATCACGCAGAACTGATGGCCGATGAGGCTGAAAAGTTCTCGAATGGAGACCACATATCGGCAACCGCAGCGTAGGATGACCAGCCACAAGATGAACAGATGACCTCATCTAAGTGGCAGGAAGGCGCTGGATGTAAGCCGCTTCCAACCGGTCTTTTTGGAAATCCATGGAGGAGGCCTATGTCCAGCAGTGGACTTCTGGTGGCTGAATGATGATGATGATAAATAGTTGTTCCATTGACACTGTTGGTAGTCCAGTACCAATCGCATTCCAATGGTAAAACTCGTGCAACTTAACTCCTCGCGCAATTCGATCTTCTTCGCGAGAGATACCGATTTGATTTGTGCGGGTTTTACCATTTAAATAACAGACGTGACTTTGTGTACAGTACGGTCTATTTAAAGATAAACTTACATCCATTGTATGTCTGTCCATTGACCAAAGTGCATACAAAAAAAAACCACTGACAGCTGTTAACAGTAGATTAACAGCGTGTTAGTGTACGAGAAACTGGGGGTAAGTTTTGCCGTATACAATTATCTTGTAAAGTATCGTACAGATTATCTGGTAAATTATTATACTGCTTGTTAGTATACGAGAAACCAGGGGTTAGACATGTAAGCCTTTTAATGTATTTTGTTTCCTGGTGTGTACAATAAAGTGTTCTAATCTAATAACTCAAAAATGTAATGATCCCCAAACATATCGACCCTTTGAGAATGAAATGTCTTAGAAGCCATTTTTGGTGAAAATGTACTTTATGTGTGTATATGTAGTCTTACTCAATTTTTCAAGCTTTTTCAATCTGTATATTTCGTTTACTAAAATTCGGAAAAAAATTACCTTAATTAAATTAAAAAAATTAATTAAATTATTAATTATGATTTTTTAACAAGCTTCACAGTTTTTTCATCAAAATATGCTGTAAAAGACACTGATTCTGCTTAATTTTTGTCGTAAAAAACATTCGCATTTCATACTTATACTGTAATTGTTTTAGTACATCTTTTGCTGTTAAAAGCCATTTGATGCAGGTTTTTTCGTAGTATAAGCCATGCTAACTTCTAAACTACCGCATATATTGAATTTAAAGTTGAATATTTATAAAACTCGTTACATTTTTAGTATATCTGTAATCACTGCATTAATACGGCATATAAATAAAAAAGATGTCAAACATATTTAAAAAAAAAAAAATGTTTTCTCTCCTGTAAAATTCGTAAAATCGCATTTAGTAAATTTCTTACCCAAGGGTCGATATGGGACTTCTCAAGCTTGGGATCCGGGCCGAGTTAACTTGTCACCTTGGCAACAGAATCACCGTAGCATCTATGCAACGCTGTAAAGTTTTAATTTCGTTGAGAAATTTATATAAAACAAGCGCCTAGGCGGCGGCTTTGCGAGAAATTTAACTATAACTTTCAAAACAGATTCATGCTGCACCGGGCTTACGGGACGCACATAAGTACGAAGGTTTATTACTCAGACAACTTGACCATTATTAGTGTATAGTGATAGTGATAGTGATAGTGAAAATATTTATTTACCATAAAATAAATTTTTACATCATAAAAATCAGTGAGTATTTTTATTTTTATGGCAAAAGGGAAGGGGCTCAGCTTATTGCTATGACTGCATGCATAGTAGCGCTGGTTTTCAGCCCGTCCCCTTTATTCGCATTTTTTATACATACATACTTAACCCCTGAAAGAAACCATCTTGTGGAAACCTGAGGATCTGATGTGTTCACATTATTAAGTCCGTTTCACTGATTTCCTCCACACAGGGTAACCTAGCGAGGAGACCAGAGTTACACTTACACTTACGCACGTTACGGGTCGAACTCATCAGTAGGCACAAATATATATTTTTTTAAATCAAAGAACATCCTTTTAAATCACCTGTTATTTTTAGGCTCACTCTATAACTTACTTAGTAAGAAGCAAATAAATGAATAAAGTATTATAAGTATTATAACTCAGCTCTTGAAATTGCCAATTCGTAGTAGGCGTTTATTGTGTGGGAGCTCCCCTTAAAATAAATATTTAAGGGGGGCTCCCATACAATAAAGGTATTTTTTTTGCCGCTTTTGTTCGGTATTAATAACGGCAACAGATAGACGCTTGAAATAATCACAGAATACTTAGTTCTATATTCGCTTCAAAAATAAATAATTAAATTCAAATAAAATGAATATGTCAGGAGGGCTCCCATACAAAAACGTTATTTCTTGCCGTTTTTTCTCGATCTTTGTGTCTAATGTTGTGTGGATAATGGTACGGAACCCTAAGTGAATACCCTATAATCCAGCAGTGGGCAGAGGTGGGCTGCCGATGATTCGAAATAAACAAAGTTTCCACTATTTACAATCAAAGTCAGACGCTTCCGAGAGTTTTCACGAAAAAGTGTGAATATTCAACACTAGGGGAACAGCGGTTTTTCCCGCGATGACTATTCAAAGGCCCCAACGATTCGACGGTGGCTGTTACAGTTCTACTTCCATTCGAATATTAGATGTATTCCTCGCTAGCCTACATAGCCTACCTGCGGTTATACACAGACGCGGCGCCACAGTCTGGGCACTACAGGGTTATTTTTGATATGCCCCAGTTTTCATGATACCCCAATTATTAAAGTGTGTGGCGACAACTTTTGTTCTACGAGTTTTTCTCAGATTTTATATAATTTTGGTGTATTCGCGTTTTACGCGCTCTGTCAATGCACCAGCTTTCAGTAAGCCATTGTCATACATAAAGGAATGTCCATTCTATTAACTCCTCGTAATTTAAGCATTATCTATCAAACATGCCACTCCAAAGCAGAAAGACTGCAAAAAATCATAATTTGTTTTAAAAAATGTGGAAATAATTCGAAAAAAATAATGTTAGGGGTTAACCGAATTCTCGCAGTATTCATCTTTCTTGTCTAAATTGAATAACAAAAACAATTGAAAGTCGATATTCAAATGTCTCACATTTTTTAAAAAAAGAACATGGTTTCTATTTGAAAAAAGTTTCATTCGAAAACCTCAAACCATGAAGATTCTATGTCAATTCAAAGAACCTATTACAATAAAACGGCAATTTTATACTTTAACCCCTAATATTATTAAGTTGTAGAACAAAAGTTGTTGTACACAACATTTTGGACATGACTCAGTATAAGAAATAAACAATAATACCAGTTCAATTTACAGTCGTCTCCCTCATTAAGGGGCTCCATAAGTAACACATCATATCTTTTTTTACAGATCATATTTGCAAACAGTGTCTCTACGAACTCATGGGTCCTAAAATCACTATTGACATTTTTGAGAGATGTACAGACATTTTTGCAGATACGATCTTTTTCCTCGGTGGCGCTAGACTTACTCTATGGAGCCCGTTAAATGCACTGTCCTGAACTTCAATTGATGCGTTGTAGGAATTGCATATTGCAGACGAATTGTTGATTTGCATTTAAACACACACAACAAAGAAAAATATTAAGCAGATCACGTATATTAGCCAGAAAAGCAAATAACATGTGCAAAATACAGTGAAACAATATTACAAAGAAACATTAGCATATTTTGACAAACAGCACAGCATTATCCAGTGTGGGTACTGTGGGTGTGGCAAATGCAAAAGGCTCTGCCTAAGCATGAGCTGGAGAGAGATACTCCAGGGCTGGTCTTCTGTCAGTATCCATAATTTTAGAAGTTACCATGTATGCTGAGTCAGCTGCCTTTTGTGGCAATGTAGATACACCACAGGCTACATCTATAGTCCTGTTTTATTTATTCGTTTTGTCTGTTGTGTATTTAGTTCCCCTTCTATTTTGTTTCTGTGATGTATCTTGTTGGTATAATAAATGTCTTTCTTCTTCTTCTTCTTCTTCTTCTAGTGCTCTACAATATTTAACTTATTCTTTTCACAGTAGACCTTCCAAACTTTTCTACGCTGTGACCGAGTATATCTATCCATCGCTTCGGCGGTACGTAACGATTGGGCCAGATTGATTCTGCAGCCGGTGGGATTTTGATCGCAAATTAGAATGCGTGTATGTAATTTGCATACAGATTCGTGGCAGCGTAGGGGGCCTGTGTAAATGGAAATGGGACTTAGATTGATCATTTTGGGGGCACTGACTGTGAAATCATTCAAGTTAAAGTACAAAAAATTTCTTCTTGATTCTCAAATTAATTTAAAATATTTATAGCATTTAGTCGAAAATGTAGAAAAATTTTGGTTATTAAGTTTTATCAAGTATGCATGTTAACTATGGATTCATAAATTTATTTGTTTTAGGATGTTTAATTAGTTATTTCAATAACGATTATGTTTTGCTATTTTTAAATGATAATTCAAATCAATTCAATTCAATTCTGTTCAATTCAATTCAATTCAATGCAATTCAAGTCCATGCCATTCAATTCAATTTAGTTCAATTGAATTGAAGTCCTGTCAATTCTACTTAGTTCAATTGATTTGAATTCAATTCAATTTAGCTCAATGCAATCCAATTCAATTCAAGTTTTTTGTTTCGGAACGCGTCCATGGTGTTTGTGAGCTGTTCTATGGAATTGATTGTGATATGAATTATTATTAATGTGTGTTTGTTTGTATTGTTTTTTGGCGACCGCTGCAAATCAGCGTCATGGTCTTCACCGATCATGGCAAAATGCTGAGCGGCGGCCATTTTGGGTGCCATTTTATACTTTTTTAAGGTACTAAGTAAGCGAAATTATGTATAACGTAATTCACACGCTAAACCATAACTGTTTTTAGTTTGATTGTGTTGGTCCCAAATAAACGTTTTCTATTCTATTCTATTCATTTGTTGATGGATGGACTTTTTCGTTAGGCCTTTTCACCGCCTGTATTGTCGGTGCTCCAATGTCAGCGAGTTCACTCGTATCGCCTTTGTTTTGGATAAAAAGTTCATTATATCTTTTTTTTTGTTGCCTATGTACGTCCTAGTATGTATGTACCACACGTGTAATTTAAAATATCAATCTTTTAACCTCTGAACTGCCCTCGCGGAATGGAACGTATAGGTGGCCCATACTAAGTTGGACACAGATCTGTGTCGCGGCAGACGAGTGGTTAATGCATGTTAACGTGAGTAAAAGATTGCATTTTTGATTTATTAAGCAGAAGTACTGCAGAAGAACATACACGAAAAAAGTCACACCACCAAGTAGGCCAGACCAAATAGGGGATGTATCAGCAAAGGGTGAGATAAAAAGTACCCTGGTCTCTGCCTATCCTTCCGGGATACAGTCATGAGTTTACGTTGTTGTTTTTTCAAGGTTTCTAGAACTAAAGTTGTTGCCCATTGCGCTTTTTAGAGGTAAACTTGATTTGTTGTGTTTTTCCTGGCACAATAAAGAATAATAATAATAATAATAAACATAACATAAACATAAACATTTTACATACAGGCACATACATTGCTTCTGGCCCCACACTAGGATACCCTGTGTCGTGGGAACCAGAAACAACGACATCACAAACATGTAAACATCCAAGACCTGGGTTTTTTTTTGTCCCCAGCCGGGATTCGAACCCGGGACCTCTCGCATGGTATGCAGATGCACTACCGCTGCGCCACGAGGTCGTCTTATCTTATCAGTCTTAACTCCGTAATATATGTGTTAACACAATTATCCGCACTTTGGAAAGTCTTCATCCTAACTCTTCTTTCAAGTTAACAGAGTGAAAGGATATAAATAGTTAAATCAAATCGTAGTGGGTGCCATTCAAATCCATTGTACTCACATGAATCTCATGCATCCAATTAATCTACGTCCACTAATTCAATTCGAAACACGGCACAAGGCTAAATTAATATCCAATGAAACTTTGGTGAGGGTCACGAACCGCTTAGCAACAGCGTTTTTTTACCAAAACTTTCGTAAGCATATTATTAACTTAATTCCGGATTCACTTATCATGATTAATCTCTGCAAATTAGAGCGCAACCAGGTCAGACTCATTTGACAAAAAAAGCGAGAAAGTGAATGCGGAATCAAGTTAATAGCCTTTTTATACGTAAGACAGTCTAGTACTTAGGATCTGTCTCATCTGCTCGTTTATTACGCCAAATCCAGACCGATTCCAATCGTAAAACTGTCAAATTACACATTAGTATGTGTGTAAATTGACAGCTATCGCATACGTCAGGTTTCCGACAGGATTTGGTGTGCGTTATTAGGCCCCTGATCATCAGTGAAGACGTGACCTCGAATGTATAATTCAATTCAATTACTATTAGCTTAATAGTTATATATTAAATAAACAGGGTCTACTCGCAATTATTTTATTAAGTAAAATTTAATTACCTTAATTCCCGACGTTTTCGCAACGTTGCAGCTGCCGTGGTTAATAATAACTATGTATGAGCATCAAAAAATACTTTCACTTACTTGATTTTTTTGTCGGAAGAGTCCGACCAGGTTTCGCTCTGATTCGCAGAGCTTAATCATCAGAACTAAACCCTTTTAGGACTCTCTTTCTGAGAGAGTTATATTACATACATTAATTAACGAATTTAATGAAATCGCTCTATTAATAAATTAAAAACTGATAATAATAATAATAACAACGATAAAGGAAAAGAAAATTAAATGGTCAAGGTGCAATAGGATGGGCGACGTGAATCGCTCGGTACGTGGCAGCCTAGTGGCGGACCTCGGTCGAGAAAACCCGCTTGTTTGTCCGAAAATTGTAACACAATTTCGGAACCATATATGCAAGGTGAGCTTAGGTTATTATGGTGCGTCAAAATTGGAATGCTCGCTGATTTTTGAACTAATTTGAGCAGGGTATTGATTGAGTATGCACTGGTATAGTTTTGGTTTGATAAATGCGTAGTTATTTTGTAACTAGCTGTATCCTTTAGTTCGCGTTGGATTAGGATATTAAGTGTGCTTACCCTTTAATACCGGTCTATCTCAGTTTTAAATTTCGTCCGTTTAGTATTCTATACTAGAAATTTCATCATCATCATCAGCATCAGCCATTTGACGCCCGGTGTAGAACAAAGGCCTCCCTCATAGTTTTTCAAGGCTCCCGGTGTTGTGCCGCCCGCATCCAGCGACTCCCTGCCACCGTAACCAGGTCATCAGACCATCTCGTGGGAGGCCTGCCCGCACTGCGTCAGAGGTCAGAACTTTTTCGAATTTTTTTTTTAAAGAAATGTAGTATTCTTTTATTGTAACTCACCACGCCGACACCCGTGGGCGCAGCTTTAACTCATTTCAGGTAGAATAAAATGCTCAATATACATATTTTGTAACTAAGATTAGGACTACTTATTTACATGTGTCATTTAACACTAACGACATCGCAAGTATGAAATTATGTTTAAAAATTGGCTTCTGGTTCCTATTCTTAGGTTCTGCTCCGGGATTACTTGTAAGCGAATTCGTAAATTTGATTCGTGTATAGTAAGAATGGCAAAGATGCGTTACCGTCGTCGGTTATTCCAGTGACCTATAGTGACATATTATATATAATCTACAACATAAATTGTACTGTATTTTTGTAAATATTTTGTTTGTGTTTTTTCTGGTACAATAAAGAATATTCTTATCTTATCTTATAACCTGGAAATCGTGAAAACCAGAAAACTAGAGTTAACTAGCATTTAGGGCGTGGGGCATATAGAAAGGACATGGGAAGAGGGCGCGGAAAAGACCCGACGCATTGTGTAGAGTTCGCGGCCTCGCCCTGTCTGATCTGTGTGGGATATGTCCTATTTCTTTAATACATTTTGTGTGAAAGTGAATTGGAAGGACGCCACGTCTTTTCCGCTCCCTAGTCCCACGTCTTTTCTATGTGCTCCACGCCTTACAGGCAAGCATGTAACATCTTAGACCTCGTCATCGTTTACAATCAGGCGTGACTGGAGTTAAGTGTTTGTGTTGACCTATCGTAATTTAAAAAAAAACTTCTATGCCAAGTTTATTGTACAAGTATTATGTCCTTCATTCTTTCAAAAAGCTAGGTCCTATAGCTTCACAATTTTTTCACTGACATTTTAGGCAGTGCGTTTTAGATTTAATTTACCTTTTATTTTAATGCTAGGTAAATACGTACATTAGTTTACTTATCGTATGAGCCGACCTCTTTCGGACAACGGTGGACTGAGTATGTTCGTAGCAAAATTGAATTTTCGACAAAAGACCATAATCCGCAGACGGTAACAAAACGACACCCGAAATCAATCAAACATTCCAATTTCAAATCAGGCGGTCGATCCTCGAATGTAGCAGACCGTGCACTTGAAATCGGATGTCACTTCCATATAAAATTGCGAACAATGTGAGCAACCTTTGCGAATGGGAATCTTCGAGAATAGGCCTCTTATCTTGTAATGAAATCTGGTCGACCCGAAATTGAAATAGTACGAGATTTACTGTCGTATCGAAAGTGGCTGGACATCTGAAACACTTTGGGACTTCAAGTTTCATAATATTAAGACGGTACCGTAGGTCACCAAACAGTTGGTTGTTGTAGAAAAGTTTTTAACGTCATGCCATATTACCATCTGTCGTGATTGTCATCAAATTGCGGTAGTTAAGTTACAACTTAATAATGCTGTTACAGTTAAACTTAGCCAGCAAGGCATTTTACTGGCCCATTTCTCGGGCAAAGCTATTTGTTTTCGTGATTGCCTGAATTACATGCGTTCGAGTTTGGATACCAACGTGGAAGTTACTGTGTAGGTTAGCAAAAACTTCACGATTTCTTTGTGTGGGCTGAGCTGAACAGAAACCGAACTAGCAACCTAAGAAGTCGGTCAGTTGATTAGTCATACCATGTCTAAAAACACAATACAATAACAATCAGAGAGTGTGCTTAAATAAGTATGGTACATCTCCATGTAAGTAAATAGATAGTTATTTTGTAATAATAAATTCACTATAGTAAGTTTTAATAGATCTAAGTAACCGGTCTTGAAAGTTTATTTAGCCACTAGGTGTTAGTATGAGTAATGAATGAAATTTAAAATACACTGGGTGTTACTATGAGCGTGAATGAAATTTAATATACACTGGATGTTAGTATTATTATGTATGAACTTTAAAATACACTGGGTCTTAGTATGAGTATGTATGACATTTATGTGAATAAAAACCATTAACCTATTAAATTATAACCTCGAAAAGAACAATTAAAACCGGCGAAGTAGGAGTTGGACTCGCGCACGAAGGGTTTCATAACATCTACCGGTGGCCGTTATTAATATCGAGCAAAAAACGGCAAAAAAATCACGTTTTTTGTATGGGAGCCCCCCGTAAATATTTATTTAATTCTGTTTTTATTACTTGTTGTCATCTGTGGAAATTTCAACTGTCTAACTATCACGGTTCATAAGATACAGCCTGGTGACAAACGGACAGACAGACGGACAGCGGAGTCTTAGTAATAGTGTCCCTTACCCTTTGGGTACGGAACCCTAAAAACCATTGTTATTGTGGCCTAATCGGGTCATTTAGAATTCTACAGATTAAAATCCAATCAATCAATCAATCAGTCAGTAAGGTTGGTCGTTCGGTCGGTCGTTCGGCTGGTTTTTAGGTGTAAGACGGAGCTAAGAAGAGAGTTGAACCATTCATCATCATCATCATTCAGCCACAAGAAGTCCACTGCTGGACATAGGCCTCCTCCATGGATTTCCAAAAAGACCGGTTGGAAGCGGCTTGCATTCAGCGTCTTCCTGCCACTTGGATGAGGTCATCTGTCCATCTTGTGGCTGGTCGTCCTACGCTGCGCTTGCCGATATGTGGTCTCCATTCGAGAACTTGAACCATTATTGTAAATAATTGTCTGTTATTGGCCTTGTGAACTGTATCTTTATTATTGTGATCAAATTATTTGTTTCCGCTGTTGATGTCCTTAATAAAATAAAATAAATAAATAAAAGTTTTTTTGCCTATGTAAATGATTGAAAAGATTATAAATTTATTTATTTTTATAAAAATTTAATATTTGAAAATTTAATAATGTAACAAAGTTGATTAATAAGCACACTTAATAGATTATAGTGTAGATAAAGCGGAGCCTCCTAGTACAGGTATATTTTATATTTACATAAAAGGAGGCCTCTGAAATGTTCTTTATGTACATGTTCTGTTTGAATAAAGGCATTTTAATTTAACAATTATTAAAACACAACATTACTTCAATGGCTCAGGTAGGTAGCTAACCTGTACTTCTTCTTCTTATCGTGTCGGTGACCAAACCAATTAGATGTTATTGGCCTAGACTCGGCCACGCGCACTCCAGCGTCTGTGGCCTCCAGCAAGTCCTCTCGAGTGCATGTGGACGGGCACATGGGACACACAGAGAGGTGCTCCATAGTCTGAGGGGATATTCCGCAACAGCAGTGGTTCCGCTCCTGACCCATGTAGCCCCTGCATAAGTACTTGATCATCATCATCATCAGCCCACCGCTGCGCACTGCTGGGTCTTTTCCCCCAAATGCCATCTCTCAAGGTCCCATAACATCCGCATCCACGGACCTTGCGCCGACTCAACTACGTTGTCCGACCATCGGGCTGCTGGCCTGCCCACAGTTACTGAGCATTATCGGGGGCTACTCTGTGATTGCCCTGGTCTACCTGCCGTCTTCCCGCCTCGCCGGGTGTCCCGCCCATTTCCACTTCAATCTAAAGACTCTTTTTCTGCCTCTGTTGTTGGAAAATATCATTCGTTTATTTTAGGTGCAATCACCATTCAAAGATTTAAGACAAAAGCAACGGTGAAGGAGAAAAACCGTTAAGGAAAACCACTGTGAAGGAAAGCATCGTGAGGAAACCTGAGTGTGTGAGCTATTCACATACCTCAGCGCTTGACATCGCCAATCTGCGGTGGGCACGCGTGGTGATTAGCCCATGCTATCTCCCTGAGAGAAGGCCTGTGCCCTACAATGGGACGTATATAGGCTGCTTATGTAAAGTAACTGACGTGAGCTAGTGTAAAGGTCGATGTGCCGCCGATGGTACTGTCAGTATGATTTTACACAGTGTTTCATGATACTAATAGATTTGGCTAAAAGGATGACACGATTTCGTAGCAAGAACATTGAGACGATTGACTTAATGCAAATATGACGTCAAAAATAATTGTTACAAGAAGTATATACCTACTCTTAATACTCTATATAAATAAAAGAATTCAACAGATATTTTTTAGATGGGGAGTCCAACCCGTTAAATACAAAACTCTAAAGTAAAACAAAAGAAGCTGCAGTGAAACAACGAAATTGCTATCGAAATATTTCGGTTGTGTCTCTTATTTCGATCCCATTTTAAATAAGCATTTATTTCAATTTCAAAGTTTTCAGTAACTTATTTACGCAGGTCTTTCAGTAATTTGTTTCCCGTACAGCCGCTGCCCAAATACTAAATGGTGTTGCAGAAAGGTTAATAATTATGATTTACGTGTAATGTACTCATCTATGAAAACAATTACTATTTGTGAAATACAGTGAATAGCTAAACGGAAAGAATTCAATCAAGAAGCTTTATGAAACACCCTATACTGTAGAAACAAAATTATCTATCCGTCTCGCCCACCGAGTGGGTGCCACAAGGCTGTCGTCGCAGGAGAGGTAGGCCAAGAAGACGTTGGCGAGACGACCTTGACCGACACATGCCGGAGTGGTCTGAGGTGCCACACGACAGAAACATCTGGTCCAAGTTGGGGGAGGCCTTTGCCCAGCAGTGGGACACAAACGTGGCTACGTAAAAAAAAAGACGTCTGGTTTTTTTTTTAAATACGAAATTTTGAATATTACCTTATTTACTCGTGCAATAAAGTGTAACATGGACTTAACAGGCTTTCAGCTTCTTCAAGGTAACAGTATCAAAGAGTTGGTCATATCGGCCACAAGCTCCCAAAAAATTTGTAAAGCAAAAGAACAAGCGACATCTAAGTAACTTCGCTTGTTCGGGAACTCTGTGAATTTGTCTTTCTTTCAATTTCGATGTCGCCGCGTCGGATGCGGCATTAATTACCTATTGTCGAACTTTGGCTTGTAGACTAAGATCCCCTACATTCGGGTTGATCGCGTAACCCAGCTAGATCTTCGGATGGCTTAGAAAGTTGACTTTAGTTGCACATTTAAGGTTGGATTCTCCTAGCGCTGGATGTCTATGGAACTTATTGCGCTGCGCGAGTGAGTACAACTTTGTACATACATACAACTTTGATGACCGACGTCACTAACAAATTCAGTGACAATCATTTTGGTGGTATATTTTTTATTATCAAAAACCCAGCATGGCGATGGGCGGGACACCTGGCGAGGCGGGAAGACGGCAGGTGGACCAGGGCAGTAACGGGGTGGCGGCCGAGGATCGGGCGGCGGTCGGTCGGTAGACCAACAGCCCGATGGTCGGACGATGTGGCCAGGTCGACAGGGGGCTTGTGGATGCGAATGGCGAGAGACCGCGAAGGATGACGTGATGGGGAAAAGGCCTATACCCAGCAGGGGGCAGAGGTGGGCTGATGATGATGATGATGAAAACCCAGTGCAGCTCAAATGAAACCATATTTTTTTATAATTAAGACTCATATTAGCGATTTTTTTAATGCAATAAAGTTTAAAAAATCATAAAAGTAATGACCGACAGCCCTAGATAGGAAATTGAAAAGTGACACATATGTTTTTAGGGTTCCGTACCTCAAAAGGAAAAAACCGAACCCTTATAGGATCACTTTGTTGTCCGTCTGTCCGTCCGTCCGTCCGTCTGTCAAGACCCTTTTTCTCAGGAACGCGTGGAGGTATGAAGCTGAAATTTATATCAATTACTCAGGTCTACTGTCCCTTGAAGCTGTGAAAAAATCAAACTTCTAAGCCAACGCATTTAAAAGATACAGCCGTTTATGCCGCAAATTTTCGACACTTGCAAGGGAATCAAAACCTACAGGGTGCTTCCCGTGAACTCAGAATCTTGAAATTTGGTACGAAGCAACGTCTTATAGCATAGATAAAGGAAAAATTACGAAAACCATAAATTTTTAGTTACATCACATAATATATTTTTTTTTAATAATTTTAAACTTACTACCCATTTCCTCATAAACGCGTAGAGGTATTAAATTGAAATTCATACCAAATACTCAGGTCTATAATACCTTTAAGCTGTAACAAAATCTAACTTCTATGTCAATGCAATCAAAAGAAACAGCAATTTAAGCTGCATATTTTGAAACTCGCAAGTACTCGCAAGGGAATCAAAACCTAAAGGGTACTTCCAGTCGACCTAGAATCTTGAAATGTGGCATGAAGCAACGTTTTATAGCACACATAAAGGAAAAATTCCGAAAACCTTAAATTTTTAGTTACATTACAAAATATACATTTTTTAATAAATATATAAAAGAACTTTCGCAAGTCTGCTGCAAGGCTAGTATAAGTGTTTCAGTTATATTATAGATAAATGATATGTGTTAATATAAAATAAAGGATTACTTAAACGATAAAGAGATCTTTGTCTTAAATTTATGCTCCTCCATCTTTCCCCATTGTAATGTTATGAATTTCATTTTGCAATAAAAATACCATAGTTATAACTCGATTATCGTAATGAACGAACTTTGTAAACCTTGCAGGTTTGTACGGAACCCTCGGTGCGCGAGTCCGACTCGCACTTGGCCGGTTTTTTTTTAGATTTTAAATACTAAACATTAGAGATTAAAATGTATTTCAAAACACCTGTTTTAAGGATACAGTCGGAGAACTCAGCCTTAGCGGGGCTAATAACTACTGCTAAAATCGGAAGTGCGGCGAAATAAAATATTCTGTATTTGTATTATAAATAGATAATACAAATACAGAATATTTTATTAAAAAGAAAAGAACATTAAAAGCATGATTCGCATTAGTCAGCTAACTAATCGTAAACTGACTTTGCAACAAAAATGTAAAGGTTGTTCTGCTTCCGACTGTACGAAAACATTGATTTGCCATCTAAATACCTACTAAGGCCCATTATGACGTTAACCAATCGTCAACGAAAGTACAGTTTTTGAAGATTCGTCCATTTTTATAAGTCTATTTTCCACCAAAGTCAGTTTTCTTAGGGTAACATTAATTGTTTTATGGACAATAAATAAATTATTCTATTCAGAAACAAAAGTTTTAAAAGAAACAAATTATAAAATAATAACAAATTATTTAATTTGTAAGAGTAACGATCATCAGATTAGTATTGAGAATAATTTTTCACATTTTCGCAAGAATAAATTTATTCTTCGTTCAGAAATAAGCTCGATAAAGCGATTTTAATCTCAAGTTATTTTTTCCTAACTTAGGGCTCGGCCTGTGCGGCACAGCGTCAAGATACCAGGAATTATAACGAAATTTACGGAATACGATCTCGCCTCTGAGATCGGTCTTGAGTGCGCCTCAAGTTGGTATTTTAATTCGTATAGCATCTTGATCCAAGAGCGACCTCAGAAGTCAGGGTGCTTTATTATGCAGCCCTTAGTGTTGAAGCCTGGTGGTGAAATGAAAATGATACACTTATGCGCTACTCAAGATCGATCTCAGAGGTGAAATAATTTTTTATCACATCCTAAATGGCTCCTGGCGCGTGATAAGCCACAAAGCGTACCTTAGGAGGAGCAGTTTATTTAGATTAAATCTCTATAGAATTGTTTGTATCGATTATAATTGATTAATATAAACTACAACCTAACCTAATCAAAGACAAAAACTAACTGTTCCTTTAAAAACAAAACACATATTTCATGCCTAATACGACTATCGAGCTATTGGAAATGAATAGAGTCATAAATGTCATGTGAAAAAGGTCGACTTTTTGCCTTTTTTCAAATCGTTTCCGATCGTCTTTGTTTTAGGCTCAAATTGTAGCTGACTAAATCGTCCAGAGGATTTTTTCTCAATTTTTTTATATCATTCTTCATTTTCAAAATATCGAGCGCCAAATTGTTTTTTTCACTATGTAACCAACATCGCTCGTAGCCCCGGCTGCCTGAGTGATCTTAAACGATCACGAAGGTTAAGCAACACAGGGCGCGTTCAGTGCATGGATGGGTCGCCGTCTATGCCTAACGCTAGTGGCATTTTTCCGAGCGGTTCCGTGCTTCGCAAGGCACGTTAAGCTGTTGGTGCCGGCTGCCGTCGATAGATGGCAGTCGTTAAGCCAAGTCAGAGGCCTTAGGGCGGCTTGACAACTTCTGACAGTAGACGAGCCACTAGTCTAAAAGCCTCCACCAATCCGGACTTGGCCCCCGTGGTGGAGTATGCCCTATACCTTCCTCAGGGAAGAGACCCGTGCCCCTCGGTGGGGACATAATGGGTTCATGATGATGAACCAACATAATTTTATTTATTTTTTTACTTTCTTGAATAAATTCTTTTTGCACCTTACAGCTCTCGTAAATAATATAAGCGCCTTTTGACCCTTTTTGTTAAATACCTGAATCTTCACAACTCTTCGAGATATAAGGGGCTCGCACCTTTTCGTGAAATCGGAGCCTACACTGGAGCGAACGAAAAGACATTTCCAATGTCTTTCTTTCGCAGTTTTAACTGCAATAGACAAACTATTCCCTAACCAGCTCACCGCGCGACTCCACGCATCGCCCGCTATCTGCATAACCACCCAACAAAAAGCCAAGGCGGCCACGCCATAAACAACCAATCGCGCGCCGACATAAAAACGACCGCCACAAAAGGGAAACAATACGAAGTAATCGGCATCCATCCTGTCCTAAGTACAACAATAAAAGCGGGAGTGGGGAACAGCGAAAGGCTTTTACAGCCGCGGTTATGGCGGTTGGCAGAGGCGGCTAGAGGTACTACTGAGCTGGGGGCGAGTCACTAAAATTTGTTCAACAGAGTTAGATTAGTACAACACGGTCACATTAACTAGAGACTTGACGTTGATACAATAATGTCTAAAACAAATACCAAAATGACAGAAAACTAAGCAAATTATCGATAGTATGGTCAGTATCTTATTAGTAATTCCTGGTATACATACAATAAAGAATATTCTATCTATCTATCTATCTATCTATCTATCTATCTATCTTTGTAACCAATAGGTGTGTCGATAATTTGCTTAGTTTTCTATGATTTTGGTATTTTTTTTGGACATTATTGTATCAACGTCAAGTCTCTAGTTAATGTGACCGTGTTGTAATGGTTGTTTCATTGACTCTATTAGCAGTCTAGTAACCAATTACAATGGAACCTTTATACTTGATTGCACACGAAACACTGAACAGGACACTACATAAGAAATTGCATGTACAAAGGCGAGCTTATCTCTGTTAGAGACTTCTTCCAGCAAACCTTGGAGAGTCGGAACAGCGGTAAAAAATGGGTCTAAATGTACACGTGTACACAATAAACTACATGACCTACAAACATCGTAAATAATAACCAGCATTAAGCAGAAAATAAATACACCACATAGACTAAATAGGTTAGTACTGAACTGTAAAAATAAATAAAATACAGAGCAAAATAAAACATAAATATATAGCTCAAAGTTATGATAGAGATATATAGTGCTCTTTCAACTGCTTCTTACATGCGCCAATTGTGGGACTAGCGCATATTTTCTGTTGTAGTGCGTTCCAAAGCCGGAAACCATCGTGAAGGAGTTGTGTTGTGAGCAGGGACTTTAAGAAGGTGACGAGTCAAAAATGGCAAGCCGTTAGTACGAAATTGGATATGGAACGATGCACAGTAAACAAAGGAACAAAGCGTACTGACTTGCTGAATCGCTGAGAACCGCACGCTACTCCTCCTGTTGTTATACAACAAACATCATGATTTGTCTATCTCTCTCTCTCTAATGTAAAATATCTATCTCTCTTTAACTTCTAATTGACTACGCACATGTCCGAAAGACTTGCCATAGAAGTTACCATACCTTTTTTACACCACGATGAGTGAAAATGAACGGTTAAAAATTTTAAGAAAAAAAAAAATGTTTTATTGATCTTTGTGTAATAACGGCAGGCATTCTGTGGGTTTTAAGGGTTGTGGTAAATAGCAGTGCTACGTAGCTAGCTGATGCAAAAAAATATCAGAAAAGTTTAGCAAAGTGTGCTTATAGTAGTTAAAAATATGAAATTACGAAGCTTTTTATCTTTTTTTTTTCTAGAGTAGTGATGAGCAGGTGCACCGTCTGGTGCCCGCTTTTCGTTGAATTTTGGGACACGTTGAATATGAGGACTGTTTTTAGGAAAGCCAAAGATGCTATTTCATCTGTCGCTATTTCATCTGTACGGAGAGGTTATGGCGAGAGGCATCGCTTCCCGCTCGTGTTTGATGGGCGGGCATTAACATAATATTGTGCATTCGTTTGTCTCGGCTCGGCGTCCGTATTGACAAATGACGCTGCGGCTAGTTGCCTGGAAAATTCTGAAGAATATCTAAGCCACCACCTCTAAGGAGCAAGGCGGAAAGTTTAATAATAAAATACGAATAAGGGAAGCAACAAAAATCGGGTCTAATGTGCACAAAATAAACTACATAAACTCCATAAGCCTAAATAATAGTCTATTTTCGCAAAGCAAAAAATTAAATAAATAACTTCCACACAACACAATCACTTGTCCTGGTCCCAAACTAGAAAATCCTGTGCCATGGTAACCAGGCAAGGACATCACAAACATGGAAATACACGCAGGCAGGTAAAAATATATGTAGAAAAAAATAGCTAATGCTATGATAGGGATAGATAATGCTCTTTCAACCGCTTCTTGAAGGTGCCAATAGTGGGACTAGCGCATATGTTCCGTGGCACTGCGTTCCACAGCCTAATGCTTCGGTCACATACAGCGACTAATCGCTGCGAATGCTTACTTGCCTTGAGTGTTCGCTATGTATGACAGGCTATTCGCTGCGAATAGATTCACTTGCCGCGAGTTGAAGTCGCCGCGACTATTACGCGATATTCTCGTGTAGAACTCGCTGTGAGCGAATTGTCGCTGCGACAAGTATTCGCGGCTAGTACACTCGCAGCGATTAGTCGCTGTGTGTGACCGCAGCTTAAATGACTGGACCGTGACGAGTCACCGTAAGCTCCAGTATTGTGAGCAGGAATTTTAAGAATTTAAGGAATTTAATATAAGGGATAGCCGTGGCGATTAATACCCATATTGCCGATAAACTGCATGGGCAGTTTGGCAAACTAATGAAATTGTGGTTTTGCTTGTTTTATTGAGAATAAATATAATTACAAATTGAGAGAAGTCCCGCGTCCAGTTTTGAGACGTATACAGACTGCTTGCGTTATATTTGTACAAATGGCCGCAGTCTGGGTGTATTTTCATGTTTGTGATGTCTTTGCCTGGTTACCATAGCACAGGGTATCCTAGTCGGGACCAGGTCAAGTGATTAAATATTGTGTGGAAGTTATTATTATACAATAGTGCTAGCTACTCGAATTCCACCAGTGTATTATGCAGAAAGCTTGTTTCGTGGGATGCTCGTGTGCGTTAAATAAAACCGCTTGTCCCTACTCGTTGGATGTTGCGGGATTTTCGGAGATCAAATTGTCCTCGCTTAAGTACGTTAGCATGTTACGGTGCAGGTTAAGCTGGTATTAAGTTCCGGGAACACTTTTTTTAAGTAGGTCTTAAGTTATTTATAAATAATTGTTCCTAGTGGAGGTTTTGTTGTTTTCTAAGCCTTCAAATAAATAATTTTTTTTACGGTCGTTAGAACGTAAGTCTAGGACCGTAAGCATTGCGCTCTAACTTTTGGACTTACGCTCTTACTTTATTTGGAGACTTAGAAAACTACAAAACATAGATTTTGAATTAAAATTTTCATGTACAGATGAAAATGCTGTCAGAATGATGAGGAAAACATCGTGAGAAAATACTGGAATTGTCTTCTTCTAGGATAAACCCAACTTAACTGAAAAGATGATACCACGAATACCATGAGTTATGGGTGGTTTGGGAACCATATTAAAGTTAACGTGATTTAAAAAAAGATATCGATTACGCTAGATATTTTTTTAAGTGGCACTTTTCAAACACGTTTAGACACAAACTCGAATCTTTAAGAAGTATTCATAGCCAGCCAGAGCGGTGCGGGGACCCGCGTGTCTACGGGTCATTGTTCTGATAGACATAGAATCGATACAAATCCGTGAATTCTCAACTAAATATTTAATTATTTTACGTCCATACTGGAAAGTAATGGTCTATACAGATATAATTTTTAATTACATAACCGCGGCTCTCAAACCACCCATATTCAGTGTGTAAATGCTGGGTGTTACCCAGTGTGCAAGCCTATGTCCCAGGCACTATAGCGTCTTAGTGGCCACTTCGCTTATCTATTTGTAAAAAAGAAGTTGCTACCAAACACTGTGTAAATGATTTAATATAGATAAAGAGCAAAGATGTAAATAAAAATGCATATATATGCAACGGTGGATTGTTATTATTTATTTATTACTATTAATCGACTGGGATAGACAGAGATAAATCTAAAAATCGACTGTGCTTTACAAAGCACATTATTCATTTCAATACAATGAAAGGAACTTAATCTTTTTGTTTAGCAGGGTGTAATAAAATCTCTATCTATCTAATAATGGGATGTTCCACTCGTCAATGCCTTGAAAACTTCGAAATCACGAAGCGATAATCAGCTGTTACATATATTTTAATAAAATAAGTGATTGTTATGGTGTAGCTAATGTCGGTAGACGAGAATAAATAAATAATCAGTTGTCATTCTATGCTCTCGTGTTTCATTACATAACATGGTGGCAGCGGTGATTTAAAAGTGATTTTTACTTATAAAAAGTCAATCAAAACTGTAATTAAAGTGTGCAGCGTACGCAATAACATAAGAGTTTCAATTTGTGCTAAACTGAGCCAAGAGTAGTCGTAATGGAACACGCAAGACCGCCGCCGGAACTGAGCATGGATGGCAGCTCCGTCAGCAGGGCTGACGCCTGGAAGAGATGGAAGACACAGTTCTTGCTGTTCCTTAAGGCATCAGGGGTGCATAAAGAGGAATCAGGAGTGCAAGCAAGTTTGCTGATTAACCTAATTGGTCCGGATGGCTTTGATGTCTATCAAACGTTTACGTACCAAAGTGGTGAGTCATCAGAGAATGTGGAAACCGTTATAAAGAAGTTTGATGCTTATTTTGGTACTAAGCCGAACATAGCGCTGTCCAGATACAAATTCTTTACCCGGAACCAAGAAGACGGAGAATCCATTAATCAGTATGTGACAGCACTCAAACTACTCAGCAAAACTTGTGATTTTTCCACGCTAGAGGAAAGTTTGATCAGGGATCGAATCGTGTGTGGGGTAAAGAACGCGATTGTGAGAGATCGCATGCTGAGAACAGAGGAATTAACACTCGAGAGGGCTATAATAGTAGATTGTACAACAAGTGCATAAAACGCACCATTTTACTCGAGACGTTTATCCATCCGAGCGAGCTTGCGAGCGAGGATAGATATAAAGTCGAGTGTAAAATGGGTTTTATGGACGAGTTGTACACTCTACTTTTCACTTCGATTGCGAGGAAATGAAACAGCAACATGTAAATATAGAAGTCCACACTCTTTTACGGCTTAGCAACTTAAATTGAATATAACTTTTAAATTCGTATTTGCAATTCGCGCCTTTTTTTCTTTTTTTTGTTGGTGTTTCGCGCGGTCACAGGACACAGTATTTCAGAAAAAAAAGAAAAAAAAGAGGTTAGTTTCGAACAACAATTCGAATTTCGAATTGCAATGCGGGGCTTCTCCATAATAAAATAAAGAGGTTGTTGTATGAAGTTAAAGATGTTCGTGTGGCTGTTGCAGCGATTGCCTTGGTCTTCGACGAAGATTTTACTTTATGCTCTAGAGCATAAAAAGCGACTTTATGTCGCCTACGCACGACATAAAGACGAACTTTTAGAGCATGAGAAGTGAAAAGATATGTATGGCAGATGAAGTATCCTCTGATGGTAGTCGTCAGCTGGAGCGTGGAGCGGGTCAGGGACTTGCTCGTGTGGATGCCGTGGGATCACGCGACGGGCACGCGCCGCGGCGACGTTGGCGTGGCGGGCGCTGGTGCGGGGCGGGCGGCGCGGCGCGCGGCACACGCGCTCTCCAGGGTTCAGGGAATCCGGGGCAGCCGGCAGCGGCAAGTTGGTTAAAAGTGTGTAGTGGATGTGGCTCGGCGCAGTGTCAGCCGGGAGCCTGCGTGGCTTCTAGAGTGAAATGCTACGAGTGTCAAGGCTACGGACACTTTGCTAGAATGTGTAGTTACAATAACTCTGCATCGAGAAAAGTATATGAGGTGGAGTATTGCCAAGAAGAAACAGATAAGGACGATAGCTGTGAGTCATTTTATATTTCTATGGTAGCTGATCGCTCTGGTAAATGTGATGAATGGTTTGAAACATTGTACTCTGATAGCGGTATGGAAAATTTTAAGTTGGATACGGGGGCAGATATTAATGTCATGTCCTATGAAACATTCGAGCGTTTACAATTTGACTTATCGCTAATTGAACAGGAGAAAATAAAATTAGAGTCCTATACGGGAAACGTGATTCCCATCAGAGGGGTCTGTATGTTAAAGTTTTATCATGACAACCAATTGCATTTTTTAAGGTTCGCAATAGCGGACATAAAATGTCAAAGCGTATTGGGACGGAAATCTTGCCAGGAATTGGGGTTAGTAAAGAGAGTAAATTCAATTAATTTGACAGAGTACAATGATTTGTTTCACGGATTAGGTTGTCTGCCTGGCGTTCACCACATCGTCATAGACCCATTAGTAAAACCGGTCGTATGTGCACCGCGTAAGGTACCATTTTCAATGAGAGATCGATTAGTGACTGAATTAAATAAAATGATTAGTTTAGGTGTCATTCGGAAGGTGACTCATCCAACCCCATGGGTCAACGCTCTTGTTATCGCCGCGAAGAAAGATAACGGATTGCGTGTATGCCTTGATCCGCGTCCATTAAATCTCGCTATGTTGCGCGCGCGCTTTCAACTGCCAACAATCACAGACTTGGCCACGCGCTTACAGGGCAGCTGTTTTTTTAGCGTTTTGGACGCAAATTCCGGATTTTGGATGATACAAATCGATGACGAAAGCGCAGATCTTTGTACCTTCTCGACTCCATTTGGTAGGTATCAATTCCTAAGATTGCCTTCACCTCACCTAGGTATTGACAGATGTAAAAGAAGGGCTAGAGAAGTCATGTTCTGGCCTGGCATAACAAATGATATCGAATTATATGTGAAACGCTGTAAGACATGCCAGGAGAATTCAAACACGCCGAATCGTGAGCCGTTAATGCCAATAGAAATCCCGTCATTACCGTGGCACAAAATTAGTACAGACATTTTTTAATATGCTAACAAAAAGTTTATAATAGTAGTAGACTACTATTCGGGTTATGTAGAGGTAAGTGCATGTAACAATACTACAGCTGAAACAGTTATCGGCAATATTAAAGAAATATGTGCCCGCCACGGAATACCGGAAATATTGGTATCCGATAATGGACCACCTTACAACAGCCGTGAATTCAAAAAGTTTGCTGCTGAATGGGGCTTTGAGCATGTAACTACATCTCCTTACTACTCCCAAGCCAATGGCAAAGTAGAAAGAGCGGTGCAAACGGTTAAGAAGTTGCTTAAGAAATCAATTCAAAGTAGAAGTGATTTTCAGATGAGCTTATTAAATTACAGAAATACGCCACGTGACGGTTTGGATTCTCCTGCTCAATTACTAATGAGCCGCAGACTTAACTGTAAATTACCAGTTCATCCAGAATTGTTAAAACCTAAAGTTAGTGCTGAAAATCAATATAGCAAAATGGTTGAGAAACAGATGAGGTCAAAAATTTATTATAGCGCGAATAGACGGGACCTAAGTTCATTAAAAACTGGTGACGACGTTGTGATGATTCAAGGCAGGAATAGAAGTAGGGCTAAGGTGATAGCGAAAGCTGACACTCCGCGCTCTTATATTGTGAAAAACAGATTAGGTGTTTACCGGCGCAATAGGCGTCATCTGATTCAATGCGAACCACCAGCAGAAAACGATAAGTCTGTAATCAATCATCACAACGACGATGCCACTTGGTGTGATGCCGAGCAAACAACCCAGGATGTTGATCCTGATTGGTCAGGTGATGAAGGTGAACAATCAGATCTCATTTATGATTCTGGTTATTCACCGCCTCTAATTCGGTCAAGAGCAAAACAATTAAATTCAAAATAATTTATGTTTGGTTTAATTAGGTTATTCTATTTCTTTTTATTTTTTAAGGGGGTAAGTAGGTATTGGTTTGTTGTTAACTTATAAGGGGAAGATGTTATGGTGTAGCTAATGTCGGTAGACGAGAATAAATAAATAATCAGTTGTCATTCTATGCTCTCGTGTTTCATTACATAACAGTGATGACCTGACTATGGAGTTTTTTTTGCTATTTTCACCGACTTTAAAAAAAAGGACGTTCTCAATTTGACGCGTATATTTTTTTATTTTTTTTTATTTTTTTGGCTATGTTCCTTCATAACTCTGTCAAATCTTAACCGATTTTGACAATAATTTTTTTAAGTTTATATTAGAAATTCGTCTAAATGTAGGTATTGTAAGAGTATAATTATAGTCGGTGCCCAGTTTCATGACCAGCACATATATTTTGGGCACCGACTCCAAATTATACTGCTACAATACCTACATGTGTACGTACTCCTAATTTAAAGGTATTCTTAGTGCTGTAGTGTTTTGAACTTGGTTTTTATTTTTTATTTAAAATTTTTTGATGTTGTCATCGTAAAAAAAGCAGTAGGAAAAACCTTTTTGGATGCTAAGAGGACCAGTGTGAGCTTGATGAAAGTATTACTACTATCTTAGACACTTAGCAAAACGTATTATTGCGTCCTTTGTCTACAACACGATTAAAAGCTTGCATGCATGGCAGCCAAAACACACATGTAGCTTTTAAGCTCCTTTTTAAAATAAAGCACCGAAATTTACATTTGCATAGAGCAACTTGGAATAATGCCGGAATTATACGATTTTTCTGGACGTGAAAGTTACTTTGTAACAAAAACTTGAGTGCATTTTAGTGTCTGGAGTTTTTATTTGGTTGAGTAAAGAGTTCGTTTAAAGTTTCTTGAGTTACCGTCGAAGTTTTTCTTTATATTTCTTTCTCTTTAACCGTAATAATATTTTGTAACATTGATTTCACGTCCCACTGTAGGACACAGGCCTTCTGTCAGAGAGAGAGAGAGAGAGTATAGGCTTAATCACCACGCATACCCACCGCGGATTGGCGATTTCAAGCGCTGATGTATGCGTATAGCTCAGACACTTAGGTTTTCCCACGATGTTTTCCTTTACAGTTTTTCCACGGTTCGATTCCCAGTGCGGGCATGTACCTATGACTTTGTTTTCTAGGTTATGTACATTTGTGAAGTTATAATACCACTTGTTAACGGCGAAGGAAAACATCGTGAGGAAACCTGAGTGTTTGAGCTATTCGCATACCTGAGCGCTTGAAATCGCCAATCCGCGGTGGGCATGCGTGTTGATTAAGCCCGTAGTCTCTTTCTGAGGAAAGACCTGTGTCCTTCAGTGGGACGTATTAGGCTGCTTATGATGAAGACCAACTGAAACAAAAATGTAAAGATTGATCTGCCATTGACTGTACTATTGAGGTGGCCGCGCGGCCTATAGGTATGAATCATCATCATCATCATCATCATCAGCCATTTGACGCCCACTGCAGGACACAGGCCTCCTTCGTGGTTTTCATAACCATGAGGGTTTTTGCCATAATCGCCACGCTTGGCAGGTGGGTTGGCGATCGCAGTATGCGGTTGGTATCTCAGGAAGACGCTGCTGCCCGTCTCCTGGTAATTGATTTCCGCAGTCGCCTTCTACGACATACACGAAAGGAAATGGAGTGACGCTATTCTTAATCCGCCACACAGAACTATATATGAATGCGATCGACTTTTGCGATTAATTTGCAAATTTTACGTGAAATTAACCACACCGATGTCATTTACTTTGGTGTGTATCTTTCTGTCTCTCTTCTCCTTATTATTTCACTTCACTTATATTTACTCATTGAATTTAGTTTATTGTGGTTTTCCTCTATATTTAACACGTATGTATTATTTTCTTTTTGTTGCACTTCTCTGTATTATTTGGCAGAAGCAATTTACATCACTTGCAGCCGAGTAACCCACTTTGCAGTTAGATTTTTTTACATCGGAATAATATCGCTGTACCTACATGTTTATATTCTTTTGTTGCACTAACCTGTGCTTAGGACAATTTTAAAAACCTATTTAGAGGCCTAATGGCAAAGTGGGTTACTCGGGGCTGCAAGTGATGTAAATTGCTTCGTCCAGATGTCGCTGCCTGTACGTAATACAGAGAAGTTTGTAAAGAGGCTCGAAATTTCGCCGATGCCTGCACGGGCCCATTAGCTCAGTTGGGAGAGCGCTGGCACGGTTAGCCGGAGGTCGCGGGTTCAAGTCCCGCCATGGGGGAATTTTTAGCATCTAAATACATTTTAATTGTATGTAACATACATGTAATTAAAACGTATTGCAATTGTTTTAATTCTATTTAAATGCACCACGGCACGCACTCCGTAGTACAGTTATTTGTTACCGTAGGCACTGACTGAAAATTAGCGCTGAGAGATCACTTCCTCAGCACAATGCAGCGACTCAGAGTCAGCTGCCTTTTGTGGCAACCGCATAATCGAAATTAATATTAATTAAAACTAACATGCATTGTGTGTTTGTGTGTGTGTGTGTGTGTGTGTGTGTGTGTGTGTGTGTGTGTGTGTGTGTGTGTGTGTGTGCGTGCGTACGTGCGTGCGTGCGTGTGTGTGTGTGTGTGTGTGTGTGTGTGTGTGTGTGCGTGCGTACGTGCGTGCGTACGTGCGTGCGTGCGTGCGTGCGTGCGTGTGTGTGTGTGTGTGCGCGCGCGCGATCATTATAAATAAGTAGCTTGAATTTCGTGTTTGGACGGGTAGAAGACAGACGTTGTCATTAGATATGTCTCAGGATGGAATGACCGGAAATAGTTATGGGAGAGAATCTACGAGAAGCTTGTACATGTAGTGACGTCGTACACGCCCCGTCCGCTTCGACGTTCATCGCCGGAAACATATGACTGTCTCGGTGGTCTAGGAGGTATCACATCTGATTACAACGCAATAGGTCGTGAATTTGATCCCAACTGGGGGCCGCCCTACATTCGTACAAAAAATTTAATGGACTCCGAGTGTTTTTCATATTTTGATTGCCTTGCTTGGTTACCATAGATTTTCAAACAGTGGTAGGTAGTTCTCTATTTACCATGATTTTCTGTGGCGGAAAGTATATAGGCTGCTTATGCTAGAAAAACTACTTACAATATCATTATCTCAGCTTATTCGCAAGCATCGTTTTTCAACAATAACCGTCCGCCTCAAAAGAGGTCGTGACTACCTGCGTTTCAGTCTATAATGCCAAACGCCCGCACGTAAAGGTACAAATAAAATTATTATCTCCCTACCACGGCGCGTCAGCTTCCCCTTCCACTGCCATACCGTTATGACCCTTACGCCTAGAAGAATCTTGTTTTTATTGGTAAAACCACAGGGCCTCAAATTCAAAGTCAATCGTCGGTTATTGAATAGTTTTCCAAGTTACGTGTATTCGGAAGTTTATTGCAGCAATGCCACTCACTAATGGCAGAGTGATGGCCGATGGGGCCGAAAAGTTCTCGAATGGAGACTACATATCGATAAGCGCAGCGTAGGACGACCAGCCACAAGATGGACAGATGACCTCATCCAAGTGGCAGGAAGACGTTGGATGCAAGCCGCTTCCAACCGGTCTTTTTGGAAATGCATGGAGGAGGCCTATGTCCAGCAGTGGACTTCTTGTGGCTGAATGATGATGATGATGAATGGTTCAACTCTCATGCCCATGTTTAGCCCACGTTAGGCCTGTGCCCTGCAGTGGAATGTATACATACAGGTTGTATGAAAGGCGAATAGGGCTTTGTCGAGTTACACGGCCGTTGGTTTAACGTGCAACTCTAAATAGGTTTTTAAAATAGTCCTCAGCACGGATTAGTGAGTACAGCGATATCCTTCCGATGTAAAACCTAACTGCAAAGTGGGTAACCTCGGGGCTGCAAGCGGTGTAAATTACTTCAGCCAGATATCGCTGACTGAACGTAATACAGAGAGGTCTGTCGCCGATTAGCTCACTTGGGAGGGCGCTGGCACGGTTAGCCAGAGGTCGCGGGTTCAAGTCCCGGCATGGGTGGAATTTCTAGCCTCTACCCTCTCTCGTTTCACGTTAAAAACCTATTTTAACGTGAAACATCTGAAAGTAAGCGTTAATTTTTAGCTCAAACTGCGCAATGTGTTACGTGGCACTGGCGCCTGGCACAAATCGAAAGGATCTGAGTAGTAGCTACTCTGTTAACCGACTTCAAAAAAGGAGGAAGTTCTGAATTCGTCGGTATCTTCTTTTATGTATGTACCCCGATTACTCGAAGACGCGTGGACCGATCAGAAAAATATTTTTTTCGATTGAAAGGAAAGACTTTACAAGTGGTCCCATAGGCATCAATTCAGGATCTGATGATGATATTCTGGAGAAATCGTTGGAAATCTTCAAATTTTAAAGGAAAAATTAAAGCAACTTGGCTGTTTTTTATAGTGACTAATTTTTTTTTATAAAAAATAGAAACCGACTTCAAAACACTACACCACTGAAAACACAGAAATAGTGTAAACGAAGTTAATAATGTAAATTACCAGGAGACGGGCAACAGCATCTTCCTGAGATTCCAACCGCATACTGCGATCGCCAAGCCGCCTGCCAAGCGTGGCAATTATGGCAAAAACCCCTCATGATTGGGAGGGAGGCGGCCTATGTCCTGCAGTAGGCGTCGGATGGTTGATTATGATGGTGATGAATGGAAACGAATATTACCTTGAAATTCGATGTAGGTATTGTAGAAATACATTTTGGAGTCGGTGACCAAAATGGAAGTGCTGGTAACTTGGCAGCGGCTCCAAACTATATTTCTACAATACCTACATCGAACTGTTCTACTTAACGATTTATAAACAATTTAAAAAAATATATGAGCAATTCGATTTATAAAAAAACAATTACAGAGTTACAGCCCTCGCCTACGTGACATATTTTCGTTGCCTGCGGGTTTTATGAAACTAAAAGACGTTTTACGTCAAAAACCCATTCGTAGTGTTATACCTCAGCATAGGCCATTTATGCTATGTTTCAGGGCACAAACCTTCTCTCATAGAAAGAGCAAGGCCTGGCTGGAAGAAATTTGTCTTGAAATAAGTCCACCCTTGCTCACAGTCTAACCCCCCGTTTCTCGTACACTAACACGCTGTTAATCTACTGTTAACAGCTGTCAGTTGACCAAAGTGCATACAAAAAAAACCACTGACAGCTGTTAACAGTAGAGTAACAGCTTGTTAGTGTACGAGAAACCGGGGGTAAGACAATCATGTTTTTAAGTGCTAAATTTTGTATTTTGTGCAATAAAGTGTAACCAACAAACAAAAGAGCACGGGTTTTATCATTACGTGCGCTTGTCCTTGATAAGATTAGATTAGATTAGATTAGAACACTTTATTGTGCACACCAGAAAACAAAATACATTAAAACGCTTACATGCCTCAGTTTTGCCGTATACAATTGGCGGTCTTATCGCTAAAAGCGATCTCTTCCAGACAACCTTAGGATAATAAGAAAATATAGATAGAATGAAGAATGAAGTGATAGAATGAAGCGGTGGTAGCCTAGTGGGTAGAACATTGGACTCGGAAACGGGAGACCCAGGTTCGATCCCAGTGCGGGCATGTACCTATGACTTTGTTTTCTAAGTTATGTACATTTGTAAAGTTATAGTAGCAATACCACTCGCTAACGGTTAAGGAAAACATCGTGAGGAAACCTGGGTGTCTGAGGTATTCACATACCTCTGCGCTTGAAATCGCCAATCCGCGGTGGGCACGCGTGGTTATTAAGCCCACACTCTCTCTCTGAGAGAAGCCTTGTGCCCTACAGTGGGACGTATATAGGCTGCTTATGCTTATGATAGATAGAATATTCTTTATTGTATTGTATGCCGATTAGACCTTCCACCCTTTTCACTCTGCGAGGATTTAAGGCACGTCCACGCACGGCGCTAATCCCGCCATCTGTCTTCTGACTCGACGTTACGTCATAGCCGTTTACGTGTTTCCTTTTTGTCGTGCGCCTCTAAGGCTGTGCGCCTTTTATCGATGTTTCTTTTGTTTTACTTAAAAAAAATACGAAAGACATTACCAATTTGACAGGGTCATAATTTTGCACCTGGTTGGAAGCCCATTGAGGTAAAATATAATATAATTTTTAATTTGATTATTAATTTACGTGCCCAGCGCTAGGGAGCCAGCTGCCTCTTGCGGCAACAGAGACACCGCGTCTAATGGCTGTAAAAACTGTTTTTATTGTTTATTCTGTTTCGTAGTGCTCAATTTTGTATGTTTCATGGATATTGTTGATGTAATAAATGAATATCCTCTCCTTCTTCTTGGCTGTGTCTCACTGCTGGGCAAAAAGTCCCTTTAGGCTTACATTTCTTCTTGTCCTTGGCTAGTACTTACCACTCGCAGATTAGTATTTGGCCAAACCACCATATCCGTTTCGATCTGCCACGTTGCGTGTACTCAATTACTGATGAATCGGTAAAAATCGGGAACTCTGCCTATCTAAAGCAAGTGGAAATGGATTGGCCATGTCACACAAATGGGCCCGGGTGGGTGATTTCTACTCATTATTAACTTAATTTCAGGATTATTTTTTTGCAATATCGAATTAATTAAAATAAGTTTAATTTTTGTCGGAAGAGTCCAACCAGATTTCGCTCTGAATTGCAGAGTTTAATTATAGTCTTAATGTAAGTACTTCCGGAATTAATCCATAGTGCTTGCGAAAGTCTTAGTTCGTCGATTTCTACTCAACCCTCACATTCACCCGTAACTTAACGAGTGCCCATATATGCTGTCGAATGTATGAGAGAATTTTAATTGTGTTCTTTACTTTGTCCCTTATGTTGTTATATTATTATTTTTACTATAAGCATCTCTGCTGTTTTTTATGTATTCTCTAAACGTCCCACTGCGGGGTACGAGCCTTCTCTCAGAGAGAAAGTATAGGTGTAAATTATCATGCGTGCCTACCGCGGATTGGCAATTTAAATTTTTGTTGTTTTATGTATAAATAATGTTTATGTCATGTTTTGAGTATTGTGCCGTTAAATAAATGTTTTTATGTATCTGCCTAACTTACATGAATAGTCTTGTTGTCGTAGTAAAGGACGACTAGCACCACTTTTTCAAATATCACTTAAGTAGCCATTTAAGTTGAATGTATACGCCACTGCCGACGCAAAGAATTTTCAAGTACAAACTGACTAATGTGGCTTTTCACTCAAAAGAAAGAAAATATATCGATCTTTCGCACATCCCTACTCTGAAGACCCAAAAAATGCAGCCAGTATATTTTGTTCGGCGCTTTACGGCTTACTTCGTCATAACATAACACAACAAATATAACAGGCTTTTTCAGCATTTGAATGTGTATACCTTGAATTGGGGTTCGGATGAAGAGATTAAGGTGGGACAATGAGAATGATATTCATTGTTGCTTTGAACGGGTTTCCGTGGAAAATTTACAAGGTATTATGGTATTTAACTGGGTAGCTATTGTGATGATGCCTATAATTAGCTCGAAGCATATTCATATTATTTATTTATTTCTTTACAGACATCTGCGAAGTCGTAGTAGCAATACCGCTTGCTAAGAGTGAAAGAAAGCATAATAAGGGAATCCGAGTTCCATACCTCAGCACTTAAATTTGCCGATGTGCGATGGGCACGCGAGGTGATTAAGCCCATACTCTCTCTCGCTCTGAGAGAAGGTCTGTGCCCTGCATTGGGACTTATATATGCTACATACAAAAAAACCTTATCATTACTTAGATATAGAAATCACTTGTAATATTTTTTCTGGATGTGAAATAGTGTGTTCTCTGACTATCTCTCAATGGGAACATCGAAGCAGTGAAATGGATATATACACTTAATAACATAGCTATAAGAACCATTATTTTGTTTCTAGCATTTTGGGCAATAGATGCTTTCAATAAATGTATCGTTGTGGGTTGGAAATGAAGCGTAATACCGCAAGATGAACTGAGCATTTTCAATAGCTTCACACTATATTCAATCATTGTGCTAATAGCTAAAGCCAGTAAATACTGCCCATAAACAATTTCCTCCATTAGCTAGCCACACAAAACAGCTCTATTACCTGCTCTACCGTAACAAAATCCCGCAAAATCGCGGTGACAAATTGCCGTGCGGTCACGCAGCGCGCTGATGAACGTCCCTAGGCTGGACGAATCATTATTGACTTCAATTTTTCTATTGTAAGTTTTGATAGAGAAAAGTTGATAATAGAATTATTAATTTTAATGGTAAATTTTCGTCATCAAAAACCTAGTGTATGATTGCAAAAATATATCTAAAATGTCCGTAACTATATTATTTAGCAAAGTCCAAGAAGAACGTTTATCATAAGTAGGTACCTAAATAGATTTTACGATCATTAAAAATTATAGAATATGCGAGCGACATGGAATGCTAGAAAATCAAAATCAAAATGTATTTATTCAAAATAACACTGCGACTTAATGAACGGATAAATTTGGAGAAAAACTGGACAAAAAAAATCCGAACTTAGTCTTTTCAAATTTGGTCCTTAATTCTTTAACCTAGAACTCATGCATCTCAACTAGCCTTAATTCCAGGATTTTTTGTCATCTAGATAATATTCAATGTTATAGTAGCCCTTTCGGCACAAAGTGTGCTTTATACATTTTTTATCCGCGATTCTGGCAAGATGTAAGACCACCCTGAAAGGATCGCGTTACGATTGTCTTTTTTATTATGTTTTATGCTGGGTATTTCAGAAAGGTCCGGTAAAACACTTACTTATTAATACCAACGACTTTTATTAAGAGATCAACTCCGAAATATCTAAAAAATAAAGAAGCCTTCCTCGGACTCATCCATCGAACTAAGCTAAAGAGAAAGAAAGAAAGAGGATATTTATTTAAATTGTTACAGAAACACAAAGTAAACATATGGGTACATAAACAAAAGACACGAACGTCAACAAAACAGAGATAAAACAAAACAATCGTGACGAGAACATGTGAGGCATATAGAGTCAAAGGCAGCAGGGTACCATAAAGTATGGGACCCAGCCACCTCGGACCCCAAACGCCTCAGGTCCCTCCGTGACAACAAAAAAGGGGCTCCAACTCAGCCTACTTTACCGGTGTGTGCTATAGTTAGCATAATACCAGCAAAACTGATTTTCAGTTGGGACCGTGGATAAGTATTTAAAAGACGGTTTCGCAGTGTAAAGTTAGAGGTAAGGTCCTCTTTAGTTTTATATAATGCTTGTCTCATTGCTCCTAAATATGAGGACTTACCTTAATTCGTTTTTCTATGTATTTTAATGTGCATGTATACTTTGGGTGTCAATCTAGCTTAAAACTAGAATATAAAACAATAATTATGTTATTTAAAGATCGTTACCTGTTTTACATGGCTAATAAAAAAAACCAAACTAAACTAAACAAGAGGTTTATTTAGCCGCGCAAAACAGCTCCAATAGAACCTCTGCGCTCTCGCAACGGAATCCTGCAAAATCGCGGTGACAAATTGCAGTGCGGTCACACCGTGCGCTGATGAACACACCTCGGCCGGACAAATGATATGGTGTCTACTCTTGATGTTAATCTTGAAGAATTGCGCAAATAATATTTACATATATCTACCAATTCTCCGCCGGATTAAGAATAGCGTCACTCCATTTCCTTCCGTGGATGTCGTAGAAGGCGACTAAGGAAATCAATTACCAGGAGACGAGCAGCAGCGTCTTCCTGAGATTCCAACCGCATACTGCGATCGCCAGCCCGCCTGCCAAGCGTGGTGATTATGACAAAACCCCTCATGGTTATGAAAACTACGAAGGAGGCCTATGTCCTGCAGTAGGCATCAAATGGCTGATGATGATGATGATATCTCCCAAAATATTTTTTTTCAATTCAATTCAAATATTTTTATTCATTGTAAAAACAGAATGTTTACTTAATGAACGTCAAAGTTGTTAGTTTCACAATTAATGGATTATGTGGAGAAGAAACTAACAAAGAAACTCCACATTTATTCTTTTCTGGAATATTCACTTTTTGGAGGGTAACTTAATAATTTTTGCAGAGGGTAGTAAATTAACAGTTAATGCTTTCAAAAAGACGCCTGTTACCTCAGTCTGCCGAGACAATGGCACTTGCAAAATTACGAGTACCGAAACATCGAAAAATTGTAAAATGGAAAAGTAAACGAGTAAATATCCGTTCAAATTCAGTTTTATTATCAGTTATAGATCTCAAGTAGACCCCGATAGCATGGTATATTAATAAACCGTACATTTAATTGACTATAAACTGTTACAGAGAACAATATTAATCTGTTATGTCAACTCTATGACAAAATTTGCGGCTGAAGGCTGCAGGTTAATCCGACTGCTCTGTGCGTAAATAATATTTTCACTAAATACGACGACCAGCCACAAGATGGACAGATGACATTATCCAAGTGGCAAGAAGGCGCTGGATGCAGGCCGCTTCCAATCGGTCTTTTTTGAAATCCATGGAGGAGGCCTATGTCCAGCAGTGGACTTCTTGTGGCTGAATGATGATGATGAATACAATAAAGTTAGAATCAACAGATAATTTTAGCACTGTTTGGCAGATTACCTTGTCCGAAATAGTTCAGAGAATGGTTTTGGTGGCAATGTATCTGTTTAATGCATACTTCGATAGGGGAAGTACTAGCAAAGGGCAAGAAAAAAAGTATCCGAAACCGGCGTGCGTGCATGCAACGACTAATGAATGTTGAGGAGGTGAAAGTGATCTGTCAGGATCGTAGCAAGTGGCAGCCCCTGGTCTCTGCCTACCCCTCTGGGATACAGGCGTGAGTTTATGTATGTATTAGTTACAAATACAGATGAAAAGACAGAAAAAATATTTTTTAATGTCACTACTGAGGTTACCTGGAAGAAATTGGCATTAGCAATAAGTCCATCAATTGTATCTTTTCTTTTCTCATTGCTGTTTCTCTAACATTTTTCCCAGTATACAATAAAGAATATTCTTATCTTATCTTACTGTCGACACATCGCAAGTAATTGTTTCATAAGCAGTTACTGCAATATTCTTATCTGAAGAGGAAAAAAGAAAGGGCGAATTACAGAAAAAGAGTAAGTTAGAACTAGCAAGGAGGTTGCATACTTTTTGGCAGGCGCAAACAACAGGTAACATTCAAAATACTGTTTGTTAGATCAAGCAGTCATTTTTATAGCAAACAGTATTTTCAATTAACTTTTTTAAATGTTTTTATTTCTATAGTGTTTCTTTTTAATATTTCGTGACAAAGTAAATTTTAAAATTCAATAACGACGTACTTATCAAATTTCGAAATTCGAATTTCAAGAAGTCGCACTGAATGTCCGTCTTCACAAAAAGAACAAAAAGTTCGAAAGTTCAAAACAAAAATAGGAAAAAAATGATTTTTTTAACAAACCACCCAACTGCCGTTGCCGAAACAAATGCGTTTGCACCTCGTTAGGTGAATGTGACAGTTCTCAGTTGCCTTTTGGCATTCAAAAAGCGAGGACTCTATATCCAACGATCGATGTTGCCATAGATACAGACAGAAACGGCCTCAGTCTTAGTTGTATTTCCATGTTTGTGATGTCATTCTCTGGTTACTACAGGGTATCCTATTTTGGGATCGAGACAAGTGATAGTGTTGTGTAGAAATTATTATTATTATTGCACAGATGTTGCCGGAAGGCTCTGGTATCATTCCAATTAGCGTGAATAGCCTCGACCAAATTTTAATAGGGTATTTATAAGCAAAGGACGAGATATAACGTACCCTAAAACAAAGTGCGTGCATGCAGCGTCTAAGGAATGTTGTTGAAGCAAAACGGGTTTGTCAGGATAGTGGTAAGCCAAACCCTCCGGGATTACCCCTCCGGGATACGGGCGTGAGTTTACGTAATATAATAATATGTAATATGTATGTAACTAGCGTGAATATTAAAAGTTACACTTATATCGCTTACCGTGAAGGAGATCATCGTGAGGAAACCTGAGTGTCCGATTTGTTCACATACCTCAGCGTTTGAAATTGCCAATCCGCGGTGAGCACGTATGGTGTTCTCTCTGAGAAGCCTGTCCCCTGTCGTGTGATTATAAAGGCTACATAAAAAAAATCTTAGAAAGAGAAAACTTTATTGAACCGTATTTTAACATAAATATAACATATAATTGAGTGATTGATAACTGATAGGTATACCATTAGCAGTCTTATCTTCTCTTTATACTTCCAAATAACGTTAGCACTCCTTTATAGAACAGCAGCGGATTGACTTAAATTTATTTATCATTCCGTGTATTCATATTTTATGTCTCTTGTTTCTTGTTTCTTCTTATCTTATCTTATTCTTTACGAGCAGAGCAATCCTTCCGAGTAACTAGAAACTGGCATAGGCCTTATGGGTTAGTGATTTTGAAATCGTTACCAATATTTTTAGGAAATACTCTATTCACTGTAAAAAACTGTATTATTAATTATTTATCAGTCATAATCAGCCTATATGCGCCCCACTGTAGGGCACAGGCCTTCTCTCAAGGAGAGAGTATGGGCTTAATCACCACGCGCGCCCACCGCGGATTGGCGATTTCAAGCACTGAGGTATGTGAATAGCTCAGACACTCAGGTTTTCTCACGATGTTTTCCTTCACCGTTAGCGTGTGGTATTGCTACTATAACTTCACAATGTACATAACTTAGAAAACCAAGTCATACGTACATGCCCGCACTTGGGATCGAACCTGGGTCTCTCGCTTCCGAGTCCGATGTTCTACCCACTAGGCTACCAACGCTCCCCAATTTATCAGTAATGGTATAATATAGTTGTAAATAATCGTGATTATTCTCCTTCCTTATTCACGCCTACTTCTAATTTCTAGGCCTATGTAGTCTGTACGTTGTCTATCAGTCACTTACAGTACGATTTTAATAGTGTGTCTTTGGTATGGTAATTATTATGGTAAATATATATAATGTATGTATAATTTCATGCGTTTGTATGTGTTTGACATGGACCACTATATCCAATACATACAAATGAATAAATTCTTTAGATCATCACGTCAATGCAGTAGAGTAACCAGATTTTTCGTTTTTTTTTGTAGCTGGATAGTACGCATATTACAAGGAATGTTTATTTTTTTGAGTTTTTGTAAGTCTTTTAAAACATGAATACAATTTGAACCCAGTATTTTCTTAGCCAATTACCGGATGTATACGTGATTAACTGTTACATCCAGAGCGTTCAATGAAACTGACAACCGGATAAGAAAATGGTTTAAATTGCGTTGTCTAACGCAAGTACAACTCTATGGACTTACAAAAGCCGTATCGAGTTTTGGGAGCCAATCTGTCATGCAATCTGTTGTAGCAATTGCCGGTCCGGTTGGCAAATAAAATTGCAATCAAGTGTAAATGTCCAGTCCAGTTGTTAACTTGCGCTGCAGAGAAAATTGTAGGTACATAAATCCAGCACGAAAAAATGAACTAATGGGTACTTCAATGAACTAAAATGAACATACGTGTGCGGCATAGTTTTGTGTATGAGAAACAGAGTTTGTAGCATAAGCAGCCTATATACGTCCCACTGTAGGGCACAGGCCTTCTCTCAGGGAGAGAGTAGGGGCTTAATCACCACGCGTGCCCACAGCGGATTGGTGATTTCAAGCGCTGAGGTATATGAATAGCTCAAACACTCAGGTTTCCTTACGACGTTTTCCTTCACCGTTAGCGAGTGGTATTGCTACTATAACTTCACAAATGTTCATAACTTGAAAATCAAGTCATAGGTACATGCCCGCACTGGAAATCGAACCTGGGTCTTCCGCTTCCGAGTCCAATGTTCTACCCACTCGGCTAGTCCACAAGTCCTACATTTTGTATAGACGTCTAAAATAAGTAAAATAAATAATACGTTAACACGTCGCAGACATCAGCGACCTTAAAAACTCAAAATAAATAAAAACACAAAAGGCGCAATCGAAAAAAAAAACCATCGTTCCGTCTGCCGACGACATTGATTGCTAAAGCCAAACGTATCCAATAAATACTGTGAGTGAAATCAACGCTCATTCCCCCAATTGCCAAGTGGAGGGCATTATGTAGAATACCCAGCTCAACTTAGATACGTATTAATTTTTAAATATCTGTCCCCTTCTTAAAAAACCTACCTTTCGGTATAAGCACTTTTGTAAGCTCCTTTTATGCACGCCTACCCCAATTGTTTCTTTTTTCTGTACCCCCTGCGGGTTGACTGGAAAAAGCGCCATTAGCATTAAGTCCATCTTTTATGTACTTTCTTTTGTGCTATATACTTACTTAATTGATAAGAAAGTAAACTGATGATGTTTGGATTTTGGATGGTGAATTTTTGTTTAAAAGCGTAGTTTCCTTTTAGTTAATTATAATTTTGAATTAATGTGTTTTCAATCTAAGAATGTGCATTTTTAGTTAGGATCCTATTATTTGTTTTCTTGTTTTTTGTCATCTATAGCAACCAGTGCTCACTTACCTTAATATTCTACGTTGCTAATTTTAATCACTAATGTCGTTTTAAGGAGCAAGGAACGATTTGAACCAATCAAGTTGCCGAAATAATCTTCTGTATGCCCCACGCCATTTTTAGTCTGCCAAAGTGTCCCAAAAATTTACAACTATGTAAGATGATAGAGTGCGCTATACAGCCCTGCTGCTAAAGCCTTGAGTCTTATTTCATAGAACTAAATATAGTATGACAATTTGATGTGTACCCGATTAATCCATAGAATAACAAGTAAAAAGACCGTTTGTCTAAGCAATTTAGAACTTTGAAAATTATTCAGATGACATAGACGTCCGGAATTAAAGTCAATCCAATGCGTGAAATGTAGGTTTAGAAAAAATAGGTTAAAGTCAATAAATTAAAGACCAAATTTGAAGCTTTTCGTCCATTATTAGGGCTCCGTACCTCAAAAGAAAAAATAGAACCCTTACAAGATCACGTTATTTTATAGCAGTAAAACGAATTGAATTGAATTGTTGTCCGTCCGACGGTCCATCTGTCCGTTAAGATCCTTTGACTCGAGAACGCGTGGTGGTATCAAGTAGAAATTAAAACCATATACTTAAGTCTACAGCCCCTTGTAAATTAACGTGAAAAAAGATACGACCTTTTATGCCCCAAAAAACGTAAATTTCGACACTCAAGGGAATTACAATTTGTAGGGTACTTTCCGTTGACCTAGAACTATGAAATTGGCCAAGTAACATCGTCTTATACTACAAAATACAGAAAAAATGTGAACCCCCTGCCCCGCCGTTACCATGACCGCTACCGTAGCCAGGAACAGCGGGGCCGCCGAGGACTGGGAGCCTGGGTATTTTAGATACAATCATGAGGGGTTTTTGTCGTAATCGCCACGCTTGGCAGGCGCCCGTCTCGTGGTAATTTATTTCCTTAGTCGCCTTCTAAATCTCTAAAAAAACTGCGAGACTCTATTCCTGAACTATTTATATTACGTAAGTACCTACCCACAAATTTGTATGAAACCCACTTGGCTGTTTTTTTTTTCGATCTACATCTTACTGGCCCTAGTGTACCTAGTTAGGAATTTAACCACTAGACGACCTAGCATAAACAAAACAGTTTAATTTACTTTAACATTAATATAAAATAAAGAAACTGGATCACTTCCGCATAAACCCTTCAGATTGTCAAGTGCAAATACAATTATGTAAACGAAAATTTGAGCCGTATGAAAGGCCATTGACGCATCGGCTCTTGTTAATTCGAATCGGCCATTTCAAAAGTATTGTTTCGACTCTGTAAACAATTTAAGAGATTGGTTAAAATATTCGTTGCAGGGCTGACACCCATCAGCGGTTACTCAGCTGCGGTCATTTGACCGCATAAGTATAGAATTTATGGAAGTGTACTGAAGCTCGCGCACTGTGGTAGAGATTTTTTCATCAAATTCGTGGATGAACAGGTGCCCGCAAGTGTTTTCAGTCCCTTAGGCTGTCAATCGTACAGTGTTACAAATTGTGTAATACAATACAAATAATTTTTTTTCGCCATTCCAGAGTTTCTATTATAGTAATAAATATATATAACAGCTGCAGGAGCGCCGCAAACATTTCAAAACCGTTATTAACTTACCTATTGATCTGCCTATCCATAAGGCCCATGAATGATTCCCACTATCGGGCACAGAACTCTTCACCATCATCGTCCATTGCGTTCCTGCCACCATCACTTAATATGATCGACCTATCGGGTAGGTGTTCATTACTAATTTAGTTCTGGGATAATTGAATACAATCCTTAATATGCTATAACCAGAATCAATCAACTAACCACCGAATACAGCAAGGTAGTTCAGAACAAAGGCAAACATTTCATAAAATAATTATTTACTTCATTAGCTGTAACCGCAATCCAAAATTTATATGCGTATCTAAATGAATACGTATGATCAAATATTTTGTGTTCATCATAACTACAAAACGCTGTTCCTGGCCTTCCTTTTTTCAAAACATTTTATTCTATTTGAGGGATCATCGATAACATACTCTCTGAACGAACATTAACCTCTTCAAAAATACATGGAATATAGGCGTGGTATTCGGAAGCTTCGGGTTTGCGTGTGTTTTACCAACTGGACCCGATGTACTTGACACATTAACAGTGAAACTAGAAATAAATGAGTTTTATTCATTTTGGCCAACTGTATTCATCTTCAGCCATATAATATTTAAAAAAAAAAACTTATTTACAAAAACTTAAGGGTCTACGGAGGATTTGGCCAATATCTACATCGTTTTAAACGTAAAGATAGCCCGTCATGTATCTACGACCCGGATGCTGGACAATCTGTGTGCCATTTTGAGATAGAGTGTACACAATTCACCGTTGCTAGGTATAATCTGGAACCACAAATAGGACAAATACTATGTAAAGAATATCTAATATTATAGGTGATAACTGATAAGGATATTAGAGATAGTAGTGTTTTGAATGTTTTTCCAATATTGTAAATAAAGTTCTAAATAATAAAACAAAAGGAATAAAACAAAATAGATAGGTATTGATAAAGTCAGCATATACCGAAATATGTTAGATATCACACATGTTAAAATAAGTACCTAATAAATGAGATATAAAAATAGGGGATAGTACCCGAAACCGGCGTGCGTGCATGCAACGACTAATGAATGTTGAGGTGATCTGTCAGGATCGTAGCAAGTGGCAGTCCCTGGTCTCTGCCTACCCCTCTGGGATACAGGCGTGAGTTTATATTATGTTATGTAGTGAATAGTTAAGTAACAAATTATATGTTTAAATGTTTTGTGAAAATACGTATTGTAACATATAATAATGATATGACGATATGTATGTATGCATGTCATCATCATCAGCTATTTGACGAACACTGCAGGACATAGAAAACCATGAGGGGTTTTGCCATAATCGCCACGCTTGGCAGGCGGGTTGGCGATCGCAGTATGCGGTTGGAATCTCAGGAAGACGCTGCTGCCCGTCTTCTGGTAATTTATTTCCTTAGTCGCCTTCTACGACATCCACGGAAGGAAATGGAGTGACGCTATTCTTAAGCCGGCGCCACACGGACATGTATGCGTGTGATTGTTTGCAATGTCTCTATTTTTCTTCCGATTAACCAAACAGACAAGCAAACGTTACGAGGAACTTTGTAACAAAATATAAATATTACCCCACAGTAGACTGAATTACTAGGTACTTTAGGGGTGTAAAAAGTCAATTTTACGGGTGCACATTTCAGTCAGCAGTTAAAACTTTTCTGGCCATTAAAGCCATGCGATAGTCTCGTTAGAAATTCATCAGGGAACTGTAAAATACTTGGCTGTTTGCTGTATTTCATAGATATAACGTACGAGTTTGTGATTGTGATCAAAGCGGGAATCGAACATCTTCAATCGAATCGAGGACCTTGTCTTGTGGAGGTGGGTGTTGACTCAAGGAATATGTTGGAAGTTTAAAAGGCAGTTTTTCCTCCGTCAACGATAAAAAAACCGTTGGTTTTGAAACCAGTGGACGTTAACAAAACAAAGTCTTTTCGTTTCTTTGGGAGAAAAATCGTCATTGACCCATCTTTACTGTCTGGGTGACCATCACAAAATATTAAGGTTGCTGTTACGCAATAGCAGCCTTAAGGGTACTTTGATTTGCAGAAATGGTCTGAGTCTGTTTCGTGTTTTTTCATATTCGAGATGGTTTGTCTTTACTCCAAACGAGCTCCTAAATAAAATCGTCCATGTAAACCCATTGGTTAATGCGCCTGATCTTCAATAGCCACTGCATTAAGTAAACCTCCCCTACGAAGCGGACGGTCTTCGCTTATTGACCAATGAGATGCGAGTATTTTGTTCCCTACGATTTCGACTCGTGGAACGGAGCATAGTTACTTTATTATGGGCCGTAGTTTGAGACCAGGATAAGTGACTGGGTATTGTGGATGTTTATATCATAAATTACCAAATTAATGAGAAAAGCAGTCAAGAGTCTATTAATTTGTTGCCCGCGGCCTTCATATTATAAAATTCCTTCTGGCTTGACTATAAGTCGATAGGGTGAGCTAGATTTAAACGATCTTATAAAGCTTGAAATAAAATTGAAATTCGTACGACAGAAACGGCACAAAGGTTAAGTGTCGTGCAGGTAACATAACATTGTAGCTTTTTAAATCAAAAGTTTACGTTTTATCTGAGACCGGGTAATAAAACAATACTGTATTTTACAAACCATTATAGGTGTGTTTTCTTTGTCATCGATAAAGTCTCGCAGTGTTTACGGGACCAAAAAACATAAAGTTATGCCTTCAGCATAAAGGAAAACATCAAGAGGAAACCTAAGTCCCGGAGATTTTCACATACCTCAGCACTTGAAATCACAAGTCCGCGGTGGGCACACGTGGTGATTAAGAGCATACTCTCTCTGACAGAAGGCCTGTGCGCTACAGTGGGATATATATACGCATTGTAATTATGTCTTTATGCAGGCAGCGTAGGCAGATACCAAAGTAACATTTGGGAACTACGGTGGGAAAAACTTTAAAAAATAACAGCTGTTCTGTGACTGTAAGGCGATATTTTTTGAACCGTAAATAGCATTAAAAAAAGGAAACGTGGACCATAACATAAAAACAGAAATCAGCGCTTGGTCGCGCGAGCGCCTTAGCGCTTTGATAGCCGATCACGGCACTGGGTCGTGACGCTCAATTAATGAAAAATCAAGGATGAACCGTCACGAGATGGTGTCGTGATCGGCGTTATCTATGATTGTTTCTTTCATTCTTTGACTACAAAAACACATGCAAATCATTTACGTGCGGTGGGAGGTGGTGTCGAGGGGTGGACGGGAACGTCGCGCGGCCGAACGCGCTGACAGTCACGCGGCAGCAGGCTAGAAAGAAGAGCGTTTCTGTATGTTTTTGGCGCGAAATGACATCGCGGCGTAACTTTCGACTTACGTCAAAATTGTTTGATTTTTTTTTAAATAATTCATAAGTTATTCTAACATATAAAAAAAAGATCTAATTGCCTAACTATGATTGACGACCGATAATTGACGACGATAATTGACGACCTCGTGGCGCAGCGGTAGTGCATCTGCATACCGTGCGGGAGGTCCCGGGTTCGAATCCCGGCTGGGGACACAAAAAAAACCCCATTCGAAGATGTCGTTGTTTCTGGTTCCCACGACACAGGGTATCCTAGTGCGGGGCCAGAAGCAATGTATGTGCCTGTATGTAAATGTTTATGTTTATGTTTATTATACTTTTTTTTCTATCGAATATACAAAAATGTCGAAAATGGCCGGCGTACGAGAGGCTGCGGCTAACAACAGGCTCGGCTGTCAAAGTGTTAGGACATTCAGTACTGATTAGAGTGTTTGTTCGCACGATCGTCCGAACAATACGATGCGTTGGTCGCGCGACGAAAACTAGACAATTTGGTCGCACGCATCGCATGATCGCGCGACTTTCAATAGGACATTCAATAGATATCAGTTAGTAGCGGTGGTAGCCTAGTGGGTAGAACATTGGACTCGGAAGCGGGAGACCCAGGTTCGATTCTCAGTGCGGGCATGTACCTATGACTTCGTTTTCTAAGTTATGTACATTTGTGAAGTTATAGTAGCAATACCACTCACTAACGGTGAAGGAAAACATCGCAAACATCGGAAACCTGAGTGTCTGAGCTATTCATATAGCTCAGCGCTTGAAATCGCCAATCCGCGGTGGACACGCGTGGTGATTAAGGCCATTCTCTCTGAGAGAAGGCCTGTGCCCTACAGTGGGACGTATATAGGCTGCTGAATGTTTGAGCGCACGTTCGCACGATCATTTTCGTCGGACGCACGCCTCATCGCGCGGGCGATGGCAATAGGACGGTGCCTAACTTTATTATCGGACTGCAATTCACAGTTTTATAGTGTGACCAAATTAGAGTTTCGTTTTTCATAATTGCGCGGAACCCAAAATGTAGCATTGCAGGTAATAATAGGGGTTAAAGTATGAAGTTGCCGTTTTATTGCAATAGGTTCTTTGAATTGACATAGAATCTTCATGGTTTGAGGTTTTCGAATGAAACTTTTTTCAAATGGTTTCTATGATGTTCTTTTTTTAAAAAATGTGAAACATTTGAATATCGACTTTCAAATGTTTTTGTTATTCAATTTAGACAAGAAAGATGGATACTGCGAAAATTCGAGTGATTATGAGGAACCCATTTTTCGTATTTTTTTATTTTATTGATTTGACGCAAGTGAGTCAATATTGTGGGTAAGGTAACGTTAAACCATGCCGCTAATTCCTGGGTAGTTTGACTAGGGTCGGCTTCCACTATCTCTCTTAATTCATCGTTATTCACCTGTGTGGACGGTCTTCCTCGTGGCTCGTTCTTTAAGTCGAAATTTCCATCACGAAAGCGTTTAAACCAAAATCGCACGCTGCGTTCATTAGTAGACCCCTCTCCAAACGCAGCATTGATATTGCGGGCTGTTTCTGCCGCGTTAGTTCCGCGTCGGAACTGGTATTCAAAAATCACTCGAATTTTCGCAGTATCCATCTTTCTTGTCTAAATTGAATAACAAAAACATTTGAAAGTCGATATTCAAATGTTTCACATTTTTTAAAAAAAGAACATCATAGAAACTATTTGAAAAAAAGTTTCATTCGAAAACCTCAAACCATGAAGATTCTATGTTAATTCAAAGAACCTATTGCAATAAAACGGCAATTTCATACTTTAACCCCTAATAATATTAAGACAATCTAAATTCGTCTTAAGATAACAAGAATTTTAAAATTCTTCGAAAACTGTAACAAACTCGTAATTGGAACATCTATTTCTATTTTGTAGCAAGTAAGTATTTGTGAGACAAACGAAAATAAATTACAACAAATTACAGTTGAATTTATACACTCGCTTTAAAGAGCTGTATTAAATTATTGTATTATTATTGTAGGTATATTACTTTTGAGATCTGAAGATACTGTTTGAAATAAAAACAAATTGTTTATTTCTACTAATAGAACTTAACGTATTTTAAATTTCGTTTAAAATAAATTAGACTAGCATGCCTGCAACTAAAAAAAATAAGTGTATAAAACAGCAACTTGAAGCTTATTAAAAAGTGATCTCATAAGTAATAAGCTTAAGTAAATAAGAAACTGTAAAAACCTATTTAGAGGCTAAAAATTCCACCCATGCCGGGACTTGAACCCGCGACCTCTGGCTAACCGTGCCAGCGCTCTCCCAACTGAGCTCATTATCCATTGGTAAGTGCCGGCATCAGCGAAATTTCGAGCCTCTTTACAAACTTTCTCTGTATTACGTACAGGCAGCAACATCTGTCCTAAGTAAAAACCTAACTGCAAAGTGGGTTACTCGGGGCTGTAAGTGATGTAAATGGATGGTACGGACACTGACTTTGACGTCAGCCACGAAAGCGCTGCTTCAGTTAGGCGAAGGTTGGATGCAAACTTCTTCGGTAGCGAGTTGCCTACTACTATGTGATGGGCTTGGTTCTTTTAAATTGTTGGTTTATTATATAGGTGATGGTTAGATTTGACTGTTTTGCTTAACTTAATTAAGTAGGGATTTGTTTTCAATACTGTAGATTTTAGTGTGTTCTGAACTACAACTTTGCTATAAGTGAAAAACTTTTAATGACTCTCTGTTACTATAATGTACAATGTACCTCACCACGCGTGCCCACCGCGGATTGGCGATTTCAAGCGCTGAGGTATGTACCTACTGCTAGGTAGTTATTTCTAGCTAATAGCTGGTATGTTTGGAATGGAACCAAAACCATTTCAGCTTGTATAAATTCGTCCCTTAAGATACTTAGCAACCGGCGGGGATGCGCGCCCGCCGGCTCCGTAACACCTTCGGATACAGATTTATGGCGTCGTAAATAATAAGTATCCAATAACTGTCGACTTCGCAACCTGTTTTAACGCAACCCGCATATCCGGGCTCACTTACGGGAGGATACAGCCGTAGTTGTAGAATTGGGAGGTTGCAGTCTGTAGGTATTTTTGTCCTTTATTTTGTCTCGTTGATACAAAAGCAAATTTTGGCCCCCGAAAATTCAAGACGGTGGCTAACGCTTATACAAGCTCAAAAAATTACCGCCTTATGTATAAAAAACCGGCCAAGTGCATGTCGGGCCACGCGCAGTATAGGGTCCTGTAGAAAGAGGGGGTTTTATCTGCTATCAATGGACTTCGTCCGAAGTTTTCCTTTTATAAGTTGGTCGCCTACTACTCGTTAACTTGTAAAGATTACTTAGCAGTGATAGTTTTCTTTTAAATTCCGTACTACTCCCCCGATTTTTTTTACGTTTCTACATCAACCGTTTAGCCAGGAGAGGGAGGGCGCTGTAATTTGTAATTTATTGTAAAAAAATTGCGCTTTGAAGCTTAATATTTTGCAAACGGTACCATAAATCGAAAAATGAATTCCTATGCCCACAATATTTTTAAACGACCAATTCAACCGTAATTTAGGTGTAGAGGGGTATCGTAAAAAATATATATTTTGAGATTTTATTTTACCGTTTTGTCGGCCTGACTAATTATGTATGTCCACCGCCCTAGAGTCATACAGCAGGGCATGGGTTCAAATCCCGGCATGTACCAATGACTTTGTTTTCTAAGTTAAGTATATTTGTGAAGTTATAGTAGCAAAACCACTCGCTAACGGTAAAGGAAAACATCGTGTGGAAACCCTAGTGTCTGAGGTATTTACATACTTCAGCACTTGCTACATACAATGGCCCATCATCATCATAGTAATCGTCTCTGAGGCCACGGACAGACAGACGGACACACGGACAGACAGATGGGTGAACATGGCGAAACTATAAGGGTTCCTTGTCGACTACAGAACCCTAAAAACACGGTTCCTCTAAAGCATTCCTCAGAGGTAGTTTATTTAACCTTCGTCTTTTTCTTGTAAAATCTCCACAACATACTATTTTAATCGGCGTGTATCGAGTGTTTTAAGGTATCGTGCTCTTATAACTAGAAGAGATTTTTCTTGGGGCTCTGTACTTAACATACATCAAAACCAGAGACGAGCAACTGACGACGCGACCTCCGTCTCTACTCACCATGATTAAGCTCTTCGAATAAGAGCAAAACTTGTTCGGACTCTTCCAACAAAAATTCAAGTAATTGATTCCGGAATTAATTTAATAATGTATAGTGCTGAAGAAAGTTTCAGTTAAAAAAAAAATACATCGAAGCCGTTTATTTTTCATACAGACATACTTACATAAACTCACGCCTGTATCCCAGAGGGGTAGGCAGTGATGAGGCACTGCCATGTTTTGCAAATAAAAGGCCCTTAAATATCCCTACAGACTACACTTACGGGACTAAATTGCTCAGGAAATGAAAGTTCTGTTAAAATATTTGGAAGTGTTTCAGGATAAATATAAGCAGCTGATAAAAACAACCCTATTTACTCGATTGTGGCGAAGCCGATTTTAATTTGTGCTGTTTTGTAGTGGGGCTATCTGATAGATTTTACTTTAAAGAATATAATTACATAATGGATATTATTCTATGTAGAACAAAGGAAATATTGTACTATCCTTGAAAATTTCACACATATAAAAAAATGAGAGTAGAAGGAAAAATCGTAGCACACAATTAGTTGATAAGACAAAGTTTAATTGACGTGTTTCGGAATATTAATATTTTACAACTGACCCTGTATATTATGTTCGTAGAGTACAAGCCTTCTCTCGTACAGTATGGGCATAATCACCAAGCTTGTTCAGCATGGATTGGCTTTTTCCAGCGCTCAGGTATGATTAGATTAGATTCGATTAGAACACTTTATTGTACACACCAGAAAACAAAATAAATTAAAAGGCTTACATGTCTAACACACTCGTATGTATGAGATGAGGTTTCCTCATTATGTTTTCATCCACAGTAGTATTGATATTATAAACGTACGTGACAAATAGAACAAACTCATTGGCATCCAACCGGCCCAGTACTGTACGTGAACTAGGTCTACTAACATCAAAACGACTGAGTTTGTCGTTTGCGCACTTTAGATAACCATAAGAGCCATTTTGAACGCTAACCCGATGTAAATAAGACGGTTAAACGACTTGCTCGAAAGTGCTACGCCGTCCGCGTAGCATCTCACGAGCTTGCTACGGCGTAGCACTCGTAGCACAATGATTTCGCTGCTTCCATTAAGTTTAAAATAGGACATAATAATAATAATTTATGTACAGTTGGTAAAAAAATAAATTGTTACTTTTACTATTTTCAGTTACATTACGGGTGGCTTTGCAACAAACACTGCACTAGCTTCGGTCAAAATGTATTTATTAAGTTGAAGTTTTTGTTGGCAACTAGTACAATATAGAAAAGGCTAGATTTACTTTTAATATGTCAGTCAACGTGTCGTAACGTAAGTTTTTCGTCGTAATTTAATCTAAATTGTTAAATGAAAAACTCGCTCCTAAAAAGGTCGCTTCTCGGCAAAATAATAATATTTTATCTACACTCATATCATAATCTTCAAATTAAGAATTCAAAGGTAAACACATATTGACAGGCTTTAAACAATACATAACTTTAAAGAAAATAAAAAAAAAAGTGTAATAATAGGGGTTAAAGTATGAAATTGCCGTTTTATTGCAATAGGTTCTTTGAATTGACATAGAATCTTCATGGATTGAGGTTTTTGGATGAAACTTTTTTCAAATGGTTTCTATGATGTTCTTTTTTAAAAAATGTGAAACATTTGAATATCGACTTTCAATTGTTTTTGTTATTCAATTTAGACAAGAAAGATGGATACTGCGAAAATTCGAGTATGAATACTTTAACCCCTAATATAAAGTTACATTAAAGGTCAGATTTTTCACTTTATGTTACAGTTTTTTTTTTAAAGTGTTGCTGTGATCACGGAACAAAACTTAAGTTTTTTTTTTTTAAATCAAAAGTTGACTCTATAAAAACCTAATTTCATTTTCGTGGTACCAAAAGTGCAACTAAAAATACCTAAAATTGCGCGCGCAAAACTGAGTGCAGACGATTGAATGTCAAGATACTTTTGTCGAAATTGCGCCATTTTGTTTAAAAAATAACCGTAGATTTATGTATAGTACAAAGCTTGTCAAACGTGTTTTCCTTTGATTCCTTACTTTGAAGATTAAGACATGAGTGTAGATAAAGTAGTGTATGAGACTGCACATAACTTGGTATTAAAACACTCGCGAATGCTATGAAAAAACTCGCCAAGGCTCGTTTTTTAAAATCTCGCTCGTGTTTTAATAACCCTCATTATGTGACAGTCACATAAACTACTATTTCGTAACTGACATGAAATAATAAAACGTGACAACTGTGTTAGATCATTTATATAGCATTTGAGTGGTCACTGGAGCGACATTTATATTAGGTAGGCCCACTATAGGTAGAAGTTGCCACTACAGCGTGATTTTGAAATTTTAAGCAATATTTAATAATAATAATAACTTCCACACAAAACAATCACTTGACCTGGTCCCAAAACTAGGATACCCTCTGCTATGGTAACCAGGTAAGGACGTCACAAACATGCAAATACACCCAGACTGAGGCCATTTGTACAAATGTACGGCGGCCCCCAGTGAGAATCGAACCCACGACCCCTATTTTGGTAGGTGAGCGCCTTAACGGCTAGACCAACGAGGCAGTCATTGCAATTTTGAGGGAATATTCTTTTCGTTATTATAAAGAGTATTATTATTTATTATCAGTAATTGCGTAATGTATTTGTAAATATTCGTGATTTCTCACCCTTGGTTTGAAACTGTAAATACCAATTCAAAGTGATGGGAAGTACGGTAACCTTGAAATTTTTGTTTATTATCTTAAATGTATAAGTGTATGTCGATCAATATATGATCCACTAGACCCAAAGTTTTTTTTTTAATTTTTATTACTCTTCGTTCTGATTTTGTTTGTTTATGCTTAAGTTAAGAAATTTAGAAAAAACAACATTTGACGCGCCATTTTTTTTAAATCTCGCGCCATATATTTCAAAATGCTGACAGTAATAACTTTCACACAACACAATCATTTGACCTGGTCCCAATAGAATACCGTTTGCTATGGTAACCAGGCAAATATATGGCGGCCCGAGGGGAATCGAATCCACGACCTCTATCTTGAATGTCCCTGCAAAGAACGTCGAACGACTTTGAAGTCACCCTGTAGAAACCTATCATCAGAAATAAATCTAAAAGGAAGATATTAATATCCTGCAAACTCGCCCCTGTAGGTGCGTAATAAATTTCGCAAAAAAAACAATCCCCAAAGCCCTAACAAAAAACACGGACAAACATTCGCTAATACATCACGTTTTTTGTCCTTGCCTGTCACCTGGACTTCTCTGGCCCCCGAAGCCCTAAAAAGCGATTTGTTACTCCCCTGCCCACCGGTTATGACAGAGGAGAAATACATAGCAGGACGGGGCCTATTCGAAGTATCGATTTCACGTGGAACCGCGCGCGATTCTGTTGCTAAGTGATTTTGAAGCTACGGCTCGGGTGCACTTAACCAGAGTAGTCTTTAAATGTAGCGAAAGGGCATTTATTCAAAATGCCACAGAAACACAGAGTAGAACAAATATTAAATAAAAACGAAAACCGACTTCAAATTAACGGTAACGTCGCCAGCGTTCTGGGCTCATTCATTACCGCGGGACAGTGACCTGGGGCAGGTGTTTTATTTGTAAATATAGAATTAGTTATTTGTATATTTTTATCATTTATATATTAATTAAGTCTCTTATTTTATGTTTGAAATAATTAAAAGACGCATAATAAAGATTATAATCAGACATACCGACTTCAAAACACTACAGCACTAAAAAGTCGTTGCCCGTAGTCGGTGCCCAGTTTCATGACCAGGACGTATAGTTTGGGCACCGACTCCAAATTATTCTTCCACAATACCTACATGTATACATACTTCTAATTAAAACGGTATTCTTTTAAATTATTTCTAACTTTGTAGGGCTGTAGCGTTTTTAATTAGGTTTTTATGTTTTATTTAAAATTCTTATTCTCAATTTTTAGTGGGGGAGTGGGAGGAAAATAAACAAGTCCCTTATAACCATATTTACCCTACTTAATTCTTTGCTTTAAGATTTGAAGTTCTCAATTACCATCTCCGAAAGGCTTCACCAGAACATCCCCAAATTACCTTATTTTACATTCTCGGAATATTTCACATTCTTGCCAAAGCGCGCAGCGAACGTTTTGACTACCCCTACCAGTCTCTTTGTACACATCTAATGGTGTCAATGATTTGCGATGGTCTAATCGAGATTAATTTTTGTTACCCAGCTGCGGCTAATGTGTTTAGATCGTATGTATGTATGTATGTATGTATGTATGTAAGTATGTATTCTATGTTCCCTCATAACCTGTTAACCAACGGTTAGATTTTGACAAATAATGTCTCAATCGATTCGTCATCCCTGCGCGAGTGTCATAGGCTATATTAAATTTGCATTGATGGAAAAGAAAAGTAACAAAAAATCCAAATCGCTGTTAAGTAACGTTATAGTACCTACAACTATGAGTCAGTAGATGGCGCTGTTGTATTTAATTTATTGTACTCGGATCTTAATTTTATTTAACTACGCCAATCACGTGCAATGTAAACATAAACATAAACATTTACATACAGGCACATACATTGCTTCTGGCCCCACACTACGATACCCTGTGTCGTGGGAACCAGAAACAACGACATCACAAACATGTAAACATCCAAGACCTAGGGTTTTTTTTTGTCCCCAGCCGGGATTCGAACCCGGGACCTCTCGCATGGTATGCAGATGCACTACCGCCGCGCCACGAGGTTGTCATATGTATGTATGAAAAATATCAGTACGCGGGTGTCATAATATATCATAAATCGGCATTAAAAGTCACACGGTCCGAGCGTACTGAGACCGTCCCGAAGATGTTAAAGTTATACGTTTAACGGGTCTAATCGCGATTGTTTATTGCTTTTACGTCAGGAATAATGGTCATTAAGTTTACAATCGTGATTGTATACGTGAAATGTATGTAAACGTCCTTTCGTAATCTTAAATTCTATCCGGAAACTGTCCAAACTGGACCGCGCATCAATCACGTGCCGTCGCGCGTATTAAGTATTCTTTGTATCGAATTATGACAACCACCGAGCACCTGGGTACCTTTTGTTGGACGGTAAAGCGTTTCGGTCGGGTTCCGTTTTATTTATAAAGATTTGTTAGGTAGAGGTAGAAATGTTGTCGCTATTGTTAATTAAAGTTACATAGATACATCATGGATAGTTCACGTCTCACGACGCATCACGTCTGTATAACGGAGGGATAGGCAGAGACTAGGTTTTGTTGCTTGCCCTGAACCTGACAAATCTTTTTCGCTTCATCAACTTTCATTAGACAGTGGCTACATGCACGCACGCTGGTTAAAGTTTCCAATGTAAAATCATATTTTATGTAATAAAGTGCCACAGTACGGCAGTTTCAGTTTGCACCACGAAGATGCACTGACAGCCTTGTCACACTAGCGATTTGCGAGCGATCTGAAAGCGAGGCGATTGTGCAGCGAGGTCGCCGCGATTGCGCAGCGTGCGATCCGCGTTTTGGACACTCAGTAGCTAGTTAGGCCTGAATATTTTGGTGGACGTATTTAAAAATAGCTAGTCGTATGTAGGTTTGTTTAGTTAGCGTTTTAAACAGCAATATTGAAAATATAAAAAGGTGCCAGTTGAGCTCAGCGAGAACACCAGAGAGAGAAAAAAGTTCACAGATTATTTTTTACAGTAGTGTCGTCATCGCTGATACAGATTAACACAATACGGTCGCAACAGTAGCCAAATGGATTGATGTGACGAGGAACACTACTGCTGGCCTTTTTACTTCGAAGACGCAGCAGACGAAAGCAGATGCAAGTCAACGATGAATCTGGGAGGATTCATTATCAAGCAATCGACTGGGAGGGAGCGACAACTATGTAGCCCATATAATGGGAAGATTTTTAATTTTAGCTATAAAAAACTGTGTATCCATTGTATCACCTCTAAACGATGCTTTGTCCGCTTACATACGTATCTTTGATATGACTCAAGTGGGATGGGGCGGACTGTCGATCGCGATACAAAATGGCGTAGACGATGATAATCGCGGCGACATCGCCGCGACGGCGCAGCGTCATCGCAATGGCGTCGCAGCATGTATGCTGCACAATCGCATCGCTTTTAAGTCGCATGCAAATCGCTAGTGTGATAGGGCTGTATGAATCTGAAATTTCTCGATAACACTCAATAATCAAAATGATGTAAGAGATAACTTTCATTTAATGAATTTCATGATGCGATGCGCCAAACGCTTTATTCAGTGCATAAATTTTCTTTCGTTCTAGGAAAATTAAACATTTGTATTATAAAACTATTTACAGCCAAATAGTTTAACGCTCTTATTTGTCGTTCTAAGTTTTCTTAGTTTACAAACGTTGTGTTTATTATTATTAATACGTTAATTTATTCATAATACCTACAACAAGAAGAAAACGAAAATTGAAATAAAAAACTGGACTTAATTAATATATAAATGGTAATAATATATAATTGTCATAAATTCTATATTAACAAATAAAATACCGTTAATTAATACGTTTATTGCACATAAGTAAAAAATACAGTGGCAATACGGCGGACTTAATGCTATAATGCTTATTGTTTATAGTTATTTACGGGTAAGAATTAATTTTCTTTGGGAAAACTCCTGTGCATATAACGTTATACTTTATACTATTACTGCTGCAAGGTAAATCATTAAGCCTATTATGGAAGTAATAGTATAATACCACGTAGGTACAACTTGCACCGCCTTCATAAACTACGAGTAAGTATGCACCCGGAGCCTGGGGAGGGCATTAAGCCTAAGTAAGTCCTGGCCTCGTTTTATAGTCCGGGAGCAGCCGGATAGGGTGATCCAGTGGGCCAACTAGCGCCACCAATGAAAAAATAATCATATCGTCTTTTACAGATCGCATTTTCAAAAAGTCCATTCCTTCCGTGGATGTCGCAGAAGGCGACTAAGGAAATACATTACCAGGAGACGGGCAGCAGCGTCTTCCTGTGATTCCAACCGCATACTGCGATCGCCAACCCGCCTGCCGAGCGTGGCGATTATGGCAAAACCCCTCATGGTTAGGAAAACCAGGAAGGAGGCCATGTCCTGCAGTGGGCGTGAAATGGCTGATGATGATTTGCAAAAATCATCATCAGCCATTTGACAGCATCCTCCGCTATCGATTGTCCGGAGTTGCTTCATAAACTTAGTCTGCGCATTCCCAGTAGAGCCCGTCATAATCCATTATTGGCAATTCCTAAGGCTTCAACTAATTATAGGCAAAATAGTTTTATTGTGCGTGCCAGTGATCATTATAATAAACTACTTAAATTACATGAGGAACTTGATTTGTTCAACACAAAGGTACCGACTTTAAGGCGACTAATGAGTTCGCCATTTTTTGCGAGTGAAATTTAATCTTGTTCTTTATTCTGTTTCTCCTTTTATTTTAGTTTTTTGTGGTTACTTTACCTCGGCGTGAATTGGTGTGTGTCCACACGTATTGTTTAATGTGTTGCTACTGGCGAGATTCTATTATTAGCTTTTAGAGATTAAGGCCGACTTGCGCCGCTTCTCGAGTGTCGCTCGGGTCGCCATTTGAATCGACTTCTGTGTGAAGTATTTTTTGTTAAATAGAGCTTGTCTGTTCGCATTCGGGAAAGTGGTGCAAGTAGGCCTAAATTACATTGCTATAACATAAGTTTAAGCTGATGATTCTCCGTACTGAATAAATAAATAAAATAAAATAAATAAAAAGTGTCTGTACAATCTCTCAATCATGCTAACAGTGATTGTTAGGACATACGACAAAGAACCTAGAATCACGAACCTGGGACTAAATGAATCGTGTGATTTTAAAACAACACAAGTCACATGTGTTTTTAAAATAACACTTGCCCATTTTTTTTATTAAATTATTTACACCTACCTATTGATTTACATTAGAAAAAAAAAATGTAGTTTATTCATACAGAAATCAATATAATATGCTAAAATATTGCTGTTGTAGATATTAGTATTGCTCGTAGCCCCGGCTGCCTGAGTGGTCTTAAACGATCACGAAGGTTAAGCAACACAGGGCGCGTTCAGTGCATGGATGGGTCGCCATCTATGCCTAACGCTAGTGGCATTTTTCCGAGCGGTTCCGTGCTTCGCAAGGCACGTTAAGCTGTTGGTGCCGGCTGCCGTCGATAGATGGCAGTCGTTAAGCCAAGTCAGAGGCCTTAGGGCGGCTTGACAACTTCTGACAGTAGACGAGCCACTAGTCTACAAGCCTCCACCAATCCGGACTTGGCCCCCGTGGTGGAGTATGGCCTATACCTTCCTCAGGGAAGAGACCCGTGCCCCTCGGTGGGGACATAATGGGTTGATGATGAAGATATTAGTATTTGAATAAAACAGTTTTTTCTATTTCCTGCAAAGTTGTAATGAAAGGACATGTGTCGTTTTAAAATCACACGATTCAAATAGAATTTGTGCCAAAAACGGCCGTTTTGGCGTTAATGTTATCTAGTCCCGGGTTTTTGCATTCAGTATTCGGCCATGGCTCCTAAAAATCACTATTAACATTATTGAGAGATTGCACAGCCACTTTGTGCAAATTCGATCTGTCAAAAAAGGTATGATTTCTAACCCTGGAGCCAGCGATTGCCAACCCACCTGGTGATCACAAGCGCCGAGGTGGTAGCTGTATGCGGTGATAGGGCTGTCAGTCGAACGCTTACCTCCTATTCAAGAGATTATAGGTTCGAACCCCGGCGATGTGCCAATGACTTTGTTTTCTAAGTACATACATTTTCGAATTTTTACTAGCAATACAACTCGCTAACTGTGAAGGAAAACATCGTGGCTAAACCTGAGTCCCTGAGGCATTCACATAGATCAGGCTTTAAAATTGCCAATCCACGGTGAGCACGCGTGATAATTAAGCCCATACTGTCTCTCCGGGAGATGGCGTATGCCCTACACTGGGACGTAATTAAGCTGCATTATTATAATTTCTCAAACGATACAAAAACTATTTTATCTACACTAATGTTGTAACATTTTAATGGCGGCAAAATCACTGTGATTATACACGTACGCGTGAATTTAATTTTTAATTGCATTAGTGAAGATAAAGTAGTGTATGCAACTGCATATAACACGGGTATTAAAACACTCGTTACTATGATGAAACTCGCTGCGCTCGTTTCATAAACTTACACTCGTGTTTTAATACCCTTCATTATATGACAGTTGCATAAACTACTATTTAGTAATTTAAAGTCAAGAGCTTGAAAATAGTGTCTCCGCAAATACGCAGCAGACTCTAGCCTACCGACATTAACAAGCTGGTAGGTAGTAAAAGAGCATAAATCCGTCTCTGAGTAAGACTACATTCACTCGTTATAACCTAATAGGCTCCGGTAGCGTTTATTAAATTTATAATAAGAAAGTTCCCCCTTAATGGGCATAGCGTCTTAATTTAACATTCATTAGAGCTAGCCTATTCTAGGCGGATTCGAAGAGAAACGGGAACTTTAGGTGAACGTGAACTGTGTTTAAACTTTTATCTAATTTATAACATTTGCCAGCACAGCCGATTATTTATTTATTTAATTTTATTTGGTGTACAAAACAGATCACAACCATTACACGATATAAAAGTAATGATATGACATAAGTACTAAGTTGAGATTATAAAAGCTAGGTATAAGAAACATAACTGTATGTTTAATTTTATTCAGCTTTTCTCTGGGTATAAGCAAACAGTTGGTCTGAAACACAATGAAAGTTAGGAAATTGATATTATTATTAGGGCTTCATATTTCTTAAGAATAATTGACCTAGAGCTAGCCAACAACTTGATAGATATTATTGCTTTCCATATTTTAACGATTTTTATCAACCGCTACAATCAGACAAAAGTTGAATGGAATAAAATAAACCTCAACTTGACTTTTTTGAACACGTAAATATTAGTTTCTCATCTATTATAATAACATATAAATGAAAACAATGACGTTCTCAATCCTATACAAAAATAAACATAAATACATACATATATAAACTCACGCCTGTATTCCAGAGAGGTAGGCAGAGACCAGGGACTGCCACTTGCCACGATCCTGACAGATCACTTTCGCTTCCTCAACATTCACATACACGTATATATTCATATAATATATCCATATACGAAAACATATACAAAACCGAACACGCTACCCACACAGGATGCTTTAAATCTCCGCACGCCCAATTAGTGGAGCTTAGCGCTAAGCCACGCGAAACAAGAAAATAGAGGATGTAAAATGAGCACCATGTATGTTTTAGCACCCGACGTCGAAAAAGGAGGCGCGCTTAAAATCAAACGCTTAGTCTGTCCGTGTGTCTGTGTTTACGTGTGTCAGTCTGTGGCGTTGCAAACTGCCCAATTGAATGCTATTTTTTTAATCCAAGTTAGTAAATACATAAAGGGTAACGGCGACAGCCTAGTGGGTAGAGCATTGGACTCGCACGCGAGAGACTCAGGTTCGATTCCCAGTGCGGGTATGTACCTATGACTTTGTTTTCTATGTTATGTGCATTTGTGAAGTTATAGTAGCAATACCACTCGCTAACGGCGAAGGAAAACATCGTGAGCAAACCTGAGTGTCTGAGCTATTCACATACCTCAGCGCGTGGTGATTAAGCCTATACTCTCTCCCTGAGAGAAGGCCTGTGCCCTGCAGTGGGACGTATATAGGCTGCTTAATAAATATCTTACCCACAACACAATCACTAGTCCTGGTCCCAAACTAGGATACCCTGTGCTATTGTAACCAGGCAAGGACATAAGAAACATGGAAATACAGCCAAACTGAGGCCATTTGTACAAATGTACGGCTGCCCCTAGTAGGAATCGAACCGCCGACTTCCGGCAAGGTAATCAGACGTAATGCCGCTAGACCAACGACACAGTCATAACATTATATAATATTAACTACGATCATTTTTATTTATTTTATTTTATTTGGTGTACAAAACAGATCACAACCATTACACGATATAAAAATAATAAAATGACATGAGTACTAAGTTGTGGTCTAAAGCATGCACACACAACATTGCCACATGTGAATTTGAGTATCTGAATAAAGTAAATTTTAGGGATAAGAATTTTTATAAAACCATACAACTCGATGAAGTCAGGATTTTGGCTGAGCATCTCTTAAATTTAGCATAATGTGCGTTGAAGATATCGACTTCGGAGCTAGTGGCCACAACTTCGTTGTAGAGTCTACACATTCTCACTATCGGATTGTAGTATGATGTGTTCTTTTTAAAAACATTTAAAAAGAAAGGCCTGTAAGATCGAGATTTGCACCGAATATTTATTGTCAGCTCGGACAGTAAAGACTCGGAATTCACGCGACCATGTAGGATTTTGTGCAGATATATTAGGTCTAGCTGTTTACGTCGGATTTCCAACGGCACGACGCCAAAGAGATCCGATCAGTACCTATAATATTTTTGAGGGATTCTCAGCTGCTTCGTTAACTTTGCGGTTTCCTAATGGATTTAAAGGTCAATTAACAGTTCGTCAATAATAGTGGCAGTCCCTGGTCTCTGCCTTCCTCTCTGGGATACATGCGTGAGTTTATGTTTGTGTGTATGTATAATAACAATTTTACTGTAACAATTTTCTTAAGGTGATGTTTTTTGTCGAATGTTTTCTCAATTTTAAAATTTTCCTTTCACACGTTTGATAGCGGATAAAGGAAGCTCGGACAGTTCAAATAAACGCCAATTTGCTGCAGATTTAAGGAGTCTCGGGCAGTTCCTCTGCTGGTAGGAATAAAGGCTAATCTGCAACATCTTTCGTCAATGTTTGACGCAAAGACTGCCTGTTCGAGCGTTATGAACGTTTTAATCGTTCGCTCGTTACGTCATGGCTTTGTAGAGGGATAAATAAATAACTTCCACCGGCCCAGTGCGGGCATGTACCTATGACTTTGTTTTGTAGGTTATGTACATTTGTGAAGGTACAGTAGCAATACCACTCGCTAACGGTGAAGGAAAACATCTTGAGGAAACCTGAGTGTCTGAGCTATTCATATAGCTCAGCGCTTGAAATCGCCAATCCGCGGTGGGCACGCGTGGTGATTAAGCCCAACTCTCTCTCTCTGAGAGAAGGCCTATGCCCTACGGTGGGACGTATATAGGCTGCTTATAAATAACTTCCACACAATACAATCACTTGACCTGGTCCCAAACTAGGATACCCTATGCTATGGTAATCAGGCTCGACTGGGTTAATCTACGGTCCCTAATATACAAAATCCTCAAAAACGAGCGGTTCTAATCGTCGATACAAAGAACTTTAACTATGGTGAAAACTTCAAAAGCGCGTTATTGTTTCATACTAAAGTATAAGGGTTGCTTGCAGAAGCGCACTAAACCGATTTAAATCGAAATTTTGACAGTTCTTCCATACATTATCTGTCAAAGTGTCGACTTAATTGAACTAAATCTCGGTTTAGCGTGTCTCTGCAAGCCACCCTTACCGTCTAAATGTTCCGTACATTTTAGATATCCATTCACTTCAGTTTCACCAGGCGGTCCACACAGCGAACGACAGGGCCAGATAGAGCGCACTCTACACCCATCCTCGTCATAGCAGCAACGATCCTCAGCGTTGAGGAACCGACCGACTGATTGGATTGGACACACTGCCCTGTCGGCTTAACGGCCCTGAAATGTATGTATGTACGTAATGAGATAGACGATTTATACAGTGTCCAGTGGCACCATCACTCACACTAGGTTGGTGAAGGGACCACTCGGACGCGGCAGTGACTGGGATATTGTTTTTTAGATGGAGTAGGCTTGCCCAGCACCTGTAGGGTCCTGACAGCTTAGTCTGATGTAAATGGGGATTTTATTAAACCCGGTATAATCCAAAAACCCCTCGGTGTGATGACGGTATAGGCTGCTGTCGACCGAAAATTTTCGGGAAAAGTGACATAAGTTACTTTACCACGGTAAGCCTTGTTTTGCTTAATTAATTAACTGCCTCTTTGGCCTAGTGGTTAAGACGCTTGATAACAAAACAGAGGTCGTGGGTTCGATTCCCACTAGGAGCTGCCGTACATTTTTACAAATGGCCTTAGTCTAGGTGTATTTCCGTGTTTGTGATATCATCGCCTGGTTACCACAGCACATGGTGTCCTAGTTTGGGACTAGGGTTGCCAACTTTTTTCCTAACAAATATAGTATTTTTCACCTCACTAGCTCGTAAAAGCTCTGTTTATCATTCGAAATCTGCGTGGAAAATCGCACTTTATCCGCTAGCGTGGAAAGTGTTTTTAAAATTCGAATATTTTTATTCAATAAAGGTTTCGTACAATAAATTACATATATATAGAACCTCATTGGTTTCGTAATAGTTTATATTCTCTGCAGCCAGTCCATTGATGATTGAAATGCACTTATGTCATGCGCCAGCCTCATTTAAAGAATCGCACTGGCCGGCAAGAAAATTTGATTTAAAAAAAAAATTTAACTTTCAATATTACCAATTGTAGTATTTTTACTTTTAATTTTTGAAATAAATAAACAGTAATTTAATATTTATTAAAACTGTTTTTCTTGCACCTAACATTTTCCTCGCTTTAGTGAGGTGAAAAGTTGTGTGTTGCGCTCGGCAGCAAAGTTATTTAGCGTCTCGTACCTTTGAAACCCTCGCTACGCTCAGGATTCTATATTTTAACCACTCGCTTCGCTCGTGGCTCAATCCTAGAATCCTTCGCTTGCTCAGGTTTCAATACAAGGTACTCGCGCCAAAAATTAACTTTGCAGCCTTGCATAACAAATAAGTATTTGATGCTACTACCTCTAAAAATATAGTAGATGGCAAAATAATGGTAAAAAAGTAGTAAAAAATAGCGGCAGTCGTGCCGATTCATGGACTTAGACTTGAAGAATGAGCTTTAGAAAACGATTAAGCTTGAGTTCCGCTTTACGCAAAATATAGTGGGTAGTTTCTCGTACTAAATATTTTTTGTAGAAATATTTGGGCCCCTAATATAGTAGGATACTATATTATATAGATGGGTTGGCAACCCTATTTGGGACCAGGTCAACTTTTGGGGATTGTGTTGTATGGAAGTTATTATTGCTGTATTAGAGTACAACCCATTTCATTCTTTAGCTCATAAACAGTGAAGATAGTCAGCGAATTTAGTATGGAAGAGACAATTTAGATTATATTTTCGTTCTAATAAAAAATATTTTCATTCTCGAAATGTTTCCAATAGGCATTGCCCTACAAAAATTAAGTTATGTTTTTATATTCTTTAGATTTGGGCTGCTTTAATACATTTTCAAAGCGAAAAAAAAATGAACCAGAATCTGCAGAACCGGAACTACGTTATGCGCGGATGTACGTCATCAACTGAGCTCTTACGAGCTGTCAGTTTCTAGTGATACGTTTACTCGATACGAGAACTATTTAAATAAAGAAACTAAACAGACTCTTTATCTGTGCAAACGTAAAATATCATATTATATTTGGATTTCTTACGGAATACCGACTTTTTTACCATTATCTTGGCGTTTTGTATTCAACGCCACTAGACGCTGTATATCATCTCATTACGTAGGTGCCAAACTTTTTTGTTGTTCACAAAAATACAAGATATCAATGAAAATATTAACTTATAATTGTAGCATTATATTTACTGACCTTTAAAATGTCAATTTCTTTCACAGCGTGCGTTAAGATCCTTTTGACTGTTCCAATCAGGAACTTTTGGAGATGGAAATTGGGAACTTCAAAAAGCAAAAAATAGGATAAATTATGGATAAAGTAGGATAAATTATGGTTATAAGGGACTTGTTTATTTTCTCCCGCTCCGCCACTAAAAAATACAAAATAAAAAAAACCGATTTCAAAACACTATAGCACTCAAAAGTTAGAAATAATTAAAAAGAATACCATTAAATAAGAAGTACGTATAAATGTAGGTATTGAAGAAGTATAATTTCGAGTCGGTGCCCAAAATATGTGTGCTGGTCATGAAACTGGGCACCGACTACAAATTATGCTTCTACAATACCTATATTTATACGTACTTCTAATTTTAAGGTATTAATTATTTGTAACTTTGTAGTGTTTTGAAGTCGATTTTTATTTTTTATTTAAAAATTTAATGGCACTAATGTTATATATAGCATAAAACTCTTTATGCTCAAGAAATATCAACCTACATTTTCAAGAAATATCAAACTACATTTTCAGATTCTTGATTTTGTAGTTAGTTAAAAATTTGGTTACAGACCGACCAAAGTTGAATTAAATGTAATGTACAGTTTATTTCAAGTTATGTCACATATCTACACGATGTGGGTGTGACTTATGCTTATGCTAAAAAATTGGTTACAGACCGACCAAAGTTGAATTAAATGTAATGTACAGTTTATTTTAAGTTATGTCACATATCTACACGATGTGGGTGTGACTTATGCTTATGCTAAAAAATTGGTTACAGACCGACCAAAGTTGATTAAATGTAATGTACAGTTTATTTCAAGTTACGTCACATATCTACACGATGTGGGTGTGACGGATGGTACGGTACAATAAGGCTTCATTAGCGTTCAGACGTGGTGATTAATTATATGTCAGTTTGCAGTGGGTGAGTGCCCCCATGCCCTTAGAAGGTTCGAAAGTCAAGCCCTCTGAGATCCACGTTTACTGTGAAGTGAAGGTCCAAAAAGATAAGGCAGTTTTTCCCGTTATTTCCAGTTTTTACCCATTAAACGTGTGCTTTCGTAAATTCATAATTAAAAAATTTGAAATTTCGTACCAAATTATATTACAAAAAGGAATTGTAGATATATTGTTTTGGTGTCTTCATCAATTATGATAAAATCTGCTTGTTGTTTTACAATTTCAAAGTAGTATAAACAATTATTGAACATTAAAATACACACCATTGATACCTATAAACTTTTTTTAAGTCTTGCTTCTAATACATTTATGCTGCATACGTTTTCATTAAAAAATATACAGACTAAAATAAACCATAAATACTTTTAAGACTAGACTCAAATACTAACGCAAAAAAAAACCAGTCACGTGTTGCTGATGGGCACGACACGGGAACGGGCTTTTTTGCACGTATATTGTAGCCTCTAACTTCGTAGTACCGAAGGATTATTTTAGAATGGAATACTGTCACCCGTATGTCGCCTCCCGTTGTAACGTGCATAGACCTTTATGAGCTTGAAGAAGTGACACTTCCGCGGTGACTTGATAAATGATGTTTGTTCTGCCGGTAGGTGTGATATAGGATCCAGAGAGCGGTGCGAGGTTATCTGCAACTCACAGATGAACCTCAATTTTTAATATGGCGTGGAGAGTGAGGGAGGTGTGAAAGATAATGTACAATATGAAGTGGATGAAGAGACAATGTTATGATGTTAACATGGCTCGTAGCTAAAAGACAATCTACCTAAAATAGATTAATTTTAGGATAATGAGATTGGAGGGTCTCAGAGTGCTGAGTCAACACTTTAGCAATAATGAAACAGAATGTCACAGAACGAGCGCAGGCGCTTTATCCAGCCAGTCGTTTCTTGAAAACTGTACAAATAAGTCGCTCTTCGTATCCTTCAGAGACTAGGCGCCTCTTCTGTACTCAGGGTCAAGTGCGTAACTTTATAGTATAATTAACATTTTTATGTAAACTGTTTTTAGCCTGTCACCTGCAATACAGAATTTGCAAACTTCTGTGATTTCATTTATAGACTCCGATACAACACCAATACCCCAAAATATGTTCATTATCGCACCGTTTTAGATCGCGAATCGGAAGTGGGCCCGTGCTTTGATGAATCCCATTTTTAGGGTTTCGCACCTCAAAAGAAAAAACGGAACCCTCATATTATCATTTTGTTGTTCGTACGTCCGTCCGTACGTCCGCCCGTCTGTCTGTCAAGACCCATTATCTCGGAAACGCGTAAAGGTATCGAGTTGAAATTAAGACCATACACTCAAGTTTAAAGTCCCTTAACGCTGTGAAAAAATTAAACTTCTAAGTTACGGGCGTTTATGCCGCAAAACAAGGGAGTCAAAATTTATAGGGTACTTTTTGTTGACCTCATCATCAGCCATTTTACGCCCACTGCACGAGATAGACCTGAATCACCATGAGGGGTTTTGTCATAATGCTACGCTTACAGGCAGGTTGGCGATCGCAGTATGCGGTTGGAATCTCAGGAAGACGCTGCTGCCCGTCTCCTGGTAAGTTATTTCCTTAGACGTCTTCTACGACATCCACGGAATGAAATGGAGTGACGCTATTCTTAATCCAGCACTACACGGACACGGATTCGTTGAACTAGAACTATAAAATTTGGCAAGTAATATCGTCGTTTACTAGAGATACAGGGAAAAATCTGAAAATTACACATTTGTAATTAAATCATAAAAAATGTCTCTTAAATTCAAGAAAAATCTGCGGGACTACAAATTGGTACGGAACCCTCGGTTGGGGAGTCCGACTCGCACTCGTCCGGTTTTTTTTCTCTGGGCATATGCCTTGAAATGTAAATCCATTTTATTGTTCGCTCTCACGGACAGAGATTCCTCTTCTTTAAAATGTTCAACACGGCTGAACCACTCAAAACTTGGTTATTATCCCCATATTAAGCGAAATATTCATCCGATTACCGTCGACCCCCACCGACCGACCCGAAACTCCGTCCCTAAAACTTTCGGAAGATCTTTCTTCACTTTTCATGTAACCCCTACTTTATCACTTAATGAACAATCCAAAGTGATATTATAAAGTAAGTGTATTGGTTCATTCGCTCGCACTTTCACGCTAATATGCTACGCTCCGTAACTTGCACAAAAACATTGATCCTAGACTTCTGTTCTTCTGTCAGTGACCTAGTCTGGGAGTTGTCAGTGAGGACGGGCATGACAGATATGTCGACAAGTCTCTATTTCAACAAAGATGGAAGTTTTCCTTTGAACAGGATACTTCATGGACCAGTGGATCTACAGGCGTAAATCTTGGATTAATCTTGACAAACAATGACGTCACCGATGTTGGCACACTTTGGATAACCAAGTTAAAGCTGAAATTGACAGGGTTTGTGATGAAGTGGTAGAATGGTCAGTGGACTAAGGCGGTCACAGAGTGTTGGCCCAGTACGAGTAAACGATCGGTATGCAGACCAGCGATGCGATGATTATATGACGATACTAACCCCCACTTTCTCGTTCACTAACACGCTGTTCATCTACTGTTAACAGCTGTCAATTGACCAAAGTTCACACAGAAAAAAACCACTGACAGCTGTGAACAGGCAGATTAACAGCTTGTTAGTGTACGAGAAACCGGGGGTAAGGCCGTCAGAAAGAAATACAAATTATGACAGGGGCTCTCCCCTTGCCGTGGTAACAATAATTGTTTTGACAGGGGAGAGGGTTGCCGTGGTAACAATAATTGTTTATTTTAATTAATAGAACTTGACTTGGGCAATCTGGATATGGCTGAACCGGCGGCGGACCCGTATCGGCCGAAGTAACGATAACATCTCTACTGGTCCAGGTGGGGGTGCGCAGGCAACGATAACTTGAACTCTCTGTACGTTACTTCTCAGACGATGGACCATCTTTCATCGTGACCTGCGTGCCCTAACACCAAATCAAATCAATCATCAATCAATCAAATAATTTGCAGTCTGTTTGCAATGTAAGCCGCTGCCTTCCGGTCGTATTTGTAGTGGAGAAAAAGGCCGCGGGAAAAAAAATCCACTCTGACCATCTTTTCTCAAATCATCTTAAACATAATACCTACATCAGTTGCTACTTATATGATAAATAATAAAAAAACCCACCCGTACTCAGGAGGACCTAATGATTGCAAGTGACAACGCAGTCAGCGTTGCAAGCGTTGCAAAGTTCTGGGCTGCAACTGTTCAATAAAGACTTTTATAAAATTTGGTTACACGCTAGGAAGAAGAATAGAACCTAAAATATTTTACTTTTTTAAAAACCTATTTAGAGGCTAAAATTCCACCCATGCCGGGACTTGAACCCGCAAGTGATGTAAATTGCTTCGGCCAGATGTCGCTGCCTGTACGTAATACAGAGAAGTTGTAAAGAGGATCGAAATTTCACTGATTCCTGCACTTGCCCATTAGCTCAGTTGGGAGAGCGCTGGCACGGTTAGCCAGAGGTCGCGGGTTCAAGTCCCGGTATGGGTAGAATTTTTAGCCTTTAAATAGGTTTTTAAAATGGTCCTCAGCACGGGTTAGTGCAGCAAAAAGAATATAATATTTTACTGTTCTTTTAAAATAAATTAGGCTAGTACAAATCAAGTGTTGCCTAAATTAGGTTATGAATCTGTATCTTAGGCGTATTTACATATTTTTTTAATAGAGGTAGCGTTTTTACACTAAAAACCTATTTAGAGGCTAAAAATTCCACCCATGCCGGGACTTACACCCACAGCGATATCATTCCGATGTAAAATCTAACTGCAAAGTACGTAATACAGAGAAGTTTGTAAAAAGGCTCGAAATTTCGCCAATGCCTGCACTTGCCCATTAGCTCAGTTGGGAGAGCGCTGCCAGAGGTCGCGGTTTCAAGTCCCGGCATGGGTGGAATTTTTAGCCTCTAAATAGGTTTTTAAAATTGTCCTCAGCACGCATTAGTGCAACAAAAAAAGAATATAATAGTTTTTATACTGTTCGCAAGATTAAATAACTCAATAGACAGAGATTTATTTCATTATTGTGACAAAAATAAGTGTATAAATGGATCAAATATTGATTGTTACCTTTAAATTTACTAAGTCGAAAATGAATAATAAATAAATAAATAAATGAATTCCGAGTTCAGGCTTATGCAGACGTAATTGATACAATTTTTCAAAACGGAATAGGGAAGAGGTAGATAGCTAAATAAATAGATGGATAATCTCGAGTAGCCCATCTCTGAACTTCACCAAGACCTTCGCACTTTCTTAGGCGTGGAAATTTTCAGCGGAATCTCCCTTCGAGGCGGAGTTTTGAGGAACTTTAATGACTAATTACCGGCCGATCTCTGACCGGATGAAACTCAATCGGGCCGGATTAAAACTGCAGGGAGATTTTATAATTAGGAAGCGCGGGAACTCGTCTAAGTTGCTGAAATTGCAATCTCAATTCGAACAAAAAGTGGAGGTGTTGACTTTAGTTCCTTTTGACTGTAGCGAAAGTTTCCCAAGAAAGTCTTGCCTTTTTTATCAACCATATAGCGCAGTAATTTTATAAGTTGTTGAAATTGCAATCTCAATTCTAATAATGAGTAGTTGTGTTGATTTTTGTTTCTTTTGATCGTAGTGAAAGTTGAAAGTAGAGCGGTGGTAGCCCAGTGGGTCGAAGACTGAACTTGGAAGCGAGAGGCCCAGGTTCGATTCCCAGTGCGGGCATGTACCTATGACTTTGTTTTCTAAATTATGTACATTTGTGAAGTTATAGTAGCAATACCACTCGCTAACAGTTAAGGAAAAACATCGTGAGGAAACTTGAGTGTCTGAGCTATTCGCATACCTCAGCGCTTGAAAGCGCCAATCCGCGGTGGGCACGCGTGGTGATTAAGCCCATACTCGCTTTCTGAGAGAAGGCCTGTGCCCTACAGTGGGACGTATACAGGCTGCTTATATGTACGAAAGTTTGAATGAAAGTTTGCCAAGAAAGTGTTGCTTTATTTTATCAAGCATAATATAGCACAGTGATTGTATATTTTTAGGGGTGTCACTCGAGTGTCTTTGAGTGTGTTCATAAGCAAATTGAATATTCATTTTCAACGGCGTTCATAAAGACAAAATCTAGTTTTTTTATACAACAGAATCTTCGTCTAGACTTAAAAAATTGTTCACAGATACATCGAAGATTTAGTGCGTTTCAATACGCATTGCCTACATAAAGTAAACAATCGGCGGTAGATTCTCATGGTGATTGACACCAAACTTTATCTCTCACTATATCTTGAGGCCGTCTGTAGATAGATAGATTCTTATATCTAAGTAGTGGTATACAATTGGCCTAGTGGTATACAGATTGTACTTTTAGGTTAAAAATAATATCTGTGTAATTTCCTTTTTTATGTACAATAAAGTGTTTAATCCGTGTGGCTTAAGCATAGCGTCACTCCATTTCCTTCCGTGGATGTCGTAGAAGGCAACTAGGGAAATCAATTACCAGGAGACGGGCAGCAGCGTCTTCCTGAGATACAAACCGCATATTGCGATCGCCAACCCGCCTGCCAAGCGTGGCGATTATGGCAAAACCCCTAATGGATATGAAAACCACGAAGGAGGCCTATGTCCTGCAGTGGGCGTCAAATGGCTGATGATGATGATGATATCTGTCTTAAAGGGCCTGTAAGTAAAAATAAATATAATAACTTTCACACATCACTTATCCTGGTCCCAAACATGTTACCCAGTGCCCTGTTAACCAGGCAAAAATATCACAAACATACAAACTCGCCTAGATCGACGGCATTTGTACAAATCAACTACCAAATAATCTACTACTCAATAGATGAAGCACTTGCTGATAATAAATAGCCTTGTACAATCTGACATATAGACTTAGCACTTAGGAATTCCTCTAATTTAATCATTTTAATGTATATTCATGAAAATTGCCATAATTATGATATTAGCCTGTAATCAAATTTCTAATATTATTTAGTTGCATATATATACTAGCTGCATGTATGATTTATAATGATAATTTTAAGTGTCCATATGTTAACGTTTTTAAGTGTATCTTGTATGCCTAAAGATGAAATAAATGCAATACAATACAATACCGCGGGCTCCAAAGGGCATCGAACACATCAACTGTGTTTTGGTAGTTAGCCGTGTTAACCGCAGGACCTATGAGACACTTAAGGATACCTAAATACATGTTGCTTATGATGTAACTTTAGGAAATGAGTTAGCGTTGTCATCATACTCCAGCTAATAAAGCGGTGAGCGACGTTACAAAAGCGGATGGGGCTGTGTTGGGTTACACGGCCGTTCGTTTAACGTGAAACGTCTATTATAAGTAAGCGTTAATGTTTAGCTCAAATTGCGCAACGTGTAAGGCGGTACTGGCGCCATCTAGCGGCACGAATCAAGAGGATCTGAGCAAAAGCTACTTTGTTTTACACAACGATATATAAATGTATCTATGGTGTGCAATAATGAGTATTAATTTAATCTAGTCTAATGAATTGCACACGACGTGGAGTTACAGCCTTCACCGAGGCGAAGTGTTTTCGTTGCATGCAGTTTTTGCAAGTGACCCCCTACTACCGAACTGAAAGACGTTTCACGGTCAAAATCGGTCACCATGCATAGAAAATAGTATGTTTAGCTTATCTCACGTAGCTACGCTTAAGTCTATGCTCTTAAGGGCTCCATATACGGAACGATCCGCCACTACGATCAATCTGAAAGGATCGCTATTTTTGCGCAAAATAATAATGATCGTTAGGCGGTAGACGGTTTAACGGTCACCGGTTTGACGGTAAGATGATGTCATCAGGGGGCTGGGCCTATAAATACGGAGTGTTGTTGAGGTGAAGGTCACTTGTCAGTCGACCATCGGAGCCTGAGGATGCCTCGTGTCGCGAAACGCGTCGCAACGTATTTTTTTCACATAAGTATTGGTGTCGGTGGTGGTGTGTTTGGTTCTTCCTTCTGCTTGAAAGAGTGGGAGGGAGGGCGGTGTTAACTAACCGCATGGTGCTTGTGGGATTTTTGGCGGAATTTAGGAAAGTAATTTTTACATTGTAATGCTAATCTGAAAGGATATCGTGACTATCGATCGCTCATAGTTTGCCACTCACACACGACACGATTGGCCGTTGCGATCGATATTTGACTTGTTTGAAACGGAACGACGTGCCCTATTAAATGGAAAACGAATTCTTTCTTTTCCTTACTTATGTGACAGTAACTTTCGGCTGCACAATTAAAAAAAACACTAAATTGAATATGCCATTTTTTTCAAAATAACTTTTTTTGCATTTCTGTTTATTCCACGTTATTTTCGTTGATTTAAAGACCCTTTCTGTAATACAAACATTATTCTAATAATTTAAATAGAGGAAAAAACAGAATATCCAAACGCTATTCTAATAAACTAACTAACTAAAAACACTGATTATCACAGCAACAAACTTAAAACACAATATTCATGATTGTATGGGATTTTGTTGCTATTTCCGACATCGTCTTCGATGAAGTAAATTGTTAACGATCTTGACATAACATTATCAATTCGTCGTTTCAATCGGTCTGAAACGACGGATCGTAAAGATCATACATACATACATACACATAACATAAACTCACGCCTGTATCCCAGAGGGGTAGGCATAGACCAGGGACTCACACTTGCCCTCATCCTGACAGATCGTTTCGCTTCCTCAACATTCATTAGTCGTTCCATGCATTCACGCTGTTTTCGGATACTTCTTATCTTGCCCTTTGCTAATACATCCCATATTTGGTCGAAGTATGTCCACCTGGGACCGGCCCTTCCACCCACATTTCGCTCGTAAAGATCAATCATACCGTATATGGGGCCCTTTATAACTTCTGGCCGTAACCAAGGAAACTACTTCATGCTCTTTGTAAGGCCTCTTACATACGAGCGACAGTATGTCGGCGGCAGATGGTAGCTTGAGCTATTCACATACCTCAGCACTTGAAATCGCCAATCCGCGGTGGGCACGCGTGGTGATTAAGCCCATACTCTCTCTCTGAGAGAAGGCCTGTGCCCTACAGTGGGACGTGTATAAGCTGCTTATGAAGATGGTAGCCAAATCGTAGTTAAAGACTGTCGCCGACCGCCGCCGAGCGTCGCCGACCGCCGCCGAGCGTCGCCGACCGCCGCCGAGCGTCGCCGACCGCCGACTACCGCAACCGGCGGTCTAAGGCCGTCTAAGACATCCGTGCACTCTACTCAGTTACGTTACGGGCGACTTTGCAACTAAAATATTTATTCAGTCCAGTAATGTTGCACCACTTGCTGTAACATTACTGGACTGAATGAATATTTTTGTATTTGTATTTTGTAAGATGTAAAGGTTGATGTGCTGTCGACTCTGGCCTAACAGTCGGTTAGTCTATTGTTAACAGCTCACAGTTGTTTATGCACTTTGGCCATTATTGGCCTTATTTTTAGTAATTAGTTAATAAGTAATTATAATCAGATTACGCTGTTGTTGTTCCTAATAAAGTAAAATAAATAAATAAATAACTTACACCTGTTAACAATATATTAACAGATTGTAATTTCTCAGACTCGGGCGATGTTCAGTAGTCGCTGCATGAACGCTTGCTGGTTTCGGGTACTTTTTATCTTGACCTTCGCTAAGCTTACATCCCGCGTTGGGGCGAAATATGTCTGCCTAATCTTTAAAAAATATTTTACTATTGGTACATAACTTTGACTGCCTCGTTCGTCTAGCGGTATCACGTCTACTTACAATGCCGAAAGTCGCGGATTCGATTCCCACTAGGTGTCCTCCTAGTCTGGGTGTATTTCCATGTTTGCGTTGTCCTTGCCTAGTTACCATAGCAATGGTATTTTAGTTTGAGATCAGGAGAAGTGATTGTGTTATGTGGAAGTTATTATTGTTAATGTGCAAGCCAGAGAGAAGCGAGATGTAAAAGCAGCCTTGAGAGTACAATTAAAAGTTAAAAACAATAAATTTGATAAGGGTAAACCCATATCGCATAAACAAACATAAGCTGAATGTCTGCTGCAAATGTTAGGCTTAGAATTGAACAGCTAGCCAAGGTATGAGAGTTCGTTAGCAGTGTATACTTCGTTCCACGAGTCGAACTTCTAGGGGACCAAATATTCGCATCTCATTGGTCAAAGCGCGAGGCTAGATATAAGCGAAACAACAAGCGAAGACGGTCCGCTGCTAAAGTGACTATTGAATGTCACGCGCATTAACCAATGGGCGCACTTTTCAAATGGAGACCACATATCGGCAAGCGCAGCGTAGGACGACAAGCCACAAGATGCACAGATGACCTCATCCAAGTGGCAGAAAGACGCTGGATGCAAGCCGCTTCCAACCGGTCTTTTTGGAAATGCATGGAGGAGGCCTATGTTCAGCAGTGGACTTCTTGTGGCTGAATGATGATGATAATGACCTATTCTCAGACCTACCCCTTTTTGTGTAAATAGACACAGAAAATGATATAAAAATCGGTGAAGCCGTTGCGGAGGAGTTCGATAAAAAGCATTGTGGCACGAGATTGTTTTATTTGAGATGTCCTACTGTAGGACATAGACCCTCTCTTGATCAGAGAGAAAGATAGTATTGGCTTGTACACTATGCGTGCTCTCTTCGAATTGGCAATTTCTTCCAACCGGTCTTTTTGGAAATGCATGGAGGAGGCCTATGTTCAGCAGTGGACTTCTTGTGGCTGAATGATGATGATAATGACCTATTCTCAGACCTACCCCTTTTTGTGTAAATAGACACAGAAAATGATATAAAAATCGGTGAAGCCGTTGCGGAGGAGTTCGATAAAAAGCATTGTGGCACGAGATTGTTTGATTTGAGATGTCCTACTGTAGGACATAGACCCTCTCTTGATCAGAGAGAGAGATAGTATTGGCTTGTACACTATGCGTGCTCTCTTCGAATTGGCAAGTTCAAGCTTTTTACTTATAGAAGCACATCAGACGCTCAGGTTTTCTCACCATGTTTTCATTCACGGAGAGCCCAATACTACCGCAGTTTGCAGGCAAGAGCTGTTAGCGTCTAAGCCTGACCGGGCGCACCAAACAGCGCATTTGCGCCTTGTTCTGAGTTGTACCATAGGTAAGCAGCTTACATACGTCTGACTGCAGGGCACAGATCTCAAAAAATTGGCAATTACCAGCATTAACTTATGAAACACCTGAGCGCGCAGGTTTTCTCGCGATGTTTTCCTTCACAGTTGGCCCAATAAGACCGCAGTTTTGCTGGCAAGAGCTGTTAGCGTCTAAGCGTCACCGGGCGCACCAAACAGCGCATTTGCGCGCTGCTCCGTTAATTAAAACAAATTCCGGCGGCGCTCGCTAAATCCCCGTAACAGTGTGTTTGCTTACTCACATGGTGTTACTGTTATTTTCGAACGAGCGCGCGGATTAACAAAGGCGGCTGAGGCCACAGAACTGGCGAGCGGTTGATGCCACGTATAAAAACCGGACAAGTGTGGGTAGTTCTAGGTCAACGGAAAGTACCCTATAAATTTTAATGTCCTCGAGTGTCTATAATATACGTTTTTTGTGGCCACCGTTTAGGTTGTTTCCTTTTTTTTTAATTGACCTAGAAGTTTGATTTTTTTCACAGCTTCAAGGGACTGTAACCTTGAGTCATCATCATCATTCAGCCACAAGAAGTCCACTGCTGGACATAGGCCTCCTCCATGGATCCAGAAAGACCAATTGGAAGCGGCCTGCGTCCAGCGCCTTCTTGCCACTTGATTGAGGTCATCTGTCCATCTTGTGGCTGGTCGTCCTACGCTGCGCTTGCCGATATGTGGTCTCCATTTGAGAACTTTTCGGCCCCATCGGCCGTCAGTTCTGCGTGCTATGTGCCCCGCCCACTGCCACTTTAACTTACTAATCCGCTGGGCTATGTCGACGACTTTTGTTCGTCTACGGATCTCATCATTTCTGATTCGATCTCGTAGCGAAACCTTGAGTACATTGTTTTAATTTTTCCTCCTTTTGAGGTACGGAACCCTAAAAATCGGGAATGCCTACATTATTGAACACAATTCCTTGCTTAATAACTCATATCCTCGAATGTATTACCCGACAGCAGCCTGGCAACCGATGTGTGATTTACGCGCGTTACTGCCCGGTCCGACGCATAAATATAGATGGGACACCCGGCAGAATATTGCGCCGGAGATATGTCGTCAAAAATAACATGTATGCAGTGCGATGGGCGATTTGAAGCCTAGGCCGAGCGCAGCTGGGCGGTTTTAATCCGATTAAAACCGATGTAAATGGAACGGTGCAGTCGACAGCCCATGAACCTTTACACGCGCGCACTCTACTCAGTTACGTTATGAGCGACTTTGCAACAAAAATTTTAAGGTTGAAGAAGACTAAACAAATCATCACGTACGCTACTTAAAAGTAAGCAATAAAACTTAAGACAGTTTCAGCATTATAGCTTACAATATCACTGTTACAGTAATACAGGCCGCTCGTAAAAAAACCCGTAAAGGCAAAACTCTGTCGTAAACGGACGTATAAACGAGGTTGTTGTAAAATTGTGTCACCAAATGGTTGCGGCAGAAGCTCACGTTTGTGCAGGGTTAGCTCAAAAATGCGCGATAAAAAGAAGAAATTTATTTTAGGTTACAGATCCATATTTACATACGAAGGGCTAAGGTCACAGTACAGACTATTTAAGTTGTGAATGTGTTCTATCGCTGAGTGAAATAATATTAGGGGTTAAAGTATGAAATTGCCGTTTTATTGCAATAGGTTCTTTGAATTGACATAGAATCTTCATGGTTTGAGGTTTTCGAATGAAACTTTTTTCAAATGGTTTCTATGATGTTCTTTTTTTAAAAAATGTGAAACATTTTAATATCGACTTTCAATTGTTTTTGTTATTCAATTTAGACAAGAAAGATGGATACTGCGAAAATTCGAGTGATTTTTGAATACGAGTTCCGACGCGGAACTAACGCGGCAGAAACAGCCCGCAATATCAATGCTGCGTTTGGAGAGGGGTCTACTAATGAACGCACCGTGCGATTTTGGTTTAAACGCTTTCGTGATGGAAATTTCGACTTAAAGAACGAGCCACGAGGAAGACCGCCCACACAGGTGAATAACGATGAATTAAGAGAGATAGTGGAAGCCGACTCTAGTCAAACTACCCAGGAATTAGCGGCATGGTTTAACGTTACCTTACCCACAATATTGACTCACTTGCGTAAAATCAATAAAATAAAAAAATACGAAAAATGGGTGCCTCATGATTTGACTGATCTGCAGAAAGAAACGCGTGTTGAAACTTGTGTTGCCTTGTTGAACCGGTACAGAAATTAAGGAATATTGGATCGAATTGTAACATGTGATGAAAAGTGGATTCTTTATGATAACCGGAAAAGAAAAATGCAATGGCTGACCCCAGGTCAAATGCCAAAACAGTATTCAAAAATCACTCGAATTTTCGCAGTATCCATCTTTCTTGTCTAAATTAATTAACAAAAACAATTGAAAGTCGATATTCAAATGTTTCACATTTTTTAAAAAAAGAACATCATAGAAACCATTTCAAAAAAGTTTCATTCGAAAACCTCAAACCATGAAGATTCTATGTCAATTCAAAGAACCTATTGCAATAAAACGGCAATTTCATACTTTAACCCCTATTATATTTGTGGAGAAGCAATTAGTGAGGCACAGCGAGTTTTACCCATGTTTCGGATAGTCTTATGATAGAATGACGATTTTTGTGGCCATAGACCTCAAAAACTCGATTTTAAAAAATGGACTTATCCAATTTTTCCCCTTAGCCCTTCATATGGATCCATAGATGGGCAGAGAGATGTTTTTTTCGCTATCTTTTTTCCACTACAACTCCACCTGTATTCACAGCGGATAACACTGTATATTGACATTAAATTAAGAGAATTTAAATTGTTTACGTTGAAACATTTTTTCGATTTCATAATTAATCAAAAACTGTACACACACGATACAATTCCTACAGCAAAACATATACACATTAAATATATTATATAAAAAAAAATTTCAGAAAGGCTCCACAAAACAATAACAAATAAATTCCTTTTTTCAATTCTAAAGCAAGCTATAACGCAGCCGTATATAGATACAGCCTCGTAAAAAAGTGGGTGGGGCTGTGTCGGGTTACACGGCTGTTGGTGTAACGTGGAAAGTCTATAAGTAAGCGTTAAATTTTAGCTCAAACTGCGCAATGTATTACGCGATACTGGCGCCATCTAGCGGCACAAATCCCTAGAATCTGAGTACTGGCTACTTTGTTATACTCAACTATATATCAATTAATTGCATTAATTGAACACAAAGTCACAGAGTTACAGCCCTCGCCAAGGCGACATGTTTTCGCTAAATGCGGTTTTAGCAAGTGACCCCCTACTACCGAACTAAAAGACGTTTCACGTCAAAATTTCCAAAGGTTTCTTCCCAAGGTTGCGTAACCTTTACTGAAAGGTTTCTGGTGACCTTTTGTTTTATTTTTTCAGTGACTACACCCTTTAAATAGTAACACTTAACCCTTCTAATGCGGCGTTATAAAAGTGTGACGTAATCGATGGAGAGGGGTCTCGCGTCCCCCTTCGCGGATTGGCGGCAATCGCTCAATCGCTGCAGGGATGCGAGTTTAAATGTTGATTTCGATTTTATGGCTCGTCGTTCTTGAGCATTTTTATGGCACTTTTGCGTTGTTTGTGTGAGAGAAGCTTTGCTACTTGCGGAATTTTGCGCTTGTCTTTACCAGCTACTGTTTGGCGTCGGTGGATAGACGTGTAATTCTGTATATTTTACCGCACATTCTTTCAAATAAAATCCGTCTTATCTCAAAAGGCTTTAACATTTTCTTTCAGACACTCAAGGACAAAACGTCGTCTACGGCTAAAATTAGATTTTGACTTATACTGACAAAGCTCAAAAAACGCTGCGTATATCGTTTGCAATAGATGTTAAGGCAACTGGTATATAATTACAAATACCAATGCTATTCTTCACTAATATCTACATCTGCACTTCTACATATTACCTATATCTACATATTATAACGAGGAAAAGTATGTAAGTTTGAATATAAACAATTGAAATCCGGGCAAAAAACCTCCAGAATGCACAAATACTATAATAATAATAATAATATTTTATCGCTGAATTCCACGCGGGCGAACCTGCGGGCACAGTTGGTCGGACAATCATGTCTCCCATTTTCGGATGTATAAGGAGATTTTGCAGAATAGAGCGGTGGTAGTGGAGCGGTAGAACGCCGACTTCTCATTTGGGAGGTCGTGGGTTTGAATCCCGGCATGTGCCGATGACTGTTTTATTTATTTATTTATTTATTGATGCTTTTATTGCACTTAAAGAAATTTAAGAAATATATTTGCTTTCTAGGTAACATACATTTGTGAAGTTATAGTAGCAATACCACTCGCAAACTATGAAGGAAAACATCGTGAGGAAACCTGAGTATCTGAGGTGTTCGCATACCTCAGCGCTTAAACTTGCCAATCTGCGGTGGGCATGCGTGGTAATTAAGCTCTCTGAGAAAAGGCTTGTGCCCTACAGTGGGACTTATATATATAGGCTACATAAGAAAGGAGATTTTATTACACCCTGTTATGTTAAATTCATATTGTATCAAACATTTATAAGGTAAAATGTAATCAAAAAGAAAAGTTTACTTCAAAATCAGCAAATTTTTTTCTTCCATTTGTCTCAATATGAGCGTAAAACTCTCGCACAGTGATCAAACGCAGAACTTTAGGAATACATTGATCAAACAAAGAGCCCCCATGTTTCAATTCTGCTAATAAGTTTAATTACTGTTCAGCCCTCAGTTTGCCGGCATATTTTGTACATCGCAAAGCGGTACAGGGTATCGCCACGGGGCTCAAACTCGTTGAACACGTTAAGGTTGTTTCTGTCAATTAATTTATTTCTTGAAACTGAAAACGTGGTTCGATTTAGATGTTCATTAAGGGTGCTTTTATGTCTAGCATCGTACTTGGTCGCTTTTAATTATTATATTTTAAATGATAGTAGTCGGGGCTATATAAAAAATTATAGTAAGTAAGTGTTTGTGCACACTTTTGAAAATAATGTTATGGTGGCACTGGAAAGTTAAAATACAAACATTTTAGACGCATTTTAACGTTCATATTCACAACTCAATTTGATTTTATTTAAAAGTATACTGTTGAAATTTTCAAATTTGAATATAAAGTTTATACAAAAATAAAAGCAATAAATTTTCTTCCTCTGAAAATGTTTTTTTTATTTATTTTATTTATACTGTTCACAAGACGGTCTCTTCTTTAAGTTTTAAATGTTTCTTTTTTTAATAAAACTAGCTGAACCAAATTTTTTTCTTTTATTTTCAAAATGAGTCTGACCAAGATGGACTTTGTTCAATCGTGACTAGGACCAGAACCACATTTGGGTCAGTTTGGAATACCATCACGCTTTAGGGTTAACAAGCGTATGTTACAGGTGCTTTATCTCACAGTAAGCTCGATGGTATCGATTTAACTGTTAACGACATGTTACGTTTTAACGCCTTTACTATGGCTACAAGACCCCTCCCCCTTGCAGCCCCCTTGGGTAGCGGGAGGTGGGGTTGGGGGGTTAGCGGGGTGTTTTGATTGGGTGTTTTCATAATAAAAATAAGTAATGTAAATTAGTTGCTACGGCATAGGTAAAAGTCACAGAACTTTGTAAAACAGCCGATCTGTACAATCTAAGATATTGAAATTTGCATTTTAATTTTTAACTTCATGTTTATCCTCCCGCCGGAATCAAAGACAAACGGCCTTATGTATAAAGATACACGATTCCTCTAAAACCAATCTAAGACTTTGTTTATTTAATCTGTGGCTACATCTTTTCCTTGTCCACCACAGACTATTTTAATCGGCATTTTTGCAGTGTTTTAAGAATAGAGATTTTATAAATAACACCGAAAGTGTTTCATTTTTAATTACTTTTTAATTAACTCTTAAGAAGCAATAACTTCAATGGGTGCGCCACGCGGTGATTCCCATATTAACGTTGTTAGATTTTCATTACAAACGAGTATGTGTTTAAAAATGAGTTTTTTTATTGTAGTCTATATACGTCCCACTGCAAGGCACAGGCAACAATAGTAAATATGAGAGCCTCATTAGCCTTATTCTGAGGCTCATATTTTCGACTAGTTTGTTCTCAAACTTATTGATACCATTATTCAGTTAGCCATGTTTGTCTTCCACTGCTGGGCAAAGGCCTCCCCCGTGATCTTCCACTCAATACTTAATACTTTATTGCAGCCATAAGTTTGGTAGGATCTTAAATAACAAATAAGTAATGTGTATCATTATGGACCCTGTCGGGTACAGTAAAAGCCTTATAACTAGATTCTTAGAATAATCTTATAACTTAAGTGGTATCCAATACCTAGGAACTGTTTAATCTTAACACTACGGTATTTGACACGATCAACAATAAATTATTTCATATGCTCGATTAAAACAAAAATTACTAAATATCTCGGAATATGTATCTCTTTTAGTCAATTACTAGAATTTAAATAGATTAAACATAAAAAGAGTGTTCTGAAATGTGACGTCGTAAGCAAGTATTTTCATACAAAATTCCGTTTTAAAAGTAACTCGTTTGATATTTTGTCAAATACCCAATTTTACCACCAGTTTCTACCATCCGCGCAAGAAGGTCGAGTTATCGTTATGCCTTGGCCCACCACGTCTGCGAGATCCGTCGCGTGGAACCCATTCAGTGGCCATTTTTGGCCATATGTCTGGACCCATACGACTGACGTGGCCTGCCCAGTTCCACTTGAGTTTGACGGTCACACCTCCAACATCAGCGATTTTGGTTCTGGAGCGGAGCGTGGTGTTTCGGATTCGGTCCATCCACCTGACGATTAAGAATAGCGTCACTCCATTTCCTTTCGTGGATGTCGTAGAAGGCGACTAAGGAAATCAATTACCAGGAGACGGGCAGCAGTCTCTTCCTGAGATTCCAGCCACGTGCTACGATCACCAGCCCGCCTGCCAAGCGTGGCGATTATAGCACAACCCCTCATGGTTATGAAAACCACGAAGGAGGCCTATGTCCTGCAGTGGGCGTCAAATGGCTGATGATGATCTGACGCCTAGGATGCTACGCTCCATCGCCCGTTGCCAAACCTTGCGCCTCATCATCATCAACCCATTATGTCCCCACCGAGGGGCACGGGTCTCTTCCCTGAGGAAGGTATAGGCCATACTCCACCACGGGGGCCAAGTCCGGATTGGTGGAGGCTTGTAGACTAGTGGCTCGTCTACTGTCAGAAGTTGTCAAGCCGCCCTAAGGCCTCTGACTTGGCTTAACGACTGCCATCTATCGACGGCAGCCGGCACCAACAGCTTAACGTGCCTTGCGAAGCACGGAACCGCTCGGAAAAATGCCACTAGCGTTAGGCATAGACGGCGACCCATCCATGCACTGAACGCGCCCTGTGTTGCTTAACCTTCGTGATCGTTTAAGATCACTCAGGCAGCCGGGGCTACGAGCGATTGCGCCTTGCGCCTGGTCTTACGTTAATATTACGTCAAAGTAAAAAAAAAACTGGCGAATAACATCGAACCACGATGGCGCCGAGTTGAGTTGCACGGGTTATACCGATGGAGTGCGGTTGGTTACTAGACTACCCATTGTGACAATGAAACAGCTGTAGGGGTCGTTGATTACAATCCCTGGACGTGGATTGTGGACGTGGAGCAGCGCTGGCCGAGAGTGAAAACACTTGTTGCGTAGAATATTATAATATTTTATTGCGGAGCACAAGGTACACGTTTTAATGGCGTCGTAGGTGGTAGAAGAGAGAGAGAGATAGCATATAAAATGTTACCATATTACAATAATCTGTTGGGGATGCCAACAGGCTGCGCCCCTAGCGTGAGAACGCTTGAAATATACAATTTGGCTCCTAGAGAGCCTGCTAAAGCTTAAATAACATGTTTAACTTAACTAACATTAACTTCCTTGTTAAATAATGCCTGTCTCTTTCTAGGCATGTACAATAAAACTTAATAACAAAGGAAACACTAATTTGGTTTTCTTAACTAAATCAGATTTCTGAATAAAATGCAAGTTTAGTTATTATTACTATCTAAGCCACATAGTTAACTTACCAATATATTTACTCAGTAATTTCAGTGTTAAATTAAATTCAAATTTAAGAGGCAAATTAACATAACATTTTTTCTTACTTAATTCTAATTTTTTGTTACTTTTATTACATGGGTAATGGACATATACCCGATAAAGAACGTGTATATACCTTGCCACTAGGCGCGGTGACCTCAAAAGCTCTGACTTTACTATCACCACCTGTAAAAACCTTTGAAATCCTAGCTAAAGGCCAATAAAGAGGAGGCGAGTTTGGCTGCTTCAATAGGACTAAATCACCTACGGAAACATTGGATAAAGCGTCGCGCCACTTAGGTCTAGATTGTAAAATATTTAAGTATTGTCTGTGCCAGACCTTCCAGAATGACTGCTTCATATTTTCTACTAACTGCCAGAACTTAAGCCTATTACTTGGAAGTTCTGAAATGTCTGGCTCAGGATAAGTTGTGAGAGGACAGCCTACCAAAAAATGACCAGGGCTGAGGTAACTAAAATCGTTAACGTCCGAAGAGTTAACAGGCATTAATGGCCTAGAGTTTAAAATCGACTCAATCTGACACAAAACTGTGTTCAGTTGTTCATAAGTAAGTACGCTCTTTTGAATAGTTCTCTTTAAGTGAAATTTCATGCTTTTAACCCCAGCTTCTGCAAGGCCTGCGAACACTGGTGAATAACTAGGTATAAAATTGAATTTAATCCCATGCTGTGATGAGAAATCTTGCACCAGTGTTTGGTGGCCCTCAGAGCTCTGCAGCCTGTACAAATCAGCCAAATGGTTAGCTGCGCCTCGGAAAGCACCTCCATTGTCGCAATAGACTTCAGTGGGCATTGCTCTTCGTGAAATGAATCTTTTAAAGCACGCTAGAAAGGTTTCTGTCGAGAGATCCGACGCTAATTCTAAATGAATAGCTTTTGTATTGAAGCATACAAAGACACAAACGTAGCCTTTGGTAATTAGTGCTCGTCTTACGCGTGAATTTTTTAAATCAATCGGCCCACAAAAATCTATACCGACCACATGAAAAGCTCTGGAAGCTGTGACACGCGGCTTAGGCAGCGATCCCATTAGCTGCTTTGCACAGGCAGCCTTCAATCTGAAACAGGTTATGCATTTATGCGTTATTTTTTTTACTTGACGTAAACCATTTACTAAATAATAATTTTGATTTAATTGAGACAATAAAAGCCTCGGACCAGCGTGAAGCAATCGAAGGTGCTCATGAGAGATAATAAGCTCAGTTAATTTGGAACCCTTTGGCAGAATAAGGGGATGTTTTTGATTGTATGAAATTTCCGAATTCTGAAGCCTTCCCCCCACACGCAACAAGCCGTTTTGGTCTATAAAGGGGTGCAAAGGTTTAAGAGGGCCCTTTACATTTTCACCTTCTTGTAGCAATTTTAATTCTTCACTGAAATAAAATTGTTGTTCATGCTTAACCAATAAATCAGAAGCGTTTTGTAACTCCTTGTGCTAAATGTAATTGGTTAGTATTTTGTTATTTCCTGGTTTACTATTTTTACCAAAGCGTAAAATGTATGCTAACACACGCTTCATCTTGTTTAAATCTGAATATTTTTCTACTAATTGTGAGATTTCTTTTTCTTTCAGAGTAAGGAGCACGACATCATGGTTGGCAGCGGCTGTAGGCAGTACTTTTAATTCGGGTAAGTTCTTAATCACCTTAGGTAAGCTGTTATTGAAATTATACTCCCTTTCTTTCAGGAACTCTGGACCACTCCACCACATCCTGCAGTCAGAGAGCTCACCCGGGCTTAGACCTCTACTAAGGAAATCTGCGGGATTTTCATGGGTGCTGACATACCTCCACTGCCATCCTTCTGTATTCTGATGTATGACCCGTACTCTGTTCGAAATATAAGCTTGTAATTTAACTATATCTGTCTCAATCCACGCTAACGCAATCTGTGAATCGGTAAATAAAATAGTTTCATGTATGCAGATTTTTACTCTTAATGTATTGTAAACCCTTTGTGCTAGCCGTGCTAATAGTAAGCAAGCATTCAACTCTAAGCGAGGTATCGTCTGTGCCTTACTGCAGGGGTTAATTCGCGATTTCGAGCAAAGCAATGACATAGTCACTTTACCTAATTTATCGACCACTCGCAAGTACAAACAAGCTCCGTAACCTGTGGTGCTGGAAGCATCTGCGAAGCCAATTAGCTGCACCTTCTCAGCATCACCGGGCACCTGAATGTTTCGAGGCAAGTAAATAGGTTTCATGTTACTTAGGTTATTAGCAAATTCGGCCCATTCGTTTCGCAACGTCTGTGATGGATTGGCATCCCAATCTACTTCCTCGCACCACAGTTTCTGCATTATTGCCTTTGCTTTTACAACAATAGGGCTAGCAAAGCCCATAGGATCATAGAAGCTAGCTATCTGACTCAATATCTCTCTTTTAGTAGCTGACTGAGATTTAGTTTTATTTGGACATTCTATTACAAAGCAATCTTTCTGCGCATCAATAGTTAGACCCAAGGCCTTGATGTTGCAGTTTTCCTTTTGAAGCTCTATATTTCCTATTTGTCTTTCCTTTGCAGGAACATTATTTAAAACTTGGTCACAATTAGAAGACCACTTGTGCAACTCGAAGCCTCCCAAGCTTAGCAAAATTGCTAGTTGCTCCTTAGCATTTAGCAACGTAGGCAAATCAGAATCAGAATATAATATGTCATCCATATACACACAATTTTTTATTATGAATGAAGCCAATGGGAATTCAGTTTCATGCAATATTGCTAGTTCAAGCAGGCATCGAGTTGCGAGATAACTCGAGCTTTTCATTCCATATGTTACTGTATTTAAGCGCAGTATTTGTATTGGTTCATTAGGATTGTCGCGCCACAAAATATTTTGAAGCGATGTCTGGCTAGGATTAACCAAGACATTCCTAAACATCTTCTTAATGTCGCTATTGAATGTAAAGTCACCCAATCGATACAGCATAATAATGTCAAAAAGGTCCCTTTGCACCCCTGCTCCGTCTGCTAATATATCATTTAGGGATAATTTTTTATCCTTGGTTTTCATTGAAGCATCGAACACAACACGTGTTGGGGTGGTTTTACTATTTTTATTAAGCACCGCATGGTGTGGTAAGAAATAAATGGGATCTGTTTGAAAATTGTATTCCTTGATATCAATACAGTGGGCGTGGCCCATAGCTTCATACTCATGAATGAAGTTTGTGTACTCCGTTAATAAATTAATATTTTTGTGTAATTTTTTCTCCAAGCTCAAAAATCTATACATAGCCAAATCAAAGGACTCTCCTAATGTCGCATTAACCTCATCTAACGGTACCTTTAAGGGCAGGTCAACTTGGAATTTTTTGTTAGGTAGTTGAACTGTTGTTGCCTGGAAATGACTTTCAACGATTTCTTGTTCAGGTTCCTCTTTAAAGACCTCTGGAACCTTTTCTACCTCCCAAAATTTTGAAATAGAAGCATCAATGCTAGCTTTGCAGGTTGCGCAATGTAATACAATCTTTGTTACCTCGTCTTGTGAAGGTAGACCACCTCCAATGATATAGCCAAACTCGGTGTTGATAATACTTGGACCGGAGTCTCTCTGGGCCGCTGCTGGCTGGGGCTGTTTAGGCTGCTGCAGCTGCTCTCTGCATGTCTGCTCTGCGTGAGCGCCGGCTAGCCGTGACGGTGTAGAGCCACAGGCTGATTGCGCCGGCAGCAGTGCCTGGAAAAATATATCGGCACCGATTAGCAAATTAATCTCAGATGGCTTGTAGTACTCATCATCTGCTAGCACTGTATTTGGAGGAATTTGAATTGAACTTGTGTCAATCATTGTTTGCGGCAACTTGCATGTAATATCATCTACTACATGACAGTTAACAGATGCCTTGAATGGAGATTTCAAAGAATGGATCTCTAATGGAACGGAGTACTTAATTTTGTTTTTATTGTTTGTGACACCAGTAATACTAGTATTATTTTCTGTGGGTGTCAGACCAAGGACTCTAATGGCTTTGGTTGTAATTAACGAGGCTTGAGAGGCGGAGTCCAGTATAGCCTTTACATGTACCTCTCTGCCGTCCTTTGCGTACAATTTTACTCGGGCTGTGGGGATTAAAACATTATTATTATCGCCTGACAACATAATCACTGGTTCAGTTTTTTGCTTTTCCGCGTGCAATAAGGTGTGATGCCCCATTTTACATTCGTTGCAGCGGAAATGGAACCTGCATTGTCCAGGATGCTTATTTAAGCATTTAATGCACAGCTTGCTCGATCGCACAAAGGATATTCTTTCTGCTGAATGCAGTATTTTAAAAGTTTTACAGTTGTAAATTTTGTGATCATCATACTTACAGTACTGACATCCTTGAGCCTCCTTTGCCTTGCTCGTAGTCACTGCAACGATAGCCTTGCTTGTAGATGGTAAGGCCCCTGTGTTTTCCATTGCTAGCGCCTTCTTCTCCATAAATGCCAGAAAGTCAACCACTGTGGGTTCAACTTTAGCGTCCCTTTCTAGCTGGTAAGCATGGGCCGTCTGTACATCTAGTTTGCGGGTAAGAATACACATTAGTATAGGGTCCCATTCATGTACCTTTGCACCTAAATTCTTTAGAGCAGCCAATGCCTGCTTTACTGTTGACACAAAATGTCTAATGTGTGTAGGTGAAGGCTTCGTGATGACACATAAATCTAACAAACTTGTTATTAACTCATTTTTTATTTTATATTGATTGTTATATCTCTCATCAAGCAGCTTCAGTGCTTCCTTGAAACTAGCGCCTATCAAGGGAAGGTTTTTTACAAGATCAAAGGGTTCGCCTGTTAAGAATGTTCGTAAATAGTGCAACCTTTGAACTTCTTCCAGGGAGCTGTCATTTTCTACTACAGATTGAAACATTTCCTTGAAAGTGGTGTATTCCGCATATTTGCCCGAAAATGGGGTGATTTGAATTACTGGCAATTTCATGTGTTTTGCCTGTTGCGGGCTGTTCACGCTTGTAGGTGTTCTTTTGTTTATTTCACTATCTAGCTTAGCAATAATTGCAAAGTACTTAGATTCAAACTCACCTGGCTTTTCCTGGTCGTCATTATTCAAGCACAATATTTCATAATTGAATGCTTCGTACTGCTCGAAAGCAGTAATACACCTATTTTTACGGACAATCAACATTTCCGGCGCCCATTCGGACAGATCCTGCTCTGCTAATTCATTGTGAAGCCTTGTTAGGGTTCCCTTTACGTAACCTCGCTTCGCGATCGCTTTACCCAACGATTTCCCTACGTCTTCCTCTGAGTCAGACATGCTGGCACTTATTTACAACTGTATCAAGGTAGCTAGAATACACTTTAGCGCAATGCTAATTATAAAGATCGGCTTAACTAATCGACAAATACTATTTTACTCTGCGCATGCAAAATGCGCAACACAAAAATGTCTACAAAATGGCGAACGTTAACGCTACTTGCTTGCTTGGAGACGCCGCACATAGACAACCTTTCTTTCTTCTTTCGTAGAACCGAGCGGGAAACGGCGCACGCTGATTGGCCCGGGCTTAGCTTGATGGCAGATGCCGAGAGCACAGAGAATATAATCACTACCGAGAGCGCGAACCTTTGAACTAACGAATCAGCGACGTTTTCTTGCTTCTGCATGCGAGTGAAGTGCGCAGCAGTGTACGTTTTTTGTTACCGGAACTTGAAAGATGGCCGACTTTGATTGACTTTGCTTTGTTCGATTTTACTTGCTTGATGCTTGATGATGAGATCTTCTTTTTGGTAGGTTGCTCTTGATTTTGCTTCGCACCTCGATTTTGATTATAGCGCCTTGGAGACCGTGTATTTTTATAATCGCCTTTGTACTGGAATTCGCCACAATGATCGCCGCAACTGTAGTGATCTCGAAGCTCGACGTTGGCCGCCCTTTTGTCGAGATGTTTAGAGGCCGCTGTTTTCTTTTCGCCGAAGGACCATTTGTAGGGGTCGTTGATTACAATCCCTGGCCTTATTGTGGACGTGGAGCAGCGCTGGCCGAGAGTGAAAACACTTGTTGCGTAGAATATTATAATATTTTATTGCGGAGCACAAGGTACACGTTTTAATGGCGTCGTAGGTGGTAGAAGAGAGAGAGAGATAGCATATAAAATGTTACCATATTACAATAATCTGTTGGGGATGCCAACAACAGCCATTGCCTTACTGACATACATAAGAAGCCTATTTACGTTCCACTGTAGGGTACAGGCCTTCTCTCAGGGAGAGTATGGGCTTAATCACCACGCGTGCTCACCGCGGATTGGCGATTTCAAGCGCTGAGGTATGTAAATAGGTTTCCTCAGGATGTTTTTCTTCACAGTTAACGAGTGGTATTGTCACTTTAAAAATTTACGTAACTTAGAAAACAAAGTCATAGGTATATGCCCGCGTTGGGAATCGAACCGGGGTCTCTCGCTTCCGAGTCCAATGTTACCACCACTAGGCTACCACCGCTCTGTCTTACTAACATGTCTCTATTGAACAGCTATGCATTTTAGTGATTCGCTCCCCGGTCGAACCCTATTGTTAGACAAACGTTCAACCACCGCGCCAACTGGGCATCATTCTCACCTTTGCTGGCTGGTTTGTACATTGTTCACTCATGACAACCCTGCCTACATGAAATAGATAAAGTGACCATTCGAACAGCGTAGTGTTTTGGACAAATAATTTCCAGATACCATTTAGAATACATGTTAAATAATTTTGTTAATGGAACTGGAAATCAAACCGAGGACCTACCACGAGAAACTAAATTATCACGCGTTTGTGCGCTTGTCAATAAAGGATAAGCTCGTCATCATGCATTTGACGCCCACTGTAGGACATAGGCCTCCTTCATGATTTTCATAACCATGAGGGGTTTTGCCATAATCGCCACGCTTGGCAGGCAGGTTGGCGATCGCAGTTTGCAGTTGGAATCTCAGAAAGACGCTGCTGCCCGTCTCCTGGTAATTGATTTCCTTAGTCGCCTTCTACGACATCTTCTTGTTACTGGAACTGGAAATCAAACCGAGGACCTACCCCCAAATTACTTAACAAAATTACCAAAGTGGTACACGGGACACTAAATTACCACGCGTTTGTGCGCTTTTCAATAATGGATAAGCTCAATTATTATTAATCATTATTGAGATGCCATTTTTTTAGTTTACCAAATACCGCTATGGACAATGTCACACTTGTGCCATTTTTGTAGCGAAACGCACAACTTGCAAGCGGGTCGGCGGAGCGCCGCGGCACTTTACTTTATTTCACCAACGTGACGATACGCATATTTTCGTATTTATTTCATTTTTGATTACACTCTACTTATGGCTACTGTCTACTGGCTTTTCTTTATCTTAATCGAACCTTATTAGACTCATAGCTACAACCATCGTCTCAGCTTAGTCGGCTTAGTCAACAGCTTAATTTGTGAATGTACATAGCTTTGAATTCCAGTCGTTACATGCCCAGATTTGAACTCAGGACCTTACGGACGTGAGGCAACTGGTCTATCCACTGGACTAACACAGCTCACCCGTATTAGGATTAGCCATAACAATAATAAGTGGAAGATTAACACAGGCGCAGTAACTCAGGAGACCAACGCTTACACCATCAAGATAGTCCGGGTCACTGACCATACACACCGGGTAATCTCTACTTAGGGGTAACTAACTGTACCCCGCGTGCAGACTAGCTAAGGAGTTTACGCTAGTTTATTCAAAGCAACAGTATTTGTTCAGTTTAATATTTCATAATATTTAATATTAACCTATTATGTTGTATCCCAAGCAAAGTTAAATTTTATGTGGTGGTAAAATAAAGTTTTTTTTTTATCATGTCACCGAAAATGTTAAACTCTAATTTTATCAAAAATCAAACACTGTTGTGTCCACAAATGTTTTATCGAAAATTGAACTAAGAAATATCAAGCAAAAGACAAAGAAGTTACGTTGGTATGGACATAATATGGAGAAGATGAAAAAGAAAATTGGGGGCAAAGGGCAAGATAAAAAGTGCTTAAAACTGGCGTGCGTGCATGCAACTACTAATGAATGTTGATGAAGCCAAAAAGATCTGCCAGGATAGTGGCAAGTGGCAGACTCTAGTCTCTGCCAACCCCTCCGGGATATAGGCGTGAGTTTATGTTTTGTTTTTGTTTTTTACATAGTCAATAAATTAGTGAAATCGCTTCGAGCTGCATCAAATATGACCCTGACCTCTACACCATGCCTTGGTTCCCTAGACGACTTCCTACTTTCTTCATAAAGGATTTCTCTTGAGAATCCCGAACCTCAATTGCTATGTAGTATGAAAAATTTCTACTAATTATCGAAAAAGCGCAGGAGCAATGGACGTATGGCAGGAGCACTTATCTTGGCAGTTGGAGTAGCTATATTCTTTTGACAATAATAAATTGAATTCTGCTCTGAAAAACACCATAAACACCCCGAATGTTTTTTTTTCCAAGTGTCATCATACGCTGTATACGTTTACACCTATACAATGTATACATCTATTAATCATGAAACTGTAACCGTTTTTAACCCCAACGGCAGCCTAGCAGCCCTTCAATGGTTGCTAGGCGGTTGCTAGGGCTGGAAGACAATACCCTATCCTCCATATACCACGGCCCGGGTGACGCAAGAGTAATGCCCACAGATTATGGCGGGATACAGAGAGGTCGCTGCCTCCTTAGCCTGTCACCTAACAATTTGTTACTCTAGCTCACTGACGTCATCCCGCCGGGCTCACGATTATGAGCAACGTGCGAGGATCACTTCTTCAGAATATTCTTGGCTTCGTTACAAGAATATGCCAGATACGACTAAGCAAAGTACACACACACACACACACACACACACACACACACACACACACACACACACACACACGCGCACACACGCGCACGCACGCACGCACGCACGCACGCACGCACGCACGCACGCAAGCCCTCGCGTACACCCCCTTGGATAATCGAAACAGAGCGCAGCCAAGGATCACCTGGAAAAGATCCATAGCGGCATAGGGCTACGGAGGCTAGGTAGATCGGCACTAGTTGGCCTAAATTGGAAGCTGCCACCGTCAGAAGCGTAAATCTATGGTCGAGACCCTATGCTCTCCTAGGCGTTAAAGGACAAAAGAAGAAGAAGAAATGGCACTTGTGGGTAGATACTTACCCGCTAACTTATTCATCCTCTCTCTCGAACACAAGTCTCAAGTCGAGTAATTTAATAATTTGTAATTACAAGTTTTTTTGTAATTACAAATTTAGTAGGCTTTTGACCGCAGCCTAATCAACAGCTAGTGCGCTTCGCCGCTTGTGCTAGGAAACTGCAAGTAAAGTTACATCTATTTTTAACCGACTTCAAAAAGGAGGAGGTTATCAATTCGACGCGTATATATATTTTTTTTATTTGGCTATGTTCCTCCATAACTCCGTCAAATCTTAACCGATTTCGACAATTCTTTTTTTGTTTGTACAGATATAACGTCCCATTGGTCCCATTTTAATTTGGTGACGATCTGATTAAGACTTCCAGAGATGGAGAACGGAACTCTTCAATGGACAGTAGTATATAAGCCCTAATGGGGCCCATCCTTTAGTAATATCCGTATGTTTCATAAAATAGCGTAAAAGTAGTCCCAAGCTAATTTGGTGATGTTCTGGTGAAGACTTTCGGAGATTTAGAACATCAAATTTTAAAGGAACGAATCATGTAAGTACGGTAAATTATGGTTATGAGGGACTTGGGAAAATAATTTCTCCCGCGCCTCCACTAAAAACTGAAGAATATAAAATATAAAAACCGACTTCGAAACACTACAGCACTAAAAAGTTGTATGTGCAAAAATATATGTGCTTGTCATGAAACTGGGCACCGACTACAAATTATACTTCTACAATACCTACATGTATAAATACCTACTTCTACTTATTTAAATTATTTTTATCTTTTTAGTGCTGTAGTGTTTCGAAGTCAGTTTTAATTTTTATTTATATTCTTCAAACATGGCAATTTTTAATTTTCAATTTTTAACAGACTTCAAAAAAAGGAAGAGTGTTTTTTGTTTTCTTCAAGGGTGGTTGGTTGCACAAATTTGATCTAGGTCTGTTTAACATAACTATCAGATCACATGGTTTTTTTTATTTCTGTTATTGATTCGCCCTCGTTACCTGTGGCGTTACTAAAGTTAAATATTTTTTTTTATGTTGTTAACAGTGAACTTTAGTTTATATGTAAAGGTTCTATGTCCATTTTTTATGGTGAAGTATTTTAATCTCGACTTTCAAAGTTATTCCCTTAATCAATTTAATATTAGACCCAGTAGAGAAACTAGACTGGCCTCTCGCGGAAAATGTAAAATTCTTCTAGTTTTATTTGAAACTTTGCTTGCAATATTGAGCTAGGAGTAAAAAAAAGAGTCTTGAGGTTCGCAAATATACAGGGTGTAACAAAATTCCCATATACTTCCATCTGAAAATGTTTGATTCTTAATCGCTTACTTATTTCACTTAATTCAGCTTTGTATAGCTTTGCCTCATCTGGGTGTATTTTCATGTTTGTGACGTGCTTGCCATACCACAGGGAATCCTAGTTTGGGACCAGGTCAAGTGTTTGTATTATGCGGAAGTTATTATTATTACTATTATAAACATAAACATAAACATTTACATACAGGCACATACATTGCTTCTGGCCCCACACTAGGATACCCTGTGTCGTGGGAACCAGAAACAACGACATCACAAACATGTAAACATCCAAGACCTGGGGTTTTAAACTGATCTTTGTGATGAGGAAACTTCGCTCTTCGGCAGATCGTGACACTTTGTTTATGGTTTACGACTCTCTTTGCAAATCTATTATTACATACTGTCTTCCGATATGAGGAGGAGCCGACAAAACTGCGCTAAACAGGCGCAAAGGGCCGTTCTGAAGGTCATGCTTTACAAACATTTTCGACACCCTACTAAAAAGTTATTCGATGAAGCAAAAGTGTTAACTGTTAGACAGCTCTTTGTGCTCCACGCAATTCTAAGGCACCACATATCCGCACAACCTGTACCGGAAACACTCCTGCGTTCACGACGAAGAAGAAATGCTCCTTGTAGACGCAACCATGTCCGCACGACCTTTGCTATGAGACAGTATGCACATATAAGCTCTCACTTATACGATATTATTGGCAAAATGTTAAATGTTGCTAATATTCAGTCCCTTTCAAAGTTTGAGTTAAAAAAAAAGTTAAAAGAGCTGCTACTAAACCTGGATTACGACCAAACAGAGATGCTGCTGCACTGGTAAACTCACACAGTAACACGTTCACGCGCGCACACACTCACTCACACTCACACGCACACACACACACACTCTCACACACACACACACACACACACACACACACACACACACACACACACACACACACACACACACATACACACACACACACACACACACACACACACACACATTCATCATTCCCCAACTTATAACTTAAAACATAAACACACATACACCCATTTCTTTCCTGTATTTTTCCTGTATTTAACATTAAGAAATAATGTCACTGCAGTTTATTTTCATATGTATTGCGCTTAAAGGCCGTCCACTGCTGTTCAGAGGATCACTGGCTCCCATAATACAGATTTTTCTAGCTTGGGAGTCAGAAGACTCACTAACTTAGTTCTTAGTCAGCCGTCCATAAACTCTTACTTTATGTTTATTTGAACACTTTTGTATGTGGCTATAAAATAAAGTTATTCTTATTCTTTTTTGTCCCCAGCCGGGATTCGAACCCGGGACCTCTCGCATGGTATGCAGATGCACTACCGCTGCGCCACGAGGTCGTCTTCAACAAACATGTTTATATATTTGTTGAATTCTTCATTCAACAAATATATAAACAAAACATGTTTGTTGAATGAAGAATTGAAAAAAAGTAAAATAAACGTAAAACAATAGGTACAATAGCACAATAAAAACCCGATACAAAATACACTCTCAGGTTACTTCAACATCAAATTGATTATAAAATAAACAAAAAATTATATGGAGTCAAAACAATATTTTTAAATAAATGACAGCAAACAAATCGCTGTCATTTATTTATAAATATTGTTTTGACAATATTTATAAATAAATGACAGCGATTTCTTTGCTGTCGTCTGTTAAAAAGTCAGTCATGTAAATGGATTCACCAACATGGTGTATGGGAAATTAAATTATATAAACATAACATAAGCAGCCTATATTCATCCCACTGCAGGGCACAGGCCTTCTCTCAGGGAAAGTATGGGCTAAATCGCCAGGCGTGCCCACCGCGGATTTTCGATTTCAAGCACCGAGTTATGTGAATGGCTCAGACACTCAGGTTTCCTCACGATGTTTTCCTTCACCCTTAGCTAGCGGTGTTGCTACTATGACTTCACAAATATACATAACTTAGAAAACAGAGGCATAGGTACATGCTCGCATTGGGAATCGAACCTGGGTCTCTCGCTTACGAGTCCAAGGTTCTATAGGCTACCACCGGAAACTAAATTACCACACACTTATTAATTGAGCTGTCACTCACCTTCAAAAAGCCACCTACCTCCTAGCGGGAACCGGACCCACGACCCTTGTCTTAGTAATCATCCGTGTTACCACGAGATCAATGCGGCACTCAACTAAATATCCTACCTCCATAATCTTAAGGACGGCAAGAATTCATTATAGCTGGACTTTTCACAGCCCGAGTAAATTCCCGTCAGTTATTCGCTTAGTTATAGCTTCGTACAATTTTGACGTAGATTTTAAGGAATGTAAGGTCCCTTGTACAGTTCAAGCTATACGCGCTGAAATCTGGATGGTTTGAAAGCCGCGGTTATGTAATTAGTAATTAAAAACGGCATCTATTCAGACTATGGGCCAGTTTCTGAATTGAGAATTTCGGTGAAAACTATTTCAGTTAACTGTTCGAATTTCTCCAAAAAGAGCGTGACAGAACGTTACTTAAGTGTTTACTTCGTGAAACTCTCAATTCAGAAAACCTGATTACTTTTAAGTTTAGACGTAAATTAAAAAAAAGTAAGTTAAGAAATCTTGTTTGAAAAAATGCGCGAGCAATTTGTACTGCCTCGGCGTTTAACAGAACCCAATGAACAAACTAGGCAGCGACTGCAAATTATGCTTCTACAATACTTACATGTATACATACTTCTAATTTAAAGGTAATCTTTTAAATTATTTCAATTTTCGTAGTGTTTACAAGTCAGTTTTTGTTTTTTATTACGTTCCTCAGGGAAGAGACCCGTGCCCCTCGGTGGGGACATAATGGGTTGATGATGAAAGTTGAAGTTCTCAATTTCCATCTCCGTAAGTCTTTACCGGAACATCACCAAATTACCTTGGGACTACTTTTACGCTATTTATGAAACATACGAATATTACTAAAGTATGGGCCCCATTAGGCTTTATTTACTGCGGTCCATTGAAGAGTTCCGTTCTCCATCTCTGAAAGCCTTCATCAGATCTTCACCAAATTAAAATGGAACTAATGGGACGTTATATATATTCGAACAGAAATTGCCGAAATAGGTTAACATTTGGCGGAGTTTTGCGAGAACACAGCAAAAAAAAAAATAAAAAAAAATATACGCGTCGAATTGATAACCTCCTCTATTTTTGAAGTCGCTTAATTATTATTATTATTATTTGTAGACGTGCAGGCAGTTGGAACAACTGATAATTGCCCGCATCCAGTTTCACTTGGTTATTTTTTTCTTTAATTAGGGTTGCATTTTTTTTTCTCGCCTACACCATAGTGTGGGATATTGCTGAATTGATTTTTTTTTAAATATTGTGAGTGTAGGAAAACCATTTTTCGATTTAGGTTTAAAGCGCAATTCCCTATCCCGGCTAGACGGTTGAATGTGTGAAACGGGCTGTAGTATATACAATGAATTTAAAAGGAAAACTTTGTACAAAATCCACTGAAGTTTGTAGTCGTGTAAAGTAGTACGAAACCCTACGATGCGCTTAGCCCGACACGCATGTGACCGGTTTTTAGGTCCTTTATCATCATCATCATCATCAGCCACTTGATGCCCACTTCAGGACAGGCCTCCTTCATGGTTTTCATAACCATGAGGGGTTTTGCCATAATCGTCACGCTTGGCAGGCGGGTTGGCAATCGCAGTATGCGGTTGGAATCTCAGGAAGACGCTGCTGCCCGTCTCCTGGTAATTGATTTCCTTAGTCGACTTCTACGACATCCACGGCAGGAAATGGAGTGACGCTATTCTTAATCCGGCGCCACACGGAGGTCCTTATCGCATCGTAATTCATTTCGTGTCACCCGCATCGCACAGTATGCACGGTTCTTTACAGTTTCAACATAGTCTTCAGATTATTATACTTGAAGAACTTGGCCACTTCGGAATCATTGCGAGTTTAAAGATTATGGACTTTAGGAGAGTCTACAAAATGTTCCCAACAACTAAGGGCGTCATTTTCGAGTTAAGTTGCGCGTATAAGCACTGAATAATTTATTATTTTGCTCTTCAAGTAGCTTTTAGCTGAAAACTTCGGGAGCGATGTTCGATAATAAAACCAGCGAGGTGCGATTCGGACTCGCGCACCGAAGGCTCCGTACTAAATACAGTATTAGTGTTCAAATACAATAAAAAGTATTCAAATACAAAATAGCTTAATACTATATTGGTAACAAATGACGTAGGATAAGTGCAGGCGGGCTCCACCCTTATAAGAGTTTTTTTTTTATGTAGCCTTTATACGTAGCACTGAAGGGTACAGGCCGTCTCTCAGAGGGAGGGAGAGTACAGGCTTAATCACCACGCGTGCCCACCGCGGATTGGCAATTTCAAGCACTGAGGTGAATGCCTCAGACACTCTGGTTTCCTCACTATGTTTTCATTTACAGTTTGCGTGTGGTTTTGTAAAGTATAGTATAAGTAATATTAATTATTGTAAAAAACTATTTAGAGGCTAAAAATTTCACCCATGCCGGGACTTGAACCCGTGACCTCTGGCTAACCGTGCCAGCGCTCTCCCAACTGAGCTAATGGGCAAGTGCAAGCATCGACGAAATTTCGAGCCTCTGTACAAACTTTGCCTCGGCCAGATGTCACTGCCTGTACGTAATGCAGAGAAGTCTGTAAAGAGGCCCTTTAACAGTACACATACTGGATAGGGTATTGCTGTGTGTCTCATATGTAAACGTTTTTTTTTTTTAATAATGTTTCATTATTGTTTTTATTGCGTATTATTGTTTTTATTGCGTGCGTGTGTGCAAATGCAAATAAATGATTCATCTATCTATTCTAATCATTGGCGTGCAAATTAAAGTGGCGTGAAGTCTGGTCAAGGTATTAAACGTATTTAAAAATGAAATCCGAAAACTTCTCAAATAGCAGCGTAGGATGACCAGCCACAAGATGGACAGATGACCTCATCCAAGTGACAGGAAGATGCTGGATGCACGCCGCTTCCAACCGGTCTTTTTGGAAATCCGTGGAGGAGGCCTGTGTCCAGCAGCGGACTTCTTGTGGCTGAATGATGATGATGATGACGATTCCGTTATAATAAAATATAGTATAATAACTTCCACACAACACAATAACTTATCCTGGTCCCAAACTAGGATACCCTGTGCTATGGTAGCCGTCTAGTTTATCCAAACATGCGAACACATCCGGACTGCCTTTTTGTGAGTTCGCGCAGACTCCAAACGAGTGCTAATAGCATTTACCAATAATCGAAAACAAAAATCAATTCAACGTAAAGAACATACATACATACTTATGTACATTTTTTTTGTTGATTGTCAAAGTGCAATGTTAGCCACTGCCGTAGCGTCGAGTTGTGGTGGAAAAAAAGCCAGAGAAATCATCATCATCATCAATCATTTTAAATCTAATACATAAGTTGGTACGAGTACCTACCGAACAAGATCCCACAAGTGCAATCGACAACTTTGCAATGCCTTAACATTTTTTACTATTCATACAAAAGTAGGAAAACACTAATGCTGCGGCCAGACATACGTACAGCAGCCACGGGAATAACGCAGATTACTGCCCGAAGACCAATTCTTAATAAGATGCGCATGGTAAGATTTCAACAATTCCGTATTTGACACGATCAACAATAAATTATTTCACATGCTCGATTAAAACAAAAATTACGAAATATCTCGGAAAATGTATCTCTTCTAGTCAATTACTACTTATTACAATTTTTAAAGAGATTAAACATAAAAAGAGTGCTCTGAAATGTGACGTCATAAGCCAATATTTTCATACATAATTCCGCTTTAAAAGTAACTCATTTGATACTCTGTCAAATATCCAATTCCTTTGCAGTTATTCCAATGGACTTTATATTCAGAAAGTGCTACCATCAATCCATACCATCCACATCCCCAATGCACAAAACCTTTCAACACTTCGAAGAAGTTCCTGTCCGACAATACGTAACATAAAAGCCTTCCTGCAGAAACTTGAGACAACAGTAACATGCATATTGGAGATCGATGTGGTCCCATCGGAATAAAGCATAAAGTATGCACGATAGAAAAACAGTCGGTGCTCTCTTGTGAAAGAGACATTAAAGTTCTCAATAAAAAAAAACATAGGTATAGGTCCTGGAATAGACCGACTTCCCTATCTTTAGGCGCTGATCGCTGGAAGGCCGGAAACCCAAAACGTTGAGACAATTTCATTTATAAGCCATTAGTAGGGACTTATTTAGGCAGTATGGCAAGATGGTCTGAAGAAGGCGGGGGAGTGGGCGAGAGCGCGCAAAAGACGCGGCGTCCTTTCAATTCACTTTCACACAAAATACTATCCTTACTAATTATAAACGCGAAAGTTTGTATGTATGGATGGATGTTTGTTACTCTTTCACGCAAAAACGGCTGAACGGATCCGAATTAAATTTTGCACAGAGATACATTATAGTCTGGATTAGCACATAGGCTATTTTTTTCCCGGAAAAATACACATCAAAATTACCACGTGGACGAAGTCGCGGGCAACAGCTAGTAGCCTATAGATGTAAGATGGTGCGAGGACACGCACGCTAAAAACGCTTTTAGTATTCTCTGCAACCTTGTCCCATGTCCTTCCTATGTGCCTTACGCTTATGGTGATACCATAAGCTCTTCTGCTTCTTTCAGTGCCTCCCCCTTATTAAACGTTGGCCATCAAATCCGCATATTCCTCTCTTCTCTTTGCCAAGCGAAATAGATCTTCGACGATGGCAACTCCAATCCATTCTCTGATGTTACGGAGTGATGATTTATCTTTCTGGCAGAGCGCCTTTTCCCTTAAATTTTGCTCGTCTTGATAACTTCAAGAAGTAACGTTCGTTTCCTATTGTGCGTTGGTACGCGAGTCTGTTCGCAATTGGCCGGTTTTCAATTGTAATTGTTTTTAATTGTAAATTAATTGAGATGAACCCTTGATTATTCGCGTTAAAAAACTTACACTACTGCTATATATATATATATATATATATATAATATAAGTGTTGGTAGCGCAGATGTTAAACATGTGAGAAATATAACCACAGGCCATCTCTTTGTTCATCGCACTATGTCGATAAACAAACAGTTTTCGCTATCAAACTGTAGAATAATATAAAAGCGAACAAAAAAAAAATTAACTAATAAAAATCCCCATTTTCGCTCTAAAGTCCATTTTTGATCACAATTAAAAAAATACTTCTTTGAAATTTCCACGTCAGTTTGTCCCCAATCATACTGTCCTGATAAACCCACTCTTTTCAGCGCTGAGCCCGATACTAATTATCAAAGTTTATGGGGTTTTAGAAAGCTATCAAAAAAATAATGACAATAGAATCGAAATTTATTGAAAATATGAATGTTTGAATATGTTTCAATACACTGTGGGTCAGTATGACCCTACGCGAGTAGTGAGGGGTTGAAAAAATTCGCACTTATGTTAACGATTATAAAGTGTCAAAACATTTCTATGAAATACCTTGTTTGTTTCACCATAAAATATTCCTCCTCTCTTGAGTTTTCGTACTTTACAATAACTTTGCAACCGACAATATGTTGAACTTTAAGTAGTTTCACACCTCGAGGATGAAGCCAATATGAGCCCTATTCTTTACGTCTTTAGACACAATCTTTCCAGATGCATCGGCAGGTCAAGCCAAAATGGATTCTATTACTGAAAGATAAGTTATAGAGTAGGAAATGAGCTTCAATATGATGTGTGGGGTACAATATTCGTATGATTTACATGTTGAAAGTGTAGTTGACAATATTTTTCGTTTCGTTGCCAAGTTGGAGTTTGAAGCAATTTCGCTTGGAGCCTGGATAAACAGCTTTGCTGTAATCGAGTATGTACAAACTTAAAAGCCACTTTTGAACCCTCTTATCTTTTTATTATATCTTTCCATAAAGAACGAACACGGGTATTTCAGTGGTGGGATATGAAATCCTTGATATCGCGCCGATGAAGAATGTTAAATGTTCCCAAATAGGGGATGTATAAGCACAGGGCAAGATAAAAAGTACCCGGGACCGGCGTGCGTGCCTGCAACGAGTAATGAATGTTGAGGAAGCGAAAGTGATTTGTCAAGATCGTGGCAAGTGGCAGTCCCTGGTTTCTGCCTACACTTCTGAGATACTGGCGTGAGTTTATGTATGTATGATTAAGTTTGACCAAACGCAAACAATAACTGTAATAACAAAAACTTAGGTGACGAAGAAAGTGGCAAGTTATCGGTTTCCGATTATTGTGTTATAATCATGGTACTACGCGAAAATTTGCTATGTTCTTAGTTATGTTCTTTGAAAGAAGTCAGAGTTTGTTTTTAACCGAAGGGTGCCAAACGGGACTTTTGGACTGTCACCAGGCTGTATCTCATGAACCGTGACAGCTGGGCAGTTGACATTTTCACAGATGATGTATTTCTGTTGCCGCTATAACACACACACTAAACTTAATAAAATAAATATTTAAGGGGGCTCCCATACAAAATTTGTAATTTTTTTTTGCAGTTTTTTGCTCGATATTTATAACGGCAACAGGTAGACGCTTGAAATACTCGTATTCACAGAATATTTAGTTCTATATTCGCTTCAAAAATAAATAATTAAAATAAAATAAATATTTAAGGGAGCTCCCATACAACAAACGTGATTTTTTGCCGTTTGTTTCCGTTTTTGCCGTTTTGTTATATAGATAATGGTATGGAACATGGAACCCTTCGTGCGCGAGTCCGACTCGCACTTGGACAGTTTTTTATCTACAATAACTTTAGTTCATGTTTCATGAAATTCGCGCCTGTCTTTGGTAAATAATTTTCTTCGTCATCATCATCATCATCATCACCATCTGCCCACCCCTGCCCACTGCTGCCTTTTAACCACTACGCCATTCTCGCCATCTTCCCCATCCTAAAGATGTCGTATCTTTTTCGCCATTCGCATCCACGAGCTCTTTCACTCCATCGTCCATTTTCTCACTCGTTACAGAACGATCTACTGGATATCCATCAATACCAGCTTTGAAATTGGGAGTTCTTTAATGAAGCCTATATACGTCCCTCCACAGCCACAAGATGGACAGATGACCTCATCCAAGTGGCAGGAAGGCGCTGGATGCAGGCCGCTTCCAACCGGTCTTTTTGGAAATCCATGGAGGAGGCCTATGACTTCTTGTGGCTGAATGATGATATACGTCCCTCTGGAAGGCACATGTCTTCTCTCAGTGAGAGAGAGAGAGAGAGAGACAGTATAGGCGTAACTACCACGCGGATGGAAAATATTGGAGCGGTAATAGCGCAGCGGTCCAACGCCGGCCTCACATTCGAGAGGTCGTGTGTTCAAAACCCGGCACATACTTGACTTTGTTCTCTACGTGCAGTTTGTGACCTTGTAGAAGCAATACCACTCGCTAGCTGTGAAGGAAGACACCGTGAGGAAACCTAAGTGTCTGAGGCGTTCACACACCCCAGCGAGTAAAAGTATTAACTATTTATTTATTTACTTATTTATTGATACTTTTATTGCACTTAAAAAAAATCGTACAATACGGCGGACTTAATGCCATAAGCATTTTCTACCAGTCAACCGCAGGAGGTGTTGGTAGGTGTGCAAAAAAAGGAAAAAGTTAATATAAAAAAAAAATACTTTTATAAAGTGTAATTAAATAAACTTGAAAATTAATATAGACTTACATATTATATACCGATAATACAATATATATTAAAATACAATAGGCCTATATACCACTAAAAATAGATATAATATCTACACACTATAAGAGATCAGGGGACTACATAATAATTTACCATACATACAATAAAATAAATATGATTAATAGTAGAGGATATACAACTGAAAGACCCTTATCATGAAGATATTTATGCATTTTCCATTCATTCAAAAGTTTGTAGGGACCAGCTGGTATTTTTTACGATACTCGTATTTCAGAGTTCCTCTCATAAATAAAAGAACTTTGTATTTTGAAGTAGGATAAGCTCCTCCTGTTTCACTGGACATTTCTGGCGTGAGGGAATAACGTCGTTCAGGGAATCCCAACAAATAAATTCTAGCAAAACCAGCGCTGAATGTGATGAAATTTTACCAATTTTTTATAGTCCAACCTTTCCTTTGATGTTAATTCGTGTTCATTATATTACGTAATGTTTCACGAGCCAGTTCATAATGCGGGTTACAGAAGAAGGTGTTTTCTTTCGGGAAACGTCTAGTTTTATCAGTGCTTCACTTATACCTTAAAGCTTGGATTTGTATCCGAGGACCAATATTAATGATATCATGGATAATAGCATCCGATCATTTTAGCATGGCCTGCATTTTAAAACATATTTTAAGTGTTCTATAGTCGACAAGGATCCCTTATAGGGGCCATTTTAGGGGCTCAATAATTTAAACCCGAACTTGAAAATGTAAACGGTAGTAAATTTTTTTTTCGGTTTATTTAATCATTTTGTGTTTTCTTAATATTTGAGTCGCTGGTAATTTGGTATTTTATGTTTTCATGTTGTTGTATTGTATGCTGTGTTTTCAGTATTGTGCCGTTAAATCTATCTATCTATAGTTTCGTCATATCCGTCCGTCCATCTGTCTGTCTGTCTGTCCGCGGCCTACTTCAGAGACGATTAGTAGTGGAAAGCTGAAATTTTGCATAGATATATTATTATATATATTAATCACGTTGATAAAACAGCAGAATAAAACCTTAAAAAAATCTTTAGGGTACCTCCCCTACACCCAAATTAGGGATGCAATTTATTTTTTCTCGCCTACACCATAGTATAGCATATCGTTGGATTGATCGTTTAAAATCATTGTGGGCGTAGGACGACTATTTTTCGATTTAGGGTTCTGTTTCCTGAAATTCTTGTCCCCCTATATGCGTCACAATAAATTTAAGTTGCGACCGAAGTGAACATCTTATCATCATCATCATCAGCCATTTGACGCCCACTGCAGGGCATAGGCCTCCTTCGTACTTTTCATAACCAGGAGGGGTTTTGCCATAGTCGCCACGCTTGGTAGTTCCTTAGTCGCTTTCTACGAGATCCACGGAAGGAAATTGAGTGACGCTATTCTTAATCCGGCGCCACACGGAACATCTTATGCGGTCCTTTAACTCCTAAGGGAGCATAAAATTATACAATCGTAGCATGAAATCAATGACTCAAAACACCCAAGAGGAGTCTCTCATAATAATTCCATGGCTTCATGCAATTATACGCTCTACGCTCTATTCGTCCAAGGTCAATAGGACTGTGCGTCCCAATTGATTACTCCAGTGGCTTTAGTAACAGAAGTCGTCCTTGGCCTCTTGCGATACACGGAGTAGGTACGTCTTTATCTCTAAAACAAAGTCTCAGTCTGTCTCCGTAATGTTTCTGTCGGAATTTGTCCCGAATCTCATACCGTCACGAGATTAAAAGATAGAAAGAAAGGAAGAAAGAAGACAAATATTTGAATTACTACAGAGTGACAGAGAAAAAAAAATAAACAAAAATAAACAAAGCAATCGTAAGGAGAACATTGAATATGTTTAGCAGTCTCTTTACGAGCTACGAGAGGAAAAAAACATTTTTTATAACATTTTAACAATGTTGACTGCTGGCGATGGACGACGAACACATTCTTGCATGCAAGTAAGCAATGTGCAATGAAGTTTTTATGTCATTCTGTCAGTAATTGACTATAATATTGTATCTAAAATCGCTACCTCCTATGTATATACCGCCAATTGTATACCACTACATAGATATAAGAAACTATTTGTAATATCTTTCACCTGGTTGTGCAATAAAGTGTTCTCTATCTATCTATCTCTATATTTCACGAACCTACCTATCTTCAGATTTTTGTTCTATCTTCATCTTTTCGTTTTATCCATCCCAAAGCTGTCTATAAAAGATCGCTTTTAGCGACAACAGTGCCTATGGTATACGGCAAAACTTAGATATGTACCTAAGGCTTATAATGTATTTAATTTTTTATTTTTTATTTTGTCTGGTGTGTACAAAATAATGCAGCCCATAAACGTTCCATTGTAGGGCACAGGCCTTCTCTCAAAGAGAGATTATGGGTTTAATCTCCACACGTGCCCACCATGAATTTGCAATTTCAGGCGGTGAGGCATGTGAACACCTCAGACACTCAGGTTCCTGACGATGTTTTCCTTCACGTTTAGCGAGTAGTTTTGCCACTACAAATTACTATAAACAACAATACAATAAAGAATTCCAATCTAATCTAATTTATCTCCTCCTATTCAAATCTCAAAACACAAACCAATGTTACATATTCTCGCAATAGCCACCCCTGTCTTTCATCTAGCTTAATATCCACTTGACGTGAACGTCATCGGTAATCCAGCTGGAAGAGATTTCATTAGGTTCGAATCAGTGGAGGGCTTTGTATCGAGTCGGGCCACACACCCGTGTTTGAAGAGTTTCTCGATTTTGGAGGTTACTTGCGCTCTCGCGGTGGATCGGTTTATCGGCTGGTTCCGTTTGTTTTCACAAGAAGTTTGAGTAATTTGGTTTCGCATGACGCAAATTACCTAAACTTCATGCCTCGTTCCCACTCGGTCCTGCATAAATAAGTACACCTATGCAGGAGCCTCTAGTGGGAATCGAACCCTCGAGCTCTGTTCTGGCTTAATTCCACTACACCAACGAGGCATAAAGTTTGGGTAATTTGAATCATGCGAATCCATAGAGTTTCCCGAGTTTGAAGGTTACTTGCGCTCTCGCGGTGGATCGGTTTGTTGGTTGATTCCGTTTGTTTTAAATACAAATACAAATATATTTTATTTGTGAAATATGGGTAGGTACAAACATAATGATGCATACAGGTGTAGAAAAAACGTGACAAGTGCTCCATATTTTACCTTGTGGCGTACAAATATTAAAACAAAACTATGTACAATGTCAAATAAACTGTTAGATCGATGTCACTTAGGTAGATGGTCAATGATTAGTCAATACAAAATTATAAAAACAAATTATTATTATTATATAATTTATAGAATTATTATATATTAAAATTATTATAGAATTTAGCATTAAAGTCACTCCATCAAAATGAGTTGCGTAGTTTCTATTGACATCGCGATTACATTTCTCTAATAAGTATTCCGTTAATTTTCTTTTTACACAGGAAGTTTGTGTAATTTGGATTGACGTGATCCAAATTACCCAAACTTCGTGCCTCGTTGGTGTAGTGGAAATATGCTAGAACAAAGCTCAAGCGTTCGATTCCCACTAGAGGCTCCTGCACTGCATAAGTAGTACGACGGCGTGAGTCACGCGTTTTGTCGCGCTAAAATGTCACAATTTGTACAATCAGAGTACAATTAATTGACGCAATTAATTTGACGTTAAAACGCGTGACTCGCGTCGTAGACTACTTATGATAGGTCGCCTGACAAGTTGATGAGGCGCATCGATATATTTCTTCGTCAAGTTTATGTACAAACTAGCTTTTGCCATGCGAGTTCATCCGCACGAAATGAGTATTTCCGGGATGAAAAGTATTCTACGTAGATAGTTTGAGTCCCGGAGAAGGACATATTCTTCTCCGGGACTCAATCTATGTACATGTACAGGTATGTATACCAAATTTCATCAAAATCCGTCCAGCCGTTGTTGCGTGATTCAGAAATCTTGACAAACTTTCACATAGTATTATCTAAGGTTAACACGAGCACTAGACATAATAAAAAGTGAATTTCACCTGTCACCTCAGTCTACCGAGACCACGGGACTTGCAAAAGTGCCGTCGAAAAATTGTAAAATGAAAAAATAAACGAGTAAAATGTTCCGTTTCTATTAAACTTTCACATTTAAAATATTAGTAGGACAGGATATAGTAGAATATGATGTTAGAAAGATCCAATAGATCATTCCTAAAATATTCCATCCAGCCAAGCTGCACGTCTAACAAATTCGCTAAGCGAATTCGAGCCATAAAACTGACAGTTTAGAATCGATAATGCATTGTCTGCACGCTAACGTAGAGCCGTGTGCACATATAACATATTTTGCAATATTCCTCCATGATTGGGTGCGAACCCATTTTATATAACCGTAGACCTGAACAGCAAATTTTTTTTTCTTTTTCACCTGTTAGATGACCTTGAAAATAACAATTAAAACCATTGTCATGGTGGCCTAATCGGGTCCTTTAGAATTCTACAGGTTAAGAGTTCCGTATGGGAAGGGAAGGGTGCGATAATGCAGCCTAAATATCTACGTTCCACTGCAAGGTACAGGCCTTCTCTCAGAGCGAGAGAGAGAGGCTTAATCACCACGCGTGCCCACCGTGAAATGGCAGGTACTTTTAAGCACCGAGGTATGTGAACACCTCAGACACTCATGTTTCCTCACATTCTATTTCTTCACGGTCAGCGATTCACAAATGTGCGCAACTTAGAAAACAAAGTAATTTAGTTTATCTACACATTCCTCCAATATATTTCACGTATACCTACTTACTCTCTTCGTCTTTCAGTTCTATCCATTCTAAACCAATAGAGTCGGTAGCTGGATTGACTGCCTGGTCTTGCGCCGCGGTTCACAAAACTACAAAAATTCGCAGCTATTACTACAATTCCATGTACATTACGCAGCCGATTGGTACAATTAGTCCTCCTGCTTATTAATCTGTGGGTTGATTAACAAGTAGGAAGACTTGGCTACGCAATTTTCATCAAATTGTCATAATAAACTATGAATTACAGTTTTGTGCATTGTACATTGTACATTGTACACAGGAAGTTTGAGTAACTTGGCTTCGCATGATCCAAATTACCCAAACTTCATGCTTCGCTCCCACTAGAGGCTCCTGCGTAGGTAGTACATGGTACAACTGTATACGAATTGTACCTTGTACATTATTACACATCCTCCTGCTTATTAATCTGTGGGTTGATTAAAAAGTAGGAAGATTTGTCTACGCGATGTGCATCGAAGTGTCATAATAAATTTTGAATTGCAGTTTTATGAAACGCAGGGCCGCGTTTGTACATTGTACCTATACAGGAAGTTTGAGTAATTTGGATTCACGTGATCCAAATTACCCAAACTTCATGCCCTCCTCCCACTAGAGACTCTTGCATAGGTGGTACACGGTATAATTGTATACCAATTGTACCGTGTACAAGGTAACGTAGAAAGTACAGTTAGTCCTCCTGCTTATTAATCTGTGGGTTGATTAACAAGTAGGAAGACATGGCTACGCAACGTGCATCGAATTGTCATACTAAACTTTGAATTGCAGTTTTATGAAACGCGGCCCTGGTTGTCACAAAATAGTCAAGGACAAGACTGAAGGGTCGAACCGGTCAAAAACTGCACGATCTTTGTTTATGGACGTATTGTAAATATTTGCACACCTGCTCGCGTCGTGGATTTACAATACTTTATTCGTCTGTTTCGGTATGGGGCCACATTTATGCTGTGGTAGCCCATCGGTAAAACGCTGCCCTCACAGTCGCGTGGGTTCGAATGATCAATGACCAATATACCAATGACTTTGTGTTCGAGTTTCCCCGTACATTCCTGAGTATGCAGCAGCAATACCACTCGAAGAACAACATCGTGAGGACACCCCAGTGTCTGAAGTATTTACACACCTTAGCGCTTGATACGAACCGTGGCCCAAACTAAATAAAAAATAAATAAATAAATAATTTAAACGATTATGTAAAATTTGCATACATTTTTAAATAGTCTCAAACTGTGAGGCTAAGTGCGGCTAATCTCAGACCTAATTAATTATGGGGCTGGTGATAGTTTTTATGCCTCTGTCTGGCTTTTTGTGCGAGGTCTGGAGGTTTGTGAGGGGAACAATCGTATTCACTGTAGTGTCAATCATTTTTATGAAGGGCGAAAATCTCCATATAAGTACTTTTGAAACTGCGCTTAATGTGAACCACTTTTATGGGAAAACTTCGAAATTGTGAAACGTTTCCACTCATAGAACGAAACAGCTCATATTTGTTTATCGATTTTTAAGTTTTCTTTATTACTATATAAATGTAAAGTGTATTTAGCTTTGACATTTCTTTCATGACATTAGTGTATAATGACTTATGTAACTATTATCTAATTGTGACATTTCTTGGTTTTGTATAATATTTTAATTTCTTAATTCATTGTGCCTGTGCATGCTTAAACATATTTGTTTACCTACATTCGTTTTGGGTAGAACATAGCGCTCTAAAATATACTGTAAGACCTTTATTGTAAACACACCTATGTTTTTTATTGATGTCCTGAACCTCCCATTTTCACATGTATTTGCGGATATGGTGAAAATTTATTCTGCCGTCTACAAGCTAAAATGCCGTTATCGACCATCCAGTCGATTTTGACTTTTTGATGAAATCTTAATAAAAAAAAAATCTCTCTCTATCCCTCCAACCCAATTTTTCTTGGGTTCACTACTCCATTTCGCAGAACGTCTCGTCGAATTACAATTCATCGATGACACCTCGTGGATTGTTTATTTGAACGATGCGTTATTTACCTGAATGTTGTTACGTCGATGGTTAAGTTCATCGAATGTCTTTTAGTCGACCGTTTAAATGGTCGACATAACATTTTGTCGATAGTTTATTTCATCTAAGTACTTTTGATCGATATAGCAATTTTAACTCGATATCGCATTTTGTCGATAATGGTCTGGTTTTATATAACGGTTTGGAATAAATGTGACATGCGGAATCATAGCCTTGATTGACTTCAAAAAAAGGTTTCTTTTAGCAAACACTTCAATTTATTGCTTTGCTTACATTTAGCGCATAACTCGAAAGTTAATTTTTGGACAAAACGGCGTTTTAGCTTGTGCTTGAGCCTTCGATCTAGTCAGCAATATTTTTCTGCTTGTCTTATTTTTTTCACAACCTCTATAGAGACCAGCAATAAGGAAAAAATCAGACATACGCGAGTAGGACTTGGGCCCTTAGGATTCCGAACAAACGATTACAAATTATACATTTCAGTTAAAAAGCATGTACATACATAAACTTACACCTGTATCCCAGAGGGGCAGGCAGAGACCAGCGACTGCCACTTGCCACGATCCTGACAGATCACTTACGCTTCCTCAACATTCATTGGTCGTTGCATGCACACACGCCGGTTTCAGGAGATGTATTAGCAAAGAGCAAGATAAAAAGTACCCGAAACCGGCGTGCGTGCATGCAACGACTAATGAATGTTGAGGAAGCGAAAGTGATCTGTCAGGATTATCGCAAGTGGCAGTCCCTGGTCTCTGCCTACCCCTCTGGGATACAGGCGTGAGTTTATGTTATGTTACCACCACCGTCACCACCAACGCCACCGCGTTGGTGTGTGTCATCCTTAAGTCTATAACACAAGATCTCTACGTATGAGGCTTAGATTATTATACTCTAGGCAGGCGAATGTGTGTCATGGAAGTAAAGTTACAGAATTCGTTAGCGAACTTGCGCTTTGGACATATTCCACGCGTCTCGGACAACTCCTGGCTGAGGGCCGGCATCGTCGTTGTCATCTCTGCTCGTTATTTTTATCGCAATTCTCAAACGGGTCGCCAGTGCCCTTATTATGAAGCACCGATATGTTTGGAAGGGTCGTCAACGTCGCGCTTGAGTCCGACAATTCACTCGAATCTAGCGGTTCTTTTTTGAATAGTTTCGAAATTTCCCGCCACTGAGTAATGAACCTAAGCAAGCCATGGCCAATGCACGCTAACGGTGAAGGAAAACATCGTGAGGAAACCTGAGTGTCTGAGCTATTCACATACCTCAGCGCTTGAAATCGCCAATCCGCGATGGGCACGCGTGGTGATTAAGCCCATACTCTCTCCCTGAGAGAAGGCCTGTGCCCTACAGTGGGACGTATATAGAGGCTGCTTATGTATGCATGGCTCTTTGTTAGCCCGACGACGTCGTATCATATATTGAGATACGGATTTGTGACCATCTTGCTACTTCCAATAATGTCGCATTTTTCATAATAAGGGCCCACAGTAAGTCAAACGAATATGTGTGATGGAAGCAGAGAACGACCCAGGAATATACAAGATGATCGAAGACAGATATTTACGATAAGATGCGTCGAGAAACGAATATTAATGCAAGCGTACCACAGACTGAAAGAGATAAGCGTACCTACCTATAAATAGAACTGACAATCAGAAAGCTAACTGCCATGTCTGCCATATTCTCCTCGGGCTCCCATACGTTCACTTTACTCGGTTACCGGGTCACACAGACAGGACGTGAGACGAGGTTGGGGCCGATACGCGGCGTACTTTCAATTCGCATTCATACGAAATGTACTGAAGCGATGGGACACACATATAAAATATTTAGTAGCTACCTTATATCTGTAAATTACTGGTGTGCCATAAAGAGTTATCTATCTAGAAGGGGCAAAGACGCGAACTCTAAGACCTTATCTAAAAGAGATGAATTCGCGATGAATCGCGATTTCATACGCGCGTTCGCGAGCTACTGGGCGCGTAATGCACCGCGTTCACAAGCATCGTGCCAATTTAAAATACGCCGACTCAGAGTTGAGAGTTTTACGTGTATGTTCGTCGCGAGTTCGCCACATCTGGTCAAGGCCTATAGAACGCGGCGCGGCGCGTCTTCGCCCGTTCTCGTCCGACGTCCTGTCTGTGTGCCTAACCAAAAAGCTTCTTTTAAACGGAGATTGTGAATCATGGAATTTCATACGCTGAGTTATGGAAATAGGTACCTGCCTATGATGCTCAGATTCAGATGTTTTCCTTCAAACCTATAAAAAAATACCTACCTATGGGTAAATACCAAACAACATTTTATTTTGGTAAAAAATATATTTTTTTAACATTTCCGGTCAACTTATAGTCTAAAATACATTTGTCAATAAAACTAATTCAAAACAATGCGTCCAAAAGTACACTATTGCATTTACGTTGATAAAAGTAACTAAGTGTGCATTAATACATAGCTTAGAATAAATCTATTCAGTGCTAACGGATATTTTTAAAGTTACTGGATTTTGAGCATTGCTTAGAACCAGATAAGGAACATTATCGATTGTAAGATGAGCTAAATTAAGGGAAAGTACTAAGAATATATAATGAAAATTATTGCAAATTCTGAACTACGTTCTACTAAATTATCGTGCGTTCTAATTCTTATCATTAAAATTATCTTCTGAACAAAGATTTCAAAACAATCTAAGTAGACAATTTTGAAACTTTGTTCAATTTCAATATAATAATGCCTAACAATATAACGATCTTAGAGTATAATTAAATATTTACATGCATTTTTATTCGAGGGGTTATGTGAGTATTCCAAGATCACATACCGTAAGGCGTGGGGCACATAGGAAGGACGTGGGACGAAGGCGCGACTCGTTGTTTAAAGTTCGCGCCCTCGCCCCGTCTTATCTGTGTGAGCTCTGTTCCATCGCTTCAGTACATTGTGTATGAAACTCAATTTAAAGGCCACCGCGTCTTTTCCGCTCCCTTGTATCACATCCTTCCTATGTGCCCATGTCTGAGTTGTGTTTCTAAATAAAACCGGCCAAGTGGGAGTCGTACTCGCGCATGAAGGGTTCCGTACCATTATCTATACAACATTTGAATATTTCGAGCGTCTACCTGTTGCCGTTATCAATATCAAGCAAAACGGCAATAAAATCACGTTTGTTTGTTAAATATTCATTTTATTCTGTTTTCAGTATTTGTTGTTATAGCGGCAACAGAAATACATATCATCTGAAAAAATTTCAACCGTCCAGCTATCACGGGTCATGAGATGCAGACTGGTGACAGACAGACAGACAGACAGACATACAGACGGACAGTGGAGTCTTATTAATAGCCCTTACCCTTTGGGTACGGAACCTTAAATATATCAGAAAAAATACATAATTACAATGGTTGTGTACAGTTGACAGGTCAACCTCAACATTGTTGTTGCAAAGTCACCTCTAACGTGATCGAGAAGAGTAGACGGGTGAAAAGGTTGACACGCTGTCGACTGTACTTAAGACCGCTTTTACTTCTAGAATCTATCGCTCGCAGATTCTAACATATTTAATTGTAATAAAAACAGTATAATAATAATGCAGCGTATATGCGTCCCATTGTAGGGCACTTCTTACAGGGAGCGATCATGGGCTTAATCAACTCGCGTGCCCTTCGCGATTGGAACACTCACATTTCCTCGCGATGTTTTCCTACAGGCTTAGCGAGTGGTTTTCCACTGCAAGTTCACAAATTTACGTAACGCGTAACTCAGAAAACCAAGTCATTGGTACATGTAGACGCACCGGGGCTTGATCACACGACCATTTGGATGAGAGGCTAGCGTTTTACCGATTGCCCTACTACCACCACTTGATTACGAGATTGTGCTTAAGACTTTTGACAAGCCTAGAACTTTTTTACAACAAATTAGGTCTGGAGCGGCCTTAGGCGCGGAGCCCACCGATCTGGCGGCTGGCACGGACACATTCAGTGATAGTTCATATCATCATCATAAGCAGCCTATGTACGTCCCACTGTAGGGCACAGGCCTTCTCTCAGAGAGAGAGTATGGGCTTAATCACCACGCGTGCCCACCGCGGATTGGCGATTTCAAGCGCTGAGCTATGTGAATAGCTCGGACAGCCAGGTTTCCTCACGATGTTTTCCTTCGCCGTTAATTAGTGGTATTGCTACTTTAACTTCACAAATGTACATAACTTAGAAAACAAAGTCATAGGTACATGCCCCCACTGGGAATCGAACCTGGGTCTCTCGCGTCCGAGTCCAATGTTCTACCCACTAGGCTACCACCGCTAGTGATAGTTATTTTGGTATATTTTCTTTATCGAAAACTCACTACAGCTCAAATAAAACCATACTTTTCTAGTGAATGTGTAGACTCATGTTTATGATTTTTTTATGCTACATAGTTTAAAAAATAATGACCGACGGCCCTAGATTGGACATTGAAAAGTAATATTTTATAACATTAGAGCGTTAAATGTAAAAACACCTAATTTAGCGGTAATGTGGGAGAACCCCGCTTTAAGGACTCAACTACGTTACCGCGAAGTACGGTACCGCATGCATGTAATTGTATACATAAATAATACATACACTCATGCATACATAGATACATTATACGCTTACGCGCAAAGCAAACAAATTTTTTATAATTGATATTTTTTTTAGACTAACCTAACCATTCCACCCAATCTACTTTCAGTTTCTCGTAAAGTTAACACCTAAACCATTACTTTCGCTGCATCGAACATTCGCTATAACGCAAGTCGCTGCAGAGGACATTCGCTGTAACGTACTTCGCAACTATAAACTTTTGCGGTACTGTACATCGCGGTACCGTACTTCGCGGCAACGTAGTGGAATCATCGTAAACACAGTCAGAATGTGCGAGCGAGAAAGACGCCAAAAGTGAAATCAGCCTTAAAGTGAATATTTGAAGGGGATATCAGCTTACCGTCAAATTCGACACGAAATTCGATTTTGAAACTCATTCAAAAAACATTGCTTTTGAGTTTTACACTCTTAACACTCTTACTGTTACACTGTTAATAGCTCTCCGTTGTTCTTTTTGTACGCATTTTGACAGAATTACAGTTGTTAACGGCAGATTAACAGTTTGTCACTTTACGAGAAAGTTAGCTAATTTCGGAAAGACCGTCGTTAAAAAAGTTTAAAACGGATGTTTTTCTAGTAGTGGTAGAAAAGCCTCAGTATCGCTAGTAAAGAACGACAACAAGTGTTTATGACCGTTCCTTATGAACGATCCGATGAAAAATTAGCTTCATTGTAGTTAATCTTTAAAGTTGAAACAATGAATCGCAGCAAGAAAAGCAATGAAATTAGGTATAAGATAAGATAAGAATATTCTTTCGTTTCTTCCAATGGAACATAAAGAAATATTTTCTCAAACGTGATTTAGGCTTTTTGCATAGTTGAGGAAGCGAAAGTGATCTGTCAGGATCGTAGCAAGTGGCAGTCCCTGGTCTCTGCCTACCCCTCTGGGATACAGGCGTGAGTTTATGTTATGTTATGTTATGCATAGTTTTACAGTTATTTTTCTCAGGAATTCAACATTTTATGAATTCAACATTGTGAGCCGGAAGGATTTTTTCTTCAGTGCATTTGTTTTGGCTGCTATCACGATATATACTAAACACTAATGATCGTTCGTTTCATCTTAAGCTGTAATACAGGGTATGATCCTTTGTAAATGAGAAATATTTACACTTATTACAAATCAACATTATTTCTTGAGCGCCAAATTAGTTATACCCTCCGTGAGTGAAAGCTGAATATTTAATCTGCTTTACTTCATCTATTCAATCTATAAATATGTCAATGACTCCACTGGCAAATGTATTCGAGCAAGATTCAACTCATCCTTCTCTCAATTATAAATATATACGCACGTCAAAAAATCAGGTGCTTTAGTTGTCCTGAATCTCAACCAGAGCTCCAGGAAATTTCATCAGCAAAATAACTTTCAACGCCATCACAAAAATGAGTCAAGGAGAAGTTATCAATGCCATCAGATCTCTACCAACACCAGTTATAAACCGACAGAGGTATCATAAGGCGCTCAATACAACGGCTGTCAATGCAGACTCCAATCTAAGGGGAGATCTCTGGACGTAGATCTCGAGTGGAGTGAAGGCGGCGGCAGAGATGCCCCGCGGGCCGCATGTCAGTAATCCAGGGATTCTTCATCAGGAGATCGCTTACGGCAGCACAATCTCCAAGCTCCAGCCAAAGCGAGAGCAGCTAAAGCCACTGCAAGACTGGCCCCCAAAATTGGGGCCATCCAATCTCCTCCATTGAGGCTCCTGACTCCAGCGCAAAGCTCGGCCGCTTCATCGTCTAGAGTACCTATCGGTATGCCACCCAAAGCATCCAGGTATCCTAAGCGACGCAGACTGTCTTCTGAATACGCTTCTCTAGCACGTTTTTCCTCTGCCGTCCAGAATTTACGTTCAGATTTGACTGTGACGTTAGGACAATTGACTACACCATTGCAGATCAGCCTGGCTGGTATGCAAAGGCCTTCTTCTCCTGGACAAATGAAATCACAACCTTCTCTGGACTCAGAGTTCCTAATACTACCACTGTCAGTAAGGCGTGACGTCATGAGTGAGCCGTCTGAGTTTTTGGGCAGATGGTAAAGGCCTGTCCACGCAATCTTGAATGTAGCTCGTGCGGGTGAAGCGCTCCCAATGAAGACTATTCGAATAGACCTGGTCTTTTCCTTCTCGATAACCAGAGGATCATCAAGAGATTCAAAACCTAATTCACCAGCTGATAAAATTGGGAGCTCTCTGGCAAGAGAAACGTTTTCACCACAAACAGAAAGATACGGTTCAATTCTACCGGGTAGATAAATTTGTATGTTGCCATCATCGCAATGTCTTGACGCAAACTTGATCCTGTCAAAGTGTAACCAAATATCTCTTTTTTCTTCTATCTCCAAGTCCCAAATACACTGTATTCTCTTTGGTGGTTCCGTGTAACCCAAAGCTTCCATGTGTGGATAGACAATCTCTCCATCAGCAGCAGCAGCCAAGACTGCTGGTCCACACAAAGGTCCGTGAACAAATTCATACCTGGCCTCAAAGAGCGGTGAAGGGTTTTTAAAGTACGACGCGGCAGCATGAGCGTTGTCTACAATCAGCTGTAGATTCAAAGATTCTCCAGATGAAACTACTCTGTAAGGCCGTTGCCTAGTTACGGTGTTGGCGTGCTTGGCACAGAGGCATGACCCAATCGATCTCTGGACAGCCAAGTGTAATGGCAGGGGTGTGGTGCTGCTTCCGAGGGTGGCGTTTGTATGCCTTGTAGCTGGTGATGGTTCCCAGATGATCAGTTTATCGGCACGGTCTTCGTAGCAGTTTTGGCAGGAAACTGGGGTGTAGGGATGTTCCTAGGAATTAGAGAAAGATGGTTAGAAATGTGACTGTTTTTCTATAGCTCTAAAAAGGTAAATCACTTAGTAACTAGTATTTTCTTAGTAATATAACAGTAAGAACTATTAAATCATCATACATCCTAAGGCCTCAGTCCTTTATTTGTATATTCCACGTATCACAGGCCTTATTTAGTTACCTACCATAGACCATACATATTTTCTAGGATATAGGGTAAAACATCCAGTAACTGGCCAGTTAACGACCGTTTTCCAGAAATATGTCTATAAATTCTAAAATACTTAATATATTTGAAAAAATGTTTCTGATTGTATTTAAGGAAGAATGAGGCTTTGATATTTTGTTGTCAAGGAATGGTTCACGAAGTAATTTTATAAAGTAAAATCAACGGTAAATAAAAAGTAGTATTTTACCAATAACTGACCTCTATTTTCTAAAAACTGGCCATGTTTAATCCAATAACTGACCGCCTCAATCAAAAGTAAAAGTAACACCCCAATCTTGCTAAATAACCGTTAAAAGACCTTTAAATACTTCTACCTGTTTAAAATGAAAACAAAGGCATTCTTTTAACACAAAAATATATTTAAAAAAACAACAAAATAAGCATTCTATGCTAGGTATAACAAAACAGTCTTTTCGTTATTTATAAATTTGAGAATCACATAGGAACTTTCGTTTTCAAAACATATGTAACATTTTCAAGCTATTTTTTTGGCTTCTTCTTTTTTTTAAACATTTCAAAGCATTTATCTGTTGAAGACCCAGATTTGTTGAGTTGCTAACAGATATGGCAGACATAATCATCTTCATAATAATCATTCCGTGTGGCGCCGGATTAAGAATAGCGTCACTCCATTTCCTCCCGTGGATGTCGTAGAAGGCGACTAAGGAAATAAATTACCAGGGTACGGGCAGCAGCGTCTTCCTGAGAGTCCAACCGCGTACTGCGATCGCCAACCCGCCTGCCAAGCGTGGCGATTATGGCAAAACCCCTCATGGTTATGAAAACCACGAGGGAGGCCTATGTCCTGCAGTGGGCGTCAAAGGGCTGATGATGATGATGATGAATCATCTTCATCGAAAGGTATGTCAATTTTATGATGACTTCGTAAGCAATTATCATAAAATTGTCTATCACACATGACACATTCTAAGGCATGCACACCGTATATAGAACGGGAGCAACCGGAACAGTCTGTATTTATTAATATTTACTTGGCTTAGTACGCAATCTGTCATCTTCTCGTCTAAACAAGTATCCACTCCTGATATTTTTATCTGATTTGGTTTCTGGTTCCGTTTGCTGTAATCGAGTTCTTTTACCTTTCCCTTTGTTCTTCTTATTTTCAGATAAGGCTTTCTTCTCTTCTCTGATTTTCGTCTTATTTTCCTTCTCTAACTGCAACTTTTTCTTTTTATCTTCTCTTTCTTTCATAATTTTTAGGTAAGTATCAGATGTAAGTGCGTAAGGGATTCGTTCCGTTTTTCTAATACCTTTCCACTTGGGAGAAGCAGGCCACATCTTTCTTTTCAGATAATCAGAAAACGACTCGGCGGATAAAACAGTGATTTTTTTATTAGGATCACAGGAAATAATATTGAACCGTAGGGGTTCAATATTATTTCCTTCTTTGCGTATTTCACCAGTTGCTTGATCAAGATAGTAATCCACGGTGGCTTAAACCTATGATATAGTTAACGAGAACTTCTTCTTCTTCAGTAGTTAAAATTGTATCCGGGCCGGATTTGAATTTTGTTTTCGGGTTCACTAATTTAAATATAATACTACTCCTAGGTACCCCAAATGTTTTGGCTGCTAGACAAATGGATCCTTGTTAAGCGTTATCGAGCTTTGCTTCGAGTACTGTCGCTTTTTCATCTTTCCAAAACCTACAAAAAATGTACAGAATTTGATCACCTATAACTGACCACTAGTTATTCCAGTTACAGACCACCCATGTCAGTTATTGGAAACATTAATAATAAACAATAGGATTTTTGCCACATGAAACTATGTTTTAATAGCTAGGCCATAAAATCGATTTTATCACTGAAAAACGTGTTGTACGATTTTACTAGTAACTGACATGGGTGGTCAGTTTTTGGAAATTTTCCATTTTGCCGTCCAGTAACTAGCCACCCCTTATATAATCACAGATAACGTAATAGCTGATAAATCAAACAAAACATAGTATTAGCCATTACGTAACAAACCAAATGAACACATTACTTGAGCAAAAACAACCAGTTTTCATGCAAAAACAAGAAATTAAAGGAACACTTACCTTAAGCTTTCAGTAACATACAAGTGCGTCGCACGCATCGCTCCCGGCAACTGAACTCGATGTATCGATCAAAGTCCATCTAGTGTCAAAAAGTGGCAACTCTTGGCGAAAATCAACTTCCGATGAACTATCCGATTTAAAATTTTGAAACTAGATGGAGTTACTTGCCTTGAAGCCTTATTTAATGACTTTAATATTTTAGTGACCAGTTACTGGTGCATGGCCAGTTACTAGATGTGTTACCCTACTAATATTGTGATTTGCAGACGTTATTTACTTTGAATTGGGGTCCAAAACGATTTTAGATTATATTTGAGGAGTTGAAAAGAAATATTTTAGTACAATCAGACCATAGTTGGATAAGTATTTACTCTAACCTACGCGTAAAAGTAAAGTGGCCATCACTCAAGCACTGTAATGCCTAGTTGACTTCAAACTTATATAAGCATCTCACCTTGAAATTCACGTTCAAAATCGTCAAGATAACCCTCGCATAGATCCTTTTGTCGGTCACAAATCTGTACAAGCAATGAACGTCTTCCCCGGGAGGCGCTTGCTTGTATACCAGAGTATTTAGCGGTGATCTAAGTCGGCCAGCCCTCTGTTTCCACGACGCTATGACTTCGTCGCAAGCGGTGCCAGCCACTGGTTCTCCAAAGCGGGTGTTGTTGAAGAAGTCGTAGTGAGCCCAATAGTAGAGAGAGGATCTGGGGACAAAGAAAACAAAATAAAACAAATGCACTATGTGCTTGGAAAAAGTGTAAAGTGTATGGTGGGAGTGGGAAGAGGGAGTTGAGTCGGCGGGGGGTCCGTGGAGGCGGATGGCAAGGGACCGTGAGAGATGGCATTTGAGGGAAAAGGCCTATACCCAGCAGTGGGCAGCGGTGGGCTGATGATGATGATAAAAATACGACCTATATATAGGGGTTACAAATTCACCATAAATATCCAAAAATGGGAGGATATTACTCGTCAATACGAACAACTTTTAATACAGGGATAACTTTCCAAAAAAAAAAATAGCGATAAGAATATCAAGTTTTCCATACATTTTGATGCCTCAAGTGATAACTTTGGCCTTTCAATATGCAAATACGTTCAGCAAACATAAAATAGTGACAAACATAGAAAATATATTTAAACAAAAAAAACTATCACATATTACGTCACTAGAGATTGTAGAGTTTTTTTTTAAATAAACCAGGGAAAGATGTATAGCAGTATATTTTATCCGATGTCACAGTTTGGAACTCATAGTCGAATGCCGGTCATCGATCATTCCGTAATGAGCCTAATGGTCCCTTAGAGAATTGGTAAAACCACAAAAGCTCGTAACTTATACCAGCGTCAAGGGACTTCGGCTGTTCCTAAATGTCCTTGTAAACTTACATAATATTATGTAACGGTGTGAACCTCTGTACAATTTTTTTTAATATTTATTTCATTCTGTCTATAATCTGGAAATAAAAATTTAAAATTATGTAACCCACTCTTGATTTCTTTTGGATTGCTACTTCACCTTTTGACGAAACCCTACTATTGAAAGCATCGACATCAAATTTATTATTCTACTTGTGAAATTCTCTGTTATTCTATTTTTAATAGAAGTTTTCTATTATTCATCAACTAAAACACAGTATTGGAGGGTGTATGTAATGTCGACGCTTCGGTCGACCGGTTGGGATGTCCCTTGCCGGCCCTTCCACGAAAATTCGCTTGATATACTTTATTGCTCGCTCTTTACTTTTTCGTCTTTTCCGCACACTACCTATGTTCAAACCAATCCAACATTCCTTTCTCATTACATATTCTGGTCATTCCACGTCATTACTCTTCCACGTCGTTTCCTGACAAATGACGTATTGTCTGATTATCTTGTATCTTGTCGCTATATGCGTATCTTGTTGTTCAAAGTAACACCACATTTTTATTTCCTTGTAAATTTCAGCGCTGATATTTATATACAACGTATTTATACCAACATTTTGTCCCCAAGCCGCTTTGAATAACCAATAAGTATACAAGGGAAAAAATGGAGTAACCCAAAGTGAGAATACAACGCTTTATCGTCAAGTTCGAAAGTGTTCTTGCGAAACATTTACATAAGTATTGGGGCGGGGATCATAGATTACGTATACTTACAGAAGCTAACCTCGGTTGTAAGAGTAAAAATGAGAGTAAGCAATGTTTTATTTATAAGCCATAACATCAGCTACAATTTTATTTTTAATTTTAAATTGTTGCCATATAAAACAATTTTATATGGCAACAATTTAGCTAAATGTCAAAAAGACGTAAAGAATTTTTTTATGATTTAATTATAAATTTATAGTGCTCAGATTGTTCCCTGTACTTGTAGTATAAGATGATCTTATTACTTACTAAATTTCGTAGTTCTAGGTCAACGGAAAGTATCCTATAAATTTTGAGTCCATTGAGTTTTTGAATACAGTTTTTTGCGGCATAAACGGCCGAGTCTTTTTTACGTTAACTTAGAAGTTTTTTTTTAACAGGGACTGTATACCTGAGTATATGGTTTTACTTTCCATTCGATACCTCGGACGGACGGACAACATAGTGATCCTCCTATAAGGGTTCCGTTCTTTCCCTCTGAGATATGGAACCCTAACAAGTCACTGTCTCAGCATATTGTAACGGGTTATAAGCCCGAAACTACTGGTTTTCTGACTATGCCCTCATGGCCATGTTCGTGCCATGCGTGACGCACGTTGTGAGTACTCTTGAGCTGTGGCACACAATAGACAAGACAACTCAGCATCTGGTTATGAATTTAAACTCAATCAGGCGTGGAGAAAATTTTCGCAAGACGAGAACTTAAATATTTAAATCGAAAAGGCCACAAACTTTCTTTTAGTGAAGGTGGTTAGGCCGTCTAGATGGTGTTTGAGTGGACTGTATTCATATTACGTTCAGTTTATTATTTTAAGCTGCGCGTGAAATAAGAGCTCAATTTTCAGGTTTTGCAATGAGAAAATGTAATGTCATTAGGAAAAAGAACAAAAAAGAAGAAAAAGAATGTCAATATGTACAATGAAACCTCCTATCAATGAGAACCTCTATGATGGCGTAGACAGAAGGAATGGAATAGAAAGAGAGATATCATCTGTAGATTAATGTAATCGTCGATTCATTACTCATGCATTGCAGTTTATTACCCCCATCACTGTTTGCTAGGATGTATCTAGGTTGTCAAGTTCAGACAATATTTTTTTTGCCGAGTGCGAGATGTCATCATCATCATCATCATCAGCCATCAGTCAGAACATAGGCTTCCCTTGTGGTTTTCCTAACCATGAAGGGTTTTGCCATAATTGCCACGCTTGGCAGGCGCGTTGACGATCGCAGTATGCTTTTGGAATCTCAGGAAGACGCTGCTGCCCGTCTCCTGGTAATGTATTTACTTAGTCGCCTTCTACGACATCCACGGAAGGAAATGGAGTGACGCTATTCTTAGTCCGGGGCCACACGGAAGAGATGTATTCGCCGTTAATATTAATCCCTCATCCAGTCCAATGTTTTAAAGACGTCTTCCAATGCATTAGTGTTTTGGAGATATACCATCACCCTGTATTACACACACCTCGTTGCAGTACCCTTACTACACGTAGTAGGGGACTGCGTCTTATGAATCAAGATTCATAAGACGCGCATTGCAATCCTTCTGTTCGAATTTACCTTGCGGCTCAGATTCACGCCGTGTTTACATAATCCGAAAACACAAGCCTGAAGGAATGTTATTAAATTTTCTCCAACCTATAACCAGAGACGAAATTCAGACAAAGATGAAGGCAGATTTTATAAATCTACCTGGCATACAAATGAAATAAGTTCGGGACTGTTTGATCACAGCTTTGAAGTAAGGGATTAAACAGCTATTTGTCTATTGACTTGCTCACCCGGGTTAGACGCCAATATTGTTTAAATGAAAGGCAAATAGTTTTAATTTTCTGATATTGCCCAGTTTATAATATTGATGAATCGATGTATTTCAATAATCAGCCGAGTTGTTACCTATAACTTTTAGGCATAATTATTTTTACGTATCGTAAAGTCAACAGCTTTTTGACTTTGCAAGCGTGTACTCTACTCAGTAACATTAAGGGTCATTTTATTACAAAAGTGGTGTTACATAAATGTGGTTACAAAGTGTCAACTGTACCTGTTTATTTTTTTATTTTTTTTAGATTGATCGGGCCCTATATTTAAATAATGCTTGAAATAATGCCTGGGCGGGGCACATAGCTCGGAGAACTATGGCCGTTGGGGTGAACAAGTTCTAACCTGGCGACCGCGGACCGGCCAGGGCCCCCCATCTGACCCGTCACCAGACGACCTGGTTACAGTGGCGGAGTCGCCGGCTGCGGGCGGCACAATACCGGGCAGTTTAGAAAACCACGAGGGAGGCCTATGAAAAGTTATGTTTACCGAATAAAGAATCACAATTACACTCGCTAATCATATAATACTACTAACACTAGTATTATAACACTGAGGCTCCGTACACAAAACTGCGAATCGGCGCGACGCGGATTCGCAACGCAGAAAACTGCGACACGAATTGCTGCGATGCGATTTCGTGCGGCAAGGCGACCGTACTGAACGTATTTTGTAAGCAAGGTCGTCACATGGATCGTAAAATGAAGTGCTCACTTCTGTTATTGCTAAGTAGATACAGAAATAAGAAACAAAGAAGATTTTGGGTTCATACATTTATTACTATTATGAACGCCGATGCGAATCAACTCACAAGTTGCGATGCTTCGCGCGAGCTCGCAGATTTTTACGACGCGACGTCGCATCGCAGTTTTGTGTACGGGCCCTAATACAGGCCCTAATACATGATTGCTAGTACATGCATAAGCAGCCTATATACGTCCCACTGTAGGGCACAGGCCTTCTCTCAGAGACAGAGTTGGGCTTAATCACCATGCGTGCCCACCGCGGATTGGCGATTTCAAGCGTTGAGGTATATGATTGCTAGTACAGTAAATATAAATGGGGGACATGCCTCACACGGCTCTAGTAATGTGCAGTCTCCAGTAAATCCTAGTCCTACATAAAAGAAAATTCATTATATTAATTTACACATCCAGTTTAAATTATTATCTATGAAAATGCGCCACTATAAAGAAAACAACAACCGTAATAAAACATAAAATGTAACAAATTGTAAATTGAACAAGTAACTGTGAAGGAAACATCGTGAGAAAACTTTAGCGTCTGTGGTGTTTATATACTCAGCGCTTGAAATAGCCAATCCGCGCTGGGCACGCGTGGTATTTACGCCCATCTCTCTGAGAGAAGGCCTGTGTTGCAGTGGCACGTAAATGGGCTACATAAAAAATAATTGAAAATAACCCATTCAAAAGTCGTAGAACATAATTTGTTGTAAATGACAAACTTTAAATGAGGTGTGGTGAGATGCTGCGATCGCCAACGCGCCTGCCAAGCGTGGCGATTATGGCAAAACCCCTCATGGTTATAAAAACCACGAAGGAGGCCTGTGTCCTGCAGTGGGCGTCGAATGGCTGATGATGAGGATGATGATGAAATGAGGTGTTTCCAGGAATTGATTTTTGTAGTAGCCTCGTATATTGAAGTAATCAATAAATTACGTGTATAACTAAATATTTTTTTTATCCAACATTCGGGAAACCTTAAGTCCAGCAACATTACCAAATCGTTGAAACGCAAAAACGAAAACGAGAAACTCCCAAGTGCCATTATTTTAAACGATATCTCGGCGAAACACTCTATGGTAATATTATGATGAAACCGGCGAAGAGCTTCGAAATAATATGTTTAATGGAATGTTCAAGTTTTCACGAGAGTTTGTGAAGCAATCTTTCTAAGCTGAGCAGGTACTCCCGAAAATGGTTTTTCGAAAAACAGTTTTTTTCCCAGCCACAGCCATGAAGATAATCTTTTAGGCGGTTTTTGAAGGAAAAAGACGGCAAATGTCAAGACGAAGATACTCGTCTGAAAGTTTTCGTTCGTAAAGTACTTGAGTAAACTGTTAAATGCTAGTAGCAATTTGATACTTAAAGCCTGGCTTTACTTTCATGCCCTTTTTTACATTTTTTTCATATAAGCACAAAGTCCGCGTGGCGCCGGATTAAGAATAGCGTCACTCCATTTCCTTCCGTGGATGTCGTAGAAGGCGACTAAGGAAATCAATTAGGTATCAGGAGACGGGCAGCAGCGTCTTCCTGAGATTCCAACCGCATACTGCGATCGCCAACCCGCCTGCCAAGCGTGGCGATTATGGCAAAACCCCTCATGGTTATGAAAACCACGAAGGAGGCCTATGTCCTGCATGATGAAGCACAAAGTAACCTTTTTTTTAAGCCTACATATGTCCCACTGCAGGGCATAGGCGCCATAATTGATGATTTTATTAATTGACGGCCTTCTCTTAGAGAGAGAAATAGAGGGCGAGAGTATGGGCTTAATTATCTCGCGTGCCCACCGCAGAGTGGCGATTTCAAGCGTTGCTCGTATGTGAATTGCTCAGACACTCAGGTTTCCTTACGATTTTTTCCTTTACTGTTAGCGAAAGCCAAAAGATTAAAACATTAAATTTAATTTTTAACTTTTCATACAATCTTATATTTGCGCGGTCAATTTGTATGAAAAATAAGACAAACAATTTTAAACTTTGCTTACTAGAATTAGTTTTGCCATATCCACACGGAAGCTTTTTAAAGTTTTGCGCAATTTTAACATTATATCGTATTAGATAAAACCTTCTTACCCACTATAGCTGCCCGTCTTGCTCTCGAATCGCACAAACATGGCGTTCCCCGTGGACACGAAGTCATGCTTCTCCATGGGTCTGCTGAAGGTGTCACAGAAGGTCTTGATGATCCTCGCATCATCAGGCCTGGCCGCGTCGTAGAGGGTCAGGGATTCCCCGCAGTCTCCCGTCCAGGGTACTATTGGTGACTCGATGCGGTTGATCCGGAAGCTGAGAACGAGGATAGAAGTTAAAAGGTTCCTAGACAGAGGATTTTATGGCATCCCATAATAATATAAGTAAATTTATAACAAACTCCCAAAGCACCTCATACAAATGATGTATTCCAAAATTATATAATTATTCTTAAAAATTTGGAAAAAATCATTTGTATGGGTATCGTCCCAACTTAAAGTCTTGAATAACGACTACAATTTCAATAAAGATTTAAAGGCAATACTTATTTCAAAATGTTATTATACTATAGATGAATATTTACCTAAAAGACAACGAGATAAACAATTTTATATAAATATGTCTTTTTAAATATAATTAAATTACATGATTATTAATTCAATTAAATACTCTAATTTTAAGTTTATATAATGCATATTTTAATACAGCACTTTACAATGTTGCGTGCCCTACAGGATCCAAAAAGGTCTTATCAAATAACTGTTAAGTTAAAATGTAACAACCCTAAAACTTGTGTAACGCAATAAAGTATTGAGTATTGAATAGAAGTAACATGAGTGATTGCGAATGTTTTACATGTTATTTACTGAGTATTAACTATAAATTGGGAGAAAAATCATTACACATAATAGCCTACTCAACAACAACAACAAGTTACTACTCAATATTGCAACCAAAAAATAAAGTTTCCTCTGCATCAGATAGCTAAGTGCACAAATGGGTTAGGTGTAGCGTAATACTACAACCAGTTACCTGCTGGAATGTTAACGCAATTACAATTTTGTCATAATATTTTCTTTCAAATCAGCTGCTAACATAATGCGGCTAATGTGAATCCTTACCTGGGAAAGTAAAGCCTGACAACCTGTCCTGGCGCCCCCTGCATGAGGTAAGTGCACGAGGTGTGTGGCGGGTACCAGTGGGCCACAGATAAGAAAATCCCTTCAGTGTCTCCGGACTTCTTGAGAGACTCCGCAGTGAGCACCCAATCGCAGTTGCCCACACGGGACCCTGGGGCTTCCACGTGGCCTGGCCAGTTGCCTACGTTGAAGTGGAAACCGGTATTGAGCAGCGGGCCTGTTGGAAAATCGAAGGGTGCGAGCACTGTAATAATCATCATCATCATCAGCCATTTGACGCCCACTGCAGGACGTAGGCCTCCTTCGTGGTTTTTGTAACCGTTCTTTATTTCTTATGCTGTATCGAGTGTCGGTATGGTGTCTATATATCTATCTAATTAGCCCATGAACAGAGCCCACTGTTGGGCATAGGCCTTTTTTCTTTTACGCCAACCCATCAGGCATTTGGTTAGACGGGAAGATGGCTGGTGGAATAAGGATGCTGGTCAAGAAAGAGTCGACGGTCGGTGGACAGACCACTAGCCCGGTGGGCTGATGACATCTGATGCCCGGTGGGCTGATGGTGGCTGGGAAACATTGAACGAGACTAGCAAAGGTATGGTGTGCTTAAGAGAAAACATTCTATGTTTCATAGGAACCTTATGGCTAGTTCGTTTTGCCCACGAGAAGATTCCAGATCTCCAGTCATACATACATAAGCAGTCTATATACGTCCCACTGTAGGGCAGCAAGGAACTCTTATAGTTTCGCCATCTCCGTCCATCTGTCTGTCTGTCTGTCTGTCTGTCCTATACGATAAGTACTAGGAGCTAAAATGTAGCGTAAATATACGTATTTATTACGGCGACAAAAAAGTGGAATAAAATATTGCAAAAATTTTTTTTTTTATTATACCTCCCCCAGTTCGTAGTCATGCATTTTTTTATTATACCTCCCCCAGTTCGTAGTCATGCATTTTTTTATTATACCTCCCCCAGTTCGTAGTCATGCATTTTTTTTATTATACCTCCCCCAGTTCATAGTCATGCATTTTTTTTATTATACCTCCCCCAGTTCGTAGTCATGCATTTTTTTTATTATACCTCCCCCAGTTCGTAGTCATGCATTTTTTTTCGCTTACACCACAGTGTGGGCTAGATAGGTTGTTTCAAAATAATGTGGGTATAAAAAGACCACTTTTTAATGTAGGGTTCCGTTTACGAAATAAATTTTTGTCAGAACCCTAGCTAAACGGTTGATTGTAGAATCGTGAAAAAATTCAGGCAGTAGCACACAATAATGTACTTAAAAGGAAAATAATCACGGTTAAGTAGGCTTTACAAGAATTTCAAGTTAACGAGTAATAGGCGACCAACTTATAAAAGTAAAACTTTGTACAAAATCCATTAAAAATTACTTTGATGAAGTTGTTAATTAAGTAAAGCAGAAAAAAACCTTCTTTCTACGGAACCTTATACTGTGCATGGCCTGACAGGCACTTGTTTGGTTTTATTCTGTACCATGACAATAAGTGCTCATGTGGCCGGGTGTTTCTTCTTCTTCGAGGCATTCCCAGCATAGCGGACTGTTTGCGGCGAAGTCGTAAAACTTACCAGCGGGCGAGCTGACAAACTCCACGAAGAGGTCTTGGGAGGTGCCGATGATGCTGTAAGGGAACTTCCCCATGCCGCAGAAGGTGCCTATGACTGCAGCTGACTCGTCTTTGCCGTCGTAGATGCGGATGTAGTCGTAGGGGCAGTTCTCTGAGCCTGCAGGAAGATGTATAAAGGTGTGTCTTAGGACTGCGTACTAGTAAGGTTGACTGTGTGAATATAAGGATGCTGTTATGTATGGTATCCGTTACGCTTGCACGTCTCAATATATTGAATGGCTTAAGTCTTAATTCCCGAATCACTTACTTGAACTTGACTTACTTACTTAATTCAAGTAAGTGATTCCGGTATTAAGTTAATAATATTGAGTGATTATAAAATAATGTCTATCCTATGGAGCAATGTGGTCTGAAGAGTCACTAGATAAAATTATGGGCATTTTAAACATGTCCTAATTTTCATAAACTTAAGTACCTAATTGTTCGTAGAGAAGGCCAGAGAGTAAAAAGTTCACAATTTTTGCACCCAATTCTCCTTATTAACTAAGTAAAGGACAGGTAACGGAAATGTATCTCAGATGTCCCGGATTTCAATTCATAGCATAGGCGTTGCTAAAACTTTGTTAAAAGTATACTCATTATTTTATAGAGTCAAATAAAAAAGTTAAAAAGGACCTTTTCACTTCTCATGCTCTGAAAGTGCTTATTTGTGCAGGATATAGGCTGCACAAAATGGAATTTTGTGCACAAGTGCATTAACGTATCGACTCATAAATGTATCTGTATTAAGGCAAAGAAAAGGAGCCATACAGCTAAACACAATAAGAAGTTCATAGATAGAATTTGTTATTTTATAGTATTTACTTTAATTTATTTGCCTTATGTGTTTTTTAAGTCCTATGAGTCATCATCATCATCATCAGCCATTTGACGCCCACTGCAGGACATAGGCGTCCTTCGTGGTTTTCATAACCATGAGGGGTTTTGCCATAATCGCCACCCTTGGCAGGCGGTTTGGCGATCGCAGTATGCGGTTGGAATCTCAGGAAGGCGCTGCTGCCCGTCTCCTGGTCGTCATTTCCTTAGTCGCCTTCTACGACATCCACGGAAGGAAATGGAGTGACGCTATTCCTAATCTAAGTTAGCGTTAAGTTAACATTTTTGCACTTTATATCGAATAAAATAAAGCGCAAATAAAAATAAAAAGAAAATGTTTGGTTTTTTATTGCAATCTGTCGGAATCCAAAGTTTGTACACAGTCGAGTCATGAAATGAGATAAAAAGCTTTCAGCTGATTAGAATTTTGCGCCACGCTCTTTCTTAACAGACTCCAAGGTTGAGTGGAGTTGAAGAGATTCTTGAATGTCGTTAATCTGAATATTCCTAGTAGTTATCTTCTTGCAAATGTTCCACTCTTTACTATGGGTGGTGATAATACTGCAATAATTTTGGATGGTTTGAAAGACATACCAAAATGACGGTGCCTGACAATAGCTATCGAATACGCTAGTTTGTGGTTTTTTTTAAAAACTCACTTTTCACAAATATCTCGACACAAACTCGAATCTATTTGAACCATTAGTAGCCATCTAGAGCGTTGCCTGCGAGCCGCGGGTCCGCGGGTCATTGTTATGTTAGACGGAGAGGCGGTACACTGTCCGAGAATTTTTTTAAACAAGATTTCTCAACTCGCAACAATATTTCTCAACTTATTTTTTATTTACGTCTGTACTTAAAAGTAATAGTCTAAATAGATGCGATTTTTCATTACTAATTACATAGCCGCGGCTTTAAAACCACCCAGAAATGAGCGCGAATAGACGTTTTATAATATTACATCACTTATACCACGTCTAGTGGCAACTTAGTGAAAGCGGTTTGTCTGGATTGTGGCAAGTGGCAAAGCTTGGTCTCCGCCAATCCCTCCGCAACACTGGCGTGAGTTTTGTAAATGTAATGTAATGTTACTAATGGCAGCTCCTACATTAGATAGCTGAAGTGACCACTCAGACGCTGTAGGGCTTTAAACACTTTTTTTAAGGAGTAGGTGTGCCAATGTGTTTTGTTTTCTGGTATGTACTATAAAGTGTTCTAATCTAATCTAAGCACCTTTACTTACCATTACCTCTCAGCTTAGTCGTTTTAAGCCAAAGGAAAAAACAGTATGGAGCCAACTCGGGCACGGTTTCCTCACTGGTGTACCTATTAGGTGTGTGTACCTACTATCATTCAAAGCGAGTAAGATGAAGTTGAAGTTTGAAGCGAAATATAATAAGGTTTAGGTCCATGTTACGGCTAGAACCCGAAGTGCGGCTACGCCTAGCTTTAGCCGGTTAGAACTACAGTCTGTTCATCCTTACTTGTCCAATTTAGTAAACAATATTCTAACCTCAAAATTGACATTTGATGCCGAAACTAGATATTTTCTTGCAAGTTCGTGCACTTTGTTTATAAATATAGCAGCGTGTTATCCAAAATGGGGACACCACGTTACTTCATGGGAATATGGCAGTTTTCAACTAAAAAGTCATACTTTGCGGGTAGAATCTTGTTTACTAAATTGGACAAGTAAGGATGAATAGACTATAGGTGTAGCCACTTACTCTCGGTTAAATCTAGTATGAGCCAATTTTTTTCGGGTAAAACTAGTTCTAGCCGGTATTATTCCGGCTATAACTAGGTCCAACCCAGCCCTAGTGGCTGATACTAGGTCTAGCAGATATCATGCCGGCTACAACTAGATTCAACCAAACCCTGGGAGTAGGAGTAGCCTATACAGGTTGTTTACCTCGGATGGAAGTTGTTTTACAAATTCTACAGAGCCACATATTTGTGGTTTATAAGATAATAATAAAACCGGAGAAGTGCGAGTCGGACTCGCCCACCGAGGGTTGCGTACAAATTTGTAGCCTCGCTTTCGGAGCTTTTCCCGAACTTCAAGAGAACTCCGAAGAAAAAATACGTCAAGAGTATTTTTTCTTCCGAGTTTTCTTGAAGTTCGGGAAAAGCTCCGTAATACGTCAAGAGTATTTTCTTAATGATTTTATTACAAATGTATACTTTTCAGGTTTATCCCTGTATTTTTTGCATAAGACAATACTACTTGCCAAATTTGATAGTTCTGGGTCAACGGAAAGTACCCTATAAATTTTGATTCCCTTGAGAGTGTCGAAGTATACGTATTTTTGCGGCAAAGATGGCCGTAGCTGTTTTTAACTTGACTTAGAAAATTTCAACTCGACACCTCCACGCATTCCCGAGATAAAGGGTCTTGAATCTTGATAGACAGACGGACGGACACGGACGAACGGGCGGGCAACAAAGTGATCGGTGTCCCTTCTTATGATTAAGTTTTTTTTATGTCTTAAAAGCCACAAACATGTGGCTCTGTATAGTTAGTAGAATAACTTCCACCCAAGGAACTAACCTGTATAAGTTACTCCTAGTAATAGCCGCCAGAGTTTGTTCGAATCTATCGGCTAGATCTAGTTTTACCCGAAGACGATTCTTATACTAGATATAACCAAGAGGAAGTGGCTACACCTAGTTCTAACCGGCTAAAACTAGGTCTAGCCGCACATCGGGTTCTAGCCGTAACATATATTGTATATGTAAATATAATATGTTATTATTACTTGTTTCATCATCATCATCAGCCTATGCTTGTCCACTGCTGGACATAGGCCTCTCCTATTGCACGCCACTGAGCACGGTCCTCGGCTATTCTCATCCAGCTCTTGCCAGCCGCCCTGCGAAGATCATCGCTCCACCGTGTCTGAGGACGTCCTACACTACGTTTACCGATCCGCGGTCTCCACTCAAGAACTCGTCTACCAATTGGAGCCAATTGCAGTTCAAGGCAGTATTCTCGAAGTTGTTAAGGAGTATGTTTACCTCGGGCAAACCATGCAGTTGGGTAAAAACAACTTCGAGAAAGAGGCCAATAGAAGAATACAGCTGGGCTGGGCAGCGTATGGGAAACTACGTCGAGTCTTCACATCGCCAATCCCACAGAGTTTCAAGACGAAAGTTTTCAATCAGTGCGTCCTACCCGTCATGACATATGGTGCCGAAACGTGGACACTCACGGTGGGGCTGGTCCACAAATTTAAAGTCGCTCAGCGTGCTATGGAAAGGGCTATGCTCGGGGTTTCTCTTAAAGATCGAATTCGAAACGAGGTGATCCGACAGAGAACCAAAGTCACTGACATAGCCCACCGAATTAGCATGCTGAAGTGGCAGTGGGCCGGCCATATCATCCGAAGAACTGATTACTTGTTTATGTAGTTATAAATATTTCTCCCTTCCTCCCTCTATCTCAGTTTAAGCACCTTATGCCAAGATTGGTTAAAGAAATCTCTCTTAGAGATGTAACAATTATTTTTCTAATTTATGGTTAGCAATATAGAATATGATAATGAAGAATATTTGAGACTCACATATTCAAAATTCTTTCCGATCGTTTTCATAACTGTGGGTCCCAACCAGTTGCGAATTAAGAATTTTTTCTCTTTGTTCGCAGCCAGTTCACAACTCAAGGGAACTTTTTCCTCTGTAATTTATTGTTTTACTTGCATATTTTTTATTAATTATCTTACCTACTATAAGTAATTGCGAATTAGGAAACGCTTTTCTTCCACCGCAACTATGTAAATTTGGGAAGTTCTTTTTCTTTGTTCCCAACGAAGTTGCGTTTAAGGAAAAAGTTCCCTTAATTCGCAACCGGCTGCGAACAAAGAATAAAAATTCTTAATTCGCAACTGGTTGCGAACCACAGTTACAAAAAACGGCCGGAGGGTCAAAATTCCTAGCCCTTATTAATTCAGAGTGCAGACTCTAAATTAATAAGGGCGAGAACGGGTATTTATTTGCGCAAAATTGCCTATTGATCAGACATCAGTGCCGCCCCGTACGAAAACGCTATCTTGCCTGATTGGCATCCAAAGCCCTGAGATCAAACGGGCCGGGCCCGTCCATTATTGGGAGCTCGTTATTTACGGCCACATAAATTCACCTTAGCTTACTTTATGGAATAATAGAAAGGAAATTTGCGGCAGAGAGTTACTAGGCACGCGTTTGAAGATACAGAAGACCCACAATCAGCATCCTTCATGCGTCCTACTGCAGGCTTTCCTTCAGAGATAATAATAATAACTTCCACACCACACAATCACGTGTCTGGTCCCAAACTAGGATACCCGGAGATATGGTAATCAGGCAAGGACATCACAAACTCCGAAATATACCCAAACAGAGGTCATTTGAAGAAGAAGAAGAAGAAGAAGAAAGACATTTATTATACCAACAAGATACATCACAGAAACAAAATAAGCACATAAGTAACATAATATGCACAACACAGAAGGAAAACTAAATACACAACAGACAAAACGAATAAATAAAACAGGACTATAGATGCACAAATGTACGGTGGTCCCCAGCGGAAATAGAACCCTTGATCTCTTACGTGGTAATCAGACGAGATACCGCTAGATCATAGAGGCAGTCTGGGTTTAACCACAACGTGAGACCAGCGATGATCGCCGATTTCAAGCGCTGAGGTATGTCGACTATATATCTACTCAATAACTTGTCAATATATCTATCTAATATAAAAATCGTTGGAGCCGTTTCCAAGATTCAGATTATATATACGTATATATATACAATCCGATCCGCGATGCCAATCCACGGTGGGCACGCGTGGTGATTAAGCCCACACTATATAAATATATATGTAATAGCTGCTTTGTTACGACTTTTTTGCTAGTTATGTACATTTATGAAGTTAAAGTAACAATACCACTCGCTAACGGTAAAGGAAAACATCGTGAGGTAACCCGAGTTTCTAAGCAATTCACATACCTCAGCGCTTGAAATCGTCAATCCGCGGTGGGCACGCTCTCTCTCTCTCTCTCTCTGAGAGAAGGCCTGTGCCCACGAGCAATTTTTGTATGTATATACATAAGCAGAAAATATACGTCCCACTGTAGGGCACAGGCCTTCTCTCAGGGGGAGAGTGTAGGCTTAATCACCACGCGTGCCCACCGCGGATTGGCATCGCTGATCAGATTGCATATATATATATATATATATATATACATACGTCTATAATCTGAAATATAGTATGCAGGGGTTTTCGGAGGCGATTAATCGATCTAGCTATGTTTCATATTTAGAAAACGTTATGTTATCCGTGTCTTCAGGCAATGAAAAACTGCTACAATATCATTAGAATACGAAAGTAAATTTCGCCACCATCTACATGGTTGTGATAGCCCAGGTGGGAAATCGGGCTGTTCCAAAACCAGAAGATCTCGGTTCGATTCCAGACCAGATGTCTCCAATCCGATTTTTTTCATCATATCTAAATATAACTTCCAAAAAACAAGATTAACCAAAAAATAAAGCAAGCAAAGTTCGATCATCCAGGTACTCTTATTCTTGCTGTTCACAACTTCTCGAGTCTGCATTTATTGATAAAATCCGTCAAAAAAATTTTTTAGTACAATTTTTCTTCGAAAGGAATTTAATACACTATTGGTTAACTTGGTGACCACTTTTTATTATCATACAACAATTCAAGTACACGAAATATCGCAGCAAGGAGTCACAACTTGTCTTACATAAGCAGTAGGCTGAGAAAATTTATTGAAAGAGAAATCGGAAACCTCTTTCATTTCGTTTTTCAGCGCTTCATTTTTCCTTCACAAAAGCATTGAATCTTCCCTTCTGATAACTTCTACTTGTGAGTTGTTATACCTTCAGAGAGCCATAATTTACCACATCCTGAGTTTAGGCCAGCCACGGCCCGGTAAAGTGTATTAAATAGAACGGTAAATTTTGCAGACGAAAAAAACGGTCTGTTCCCTATAGGAAATTATTACTTGTAAAACAGGATGGACCCTAACATATACGCTTCGAGATCGCATGTTACCAATAATTTTGAGCATACATTTTCAAAAAACGCTCACTCGTGACCGAAAAGCCCTATAAGAATTCAGTCGATGGTTACAATGGAGATAGGTACACCACTAATAAGAGATAAGAGACACAGCACTTACCAGAAGTGATAGGCCTCATGGGGCAGGTCATGATGTTCTCGCAGCGCTGCCCGTCGATATTGAACTCTTCGTTCTCGATATAGAGCTTAATGTAGGGCAGCCGCGTGTTAAGGTGGTACCGGCAGTGCAGGTTACGCGGGTATACTCCTGGGTAAGCCGCGGACTGCACGTAGCAAGTCTGAAGGCGGCAGTCTCGGAACACTCGCTCGCAGTAAGACCTGGGGAAAAAGTTTAATGAGATTTGTATAATAATCATCATCACCATCATCAGCCATTCGACGCCCACTGCAGGAAATAGGCCTCCTTCGAGGTTTTCATAACCATGAGGGGTTTTGCCATAATCGCCACGCTTGGCAGGCGGGTTGGCGATCGCAGCACGCGGTTGGAATATCAGGAAGACGCTGCTGCCCGTCTCCTGGTAATTGATTTCCTTAGTCGCCTTCTACGACATCCACGGAAGAAAATGGAGTGATAATCCGGCGCCACACGGAATAATAATAAATAATAATAATATTTTCCTCACAACAAAATCACTTGTACAGGGGTCTAATTACGCGCACGAAATTCTGTCGGAATTTTGCATGAAATTTGACAGTTAGACGATTAGAATCGCTTAGGATTTGTCGCCTTTAGCTCTCGAGTCTTCCCTGTTCGAGGCCATTTTCTGCCAATCCGGTAAAAAGGTTGGGAGGTCGTTTCGCCATCTCCACTTGGACTTAGGTATGAGTCCGCTTAGACTTAAGAATATGAACAATTTATTAATTACTCATAGCATCTTGTTAGGTAAGTAGGTACTCGTACCAACTAATACTTTATTGTTATAACAACAACTAGTACCAACTAAGAACAACTAACTTAATACGCATTAAGTTTTGAGAAAAGATGGTTTGTTTTGTTTTTGTTTTCTTTTTTATTTATTATAAAACATAAAAAATACATAACAAAAGTTAAATATAAGGCCCAATTATAAGTTAACATTAAACACTTTATAAAAGTCTGACACGCAAAAAGAATGAAGAGAGATAGTATACATTAACAGTTTTTTAACGCAGTCACACAGGTAGTCAAGCTTTTATCCTATTTCATTCGAAATATTTACCTTTGGACAATTTTTGCACATATGTGTGATTTTCGTTCATCTACCTCATTGCGATCCGGATTGTTGTTTCTGGATTAAAACCAAAATACGAACGCATTGGAATTACCGCTTGAGCAAACCCTTAAATAAATAAAAACATTGACATACTGTTTTTATTTTTATTTTATTTGTTAGGGTTACAACATTAAAACTTCACTGCCAACATAAAATAAGAAAGAAAGAAAGAAACCATTTATTTACATTGCCACAGAAGCACACATGTAAGAAATAACATAATGTATATTTATTTATTCAATTTATTTATATGCCTAAACACAAGCCGTCTTATATTCCGCTGATACAATATTTGTCTGATATCTGTTGTGTGGGACCTAACTTATTGATCGCCAATCCATTCAGCATCGCGGAAACAGTGGTGCCGTCTAAGCTGCCAGCTTATCAGAGGATCAGTCGCGCGGAATCCCTACAAGTCGCGAGCAAGAAATCTCTCGTTGACATGAATCGTGTGGGGGCAATTACTTAGCGAGACTTATCTGACACGGTACGCTGATAGCAGCTAATATGCTTGAAGCGTTCAAAGGAGCGGTGGTGAGTCACATCCGGGAAGTCCACGATTCCGTCATGAATCTATGCCCAGATGGGCAGCACATGGAATGCACTGAAACTCTGTATGTAAAGATGTACTTTATGTAGGTACCCACGTACATGAATAAAATATACTTTACTACCTATGACTTTGTTTTTGGTCACGTAGGTACAGTAGTGAACAAAACTACAGGGTGATTTCGAATTTGATTGAAAAATTTTAAGAGGCCATTCTAGCCATTGTTTCGAGCAAAAGGTCGCAAATCACGAATATTGACGAATAGATTATCATTATACCGATAAATCCAACTCTAATAATATAAATGTGAAATTTTGTGAAGATGTTTGGATGTAGTAACAAACCTCAATAACGCAATAACGGCTGAACGGATTTACATGAAACTTGGCATACAGATAGACAAAGACCTGAATTGAGACATAGCATATATTGATATCACTGCGTATATATCTCTATCTGGTGGGATAAAGACTCCCATCAGATTCAGTTAAAAAGTCGCTTTTTAAATGAATTTAATGGGAGTCTGTGCCCTTGTACTACCGAAAGTGCGATATGTGCTTCTGCAGGTCAAAGGCCTTTTTTCAGCGATAGAGTATATGGGCTTAATCACCACACCTGTCCACCGCAAATTGGCGATTTAAAGCGATTTAAGTATGCAGAAATGCCTTGAAAACACTCCTCTATCTGGTGGGATACAGACTCCCATTAAATTCATTTAAAAAGCGACTTTTTAACTGAATCTGATGGGAGTCTTTATCCCACCAGATAGAGAAGTGTTTTAGGGCATTTCTGCATACTTAACTCATTTTACCGTTTTTTGTAAGTTGTGCCCTTGTACTACCGAAGGTGCGATATATATAAGTTGCTATGCTTTGAAACAAGTTGATAAAATATGACTGACTCTCTCGGCCACTTTAGTGATTGCAAGTAGGTCTAACTATCTGTCTTTCTCTACTCCCATTGCCAAGGAGCTTGGGGTCAATACAGTTCGTTACACATCCAACTGTACTAGGCAAAGTCTTTGGTTAACTAGTTGTCTTCTAGGATTGATCCTCTCCATGTTCGCTGATGATATTACGTCAACTCGTTTTTCTTATGGTATGAAAATGTAGTTTAAAATCGTGGCACGTTACAAAAAATTCCAAAAATTGGAATTGACCTTGTGATGTTTAACTTAGAAATTTTACAAAGTATTTTTTTCCGTTTTGGCAACAAATGATTTAAAGTCCTTATTTCTCGGGCATAGGTCCTGGGATATAGTAAAAAAAAATGCGATGTTCGCTTTTTACAATCCATTTTTTCTTAACTGGTACCTATATACGTCCCACTGTAGGGCCTTTTCTCAGAGAGAGAGAGAATGGGCTTAATTACCATGAAATGGATTGGCAATTTCAAACGCTGCCGTATGACTTTCCTTCGCCGTTAGCGAGTGATATTGACATCTTCACAAATTTGCGTAGCATAGAAAACAAAGACAATTGGTACGAGCCGGGATTCGAATCCATGACCTTCCGAATGTGAGTAGTTTCGTTAACGTTGTAGGTACCCTCTCTAAAGTAAAAGTGATTACTCCTCCATCAATAGTAGCAAATGTCCGCAGCGATTCTAGCGTGGCGGGCAGACTCACTCCTAAAACGCCTGCCTCTAAATGGGGACTACTTTGGCTCGGGACGTGACCAAAATTGCGAATAAATCCTGTGAATGACCGTCCGCCGCCGCCGCCTACCACCTATTATTGCCGGCGCTGATTTACGGCGTGTAATCAAGGTGGAATTAAAGTAGAAAGCAATTTTTTACGCTTGGTCTTTCGGTGAGTTGAGTCTATATTGATGTACTGTGCCCGACAATATTGCCAATATGCCCTAGCACGAATATAATAACGAAGCCCGCTAGAGCTGTTTTTATTCGACTACGGTGGAGCTCAAAACTATGAATGTATATGAACAAAACTTATTAACCGATAATTATCAGATTTTGACAAATAAGATCTCAATCGATTCAACATAACGGTGCGGGCTATATATAATACACCTATTGCATAAATGCGACTAAAACAAAACAAAATTGTTTTCGTGATCTATTTTGCGAGAAGTTCCATACATAGTCACTAGATGGCGCTGTATATATTTTCATCATCATCATCATCAGCCATTTGACGCCCAATGCAGGCCATCGGCCTTCTTCGTGGTTTTCATAGGGGTTATGCCATAATCGCCACGCTTGGCAGGCGGGTTGGCGATCGCAGCATGCGGTTGGAATCTCAAGAAGACGCTGCTGCCCTGGTAATGTATTTCCTTAGTCGCTTTCTACGACCTCCACGGAAGGAAATGGAGTGACGCTATTCTTAATCCGGCACCACACGGAACATATTTTGCTAGTGTTTAATCTTGCTACTCATCACTAGATAGCGTTGCTGCCATTGTTAAAATAAAAAAATAAAAACTGAAAATTATTACAAGTATTAACTATACTAAGCAGGCGGAATTTTTAAATTCGACATTGGGATCAATTTGTCAGCATTGTGTGTGGCTTATACCTAAGTTGGTCTCGCCTGCTTCATTGCTAACACTCAGCAGTCGGAACCTTTTTTTTTGTATCCCAGTTTTTTTTACAGACAATACGACTAGTTTTACTCAGCAACCATGACGCAAGCTTTTGTTGGTGTTACTTCTAGCCTGCGCATATTGACATTATTTTGGAGCACATTCCATTAATATATATACATTGCTGGTTCAATAGGTATTCTATACAATCCCCGGGCATTGTACACAATTCCTACGTAATGAATAAAGAAATTCATAATATTCCGCACCTAGGCAATGTATACAATCCCGGCTTTGTAATAATACCTGTATTGTACACATTGCCGGTTACATAATATATAATGTAACAAAGAACGATGTGCATCGTTCGAATTGAAAAAGATTCCTTCCGATCTAAAGAACCGATCTCCTTAGCTTGCAATAGCAAAGCCCTTACTTACAAGGTCCAAACCGAAATCTCCCAGCCTTTGCTCAGCAATAATACCCTCTTACATCCACAAAAGGTTCAGTTATCTCCGAAGGCAAACAAAAAATTTCCATTGATACACCCAGGCATTACATTTTGGGACACGAAAATGTTTCCGTGCAAGAAAGGGTCCGGATTCCGTTACTCTTTTCCCTCTATCTATTCAAATTATCTCCCTAAATCGTTACCTATAGCTTCAACCAGTGAGTGTAGTGATTGGACAGTAAAGTTAAAACTTGATCTTAAGGGGATACAATGGGCTAACTAGCGCCGCCAAAAAAAAACATATCTTCTTTTTTATTGCACTAACCCGAGCTGAGGACAATTTTTAAAAACCTATTTAGAGGCTAAAACTTCCACCCATGCCAGGACTTGAACCCGCGACCTCTGGCTAACCATGCCAGCGCTCTCTCAACTGAGCTAATGGGCATTAAGCAGGCATTAGATTGTGCGAGCGAAACAGCTTGCCAGACGTAGCAACAGCCTTCAGCTGCATAGAGTAGTCACCAAGGAAAAAGTCATATCTTCTTTTACAGATAGTATTTGGAAAAAGTGTCTGTACAATCTCTCAATCATGTTAACAATCATTTTTAGAACCTACGACAAAGAACCTGGGATCACGAACCTGGGACTAGATGGCATTTATACCAAAAACGGGCGTTTTTGGCGTTAAATGCCATCTAGTTCCAAGTTCTTTTGGCTTAGGTTCACGGCCCATGGCCCATCCTAAAAATCACCATTGACATGATTGAGAGATACAGACACTTTTTGAATTCGATGTCTAAAAAAGACATAATTTAAATCGTAATCCTAGGTTTTCGGTTGTGGGTCCTGGAAATCATTAGCAGTTTGGCAAAGTAATGAAATTGTGAATTTTTGTTTTAAACGATCTGTAAAAAAGATATGACTTTTTCCTTGGTGACGCTAGTGTTACTCTATGGAGCTGAAGGCTGTTGCTACGTCTGGCAAGCTGTTTCGCTCGCACAATCTAAATTTTTTGTGATTGTGATAAAAATAAATGTGGTCTGTGGCGGAATTACGGTTTTAGATGCATTTGAGTGTTTGATAAATTAATAATTTTGTTTCCAAAATTACAATTTTTTTTCTCAAGTCCACTCAATAAGAGGCTCCCGAGGAAATATCAGCTTACAGGTTTTTTTCTCAATATTTTTTCTTACTCGCCGGCGAAAGATAAGTGGGATTATTTTAATAGTCTGTACTGTTTATTTATTTTGTTTATTAGGCATGTAAAACAGGTAACAACCTTAATATAGCATCATATTTTAGTATATTCTAGTTTTAAGCTAGATTGACACCCATATACATGCACATTAAAATACATGGAAAAACTAATTAAGGTAGTCCTCATATTTAGGAACAATGAGACAACATTAATTATATACAACTATAGAGAACCTTACCCCAACTTTAAACTACAAAAAAGACTTTTAAGTACCTAATCACTATATTTTTGAACTAAACTTTTGTAAGCACTACACGTTATACATTATTAGCTTAATTCCGGACTCATTCACTTGAAAAATCATGTAATTGAATCTATGATGTGAACTGACTGTACATCAACTACACCGCTGAAGCGGACATCAAAGCCGTGCCCTTGCGGACGTGATCGCAATGTCCAAGGGGAATCGTTTGTTACATAGTATTTGAAGGAACTTTTTGAGTGTCTGCCACTGACTAGGCCGAGTGATTGATTCGCAGATGAAGGAGTTTCAATCCGATACTTACGAGTATAGTTACTTTTTTCTATGCCCAAAAATGTCGTTTTTCGGGCTATGTCTTATTACAACAATCTTGAATACAGTTTCTTCTAAACACTTCTACATTGAAGTCTATAGGTATATAGACTTAAGTCTAAATATATGTATTCTATTTTCCTTTCCTTTCCTCACCATATTTTGATTTTTAGTTAGTGAGAGGTATGGTTACAACGAATTCACAAATTTATGTCCGCAAAGCCCTGCCTCCGGTTTGAACCGACTTCAAAAAAGGAGGAGGTTATCAATTCGACGCGTATATTTTTTTCTATATTTTTTTGCTATCATCATCATCATCATCAGCCATTTGACGCCCACTGCAGGACATAGGCCTCCTTCGTGGTTTTCATAACCATGAGGGGTTTTGCCATAATCGTCACGCTTGGCAGGCGGGTTGGCGATCTCAGTATGCGATTGGAATCTCAGGAAGACGCTGCTGCCCGTCTCCTGGTAATTGATTTCCTTAGTCGCCTTCTACGACATCCACGGAAGGAAATGGAGTGACGCTATTCTTAATCGGGCGCCACACGGAATTTAATCCGGCGCCACACGGAATTTTTTGCTATATTATCGCATAACTCCGTGAAATCTTAACCGATTTCGACAATTCTTCTTTTGTTCGAATACATATAGTTCCAGTTTCATGACCAGGACATATATTTTGGGCACCGACTACAATTAATTATTTTTGTACAATACCTACACGTATACACGTCTAATTTAAAGGAATTCTTTCAAATAATTTTTAACTTTTTTGTGCTGTAGTGTTTTGTAGTCGGTTTTTATTTTTTATTTAAAATCTTTTTTCATTAATCATTACATAAACGGCCTCTTTTCATTGCATAAAATATAATAATAATAATTGTAATTTTTCTTCCTCCCACAAAGAAAATAATTGCGCATGAATAACACTGTTTTTGCAATGTCTTATGAGACGTTTCACGAGGTGCATCTTTACTTTGATAACGTCATTGATGACGCAATGAAAGCCCGGACCTTTTGAAATTTAGCCCAGAGTTCTAACTTTGCGCTATCCCTGCTCATAGTAACAGTATTCAATCAGAAATAAAAATAGTACATAGATAGTTTACCCAGGGAGCAAACAACTATTTTTAAGGCGAGAGTGTTTCTTTGAATCCAGAGCGGAGCGAAGGATTCTAAAGTAAAATTCTGAGCGCAGCGAGCGATTCCAAGTGTGTACTGTACTGTTCTCTTGAGCTTAAAATAGTGTTGCTCCCAAGCTGCACACTCTATGTACTTTTTATCACCATCTATGAAAAAATAAGTAAGAGCAACTTATGAATAAGAATGGAATATAACGTTTTTCATCCCTAGGGATTGAAGAACTGTTTTGGTTCCTGTTTCATCATCATCATCATCATCAGCCATTTGAAGCCCACTGCAGGATATAGTCCTCCTTCGTGGTTTTCATAACCATGAGGGGTTTTACCACAATCGTCGTCTACGCACGACTTAAAGTCAAACTTTACGAGCAAAAATATTTACATTCTGTTTGCTGAATGTGAGCGGTGGTAGCCTAGTGGGTAGAACATTGGACTCGGAAACGAGATAACCCGGTTCGATTCCCAGTGCGGGCATGTACCTATGACTTTGTTTTCTAAGCTATGTACATTTGTGAAGTTATAGTAGCAATACTACTCGCTAACTGTGAAGGAAAACATCGTGAGGAAACCTGAGTGTCTGAGTTATTTACATACCTCAGCGCTTGAAATCGACAATCCGCGGTGAGCATGCGTGGTTATTAAGCCCGTATGTACTCTCTCCCTGAGAGAAGGCCTGTGCCCTACAGTGGGACGTATATAGGCTGCTTATGTATATATGTTCAATGTTTAATGTTATCCGCTGTCTGCGGGTCGAGTTTTAGTGGAGAAAAAGGGAGCGAAAAAACCTCCACTCTGACCATCTTTTCTCAAATCATCTCCTCAGTCCCGACCTTGAAAACAAATTTTGCAAACCATTGTTATTTTAAGGTCAAGCCGAAGAGGTTAAGTATAATACATTAGCTGGTACGAGTATCTACCTAACAGTATCCCACGAGTGCAATGGGCAACATCACAAACATTAGTAACATTACTAGCAATGTAGAAAGAAAAAATATTCTTTGTACAAAACTGGGTAACGTACCAAGAACCTTCCTTCTTTGCACATTACCAGTTACAATGCCAGTTATGTCCATGTAGGTAAACATTCTATCTATTCAATTCAATTCAATTCAAATATTTTTATTCATTGTAAAAACAGAATGTTTACTTAATGAACGTCAAAGTTGTTAGTTTCACAATTAATGGATTATGTGGAGAAGAAGCTAACAAAGAAACTCCACATTTATTCTTTTCAAAACACGTTTTAACTTAATTAACAGAGTTTTCAACTTAAAATATTAGTCATGAATGTGTTGAACACTAGTCACAATCGTCCTTTAAATAATATTAATCTACTGTTTAATGCCAAACATCTTTGTCTTCTAAATAATTCTTGATGTTATAGTAAGCCTTTTTGCACAAAATGTGCTTAACACATTTTTTAAATCGCGTTGGAGGTAACTCTAATATATCTTGAGGAATTTTGTTGTAGAACCTTATACAGTGCCCCATAAAGGATGTGTTAACTTTTGCAAGTCTAAATAGTGGAAATGACAATTTATGTTTATTTCTAGTATTAAAATTATGGTGGCCACCAACATTTTCGAAGTCTTTGATATTTTTTCTAACGTACATAATATTTTCATAAATGTATTGACATGCCCGGTTCTGTACAAAACTAAGGGGGTTCTTCGTGCAGTGTATCTATGTAACTGATTAATGTGGGTCCACATTTTTATTTTCAAGTATTTACAAGCTTGATATAATATCATGCATTCTTTGTCATGAATTGATTCATGAGTTATACTCGTATACAAAGGTAAAGGGAAATAATGTCGTAATATATCGCTATTGTTGAAGTCAAAGAGAACCTCTTTGGTTTTGTACAAGGAACAGCTATTTCTTTGTACAGAACCGGGTTATGTAGGACGAATGTTTACCTCCGTGGACATAACTGGCATTGTAACTGGTAACGTGCAAAGAAGGTAGGTTCCTTGGTGCATTACCCAGTTTTGTACGAAGAATACTTTTTATCTAGCAATGTAACTCAGTTATGTACGAAGAACAAGGGTATATTATTACAGAAGTAGTTAACTCACCCGGCGACGACCTCCCCTCGCCTGTTGGGGTACAACTCCGGATGCTGTCCGTACCGCAGATAAACTTCAAACTGCTGCTCCGCCCTGCAAGAGATAGCGAGCGTTAGAGTTGAAAAGTAATTAGCAAGGCGTTATGATAATAATAATAACTTCCAAAGCAAAGCAAAGGGCAAGATCAAAAGTACCCTAAACCGGTGTGTACACATGCAACGACTAATTAAAGTGGATGAAGCAAAAGAGACCTACCCCTCACGGATACAGGCGTAAGTTTTTATTGTTTGTTGTTGTTTTAATAACTTCCACATAACACAATCCCTTGTCCGGGTCTCAAATCCTGTGCTATGGTAATCAGGCAAGGACATCACAAACATTTAAATACACCCAGACAGAGGAAATGTGTACAAATGCCCCGTTCCCCCAGTGGGAATCGAACACACGACCTGCGGCATGGTAATCAGACGTGATACTGCTGGACCAACGAGGTAGTCGCGTGTTCATTGACACGATATTGATACGCTTAAATTATGAATATGATAATAAAAATATGGCCTTGTTCAAAGTTTCTAAATTGTAAATTAAATCACAGTTTGAAATATGATAGTATAGTGTGCAACACAGTAATTTTAGGCAATAATAACTGCCTCGTTAGTCTAGCCGTTAAGGCGTTTATCTACCAAAACAGAGGTCGTGGGTTCGATTCCCACTGGGGGCCGCAGTGCATTTGCACAAATGGCCTCAGTCTGGGTGTATTTTCCTGTTTGTGACGTCCTGGTTACCATAGCACAGGGTATCCTAGTTGGGGATAAAATATTCCTTTAAACTGTCAAACCAACATCAAACCATCAGCCCGTAATCGTCTACGGTTGTCCATAGCCCTACCATTATGCAAATATAATCAAATACTAGGCCACTCCTAACAAACCCTCCTCACAGCCCTGACCTAGCACCGTGTGGCTTCTTTTTATTGCTGGATACAAAAACCAGTTCAAAGGGATACAATTTTCGTTGCCTGAAGATGCGCTGTCAGCGTTCGAGCAGGCAGTCTGGAAGTGGAAAAAGTGTTTCGGAAACTGGTTCAGTCGCACGAAACTTTATATAGAGGCTAGTAGCAGGCTAGTAACACTTTATGTTATCTTCGCACCTGAAACTAAACTAATATTACCTAGAGTCGAAACTGAAGTAAGTCTGGTCCGTGAAATTGTCCGCGTGGAAGACTATCTTGACGAAGTTGGTCTCAGATATGAACGTCTGCGGTTGTTCTATCTCGCCGCAGAAGAGACCCGGCTCCTTGCGGTTGGAGACGTCGGTCTTCGCGTTACCGTCGACGATCTGTTGAAAAAAAAATCGAAGTTTATTTTGCAAAAATGGAAGATAACTCGGAAAACAGTAATTCGCCAGCTCACTCTCATACAATCAAGCGTATAGTATGAGAGCGAGCTGGCAAAATACTCATGTCAAACATTAATAAAATTTAATTTTTAGCAGCCTGGCTACCCAGAGCACAGGAAATCCTAGTTTAGGAGTCAGGACACAATTTGAAACACGTTCTTTTGCAAGGAAAATTCTCATTCTTAATCAAATAATCTCTAGTAAAGTGTTCTCTGTCTATCTATCTTTATGCCCTTTATATGTGGCGATGACTAATGAACGTTAATGAAGCGAAAGAGGCCTGTCAGGATCGTGGCAAGTGGCAAACCCTGGTTTCTGCCTACCCCTCCGGGATACCGGCATGAGTTTATGTAACGTAATGTAATATAATGTAGCCTTCTTCTTCTTCTTTAAGTGCCATCTCCTATCGGAGGTCGGTGGTCATCATGGCAACTTGGGCTCGTGATGTTGCGGCGCGGAACAACTCGGTGGTGATTGAATTAAACCATTCTGCGCCAATGTAATTCAACCAATGTAGCCTAAAGAGCGGTGGTAGCCTAGTGGGTAGAACATTGGACTCGGAAGCGGGAGACCAAGGTTCGATTCCCAGTGCGGGCATGTACTTATGAGTTTGTTTTCTAAGTTATATACATTCATGAAGTTATAGTAGCAATAGCACTCGCTAACGGCGAAGGAAAACATCGTGAACAAACCTGAGTGTCTGAGCTATTCACATACCTCAGCGCTTGAAATCGCCAATCCGCGGTGGGCACGCGTGGTGATTAAGCCCATACTCTCTCCCTGAGAGAAGGCCTGTGCCCTACAGTGGGACGTATATAGGCTGCTTATGATAGCCTAAAGAATCTAAATATATTGATTAAAATACATAAAAGTAGAGAACTTCATGGCAGAGGTCATGTAAAGAAGATCATGGCCGACAGCGTATTCTACTGTTCATGAAAAGTCGAATTCAAAATTATAGTGTTCTAAGTATCGGTCTTTTAGAACAATTAATTATATTATTATAAACAACTTATAGCCTAAGAACAGGGCCGGCAATTGTCTTATTATTATTCTCGAGAGTAAATATATATTCTAGGCATAAGCAAAGGGGTTAACTTCTTAGTCTACGATGGTTCGATATCGAACGTTATCGGATAGTTAATTTCAATATACTTAATTAATTAGTCGACGACCGCTTGATGTCGAGCCTATGGTTAATTTTATTATGATTGCTGGATTTGTTTACAACTCAGAACACGTTCTGAGGTTTACAATAAGTTATACCTTAAGATTTCTGCACTATCAAGTATTTTACTATTGTACTTAATAAACATAACATAACATAACCTCATGCCTGTATCCCAGAGGGGTAGGCAGAGACCAGGGACTGCCACTTGCTACGATCCTGACAGATCACTTTCACTTCTTCAACATTCATTAAAAAAGTTGTGTAATAATCCAGCAAGCCTACATCTTTTCAGAAATCATGCACTCTTTAGTGCTCTGGGCCGAATTTCATAAAACTGCTATTCGTAGTTTATTACAGTTTACATTGCGTAACAGAGTCTACTTCTCAATCTGCGCGTTAATATACTTTGCAATTTACATCGAAATGTCACAGTAAACCTTGAGTTGTAGTTCTATGAAAAAGACCACTGATGTCATTTCACGCCTCATAAAGTGACCATCATAAAGGAAATGGTTGAGGTCGCGAGCAGAAAGCCAGCATGCTGAACTTCGTAGAACAGAAACCAAATGCAGACAAGCCAGGGAGGCTCTACCAACATTTTCGAAACGACTTTCACGTAGCGAGCTGCGTCTGAAAAGAGATAATCTGCGCAAAGCTGTGACAATCCTAACACGCCACTGCTAACTGAAGACATTTCCACAACATGTAACTAACAGACAGCCCGCTTTGCCTGGGATGCCTCAAAGAAGAGGGAACATCCGCCCACGTAACCATTCACTGTAAAGACGAGGAAAAGCAACGGGCCGCCATCGTTGAAAAGCTGGGATCCCTTTAGGAGGCCTGCAGTGACATCAGCGCACTGCTGGCTCTGTGGAAAGAGATAGGCTGGCTGGAGTGAGCTCACAGCTTTGCTACATACAATGGCCCAACTATGAGGCTAAGTGCGGAAATCTCGAGTCTAACTAACTAACATAGCCATGGTCCACCGGACGTCATCCCGCTTCGCTAGATACGACACTTATATTAACAATCACTTTTGATTTTTTAACACTTCATCATCATCAGCCCACCGCTCTGGACATTGCTGGGTAGGCCTTTTCCCCAAATGCCATCACTCACGGTCCCTTGCCATCCCCATCCACAGAAAACACTTAACACATAACAACACATATTCTTATCTTATGTAGATGTCCTGCAACAACAAGAGCTTGAGGAGGTAAGCTTGAACAACAATTAAAAACCATTGTTATTTTCAAGGTCAGGACTGAGAAGGTCAATGTTACTATGAACCCACTAACCTTCGGTTTCTCGTATACTAACAATCTGTTAATCTCCTTTCTCGGTGTTTTTTGTATGCACTTGGCTTAAGTGCATACAAAATAAACAAATCACAGTAGAATATCAGATTATTAGTGTACGAGGAACCGGGGGAAGTTTGCTAGATAGACAGATAGAGAACGCTTTATTGTACATAAAATGGCGACATTTTTCGCAACAGAACATAAAATTCGGTATCGCATAACACTTCGTATCTCAAATTGGATCGACTCCAGACACCAGAGAAGTCGTACCTCATTCAATTTCACCTAATTAAAGAGCAGACGACAGAAGTTAGTTTAAGATACTTAAGCGCAAAATAGCGGAGTATGAAAGGTCCTCTCAGATGTGCATTAATCGGTGGTTTTACGGCAAAGCTCAACAGCCCATGATTGGCTGTCTTTTTCTCTCTACTTCCTTCTGTATATCTGTCTCACTTTACGTCTTTGCTAGATGAGCTCACTGGACGCTGTGCATGGCATTAAAAGTACTGACCATAAAAAAATACTAATTAGTAAAAGTTTAACATTGTCAGTTTTAAAGTTTTTAAGGTTCTTTCAATTAATTTATGTCAATAACGTAAATAAAAAACATATTGTTACATGGGCAAGGGATAGATAAAAAGTACCCAAAATCGGCGTGCGTGCTTGCAACGACATGAATGGTGATGAAGCGAAAGAGGTCTGTCAGGATCGTGGCAAGTGGCAAACCCAAATTTATAAAAATCTCGCGTCACAGTGATTTTTGTCGAACTCGTCCGAAACGGCTTCACCGATTTTTATGAATATTATGCGTAAGTATATTTGGTAGGTCTGAGAATAGGTCGTAGGCTAACTAATATGGCAAAACAACATTTTTATAAAACTATAAATATTGTAACTTTTTTGGTGGCCTTTCCAAACCCAAACCTCCAAACCCTCTCATAATGTTATCGCCATCATAATTTTTTTGTTACTATGTTTATACCTCTGTTATTAAACTTGTGCTGTGGGTTTTGTCAATAAATAAAACAAATAAATAAATAATCATCAGCCCACTGCTTCCCAAAGCTGGGTATATGCGTTTCCCCCCGAAATGCTATCTCTCACTTGCCATTCGCATATGGATGCCGCATATTGATAATTCTCATAAAGTGTTGTAAGATTTATACATTTTCCACCTCGCGCCTTCTATACCCCTTTACCGCGTCGAAGTAAGTTAAAACACTTTACTATGAAGATGAGGGGATTAGCTGCCAAACGCCCTAATTGCGTACAATTCGAAATTGGCTCTCGGATCGAACGCGACTCCGTAACTTCTTTCCGAAGTCAAACGGCGGAGTTCAAAAATCAATTATACAAGTTTACCCAGACGCGCTAACTGAATTCGGGCGCGGGCAAAGTCGAGCGAAAAATTCCCGCTTTTCTTTTATTACACGAACGCTAAACAAAGAAGAAGTGTAATGTTCTCAGGATTCGCGTATGTAGGTTTTCCGTTTATTCTACGATTTATAAATGCTTGAACGTGTTTAGAAGAGTATGATGTAGTCAGAATCCTTACGTAATTTCGGGTACTTAATCTGGAAGTCAGGTTACTTAATTTATAATAATTAGGAGCGCAGTTTGTAATTAAAAGTCCAATATGGTCTCACAAGAAAGTTTTTCAATTAGTACAAAGATTCAGTTGGTGTAAAAAAAAAAATACTTTGTATAGGCTACTCCTGCTTAAACTTTAAAAATTACACTATGGTCGGATGAAGGGTTGCAATCCTCTAACTTGCCTGACGGTAAACAAAGATGGCGTCTTAGACATTATATAATTGCGTGTCAGATGCCTTATCAAGTTTAGTTTGGATTTAGTTTGGTAGTTTGAACATAAACTTCTCGAATCGAATACACAGGAAGCCGTCCTTGGGGAAGCTCCAGAAATCTCAGAGCTTCTCCATTCAGTCGGCTGCCTTAAGTTCTCGGAAATATTGGGAGCGAGGAGTCATCTTCGTAGATTTTCATGATTATTTGGCAAGAAAACATAAAAAACAAAGTAAAAAGAGTCGATACAAGCATAGGGGCCAATGGATGGCGATCACCTCGGTTTCTTGAGGGAAGACTGCAACAAGACTGAACTGCTGATTACCATGCTGTTTTCGACTATTCTCTTAGATAAAGCGACCGAAGAAAAAACAAGTTTGGTATGTTATATTACCTGTCCTCTTATGTCTTCTTTCTTTTTTTCTAAATACATGGGTAGGTATTATTGTGGCACTTTCTACAATGTTGTAATAGCTCAGATGGGAAATCGGATGGTCCCGAAACCAGAACACTCCGGTTCTTGTCCACATAAACATAAACATTTACATACAGGCACATACATTGTTTCTGGCCCCACACTAGGATACCCTGTGTCGTGGGAACCAGAAACAACGACATCACAAACATGTAAACATCCAAGACCTGGGGGTTTTCTTTTTTGTCCCCAGCCGGGATTCGAACCCGAGACCTCTCGCATGATATGCAGATGCACTACCGCTGCGCCACGAGGTCGTCTAGTACATGTCTCAGTTTTTCCCTTTTTTTCATCTTATCTAAATATAATTTCCGAAAAACACGATTAACCAAAAAAAACCGAAAGCTCGGTCATCCAGGTACTTCGATTTAGCGAACAAAAAACAAGTTTTGTATCTAATATTACCTGCAAATACCCTTTGTGGCAGGTCGTCCCGTTGATCAGCGTGCCGACCTTGAACTTCTTGAACCGGATCCTGAGGATCCAGTCCTTGGGGGAGCCCCGGAAGGCTCGGAACCGATAGGTGCAGGTCAGGGGGCGCCCGAAGTTCTCAGAAGTGACAGGGGGCGAGGAGACGTCCTCGTAGATTTCCACGGTCTTGTTGCAGTGGTCCCGTTTTGCGTCTGGGGAAGATTGAAAGTAGTGAGTTAGAAAGATGTAAGGCGGAGTTCAGAGGTAAGCAAGTTATTTATTTGTGACTGTAAGACTTACATGAGACTAAAGGACTGATATACTACGTGTTAGTAAAATAATGAAAACCGTCTCTTCAAATTAAACCATGGAAATGGGAACCGTATGAAACTCAAAGCAAAAGTTTAAAATACATCATCATCATCATCAGCCATTTGACGCCCACTGCAGGACACAGGCCTCCTTCGTGGTTTTCATAAGCATGCATGAGAGGTTTTGCCATATAATCACGAAGCTTGGCAAGCGGGTTGGCGATCGCAGTATGCGGCTGGAATCTCAGAAAGACACTGCTGCCCGTGTCCTGGTAATTGATTCCCTTAGTCGCCTTTTACGACATCCATACTTTTTCATAAAAATTTATCGCATCAAGTGTCGAGATTGAAGAAAAAATAAAATTGAGCATTTAATTAGGAATTTTGACTCAGTTTAAGCGCTAAATATACGTCGCAAGGCCCAGACCTTCTCTTGGAGGAAAAGGGAGAGAGAGTATGGAATTAATAACCACGCGAGCCCACACCGGATTGGCGATTTTAAGTGCTAAAGTACTCAATCGCTCAGGTTTTCTCAAGATTTTTTCTTACACAGTTAGCGAGTGGTATTGCTACTATAAATTAATTATAGTTAATTCCTAAATTACTAGCCAGATCATTCTTTTCCAAACGACATAGTAGGTACAGTCGACAGCAACTTGACCTTTACATTTTAGTTCTAAAAGTTGCTATGTAACCTAAATGAGTAGGGTGCAGGGATGTAAAGGTTAATATGCTTGTGAAGGAAAACATCGCGAGGAAACCTGAGTGTCTGAGGTGTTCACATACCTGAGCGCTTGAAATTGCCAATCCGCGGTGGGCACGCGTGGTGTTTAGGCCCGCACTCTCTGAGAGAAGGCCTGTGCCCTGCAGTGGGACGAATATAGGCTACATAAAAAATCCAATCAAGAGATTACATGTGTTTAAATTTTGCTAATAACTACCTACTTGAATAGGAAGGTACGTTACTTACTTAAAAACAACGCCGAACAGAAAATACGCTTTTCAGTAACAAAGCACTTTAGAAACTTTGCAGATGTTATTTATGTTAGACAAAGGAAAATAATTTACCTAAGGGAATAGATATTCTAATAAGTACTCATGTCACCCTTGTGGATAAAAGAAAATACGGTAGCGTTTACCCTGAAACTAAGCCAAGGGAGTGTGGACTCTAAAGCTGACGTAATATGGTTGGTTTTTTAAAATGCGTTGTTAGGGAAAACGACTCAGCTGTTTCAGTACAGGATACAACTTATGACATTAGCCGTTGGAAGATGAAGTTTGAAACTTGCAAGCAACGCTATAGCCGTTTGTGCCCAGTCTCCCCTCAGGCCGAGGTTGACACTTTTTCCCTTCTCAAACTAAAAAGTTCCAAACAAAAGAGGTGATATCGAGTTTTTTAAGATAAAAAAAAAAACTCGGGAGCGTAAAAACGTTCTTGCTTCTTACTGCTGAATTAAAAAAGAAAACTCAAGATCTGTTTGTCGTGTAAAGTTATTTTTCTTTTGGGAATAAATGTGTCGTAAAAGAAAAAACCGGCCAAGTGCGTTTCGGGCCACGCGCAGTGTAGGGTTCCGTACAAAGAGGAGGTTTTATCTGCTTTACAGAAGTAACAACTTCATCAACGTAACTTTCAATGGATTTTGTACGAAGTTTTCCTTTCATAAGTTGGTCGCCTATTACTCGTTAACTTGTAAAACCTACTCAGCCGTGATAGTTTTTTCTTTTAAGTTCATTATCTACCTTGGATTTTTTTACGTTTCTTTAATCAACTGTTTAGCCAGGGGTGCGGAGGGGGGGTGGGGACGGGCGACGACTCCCTACTCGGACAAAAATTTGCGCTTTAAAGCTTAACATTTCGCAAACGGAACCCTAAATAAAAAAATATCTTTCTAGACCCACAATATTTTTTAACACCTAATCCGATAATACGGTGTAGGCGAAAAAATAATTGCATCCCTAATTTAGGTAGGTATACCATAAAAAAAAAGATTTTTTTTCTCTTGTTTTGTCGGCGTGATCAATATGAACCTTTGTGCCAAACAGCTTTATCATACTAATCGTCTCCGACCTAGGCCGCGGACAGGCAGACAGATACTCAGACAGACGGACGGACATTATGGCGAAACTATAAGAGTTCCTTACTACCGAACCCTACAAATCGGCCAAGTGCGAATCAGACTCACGCACCGAGGGTTCCGTACTCGCGCTTGGCCGTATTTTATTATTTGTCGTTACAATACAGTAAGTCCCACAATCACGCCGAGTTTGATGCCTATGTGTATTACAGTTTAAGCCAAGCATAAACAAAAAAAAAAAAACGGCCAAGTGCGAGTCAGACTCGCGCACGAAGGGATTCAGTACCATTATCTATACAACATTAGACACAAAGATCGAGAAAAACCGCAAAAAAATCACGTTTTTGTATGGGAGCCCCCCTTATTTATTTTTGAAGCGTATACAGAACTAAATATTCTGAGAATATTTCAAGTGGTAAACGCTTGTTGCCGTTATAAATATCGAGCAAAGTAAATTTGAGCCCCCTTAAATATTTACTTTATTCTGTTTTTAGTATTTGTTGTTATAGCGGTAACAGAAATATGTCATCTGAAAATTTCAACTGCCTAGCTATCACGGTTCATGAAATACAGCCTGGTGACAGACAGACATACAGACGGACAGTGAAGTCTTAGAGATGGGGTTCGTTTGGTACCCTTCGGTTACAGAACCCTAAAAACGGTGAAAAAACACGTTTCTTGTATAAACACTCTTCTTAGTTTTTATTATTTGTTTCATAATCCGCCGGAATAACACATATTCTGTGAAAATTTTAACTGGCTACATATTACCGTTCCAAAGATAGAGTCGGACGGACAGACAGACCGCGGAGGCAGAGTAATAGGGTCCCGTTTGGCACCCTTTGAGCACGGAACCCTAAAAACTGATAAGTGCTTGAAAAATGTTTCTTAGCCCTTAGTATAAGCAAGTTATGCAGCGTGAAACAAAATACATATATAAATCCATAATACAATATTTAAAGTATTTTTCCATCCTGTCGGGTTTGTGAGGACTGTGGCAAGTACAAAGTAATGTTCTCTGCCTAACCCTTCAGTAAACAAGCGTGAGCTTACGTGCCTAACATAGTTTTAATCAGTACACATCACAAAGATATGAGGATCACATCAAAAGGAATATTTGGCCAAGTAAAAATAGTACGTCTAAGCTGTCACTCAAGAAGGTCCGTAGATACCCTATAACTTCTTTAAGAAAGGGGACACATCTTTCTTTTGATATTGTCAGCCTTTTTATGTAGACTACACATACCAGATTCACTTTCCTTTGACTTGAAACACGATCAAAGCCAAGAAATAGAAGGTAGAGTTAGTAGGTATTTTAGAAACAATGAGATAAATGAAGAGCGAGTCTACGAAATCAATGCTAGTTTGGGTAGCTTCATAAACAGTCCCTTAAGCCGTATAGCAGATTTAGGCTGACTTGCGCCACTTTCTTAGATGTGTTTTAAACAGCATTTAACCTCCTCAGTCCTGACCTTGAAAATAACGAAAAATTGTTTTCGATTGTTATTTTCAAGGTCAGGACTGAGGAGATTAACAAAACTTCTTCACACAAAACTCGATTTAAATGGCGACTTAAGTAACATTTCCATTTCCTTCCGTGGATGTCGTAGAAGGCGACTAAGGAAATCAATTACCAGGTGACGGGCAGCAGCGTCTTCCTGAGATTTCAACCACATACGGCGATCGCCAACACGCCTGCCAAGCGTTCCAATTGTGGCAAAACACCTCATGGTTATGAAAACCATGAAGGAGCCTATGATCTGCAGTGGGCGTCAAATGGCTGATGATGATGATGATGAAAAATAGTAACAAAAAATTTATGATGGCGATAACATTGGAAAGGTAACCAAAAAAGTTACAATATTTAAAATTTTATGAGTAACATTTAAGAAGCGGTGCAAGTCGGCCTGCAAGTCTTGTTTATAAAAAAAAACGATTTTTTAAAAACTCCTCAAATGCAGGTTAAATAGACCGTGGTAAACGGAAAGACTTTACCACAGACTATGTAAACTTATTTCAAAATCTAATCATCATCAACCCATTATGTCCCCACCGAGGGGCACGGGTCTCTTCCCTGAGGAAGGTATAGGCCATACTCCACCACGGGGGCCAAGTCCGGATTGGTGGAGGCTTGTAGACTAGTGGCTCGTCTACTGTCAGAAGTTTTCAAGCCGCCCTAAGGCCTCTGACTTGGCTTAACGACTGCCATCTATCGACGGCAGCTCTAATACCTAATGTTATTACAGCACATTCCATTTTCATATTAAATTGTTTAATTTTATTTTCGGTATTAAAAATGGTACCAATAGTAGATACAGTGAATATCACTGTATTTTTTTGCGTGATACTTTAATGTAACATTTAACTAGAGATGAGCACTGCAATCGCTGAATCGCTCGTAGCCCCGGCTGCCTGAGTGATCTTAAACTACAAGCCTCCGCCAATCCGGACTTGGCCCCCGTGGTGGAGTATGGCCTATACCTTCCTCAGGGAAGAGACCTGTGCCCCTCGGTGGTGACATAATGGGTTGATGATGATGAGCACTGCAGAAGTTTGTAAAGAGGTTCGAAATTTCATCGATGCTTGCACTTGCCCATTAGCTCAGTTGGGAGAGCGCTGGTACGGTTAGCCAGAGGTCGCGGGTTCAAGTCCCGGCATGGGTGGAATTTTTAGCCTCTAAATAGGTTTTTTTAAGATAATAAATGTTTTATTTATCTGTCTATAACGTAGTTATGTAATAGTAGTTCAGTGATGCTATAAGACTGGACTACTAAGACTGAAAGTTCGGTACAGTGCAGAGTAGTACACTACAGTGAACTACTCCGATCCGTTCATACTTTTATTGGCATCTAGGGAACAAAGTTCGGGGTGGCTGTGGAAAAAAAATAAGGGTTTCTTAGATTGCCAAAGTTTCGGTTATTGTAGGTATTCTCTTTCCTTAAATCTTTGGCCACCTCCTTAATCGATTAAAAGGTAGGAAACAAAAGACCACTAGTTTTTGGACGGTTTACCGCAGTGCGGTGGGCAAGACGGGACCGCGCGTAAGTTTCGCGTGAAAAAGATGGTGTGTTTGGTGACCTTATGTAGTTAAACTAATAAAGTGAAAACGGAGACCACCAAATAATCATTTAGAAAAGTGGAACTACATAAGTTTTGGAGTAAAAGATCGTCGTCTGGGGGTCCTCCTACGCCACAATGTGACATGTGAAATGGGGTCACAAATGTTGGCAGAATAGAGTTGTAGTCGATTTTTCTCCAGGGCTTTTTCGGTAAGGTTGTATTTTTATTAGTTTGTTGACTTTGTTTTGTTTATACACTATTTATTTTGGGTGGTTTAAAAGACATAGCGGAGAGTGATGGTCAACCCATAGTCACGTCCCTCAGCCGTAAGGATACGACAAAGAAGAAGAAGAAAAGACATACTAAATGAACGTGCCTGATAATAGCTATCAATAACGCTAGTTTTTTAAAAACGCACTTTTCAAAAGTATCTCGACACAAACTCGAATCTTATTGAACCATTAGTAGCCATCCAGAGTGGTGCGTGCGTGCCGCGGGTCATTGTTCTGTTAGAGGGAACTGCCTGTACTAATAATTCGCGCATTTTTTAAACAAGATTTCTCAACTAGGCACTTTTTTTCAAATTTACGTCTGTAGGTACTTAAAAGTAATAGTGTAAATAGATGCCAACATAAACGCGGCTTTCAAACCACCCAGACTTAAGCCAGTATTGGAGTTAGGCTTTTTTGGTCGAAGAAGTATTTGGATTTAGTAGTTTTGTGGCAGGAGTTTGTGGTTTGTGGTCAAAGTCATCATCATCATCATCATCAGCCTATGCTTGTCCACTGCCGGACATAGGCCTCTCCTATAGCACGCCACTGAGCAAGGTCCTCGGCTACTCTCATCCAGCTCTTGCCAGCCGCCCTGCGAAGATCATCGCTCCACCGAGTCTGAGGACCTACACTATGTTTACCGATCCGCAGTCTCCACTCAAGGACTCGTCAAGACAAAACCATACGAAATCGTAATCATCATCCCTAGAGAACCACGTACAAATAATTTTGAGCCACGTAACAAATGTATAAAAAAATATAGAAAACTAAATAAACGAAATTCAAAAGACCTTGAGCAAAAGTTGTAATAAATGACAACCCTTATTTTACAGTCACGTTTCGCGAACTGCGCATTTTAAAAGTAACCCTGTATACAAAAAATGTAGGGTATCGTCTTTAAACCGCTTTAGAGGGTAGCCTCTTTGAAAATGGCAACAAATTAACAACAATGTTGTATATAGTATAATATATTGCTACCACTTTCTCTTAAGGCTGCTTTTATTTCTGGAATTTCTCGCGCTCGCATTATAACATATTAAATTCTTTAGTGGTCATTAAATACGGGCATACTTATACGGTCTTATTTATAGAAACACGATTCCTTATAACACTCTATTGACGCCAATGAAAGTAGTATGTGGTAGAGATTTTACAAGTAAAAGACATAAATAAAAGACACAGATTAAGTAAACTGTCCCTGACAAGTGTTTCAAGGAATCGTGTTTTTAGAAATAGAGTTAGTCTGAAAGTAAAATCACGGATATATTTTGTGCATTCAGTTTTTGTTTCCACTTCATCATCATCATCAGCCCCTTGACGCCCACTGCAGGACATAGGCCTCCCTCATGGTTTTCATAACCATGAGGGGATTTGCCATAATCGCCACGCTTGGCAGGCGGGTTGGCGATCGCAGTATGCGGTTGGAATGTCAGGAAGACGCTGCTGCCCGTCTCCTAGTAATTTATTACCTTAGTGGCCTTCTACGACATCCACGGCATGAAATGAAGTGACGCTATTCTTAATCCGGCGCCACACGGCGCAAGTCTCCACTTGTAGAAACATTTTAACATTATAGTTGAGCTTTTTGAGCAAAAACATAAGAGACAGCTTAAAAACGTTTTAGAAACACTTTAACTTTTGTGAAAATAAAACCAGTTCAAAGAACCAGTTCTAAGGGCCGGTTTCTGAATTGAGAATCTCGCTAAGTAAATAGTTAACTGTAGTGCCGTCTCTTCGAATTTCTCAGAAAAGAGCGTGGCAGAACGTTACTTAAGTATTTACTTAGTGAAATTCTCAATTCAGAAATCGGCGCTAAGTTTTAGTATAACAATTTAAACTCAATTAAGAACCAAATTGAAAAAGGCTAAGTATGTAGTTTACTCATGCATTTTTTGTAGTTCACACCGACACTTAAATTACGTTTGTGCTGTACAATTAATAAACGTCTTTGATTTTACTGTTTGTTTCTAGAACAAAATAATGACAGCGCCGCTGCATCTTTCTCATCAGGAAGATGGCGGAAAAAATACTGCTAACACCCACGATACCGGTGGATAGGCCAGAAAATAAATTTGTTACTATTTTCTGTTTGTAAACACGACAGAAAATAGTAAGAGAAAATAATAAGTAAGATAATAGCAAAAATTGTCAGTGACAGAAAAATGTATCAAGCCAATACACCTTGTATAACTCTTACAGTTTTTAATTTTGTGCTAGTTGAGATTTAAGTGACACTTAAATCAACAAATCCCAGAGTGAAATTTGTGCTAGTTTGGATACGAATAAATGGCACTTGATAAAAATAGTTGTTACTGTATCTATATTTATTGAGTGTCACTCATAAATGTAACTGAGACAGTCCCCGTAGGTCCATTCGCCTCTTAATCCCCTCATTTTGTGCTAATTAAGAGGCGAATAAGTAACACTTATTTAAAATTACACCCTCAGAGGGAATTTTGTACTAATTAGGATACAAATAAGTGATACTTATTAAAGAGAGACGTTGTTAGTTGTGATACAGTTAAGTGACACTTACTAAAGACAAAATCAGAGGGAAACACCTCATCTCGTCACACCATAATCGCGTTAAACTCCAAGGGGAAGGTCGATTCTCGATTTATAGACACGAGATTGACGTATAACCGGGTCCCGGAAGGGTTGTTCTTTACGCGGTAGCGAGCCTATCACTCATAGGACGTAAAATATGTATGAGGGTAACGTCTCTTGGAGATTTCGAGATAGTTGCTTGGAAATAAGGATTATTTTCGCATCGTGTGAGAATTATGGAGGGGCGGGATTCGAGCTTTCAAACTTCGACAATCCTTGACATTTAAGGTTCCAACAGACTATTGAGTCTCTCAACGCAACGCGATTAAAGGGTGTAACCAGGGATGGGCCGATGAGAATGTACGCCGATAAAGAATGTTTTGAGAACATAAAATTGCACAAGTAATTTTTACCGGAATGTTCAATTTGTTTCATTCAGTGACTCAATGGCTGTTGTTTGGAGGAAATTACTACAGCCGTTTTGAAGATCATCAGCTCCAATGTCGTTCTTGAGTGGTCCTCAGCTACTATTTTATGTTAAACACGGAGAGAGAACACAAATACTCGGTTTCATTCTCACTTTCTACATCCAAAGATTGGGAAGTCACAACTTGCACGCCTTATAATGTATGAAACATAAACATAACATAAACATAAACATTTACATACAGGCACATACATTGCTTCTGGCCCCACACTAGGATACCCTGTGTCGTGGGAACCAGAAACAACGACATCACAAACATGTAAACATCCAAGACCTGGGGTTTTTTTTTTTGCCCCCAGCCGGGATTCGAACCCGGGAGCTCTCGCATGGTATGCAGATGCACTACCGCTGAGCCACGAGGTCGTCAACGTTTATCAATATTCGAGTTATCTAGTAAAATAATGTTTTTATACATCTACACTTCTTTAAAAAAATGAAAAAAAAAAAATGTTTTCTATTATTAAAGTAGCTTGATTTTCCGCATTTTTTGGGACCCAGAACAACCCGAAAAAAATATTATTATATTTGTTTGTTTGTTACGCTTTATTGCACAAAATTAAAAAAAAAACTTAAATAACAGGTAAGTGTAAATGTACAAAGGCGGACTTATTTCAAAAGAAATTTCTTCCAGCCAGCCTCAGAGAGGTTCTGAATGATAGAACAGAGAGCGGGAGAAGGCAAATAAAGCTCAATTATGAGAGAAAAAAAAAATTACGAAAAAAAATCACCTATTTATCCTATTATTAATTTTAATTTTACTTACTACAGAAATTTATTTATGGTGTTATTTTTTTTATTTTTATTATGGTTTTATTTTTAAATTTTTCTTGAATTTTTGTATGCCTTATATCGTCGGCTTATTGCAAGAACTCATTAACCGACATATTCACCAGGGCCGTCTTAAGGCTATTCAGCGCCGGGGTGCGGGACTCAGTCTGCGCCCCCTTTAGGTAGATTTCTTTAGAAATATGCCTATTGCGGAGAGTTCGACTTTTGAAAGACACAAGATATCGAAAAACTGGTTGTTCAAGGTTGATCAGGGATCGATACTGAGCTTGCCTGCAAAATTATATGAATTTTCCGAATTGCTGTCGTATTTTTAAATTTCAAAATAAAAAAATTACGATTTTGAAATTTAAACTGAAATTCGTAATCTACCTTGATACAATGGCGCGCCGGAGGGGTTTTTATACTGCAGCGTGGCACGTGACCGACGATATGTCGACCGATGATACGATATAGCGGCAACATGTCAAAGGGCACAAATACTCGCCTATGTCAGAGGCACAGGTGCCGCGCCGCGCTCCCATTCCAAATGAACTTACACTCTATTGATTTAGAGATCATTTTGCTCAACGTGCGGGCGACCGGGCGGCACGTGTCAAACGTACATACACTCTCTTTGAATTAGAGATTTACTGCGCGTGTTGTTACCTATTTTGTGTAGTGTAGTAATACGGTATAATTACATTGATGACAAGGGCCGATAGCGTAATAAAAGTAAAAAAATATATTATTGTTGATGACGTTATGCTTGCGCATACAATATTTGTCGTAAGTAAAAATAAATCAGCGCTCGTCAGGCGCCCCCGGGCGCTCCGCGCCCGGGTGCACCGCACCCCTTGCACCCCCTGGTAAAGACGGCCCTGATATTCACTATTGGGAGAAAAAGGACTTTTTAGTTCGTGTTAGTTAATGGTTGTGTTTCCTCCTCCTTATTCCCTATAACATCGTTAAAATAATGCCTGATACTAAAACACCACTATTGTAACATTTTTCAATACATCTCTATATCCATACCTTTAAAAAAAAGTGGTTAGTGAGCTTTTGCAGTTAATGACTTCTTGCAATAAGCCGACGATATGGTCCAAAAGCAATGCCACTGCAATCACAGTTTGACGCACGTTCCCCTTTGTACCCAAGATCCAGGTGTTCTTGAGTGGTAATGACCAGCTGTGCAAAATACTTATGACCCTTCTGCACTCGTCGAGAATTACCTCACATAAGCATACACAAGCAGGCTATATACGTCCCACTGTAGGGCATAGGCCTTCTCTCAGGGAGAGAGTATGGGCTTAATCACCACGCGTGCCCACCGCGGGTTGGTAAATAGCTCAGACATTCAGGTTTCCTCACGATGTTTACCTTCACCGTTAGCGAGTGGTATGGCTACTATAACTTCACAAACGTACATAACTTAGAAAACAAAGTCATAGGTACATGTCTGCACTGGGAATCGAACCTGGGCCTCTCGCTTCTTAGGCCAATGTTCTACCCACTAGGCTACAAACGCCTCTGAAGAATTACCCCCGCCTCTGAGAATTACCCTAGCAGAAAGCATTCACGAGCCTAGGGGCTATAGCACATCCAATGTTCAGCCAACAATCGATGTACAGCAACTTAAGTGGCAGGAAGGCGCTGGATGCAAGCCGCTTCCGACCGGTCTTTTTGGAAGTCGATGGAGAAGGCCTATGGCCAGCAGTGGACTTTTTGTGGCTGAATGATGATGATGATGATGAACTTAATAATATTTTTGAACTAAAAATTTCATAAAGAAAAGTTATTATTAACTTCTTGCCGGGATCACTTACTAACTTAGTGAAACTTTATTTTTATTTGATTTTATTTTTTGATAGGGAAATCAGCAGCGAAACTAAACAAAATATTACGTACAAAGGTACTTATAGCAAGACCAATTATAGATTTCCACTTATAGGAGATAAGTAACTTATCATATCATGTTTCTTATTAATGCCATTAGCATTAAGTCCACCTTTTGTACACTGTCTTTGTGCAATAAAGAATTAATAATAATAGTGATAACAATAACAAGAATAAAATCTTAAAGACCAGAGAACAAACCAAAAAAATCGGCCAAATGCGAGTCGGACTCGCGCACGAAAGGTTCTGTACTATCTATACAACATTTGAATATTTCAAGCGTCTACCTGTTGCTGTTATTAATATCGAGCAACAAACGGCAAAAAAATACGTTTTTTGTATGGGAGCCCCCCTTAAATATTTATTTTATTCTGATTTTAGTATTCATTGTTATAGCGGGAACAGAAATACATCATCAGTGAAAATTTCAACTGTCTAACTATCACAATTCATGAGATACAGCCTGGTGACAGACGGACGGACGGACGAACGGACGGACAGCGAAGTCTTAGTAATAGGGTTCCTTACCCTTTGGGTACAGAACCTTAAAAAGAAGAATGAATATTATCAGGAGTATACTACGTAAGCAGCTTACACAAGGTTACCTTTAAAATGTAATTTTTTTGAAACACATCAATCATAATTATGCGCCATCCCCCACGGGGAGCCTATGGGACCCTCCGCCAAGGGTTGGAGTGGCGGCGGGCGAACATGTTCTCACTTGACGTGAACTCAAGGTTTGCGATAGACACGTAAGATATATATTTTTTCCTTATTTGCAATTTTGAGTAAATAAAAATAAGGAAAATTTAAGTCACATCCAGTGTCCCCCGTTAATCAGCCGAAATACGCCCAAGCGATGTCAGGCCGTGTGGCCCCGGATTAAGAACAGCGTCACTCCATTTCCTTCCGTGGATGTCGTAGAAGGCGACTAAGGAAATCAATTACCAGGAGACGGGCAGCAAAGTCTTCCTGAGATTCCAACCACATACTGCGATCACCAACCCGCCTGCCAAGCGTGGCGATTATGGCAAAACCACTCATGGTTATGACAACCACGAAGAGGCCTCCTGCAGTGGGCGTCAAATGGCTGATGATGATGATGATGACGATGATGTCAGGCCGAATACCATGATGGCAACGTAGGATACCTACTTTTTATCCAAATCTCTGACAGAGAAAACAGTTTTTCGCGATATTTTTTATCAATGTTTTATTTATACTTCCTTATGTGCTTCCGACCGTACAGACCTACGAGCTCACTGAAGCGGCGGTAAACAAAAAAGTGGAACTTTTTGTTGGTTTTGGCTTTTGGTGGAGTTTCCCGAATTGAGAGCTTAGCGGGAAGCGCGGGTATGTTGGTTGTACAGCGTGTTACAAAAAGATCTAGTGAAAGAAAAGTGGGCTATTATACTCATCAATACAAATTGACTTTATTAAAATAGCTCCGAAAGTGCGGAACATAAAAAAAAACATTTATGCATATAGTCCAACGTTTGCACATTTTTTTTATTTATTTGCCACGTAAAACAAGTTACAGATAATAATAGTACATACATTTTCAAGAAATAATTTACGTTGTTCCAGTCCATATCCTTATGCATACAGCATGATTAAAACACGTTATGAAAAAGATATGTTATGCATAAAAATTATTAGAAACGATACGCAATTGTTGAAGTAGACAATTTAACTTTTGTACAATAAATAATTAATGATAATAAAAATATGATAAAGTAAAAATTTACACTAGTTAGAATAGAATAGAATATTTACCGGGCAAAACATTAGTACAGAGCTCTTACAATAAAATATTACTTAAAGAGCAGTAAGAGCAATTTACAAATTAAGCAGTAGGGAATCGCTAAGGGAGCGTTTCAAAGAAATAGGAATTCTTACACTGGCTTGCCAATATATATTCGATAATATAATGTATGTCCGTAAAAATATAACAATGTTCAAATTAAATAGGGACGTCCATAACGTAAACGCTAGAAATAGAAATAAGCTTGCTTATTCTAAATTTCGTTTAGCCAAGGTAAATACATCGTTTGTAGGCTATTGCGTTCGTTTTTACAACAGAATTCCAGAACATGTTCTATCCTTGTCTGAAAATAAGTTTAAAACATTCATTAAAAAATCGCCTTGTAAAAAAGCCTATTATAGAAAAGACGAGTATATGAACGATATAAACCCATGGTAGTAAACCAATTCCACTGCGATTTCATTGTTATTTGGTTATTAATATTATAATTTATTTAGTTTTAAAAAGGTGTACTGACGACGTGATTGCACATTAATAACTATAGCACACATTTTATAGCTTACAAGAACTCAATCTGCAGGTTTGCTAAAGGTCATTCGAATGGTGGCGTGGTGGCCGGATCACCTATCTCCCTCTAAAATGGTTGAGACTGGTGATGGCTGACCCCTGCGTTATGCTCGTGAACGGGTGCTGTTCGTGTGTCTGGCCGCAGCATTAATGTTTTTCCTACTTTTGTAAGAAGTGTTATTTTGGCTTTTAAAGTAATTGTTGGCTATCACGGAATCATATCATATAAAATTTGCATAATAAATAATCGCGTATAGACCCGCTAGGTGTATTGCTATGATTATATGCAAATAGGTATTAAATTCACTCAAACATGCCACCCCGTATAGCTGTTCTACTTCAACTTCACTGGAAACCAAAAAATGGCCAACTTCATATAAAAAAACTTCCCAAGCTTATTGCAGTTTGCACAATTTCCTACTAGTTCACTCACAAACTAAACCCTCTCTTACCGCCTTGAGTTAAAGCCTACAATTGCAATTCCAACTTTGCTTTCGTAGCCCGCAACCACGGAGCGCCAATACGAGCCGAGTCCAGTTTGTCGCGAACGGCCCCGACAAAAGCCGAAGCGAGCCGAGTGTGGCCGAACAATAGACTAGGCCACATCAAATTCTTTACACCATGAGTGACGTATGTCTTTTTATAGATGGACATGAAATCCACTTTCCCGAAATATAACTGAAAATTGGCTTTGAAAATCTTTGTTAGTGGATGAATACAATTCATATCGAGTCAATCTTTAGATTTTAATTACCCGTTGCACTAATGAGATTACTTGGATTTTATACTTAGCAAAATATTCTTAGTTTTAAGTTTTTAGATTCATAAAATGCGATTAGCCTGAAACGCTCAATAAGTATGAGAAAATAAAATATCTTTAAAATGCCCGTATCGTAGCAAGTGGCAATCCCTGGTCTCTGCCTACCCCTCTGGGATACAGGCGTGAGTTTATGTTTGTGTGTATGTAGGTATAGAGTAAGCAAAAAATGATCTTAATGGAGAGGCCAAGTTGAAAGATAAGTAATCCTGATAAAGATTTTTCTCTATAACTAATACTCTGCACAATATGACCTACCGAAAGTAATTCTAGTCACGTGGTACAAAAACCCTTCTTATAAATACACCCAGACTGAGGCCATTTGTACAAATGCACGGCGGCCCCCCGTTCGAATCTCACCCACGACCTCCGGCGTGGTAATCAGACGTGATACCGCTAGACCAACGAGGCAGTCCACTGAATCAATTGATTAATAATTCCATAACGCCTATTATGGCAAAATATATAGAACCAACTATTTTTAATTCTACTATTTTGTACTCATGTGTGACAAATAAAGCTCTTTTGGTCTCATTAATAAAAAGGCGTATCCTCTAAGACACTCCTCGAATGCAGTTTAAATAGTATTTGGTAAAGTTTTCCCCTGAACCACAGACATTAAACTGCATTTGAGGATTGAGAATAGTTTTAGATTGTCATTAATGAAATGAAATTTATTTTTGGCAGAAAGTAAAAGGTTTGTGGGGTTGACTGTGCACCACAATCAAAGACGGCAGTCCGGCGCGCGCAGGGTCGATCCACATTGTTCGAACCTGCGAACGCCAAGCGTAGCTGGCAGGCTATACATGGTGGAGTAGCCGGGAAGGAAAAAAGACATTTAAAATATAGTTTTTTCCTGACAGTCAAAAAAGAAACTTTGGTGATTTTGATAGGTTCTGAGATATTGGTTTAAATGTTATTTTTCAAGCAGATGCTGCCGTTTTAGTTTAATTAAGTTATTTCAGTTAGTCAGTGCTAACTCCTTCTGTATATTGTAATTTTCATCGTGCCAGTGAACATCTATTCAGCGTGAATAAAACTTGTATATAAATGAACTGTTTTTCTGATCTTGGCACCGAGTTCTAAAGGTTTTTGCACTGTTTTTCTTAGAGTTATTCTACATAAAAAGTAGAACCTACAAAAATACTTTTAAGGCTGGATTCTCCAAGCGCACGGATTTGTATAGGACTTATTGCCAGTTATGCTTAGTGTATAGGACATAAAGGGGAAAAGTAGGCATTTTCGAAATTACAGAAATATGCTACAATCCCATTAATAGAATTTTAACGGCCGACGTCAGTAAAACATTCAGTGATATTAATTTTGGTATATTTTTTATATTTTGTATCCAAAACTCTGTACACCTCAAATAAAACCATATCTAGTGATAATTTAGACACATATTCGCGATTTATTCGATGCTATAAAGTTCAAAAAATCAAAAATAACGACCGACATCCCTAGACATTGAAAGGTAATACATTTTTTTTCGGATTTTAAATACTAACCATTAGGGACTAAAATGTATCTTAAGACACCTGATTTAGGGGTAATGTCTGAGAACCCAGCCTTAAGACGGAGTTACGTTAAAGGAAGAGGAGTTCCAGTTAAAATGCCGGTGTAAGAGTGTTTTAGTGGGGATTAATTTTAATAAATAAGACTGTTACGGTGTTATTTATAAAAACACGATTCCTTGAAACACTCGTGTTGTCTGCTGTGGCGACTATAAAACGAAAAAACGTAACCACAGATAATTTAAACTGCCTCTGGGGATTGTTTTAAAGGAATCGTGTCTTTATAAATGTGGGAATGAGATAGATGAAGGACAGCTGTGTGTGCGAGGGAGAGAGAAGAGCGAAAGGAAGATGGCGAAAACGACGAACGACGAACACTTCTTGAAAGAAGAAAGTAAATTAAGAAAATCTGTTGGCTGTGCCGGTATTTAATTTGTATCCCATATAAATAAGACCGTTAATCTTTATCTTTATCTGTGTTACGTGTTTTTAGTCTTACTGCAGAATAAAAAATAATAACTGCAAAGAACAGTAAAAAAATTAACTCAATCGCCCAGGTAAATAGACAAACAACGGGCCTCTCCCGAGATGAATGCAGATAGAAACTGCTCAGCTAGCGCGCTTGCCAAATGGACTGACTATCCTCACAAACAACCAATCTCTTCTATAACTATCCCACTATGTGCATTTTAAAAGGAATTGTAGTATGTTTGTCATTAAAGGGTGAAATACAGATGAGATGAGATGATTTAAAGCGTCCAGTGGCACCTTCACTCATACTAGATGGGTGAAGGGACCATTCGGACGCTGCAGTGCCTGGGACATTGTTTTTAGATGGACTGGGCTTGCCCAGCGTCTATACCACCCAAACAGCTTAGTCGGCCTAGCCCACAGGAAATAAAAGTCAATACGTGCGGAGCCAACCAAACCGCGGGTTTCCTCATGATGTTTTGCTTCACTTAGGCTAAGAGTAAACATCGTCTGAGGTCGTGGGATCGATCGGTAAGGGACGTCCTAGGCGGACATAATTCGACTCAATGGGGGATGTATTAGCAAATGGCAAGATAAAAAGTGCCCGAAACCGGTGTGTGTGCATGCAACGACTAATAAATGTTGATTAAGCAAAAGAGATCTCCCAAGAGATCATCATGGCAAATGGTACAACCTGGTCTCTTCCTACCCCTCCGGGGTACACGCGTGAGCTTCGGTTATGTTATTTTTTGTCGTAGGAACTTTTCGCCTAAGGGTCCAGTATATTCATTTGTACAGAGAGATTCAGGCCGAGTATTTTCATGGCTGTTATTGTTATTGTCTGCTTACTACTTAGATATGGAATCTAGCCGCTAGCATTATGTTCTTGTTGTTACTATAACATTTTATTTTTTTATGCAGCCTATATACGCCTCTCTGTAGGGCACAAGCCTGTCCTGTCTCAGAGAGAGAGTACGGGCTTAATCACCACGCGCGCCCACGCGCTCTGGTCTCCCGATGCGTCGATTAGGCCCGCCGCTAGGTTTTTGAACAGCAGGTGCGCCTGTGGGCCCCAAGTGCCTATGGTTTCGACCCCAAACGGCGCAAATATGTAATTGTTTCCTATTGAACCGTATTGGCGCCGTTTGAGGCTTTCGGCCGCGCCAGCCGCTGAACCAGCGGCTCTTCCACTCTGGGAAACATGAGAGGGTGCCAGCGTGTCAACGCAGGTATCGTCCCATACCAGCGGCCTCCCATTTTTCCAGGCGATCAATCTCACGCCATCGGGCCTTTTACCATCGTCGCGGATGATGCTTGGAGGTTCCAGCGTAGCCGGAAGCCCAGCTGTGGCAATGGCCCTCCGGATGATGTCATTGAGAGCCGCTTGGCGGGAAAGGCGTTTTGTCGCATAACATTGTGGTCATAAGTTCATAACTTATCTCTCAAACTTTGGTCTACGTATATATTAAACAAACGATACACCCCCGTTTTCTAAGTTACGTACATTGGTGAAGTTGTTGTAGCAATACCACTTGCTAACTGTGAAGGAAAACATGGTGAGGAAACCTGAGTGTCTGAGGTATTCACATACCTCAGCGCTTGAAACTGCCAATCCGCGATGTGCACGTGTGGTAGGTAATTAAGCCCATAATCTCTCTCTCGAAGGCCTGCCCTGCAGTGAGACAAATACAGGCTGAACAAAAAAATAGATTCAAGTTTATTAATGAACCCATGTATCAAGTTCATTAAACTTAATAATGGAGCCAAAATTCTAGTGAAAAGTGAATAAACTCAAAACTGAGTGGAGTACAAAAATGGCTCGACTCAATTTGCCGAGCAAAACCGCGGCCCCTCAATGGTCGAGAGTAAATTGAATCCATTCACTTAGATGGGACAAGGACCACTTTTTAGTCGCTTGCCCGCCAGGATTTATCTCATTATGGTAAAGGAACTGGGAACCTCATTGAGATTATGAAAAGGGGAATGCCTGGGACGCCTCGTTGTATAAAGGCCTACCCACGTTACAACAGACCGTGCGGCTGGCACGATTTCAATCAAAAATAATCCTTCTATGCTTACAGAGTTTGAAACTAGAATACAAGCGCAAGAAAACCGCCGTGCTCGTCGGACGCCCGTCGGCCGTAGCCGGGCAAATTTTGCGCCTTGTAGTCTCTAACCTTAAAGTATTTAAGGTATATTTTAGTTTGTAACGTTGCGCCTGCACTTCGCCAGCCTGTTTTCATGTGAATGATCCTTAAATAAGTAAGTAAGGGTATAATAACTACCGACTTAAAAGAACCTGAGCGAGATTACAATGATGCAATCCTTTGAAGACTAATTTCGTGCTTCGAAGTGATTTCTAACATCTAAATATCTTTGATTGAGATCTGCCATGTCTTAAACTCACACTCAACCAACACATTAACCTTTATACGCGTGCACTGATATGTAGTTTCTAGTAGTTAAGTATCATGTTACCTAACAGGAAACTAACCCAAATCAAAAAGAAAGTTGATCAGCAACTTTCGACTGTGCTAAACGGAAATTCAATATTCACTACATCCCAACCGTTCGTCTAATTGTGTTAGACAGCTAATAAACGGAAACTCAACAGAGTTCCGCCAGAAATAACGAAATGTATTCGTTTATGTTACCTTGTAGTCAAATAAACCGGTTACAGTCAAGATAACCGCTCGCTAATGTAATTCCGGGCGTCTGCGCCAATACGTTCTACTGACGATCGACATTTGGTCCCCGAGGTGTAAAAATGACGCAGATTTGGAGGAGCCATGGACGCGGTATTATGTGAAGATCTTATTGTTTGACAGTTGCCATGAAAAGCAGAAATAATAGGGGTTAAAGTATGAAATTGCCGTTTTATTGCAATAGGTTCTTTGAATTGACATAGAATCTTCATGGTTTGAGGTTTTCGAATGAAACTTTTTTCAAATGGTTTCTATGATGTTATTTTTTTTTAAAATGTGAAACATTTGAATCATCATCATCAACCCATTATGTCCCCACCGAGGGGCACGGGTCTCTTCCCTGAGGAAGGTATAGTATTCAAAAATCACTCGAATTTTCGCAGTATCCATCTTTCTTGTCTAAATTGAATAACAAAAACAATTGAAAGTCGATATTCAAATGTTTCACATTTTTTAAAAAAAGAACATCATAGAAACCATTTGAAAAAAGTTTCATTTGAAAACCTCAAACCATGAAGATTCTATGTCAATTCAAAGAACCTATTGCAATAAAACGGCAATTTCATACTTTAACCCCTAATAACATTACATATGAAATAATCAAAATCTGAACAAGACAAGCAAAAAAAAAGATGAGTGACTTATCTTCGCTGCAAGATTGGTTTAACATTGTGAGATGAAAACGGCTTCACCAAAGCAAACCAGAAGTCCTTCTCCAAAAACTACTTCAGCGACACACAGCAATTCTTGCAGCCTTCTGCGAAAACAGCTTCGGCGAAACAAAGCAATTATTGAAGACTTCGGCGAAAACATCTCCAATAACACAAAGCAAAACTGAATGCCTTCTCCGGAAACCTATTCCTTTCTATATTCCTAGCTCAATGTGATTCAGCTGCACTGCACAGCACGAATTGTGTTCGTTTACAACTGAATAAAAGCTGCTCTCGCAATCAGCTGATTAAACTAACATGTTCGGACAAAAAAGGCTTTTATAACTGCAAGAAAATAAAGGCGGTTTTCCGGCAGCCAAGCCAAGGAAGTTAACTCATGTGGAGAAAGAGTTTTTGGACTAGAATTCGCGTTGCTCCAAGGAAAATTAGATAATAGGAAGGATTTTCTCGAACTTAATTAAAATAATAAATCAGTGCCAGGCGAAATACTCAGGAAACGTAATCTAAATTTATACTTATGAGTGCTTTTCTGGCGACGTGAGCAAAGGTAATGTTTTGTCGCGTTTATAGTGCTTGTGTGATGTACACACATATTGATGTAGTGGGCGTAGCACGTTCTTAAATTGTCATTTTTTTATTTGGCATTGTGTGAGCCTAACTCGTAACCATTTCGACAGTGAAATTTCATTTAATGTAATTTTAACATTAATGTTACTTTCGACATATTTTTTTAATTTATAGTTATTTCTTTAATTTTGCTCTTGATTTGTAAAGTAAAACTATTATGATGTAAATGAATAGAATTTACTTCACGTATTTAAATTTTATTATTGTTATTATTAACTTATATTGGACTTGTTCTGGAAATAAAATAATTTATTTGCTTATTAATTTGAATGTTATTAAATCGAAAGATATTCATCAGGATCGTGGTAAGTGGCCAACCCTGCTCTCTGCCTACGGCTCCAGGCTACAAGCGTGAGTTTATGTAATGTAAGAATAATTTTAAGGCAAACATTTTCATTATGAAACGCTTTCAATTTCAATTTAATGTGTAAAACTATGGCTCAACCGGGTTTTAACAAAAGTTGGCATAGATCTATGTAACTACGGCAATGATGAAAAGTTGTCATAGAGCGGTACTGATAGTTTAAAATAAATTAAATGTTACCTTAAGGCTAGGTTCTCCGATATTACCCCTAAATCAGGTGTTTTAAAATACATATTACTCTCTAAGAAGCTATATTACTCATCAATGTCCTATCTAGGGCCGTCGGTCATTATATTTTTGGATTTAAACTTTATAGCATGAAAAAAAATCTTGAAAATGAGTCTAAATTAGAAAAAGATATGGTTTTATTTGAGCTGTACTGAGTTTTGGGTGAAATATACCAAAATGACTATCACTGACTGTCACTAATGTGTTAGTGACGTCAGTCGTCAAAAGTCTATTTAAAGAATCTGGCGGCACGGCAGTGCCCCCGTCAAGTCGAGTAAAAAAGCGGCACGCCTTTTCCATCCATCCTTTTCTCGAAGCAGTTCAGGCCATTTTCAACCCCCTATTACTTCGTTGTGGATAAAACTAGAAGCCTGAATTTTCAGTGAACAAGCAGGCATTGTATATACACGGTATGTTTTAAATTTCATTTAATTTGAGAAAGTACTTTAAGAATTATAACTAGTCAAAGTTTCTTTATTTGGTCACTCACTCACTGACTGACTGACTGACCGATTATCAAAACTCTAAGGCACTTCTAGCAGACTTAGAAGCTTTAAATTTTGAATACAATGTTTAGTGTATAAATAAGGGAAAAACTAAAATAGTGCAGTTTTCTAGATTCACAAACTGCATAAATAACTAAACAATCTAATTTAATATAACATGTATTACTTTTGAGATATACTATATTTTCATGCGATGGCCAAGTCAATCAATTTGTTAAACATATAAAAGACGTTTAATTTTGATATTCTCACTATAAGATGTTGTTAGACTAGCTAATTACGTAATAACTTGAAACAGAAGGACCCTTAAGTAGGGACTGCATAAATTAAGCGACTTGGTATTACATGGATGACATGGATCTCACAACTTTTTACGGTAGAAGAACTGAGTTGGGAGACTTGATTTTTTTACAAGTTATGTTTTTAATGGCATTTGTACTTCTGTAATTTCAAAAATGCCTACTTTTTCTTAACTATTTACATTCACAACTAGACCAACACTAATCCGTACGCTCGGGGGACCCAGCCTTAAGCATTAAGGTGTAAGCATTTTTTTTAAGTCAAGCATGTTAGAAAGGAGGTTATGATCCTTATTTTGGATATATACAAGTATTTCGGTACACACTGTGTCATCATATTTTTTTTTATTTTCACTTTTAAAAATGTCCAAAATCGACTGCCTCGCCTAATTTGCAATTCCATCGAGACGTAAAAAAGAATAGGTCATAATAAAAATGTAAGTATTATGGGAGTGCTCGGTTTGGCAGACGATTGATATCGCGCTTAATGGAAAGCGAAGACAAAACCTCTTTGTTTGGGACCGGACTCATTGTGGATTTAACTAACAAAACCAAGATGGCTGCAACGACATTTTTTTTTAATTTTTACAAAGGTGTTTTAATGTGTAAAAATTAACGGCCTTATTTACATAATCTGTGGCTACATCTTTTCCTTGTAAAATCTCCACCACATGCGGACTGGGTTTTAAGGAATCGAGTTTTTATAAATAAGTAAAATATTTACAAATATATTACATTTATAATATATATATTACATATATATTTGTAAATATTTTATGTTTGTGTTTTTCCTGGTACAATAAAGAATATTCTTGTCTTATCTTATCTCGTATGCATCCACTGTAGGACAAAGACTAACCAAGCCGCGGGTTTCCTCGCGATGTATTGGCTTGTCTTTTCTGTGGGCTAGGTCCAGTAAGCTGTCAGGGTGGTATAGGTGCTTGTCAAGCCTACTCCATTTAAAAAAATAATGTCCCAGGCACTGCAGCATCCGAGTGGTCCCTTCACCCATCTAGTGCGAGTGAAGGTGCCACTGGACGCTGCATAAATCATCTCATTACGTGGATGCAAAGGTCAAAGTGTGTGTGGACAAAGCCCTCCTCTAGCGCACGCCACTTCTTTCCGTCCTTGGCCACCTTCATTCAGCCGCTATCGTCGGTCCAAAGAGCTGGTGGGCGTTCCACATTGTATTTGCTCGGCAGATATGACCAGCCCACTTCAACTTTCTACCCTTAAAGGATATGTCAATCACCGCAGTTCTTTGGCGAATTCTCTAGCTTCTGCTATTGTATGCATGATGACTCCGAGCATCATACTAATGATATATGTAGAACGTTATATGTTATTAATATAAAATAAACATTTAACATTTTAGAGGCTAATCTTTCTATTGTACTAGGCATTAAGTTAAGAGAGAGAAAGAAAGAAAAGAGTAACATATTTATAGCATTAAGTTCGCCACATTGCCATTGTACTCTTTTTGATTTATGTGCAATAAACCTATTAATAATAATAATTATAAGTGTACCATTTCTAGAGTCATCATTATGTCTCGATAAACATAGCATTATTTAACTCTCAAATAGTTGAAGTGTCTATGTGAACGTTTCATAGAAAATTGAACAAAGAAAACGTAGTTTTAAGTAACGCTGGATGCAGTTGAAACTTTAGTTTGTAGTTCGCGAGTTCGCACTACGTGTGAAACGGAGCTGCTACTCAGAAATACGGAGTCAATTCAGGTGACCCTTGTTAAAGGGTTCCATGAGGTGCACTCAGTGAAAAAATACCATATCGTAATATTTAAAAAATACAGTAAGTTATATTACAAAATAATCACTCTAAGCCGCTTTCGTTGGGGAGAGTTCCCAAGATTCTGGCAGCAGTTAAAATATAGGATCTAGATTTCAAGACCTACTCACAAGGTACCTAAAAACTTACAAGGCATAGATTTGAAAAAGAAATTGATAAAAAACTCCAAATTTAATCTTTCTCAATTTTGATCCTTAATTAGCTGAGTTTAAATTTTCTCTAAACCTCATACATTGAACTGGCTTTAATGGGAGGTTTTCTTTTTGACTATTAAAAAAAATGTAGTTCCCAAGGACTCTGTAGATGGCGCTGAACTGACTACGTTACCAGCCGAACGTTCCGATTTGCGACCGTGGGCAAACCTGAACGCACTGCAGATCGCTTACATACTCAGATTAATTAATAGAAAACGTTTAAATTATACGACTTCGATGAGGAAGACATTAAAGTCGTAGGTTCTTGCTAATTTCGCATACGAATCTTCGATATGAACAAAAGAGAGGAAGTAATGCTGTCAGTACGTCTCGTTTTATGATCTCAAACTACATCCAAGTGAATTAATCAAAAAATAATGTGACGTTCCCTTCCTTGCAGTAACGTACAAAGTGCAGCGCCATCTATCCAGCGACTAGGGAAGAAATAAAAAAAAATAAAAAGAAAATCCCTCCATCTTGTCGTTCTCAAGTAGGACCCGCCCCGCCAATAGTTTAACGGCCCCGAAGGTGTGAACGGGAAACATTACTCGAGACCCGTGCTCTTGTTGATCTTTTAGCGACGGGATCGAACTATGCTACTTTTTGAAAAATTCTGCTCTTTCCGCCTGTTTGTACGGAGACGGTTGCATGTAAAGAAAGAAAGAAATACATTTATTTGGACAAATTAACACATAACAAGAAAAAAAGGCGTAACAAGTAACATAAACAAGTACAAAGGAAAAACAAGTCACACAAATACAATATAATACAAGGCAGTCTGCGGTATACCTCTCAACGGAGTCGGAAGTCGTGGCCGGAAGTTAGTATTTAATTAATTTTATTTATGAGGAAGTTCATGGAGAACACTTTATAAGTACTCGGTGGCTGAGCGATTGGCTGAAGGCTTTTTTACGCCAGAGCAATGTCGCGCTACAGTGCGGCGTGCTGCAATTTATGGCATCCGGCTCCTTGTTGCGTTCTACCACCATAATATACGAGATATATACAAAAATTGCTCGTTTAAAGGTATTAGATAGATAACTAACCTAACCTACCAATTCTGGTGTCTAAAGTGTTCCCATACCTCAGCGCTTGAAATTTCCACTCCGCAGTGGGCACGCGTGGCGATTAAGCCCATACTCTCTCTCCCTCTAAGAGAAGGCCTATGTCCTGCAGTGGGACGTATATAGGTTTTTTTATACAGCCTATATATGTCCCACTGCAGTGCAGAGAGATAGAGTACGGGCTTAATTACCACGCGTGCCCACCACGGATTGGAAATTTCAAGCACTGACGTACGTGAACACCTCAGGCCCTCAGGTTTCCTCACAATGTTTTCCTATATAGGTTTATTAAAAAAAAATATAGGAGTAAAAAATTGGATTATTATTTGCTATTGGTGCCTTACTCAGTTTTCAAATTCCACACAAACAAATTTGTGGGCAAAAGCCAACGTGTTTGTTGTACCTTTATGAATTGATTACCTGCATGATGAACTTGGGGTTCATTTCATCATAATCATAAGCAGCCCATATACGTCCCACTGTAGAGCACAGGCCTTCTCTCAGAGAGAGAGTATGGGCTTAATCACCATGCGTGCCCACCGCGGATTGGCGATTTCAAGCGCTGAGGTATGTGAATCCCAGGTTTCCTCACGATGTTTTCCTTCACGGTTCATTTAGTACAAATAGAAATACTTTATTTACCAAAAAGGTTACAAAGTGTTTTTACTCTAATGCGGGTACACCAAAAAAGCACTAGGTAAACCAGGGCCTTTATTATAAAGCAGCGATATGTTCGGAAGGGTCGCAACGTCGCGCTTGAGCCCGACAATTCACTCTAAGCCAGCGACAAAAACGGTTCTTTTTTTGAATAGTTTCGATTTAAACTATAAACTCAATAAAATTATTAAAAAAAAACATATCCGTACATATCGCGGCGACCGGGGGGCACATAGTACGCAGAACTGATGGCCGATGGGGCCGAAAAGTTCTCGAATGGAGACCACGTATCGGCAAGCGCAGCTTAGGACGACCAGCCACAAGATGAACAGACGACCTCGTGCTGGATGCAAGCCGCTTTCAACCGGTCTTTTTGGAAATCCATGGAGGAGGCCTGTGTCCAGCAGTGGACTTCTTGTGGCTGAATGATGATCGCGGCGACCGTTGCAAATGCGATGTGTGTAATAAAAATATAAAACACCAGGCGCAGAAACCTTTAACGTTCACAGATTTTATTAAATTGACACTTCAAGCAGTGTTTTGTGTTTGATGCATGAACTAATACATATTGGTTTAAAGGAATGTCAAAAACGAATGTACATGTATATGTACAAAGAATTTCAAATACAGTGGTACATTAGTATCTATGCACTCTCGAATTAGCCTAGCCTAGGGCCTGTAGAGGGTTATCGACAACAAGTCTACTCCCAATAAACAAAAGTTAAAATTTCAATCTATTTTTTATTTTATACAAATTGAGAACGTTACATTCATCATTTGCCAGAACGTAACAACACGTAAAATAAGTTCCTAAATATGTATTCAAACTTAACTGTTTTAACTGTCGATACTAGCGTATCGAGAATTAAAACAATTTTCAGGTTTCACATCATTTAAATAACACATTGTACGTATTTGCAAATCATGTCATAACATAACACATCTAATACATCGCACAACCCAACAATAACCAGCCAATCTTTTCCGTCGAATAAAAAAGCCAACGTTGAATACCTCCGCTAACAACTCCGCCCCGAGTCCGACAAAGAAACAATATCGGACGAGAAAAAGAGAGAAAATCACTAGACCTGACGCAAAAAGCCCGTAATTGGCAACACATAATGCGGCCGAGAGATTGAATAAGAAAAAGCCTCGGAAGGCACAATAGGAGGCAAGAAACCGTAGGACTTGTTAACGGAGCGGCCGGCCAGGAACTGGGCAAAAACTCGCCAAGCGCGAGGCTGACTACAAGGCGAAGGAAACCGAATTTTTCGCATTGGGACCACGTCAAGTTATTGTGTTGTGTGGAATTTCTTTATTAAAAGTTATTAATATTATTAAAATTTCTCAATCAAAAACTAGGTACAGGATAAGAAAAAATATGTCTTAAATGTCCGTTATTTTTAACCGACTTCAAAAAGGGAGGAGGTTATCAATTTGACGCGTGTATATATATATATACATATATGTTTTTTTTGCTATAACTCCGTCAAATCTTAAAAAACTGCAATACAGGTTCGCCTTGTACTTTTATACAGGCCACCAGAAAGCGTGCCTTGTAAATGTACCTTGGGTGTACCCTCACATTAGATTAAGTAAAAAACTTGCGATCTTTTGTGATAAATAAAAAATTGGTATAACCTATATAGGTATGGCATTTTTGTATTTGAAGTAAAAAATACTCAACAACCTACCTGCTGGTGATTAACTACTAGGCAGGCGGGAGCAACCTAGTTACCTCTATTCGCTGTTCGAAGTTCGCTACTTTTGTACCTATGTCAAGTGTCATTGAATTTTATAGCATTTTGCCACTGAAGTTTATGTAAAAAACTGGATTAACAAATAATATGTAACTAAGTATATTATAAATGTATATTATATTATAAGTATATTATAAAAGTTTGATGTAGTGACTAGAATTGAGAAAGGAATGTTGCGTTGGCTTGGACATGTGGAGAGGATAAAGGAAGACAGATTGACGAAACAAATATATCGAGCAAATGTGGGTTGAAGGGCTGGTAAGGGACGTCCCAGGTAGACATACTTCGACCAAATAGGGTGTATATTAGCAAAGGGCAAGATAGAAAGTACCCGAAACCATGCAATAATGAATGACTAATGAACGTTGAGGAAGCGAAAGTGATCTGTCAGGATCGTAGCAAGTGGCAGTCCCTGGTCTCTGCCTACCCCTCTGGTATGCAGGCGTGAGTTTATGTTTGTAAGTTTGAATTGTTGTCACGGAACTTTAATGAAATATAAAACAAAGATAAAATTATACAAATATATTTTTATCTATCTACCTTGCAAAACGATACGTTTCAAAATCCCTATAGGGCAAATCTGTATGGACTCGAATGCTGCATTGTATCAATTTTCTTTTATGTTACGGACAAGTATTTGTAACTGTGTGCACGAAGAATATCCAAAAGGAACCCTGAAGACAAGAACAAATAGTAATAAAGGAAAATCAGGCAGGATCGTATTCACGGGGAACCAAAGCGTGATTTGTGGAAGGAAATATAAATAAGACCAATTGCGAGTCGACTCGATTCGCTGAAAGGGATTTTTATCACGATTAAACATGCTCTGAAATAATTATTGTTTGGTTAGTTTGGATAGTTAAGAGAATAAAAAACCGTCCAAGTGCGAGTCGAACTCGCGCACGAAGGGTTCCGTACCATTATCTATACAAAGACAAAAAAAAAACAGCAAAAATCACGTTTGTTGTATGGGAGCCCCCATTAAATATTTATTTTATTTTGTTTTTAGTATTTGTTGCTATAGCGGCAACAGAAATACATAATCTGTAAAAATTTCAACTCTCTAGCTATCACGAGTCTTGAGATACAGCTTGGTGACAGACAGACGGACGAACGAACGGACGAACAGACAGACAGCGAAGTCTTAGTAATAGGGTCCCGTTTATACCCTTTGGGTACGGAACCCTAAAAAGGGATGTAATTTTACATTTTATCGTGTAAATACCTGCCTACCTCAACTGCTGCTCTAAATCAAGCTAAGAGCTGGGCAGTGCTGGAAACCAGCGTTGCTTAAAACTTGGCGGTAACCGACACGTTACAGTACGCTATAGTAACAATGCCACTCGCTAACTGTGGAGGAAGACATCGTGAGGAAACCTGAGTGTCTGGGCTGTTCACATACCTCAGCGCTTGAAATTGCCAATCCGCGGTGGGCACGCGTGGTAATTGACACGTTCCCTATCCCCATACAAAGATTGCGAATGGCCTAGTTTGTCCCAGTCAGGTTACAAGATAGAGTATTTTTTGCAAAAACACGTGCAACAGCACGCACACACCGCTCTGGCTGGCTACTAATGGTTCTAATAATTTCGAGTTTGTGTCAAAATATTTTTGGTAAGATCCTTTTTATTAGGGCTCCGTACTTCAAAAGGAAAAAAAGGAACCCTTATAGGATCACGATGTTGTCCGTCCGTCCGTCCGTTTGTCTGTCAAGACCCTTTATCTCGCGTGGAGGTATCAAGTTTAAATTAAAACAATATACTCAAGTCTACAGTACCTTGAAGCTGTGAAAAAATCAAACTTCTAAGTAAACGTAAAAAGAAGATACGGCCGTTTACGCCACAAAAATGACACTCAAGGGAATCAAAATTTATAGGGTACTTTCCGTTGACCTAAAACTGTCAAATTTGGCAAGTAATATCGTCTTATACTACAAGTACAGGGAAAAACCTAGAAACTAAACATTAAATCGTAAAAAAATCGTCTTCGAACTTCGGGACCATCTTGGAAAAAACTCGATTCCTGAACTACTTATTATTATGTAAGTAACTACAAATTTGCACGGAACCCTCGGTGAGCGAGTCCAACTCGCACTTGTCCGGTTTTTAAAAAACAAACTAGCTTATTAGATAACTATTATAAAGACCCGTTCATTTTGCTATGGCTTTCAAACCACCCAAAACTCATGGTGCGGACGAGTTGAGAACCTCCTCCTGGTTTTGAAGAGTCAATTAATTTTCGCTGACAACTCTGACAAGCCACTTTTTACGCAGGTTGGCAGCTTTCAATCTGGGCCCTTATTATGAAGCAGCGATGTTATTCAAAGGTTGGACATTTCGCGAACTGGACCTTTTGAGAATTGGACTTTTTGCGACATGGTCATTTTGAGAGTTGGACATTATGCGATTTGGACGTTTTGCGCGTGAACGTGGTCGGAAGGGTCGTCAACGTCGCGCTTGAGCCCGACAATTCGCTCAAATCTAGCGACAAATACGGTTCTTTTTTTGAATAGTTTCGAAGATTCCTGCCACTGATTAATGAACGCTAGAAATGCATGGTGCTTTGTTAGCCAAATGCCGTCATATCATATCTTGAGATACGGATAGGCCGCCATCTCGCTACTTCCGATAATGTCGCATTTTTTAAAGTAAGGGCCCTGAGTAGTACGCCACTTCCTTCCTCATATTTTACACGGCGAAAGCATCAATACATCACGCTCAACCCCCGAACGAAAACTACAACTTAAATCATTACCATACTTCATTCTTAGTTCCCCTTTATTACACGGGTTGTGAGGGAAAATTTATTTTCTTGTTTTATGAAAGCAATTTCGGCGTTCCATGTAGGTTTTGGACTTACCTTTCCCAGAGACTTGGCCTAAAAAAACACCTGAGTTATACACACCTTTATAAGACATTAAGTAGCGGTTTATTGGTACAGAAGATAGACTCCGACTTTCAAGATGAATTGAAAGAAAACATTAGTTCACTCTTTTAGCTTGACTGAGCTAACATTATGACAATGGTCGTCACCCATCTAAATAATTGTATGTGACCAGTATATCTGAGTCGTTAGTACACTTCGGATAGGCGTTATTACTAGATGCCTGTAAATTTACATTACAATACACATGGTATACAAACATACATACATGCATGTATGCATACATACCAGGGATGTTACGGAGATTCGACTCTGATTCCGAAGGGTCGGAACTTCCGAACGATTGTGCACTTCCGATTCCGATTTCAGTTCCGATAAATTTAAACTGAGCTTATTATCGGAAGTTGAAGCACAGCAGCGATGCGGTGGCCATGATCAGCACGTACAAACCAGTTTATACCTGACGCGCGTGGAACTTCTCTGTTGAAATAAATCCGCTTTTACACGTAGTTTTTTCACATGTTATTTAAGGTTTTAATATTTTTCTGTGCAATAAAGTGTAACAAACAAATAAACAAACCCCCCTCCTCCTTTTAAACATTTAAAAAATAACCTCGATCTCTCCAATGTCAGCGATCAGACAGGTACTCGCCCGACAGACTACTGAGTTCCTCGGGGGTTAATGGCTTCGGATAGAGTATGAATATTACGGGGACTAAATCTTTTATGCCGAGAATGGGGTGTTTAGCGTCGCACTGGGTGGTTTTAGGGGCGTTTTATCAGGCTCCTGGCGGAGGGTAGAGATATTGGAGATGTGCTCAGACGGGAAAGATTAATAGGCTGTTGCAGCGCAACAATGTACAGTAAAGATTGTCACCTGTTAGGTAGCTAAGAAAATCTAACTTTTGCAGCTATGTAACACTTCTGCAACCTCTAAAGTCCTAATTGAGTATCTCAGGCGCGAGGCACACAGATGGGATGTGGGGCGAGGGCGCGGTAAGGTATAGAGTCACAGCTCTGCAGTCGCGCTTAGTCTGTGATTCTATAGACCTTACCGCGCCCTCGCCCCACGACCCATCTGTGTGTCTCACGCCTTATGGACCCTCGTGAAGAAAGCTAACACTAACCTCACAAAGTGCGGTGTGCAGCTCTTCTAAGGCCATGCTTTATTTTATTTTATTTTTATTTTATTTATTGCATTACACAACAGATAAGTAACATTGCGTGTTATAATATCATGATGAAAGCTTATAATTTAGTTACATATCCTTTAACGTGTGATGACAGCATGGTAGATTACGGACCAATTTATGAAAATAGAAGTAAATTCCTTTCGTACAACACAATCACTATGCTCTGGGGCCTGTTTCATAGAACCACAATTCGGGCAAAATAGATTAACTTGTAGACGCTGCTACGCAATGTTCCTCGAATTGTCTTATTATGACTACGAATTCCTACTCCATTTCCTTCCGTGGATGCCGTAGAAGGCGACTAAGGAAATAAATTACTGGAAAACGGGCAGCAGCGTCTTCCTGAGATTCCAACCGCACACTGCGATCGCCAACCCGCCTGCCGAGCGTGGCGATTATGTCAAAATCCTTCTTGGTTAGAAAACCATGAGGGAGGTCTATGTCCTGCAGTGGACGTCAAATGGCTGATGATGATGATGACTACGAATTCTATTTTTATGAAACTCGGCCCGGCAGCTGGCTCAGCTTTTGCTAGTAACCCACAATACTGATTTTCAGACAGTGCCCTTTGGTTATGTAAGCTGTTTAGATCGCGCTCTATTTTTTTCATCATCCTTATTTCCTGAGTCTAGTGCCTCAATAGCACTCGCTAACAGTGAAGTAAAACATCGCGAGGAAACCTGAGTGTCTGAGGTGTTCACATACCTCAGCGCTTGAAATTGCCAATCCGCGGCGGGCACGCGTGGTGATTAAGCCCATACTCTCTCTCAGACAGAAGGCCTGTGCCATACACTAGGACGTATAAAGGCTGTATTATAACAGGGCTCCATAGATTATATATAATAGTTAAATAAATGACTTCCTAAATTATGCTTTTAGTGATAAGCCGTCTTAGGTTAAAAGTATGTGTAATTTCCTTTTTTATGTACAATAAAGGATTCTATATCTATGTATCTCTATGGGTACTGAGATTTATTAAGAGTAACGAAGTCTGCGAAATCTTAACTCCGTATACTCTCGCATTCACTTGAATTTTTGCAATTTTCATTCCATAACGCAAGCCAAATTACTCGGGACGCTCCACGAAAATCCAATCCGTTTTAACGGCGAAATTATAAACATCCGAAAGCGCAATCTGAAAAAGATGGCTCGAAGCATGAAAATTCCTTTGAAACGAAATTTGCATAATGACATGGAGCGTTTTGCATTGCACGCCTCGGCCGCATCCTTTAAATCCATTCTTTATTCAAAGGCAAAAGGGATTTTTATTGGACGTTTTTACCACAGCGGTGGTAGTGGAGCCGTAGAACGCCGGCTCCTAATTCGGGAGGTCGTGGGTTCAAATCCCGGCATGTACCAATGACTTTGTTTTCTGAGATGCGCACATTTGTGAAGTTATAGTAGCAATACCACTCGCTAAATGTGGAGGAAAACTTCGTTAGGAAACCTGAGTGTCTAAGGTCCTCGCATACCTCAGCGCTTGAAATGGCCAATCCGTGGTGGGCACGCGTGGTGATTAAGCCCATACTCTATCTCTGAGAGAAGGCCGGTGCCCTGCAGTAGGACGTATATATGTAGGCCTCATTATTATTATATTTTTTCTTCTCATTTTGTTTCTTTTTCAGCTGTTTATTTTTATTTTAGTTGTTCTTGTTTTAACCGAATTTGATTATTGGATGTCAAGAGAACATCGCAAAGAGCTTAATTGTAAAGAAAAAATATAAAAATAAAAAACACGACTGCTAAAAGTCTTAAGCCAGATAAATCTGCTGCATTTTCAAAAAAATCAGGGGTATCACTCGGTTTCTCGTAGACAAGTTGATGCGAGGTCGGTCGAGCCCGACAATAAGCCTATTGTTTTGTAAAAGTTTTTTTAATTCATTCCACGCAACACAACTACTATTATTATTTATTTATGCATACATACATAAACTCACGCCTGCATCCCAGAGGGGTAGGCAGAGAACAGGGACTTGCCACGATCCTGACAGATCGCTTTCGCTTCATCAACATTTATTAGATGTTGCATGCGCGCACGCCACCGGTTATTTATTTATTGATACTGTTAAAAAAAAATCGCACAGAAAAAATCAATCACTCCCACTTCTTAATCATCAGCTATTTGACGCCCACTGCAGGGCAGAGGCCTCCCTCATGGTTTTCATAACCATGAGTGGTCTTGCCATAATCGCCACGCTTGGCAGGCGGGTTGACGATCGCAGTATGTGGTTGGATTCTCTGAAAGACGCTGCTGCCCGTCTCCTAGTAATTTATTTCCTTAGTCGCCTTCTACGACATCCACGGAAGGAGATGGAGTGAAAGTATTCTTATTCCCACGCCACGCTCCTACATCTTACTATTATTTATTTATACTTGTTAGTTAAAAAGAAAGGGCTGTAGTCTAACTTTTACGACGTCATTTAGTTAAGCAACATTTGCCTAATCAATACCTCTTACTTGTCAGTTCAGTTCATCCGTTTGGCTTATGTGTGTTTATTGTTCTTTGATTTTGGAAAATGAATTTGAAGAAAAGCTTTGACGTTCATTAAGTAAACATTTTGTTTTTATAGTAAATAATAAAAAAAAGGAAATAATAACAATAATAACTTCCACACAACACAATCACTTGACCTGGTCCCAAACTAGGATACCCTGTGCTATGGGTCAATAATGCAACAGACGTGGGCTTGTTTTTTTTTAATTGTAGATATTTATTTTATTATTAGAGTTAGTCATCCAAATAACTCCCTAGTCATTGAGTTATCTGGATGAGTTTGGAAAAGGCCGTTCGTTATTCAAACTGAGGCTGAATGATAAAAAAAGCGTCACAAAATTACTCATTTGCATTTCGAATTATAAGTAGACTCTTTTGGGGGTAAGTGAACCGTGTTGCGGCGAAATGCTTTTGATGACAGTCACTTTATTTTGGGAAAAATTTGTGTGTTGTATACAGGGCGTCCCAAAATTATGGGTCATGAAAGGAAAGTACCTTAAATATCGTAGATAGAGTATTTTGCTGAAAGAAGACTTTATGTTATTTTTACAAGCTAGTAATTCTGCATTCAAAGATTTTCTAAAAATTACTGACTTAAATGTAAAAAAAAAACACCCGTACTTTTATGATGCCAATCGAAAGAATGGCCAAAAACTAATAACTCTTCTTAAGTAACATAGTATTTTAAAAGAAAGAAACAGTGTGAAATGAATCATTTTAATCAAATTAAAAACATACATGAAACTGCCGTAGTCGGTTTTTTTTTTAATTTATTAATTAAATGCTCAAAATGTGATCCCTTTTGTCTTACGCAAATTGCCAATCTTTTAATGAGTCCGCTGCCTGTTGATTTTCTTATCTTTTTATGGTGAATACTCGATATGATATGGCACAATTCTGTTTGTAACTCGCCCACGTTCTCGTATCGCTTTTTGTATAGCATATCTTTAACGTATCTCTAAAAGAAGAAATCTAATGGTGTAAGGTCCGGGGATCTGGCCGGCCATCTACTCGGTCCATTCGTACCAATCCAAGTAGGGAAACATTCATTTAGAAAATCTTAAGAAGCGTTATTAGTTTTTGGCCATTCTTTCGATTGGCATCATAAAAGTAGGGGTGTTTTTTTTCACATTTAAGTCGGTTCGATTCCCAGACGAAGCAAGAATGCAGAATTAATAAATTTTAAAAATAACATAAAGTCTTCTTTCAGCAAAATACCCTATCTACGATATTTAAGGTACTTTCCCTTCATGTCCCATAACTTTGGGACGCCCTGTATTTTGACTTTACCTCTGTACTAGAGGCCTAGGGCGTTTTATAAAACTACAATAATCATCATCATCAGCCATTTGACGCCCACTGCAGGACATATACCTCCCTCGTGGTTTTCATAACCATGAGGGGTTTTGCCATAATCGCCACGCTTGGCAGGCGGGTTGGCGATCGCAGTATGCGGTTGGAATCTCAGGAAGACGCTGCTGCCCGTCTCCTGGTAATTGATTTCCTTAGTCGCCTTCTACGACATCCACGGAATGAAATGGAGTGACGCTATTCTTAACCCTAGAAAGATAATCTGCGCCTTAAAGGCGCAAGCGAAACACATTTATCGATATATCTTTTTAACGACTGCTCTCTGGAATCTGTCGCCATAGGTAATCTCATTCGTTGCCGAGTGCATCAAAAAGGCGGACGCGTGCCACCGGTAAGTACTTTGGTTTAGTTGTTTTCGCTAGGTGTTGCGCTCGCGGAGCGCATGATTATCTTTTGTGTAACTTTAGACGGAATTTATCAAGATTGATTAGTTGTTATTTTTATAGTTTTTTATGTGTTTTAGGCTCTGAAAATCATGGCACGAAATAGAAATTTTAGCTGATGAAGAAATAGAACGTGAGCTGTAGGTATGGCGAAGGTGATGATGACATCCAGCTTGCTGGTGAGGATAGTGATAGTGAGGTGGAGGATCACTTGAGTGAGGACGAGGTACAGAGTGATGTGGAAGAAGGGTATCACGAATCAATCCATGGCTTATGGCAATGTTTTATGGGATATTGAATATGGCGTTTGTTTATTCATACGTCATTTACGGCCATAATATGACAGTCAATATACAAAAACCATTGAATCGCAGACAATTCATGAAACAATTGAACACTCAACTCACGGAACCCTGGATGAGCAGCAGATTGCGTACATATACCGATCTGCCCGGACCGCTATAGAAGCTGCATTACTCAAATCTTCTGAAAATGAAGCTGTCAAAGTGAACCCGAGCCAAAGAAACGGCGATACTGTCACCTATGTACATAAAAAAGGCGGATGTCCAAAATGACATCCATTTCCTCCATTTCCTTCCGTGGATGTCGTAGGAGGCAACTAAGGATTCCAACCGCATACTGCGATCGCCAAGCCGCCTGCCAAGCGTGGCGATTATGGCAAAACCCTTCATGGTTAGAAAACCATGAGGGAGGCCTATGTCCTGCAGTGGGCGTCAAATGGCTGATGATGAAGTGCAACAAGTGCCATTCCTGGACCCAAAGATATATTTTTTTATCTTAGTTTCGAGTAGAATTAAGTAGAACTCGCGATCGTGATCTCTCAAATAGAAGTTATGGTCTATTAAAAGAAGACTGTAATTTTTTGTTAATTTTTCTAAGAGGTTTAGAACATTGTGTTAGATTTTTCGTAAAATAAATAATTTCAACTAAGATTTGACTTTAATTTATTCTATTACGTATGTACTTTATACCAAAGTAGGTAGATCCAGATTTAAAAGCTATACATGCCACAGAGAAGTCTTAATGTTTCGTGCGCTCGAGAGGCGCATGATTATCTTTTACGTGACTCCGAAAATGATTATCTTTCTAGGGTTAATCCGGCACCACACGGAATGAATAAATGAAAGAATTTATTAATGATTTATTGCCACAAACAGGCTTACCTATAATAACAGAAAATAAGGAACTGTGCGTGACAATGAGACTATTTCAGTGTTTGCTGTTTCTATTTGAAGCATCGCTGGTTTTCAAATAGCACCTCCACACCAAATGAAGAAAACGTGTCATGCAAGTAGGGCTTACCACTAAAAAAAACTTAAAATACCCAATAAAAAATTAATAAATCGATAAATTGGCGAAAATTAAGAAAATTATACAAATTCGAATATAAATAACGTCTATGTGAATTTAAGAGAATATTTTTATACTTATCAATTGCAATAGCAGGTAATAAAAATTTATAAGACACTTCATTAGAATCGATTAAGCAATAAATTAAACATTTCGTAACAATATAATAATAACGCCTGAGTAAAGTTCAATTAAAAAAAAGTAAGAAAACATGTAATGCAGCCTAGGGGTATATAAGTTCTACCGCAGGGTACTTGTTTACTTGTTAATCTGTGGCTTAATCAACTTTGCGATGTACACATATAGAATTGTACCCACTACCTAATTTTCAGTAGACAAGCGCAATAACCGCTAGGCCATCGAGGCAGTCTTAGACGCATAACCCTTACAATTTCAATGTTTTCGAAGATAATTTTCCATGCTTCCGTAGTAATATCAATAAAAATGTCATATAACCAGCCTTACAGCCGCCGGCATAAGAAATCCAGTCAATTTCGCTGAGTGCGTCCGCTCCCCGGACGCGAGTAAAACCTTTGCTCGAAGTATGACTTGCGGTCATAACTTCAGACCGTCCCCGTATTGTCGGTTTGAAGTGGGTAGTCAGAAGGATCAGTGTTTCTTTTAGTTGCTAAAAGTCTACCTTCCAGTGACTTTTTTTTACTGCCTCGTAACTGTGACTTAATGAACGTTACAAGTTAAACGTAGGTAGGTGTTCATTTCACGAACTAGATCGATTTAGAGAGACTATGAACAAAAAAATTTCAAAGTTAGTCTTTTCAATAATTTGTCCTTAATTAACAGAGTTTACTTTATTATTCTAAATATAACTCAATCTCAACTCAAGTTATCAAATCTAGAATTTAACTCTAGATGTAACAATACGGTATTTGACACGATCGTCAATAAATTATTTCATATGCTCGATTAAAACAAGAATTACAAAATATCGCGGAAAATGTATTTCTTTTAGTCAATTACTAATTATTACAATTTTTAAATAGATTAAACATAAAAAGTGCAATGAAATGTGACGTTATAAGCAAGTGTTTTCATACAAAATTCCGTGTTAAAAGTAACTCATTTGATATTTTGTCAAATACCCAATTATTTTTTTTCGTGAAACTTCGTTCAGCTCAGTAGTATGGTTTCCCTTGCTAAAACCGCATGCAACGAAAGCACGTCGCCTCGGGGAGGGCTGTAACTACGTGTCGTGTGCAATTAATTTATATATTGTTGAGTAGAGTTTGACCTAAAAATGTATACTTACTTATATAATGGAGACCACATATTGGCAAGCGCAGTGTAGGACGACCAGCCACAAGACGGACAGATGACCTCATCCAAGTGGCAAGAAGACGCTGGATGCAAGCCGCTTCCAACCGGTCGTTTTGGAAATCCATGGAGGAGGCCTATGTCCAGCAGTGGACTTCTTGTGGCTGAATGGTGATGATGATGATGTATAGACGTGTAACCCAGTCCAGCTGCCATCATCATTATCGGCGTACGCTTGTCCACTGCTGGACATAGGCCTTTTCTATAGCATGCAACTGAGCACGGTCCTCGGCTACTCTCATCCAGCTCTTGCCAGCCGCCTTGGGAAGATCATCGCTCCATCGAGTCTGAGGACGTCCTACACTACGTTTACCGATCCGCGGTCTCCACTCAAGAACTCGTCTACCCCATCGGTTATCAGTTATCGGCACTAAGTGTACTATACACATAATATTGAACTGGAGCTGGATTTGGAAGCTGTGTGGATTAAAACACGTCCTTTTGTTCATACTCTTGGCGTTTTCACGGAGGAAATCTTAAACGCAAACATGATGCCGTAATAAAGTATCGGATAACCGTAATTTACCCGCAATGCCGGGTTTGGCAATCATAATTCGAATCACAGAAGTCGTTCTTAAAATCATAGCGCTTAGGCGTATTTTCATCTGACTGCGAAATTAAATTTTAGGTAGAAGTATTGAGTGCTAGGGATAAATAATAACTAAAAATTTGATCCCATTTATTATTAAACGTGTCGATTAAAATTTATGTTACGTTATTACCCAGCGAATACTCTGTGCTAGCTGAAACAATTACTTTATGATGTTTTTAGCCTTTATTGTAGTTAAGATGAATAAATGAGATATGACATATTGATAATAGAATGAAATAATATGTCGCGTGAAACGATCGTGAATCTATAATGGGGATGGCAACACGAAACTCATTACAGATGGCACCACTGAGATTTGCCGCGAAAATGTTTGTTTTGTTTTATAGCGTCGCTTATTTTCGGATTTTTTTCATGGAAATTTAACATAAAAGCGTCATGAAATGATTTTCACTAAAAAAAGGAAAGCTACAGTTTATACTAAAACTGAAAAAGCAACCTGGGTCTCCCGCCTTCCGAGTCCAATGTTCTACCCACTAGGCTGCCACCGCATCAAATCGCTCACTTTACGCTAATGACGAACCCCTGCACTATAATAGCGTCCGTCTCAATTGCGTGCAAAGTGCGACAGGGAATGTGACGCTATACCCCTGGGCAGTGGAGGCCTCTACTGTGGTTTCGAAAAACTAGTCCTATTTATAAAAACACGATTCCTTGAAACACTCCTCAGAGGTAGTTTATATAATCTGTGGTTAGGTACGTCTTTCCCTTGTAGAATCTCCACGATAGACTATTTTAACTGGCGTTTATCGAGTGTTTTAAGAAATCGTGGTTTTAGGGTTCCGTAGTCAACAAGGAATCATCATCATCATCATCAGCCCCTTGACGCCCACTGCAGGACATAGGCCTCCCTCATGGTTTTCATAAACATGAGGGGTTTTGCCATAATCGCCACGCTTGGCAGGCGGGAATAAATAATAATATTATAAACGCGAAATTTTGTACGTATGGATGGATGTTTCTTACTCTTTCACGCAAAAACGGCTAAACGGATCCGGATGAAATTTTGCACAGAGATAGATTATAGTCGCTCGTAGCTCCGGCTGCCTGAGTGATCTAAAACAATCACGAAGGTTAAGCAACACAGGGCGCGTTCAGTGCAAGGATGGGTCGCCGTCTATGCCTAACGCTAGTGGCATTTTTCCGAACGGTTCCGTGCTTCGCAAGGCACGTTAAGCTGTTGGTGCCGGCTGCCGTCGATAGATGGCAGTCGTTAAGCCAAGTCAGAGGCCTTAGGGCGGCTTGACCACTTCTGACAGTAGACGAGCCACTAGTCTACAAGCCTCCACCAATCCGGACTTGGCCAACGTGGTGGAGTATGGCCTATCTATACCTTCCTCAGGGAAGAGACCCGTGCCCGTCGGTGGGGACATAATGGGTTGATGATGATGATGAGATTATAGTCTGGATTAGCATATAGGTTATTTTTATCCTTGAAAAATACACATCAAAATTACCACGTGAACGATTTCGCGGGTAACAGCTAGTAAAACTATAATAGAAGCCACGGTAGAGACGGGAAGCCAAAACGATTAGATAAAAAAATTCTTTAGTACAAATATCTACATTTCTTGCTGACTATATTCTTCCTGAAATCCACTCTATCCAAAGGATGTCTGGAAGATATTGTTTTAAGCGATAAGACCGCCAATTATGTTTCATAACTTAGATATAAGAAATTACTTGTAATTCTGTCTTTGGGTGTGCAATAAGTTGTTCTCTATCTATCTGGCCTTAGTTTGGGTGTGTTTCCATGTTTTTGATGTCCTTGCCTGGTTACCATAGCACAGAGTATCCTAGTTTGGGACCAGGACGAGTGATTTTGTTGTGTGGAAGTTTGTATTATTCATCATCATCATCATCATCATCATCATCAGCCATTTAACGCCCACTGCAGGACATAGGCCTCCTTCGTGGTTTCATAACCATGAGGGGTTTTGCCATAATAGCCACGCTCGGCAGGCGGGTTGGCAATCGCAGTATGCGGTTGGAATCTCAGAAAGACGCTGCTGCCCGTCTCCTTTCTCTAATTTCCTTTGTCGCCTTCTACGACACCGACATTCCTTCGACGAAGGGAATAGAGTGACGCTATTCTTAATCCGGTGCCACACGGAATCAGAATAATGTATTATTATTATGTACATTTCTCTTAAATAGTAATACGATAGATGACAATTTTTATTCATTCTCATTTGAGAGGCCATGTAATGAAATAAAAAAGACTGATGCAATTTTTCTCTATGACGAATACTTTTCCTATGGGTATAATGTGTCGAAAAGTAATTCTCGTCACTATGACGTCACAAGTTGCGAGTGACGCTTTTTGATATAATAATTATGCTTTTATCATTATTTCAGCTATTTCGAAAAAAAAAATGCAGAAGTTTGGACGGATGCATGAATGTTTGTTACTCAATCACGCCAGAACGGCTGAACGGAGCTGGATGAAATTTAGCACAGAGATAGATTATAGTTTGTGAAAGCATAAAAGTTACTTTTTGTTAAGAGGCGGGATGAAAATCAGCGCTGCGACTACGCTTGCAGTCACAGCATTAAAGATGAGCCCGCTTCTTCTTACCACGAACATGTGAAATTTTTATTATTATTTGTTGTTGATTTGTGGCAAATAAAACGTTTTTAACTTTCAATTTATCCCAAAAAATCACATCAAAATTTCTACGCCAGCGAAGTCGCGGGCAACAGCTAGAGTCTCATAAAAGAAAGACAAAAATCACCGACTTACATCTTCACCGTAAGCGACCAGTCTCAATAACTCCCAAAAATGTGAGCAAGTACTTACGTAACACCCAAGAAAATCAAGTTATTCGTCGGCCTTTTAGGGCCCTCGCCCACGGCGACTTTTTGTACCGATGCAGTAGCGATGCTGTCGCGCGTTCGCATCGATACAGTCGAGATGCGGGCGCTAGTTGTGTGCCCTCGCCCACCGTAAACACGATTCAGTCGCGATGCAAATGCGATTCAGTAACGGAACCAAAATGCCTGCGATCGCTACAGTTGCAAGATTGACTCTGTTGGACCGATGGACAACAGCACTATCGATCTCTCTGTGTTGCACTACTCATGCGTCACCCTTCCTCCGTTCTCCTGCCGTTGTCTTCCGATACGCTCGCGCGTTTGCATCGATACAGTCGCGATGCTGTAGCGCGTTGGCATCGCTTCTGCAGCGCGTTGCAAATGCGACTAACGCGCGTTCGTAGCGATGCAGTTGCGCGTTTACGAAACGCGCGACAGCGTCACTACAAAAAGTCGCCGTGGGCGAGGGGCCTTATAGCGCAAAAGCCTCTCGTAGCAAGTGAGTAGAAGCCCTGAGGCGCGGCTTAGTGCTCCTACTAAAAACCTTTCAAGCGGATAATTCTCGATCGGCCAGCCCCTGAGGGCGTAAAGGGCCTATTTCATGTTTTGTGACTCATGTCGAAGTGTAGCGATAGAAGGATACTGAAGTATATTAGCGCAGTCGTTTTTTTTTTTAAGAAACCGACAAACCCATCAGGCATCCCTGTCGGTATAGATACGAATAAAAGAGAAGGTAGACAAGCCGTGCCAATGAAATGAACGCGCCAAAAATGATGTTGTTTATGAAGCAAAAGAGATCTGTCAGTTTGTGGTCAGGATCGTGGCACGTGGCAGAACCTACCCCTCTGGTACACAGTGTGAGTTTACGTTATATTTATATTTATTTTAATTGATTATATTTCAGTTTATCTGTAAGTGTTTAGCAAATCCATTTTTAATGAAAGTGTTCTTAATTATGTTTTGTGGCAGAGCCGGGTATCTGCCTACCCCTTTAGTAGACAGGTCTGAGTTTACGTTATGTTTAGTAGATCAATTGATTATATTTTGGTTAATCTATAAGTGTTCAGTAAATCAATTTTCAACGAAACTGTTCTTAATTATGTTTTGAAATAAATAATGTCTTAATTGCTAATTAACGTAGGTATGATCGCTAATTGTTTATTTTAAGGGGTAACTATGGATTTATTTTTTATCCAGGTACGTCTCAATTAGCTTAATTTGCTGTTTATCAGCGCCTTAAGGGATTTCCTGAAATACTCGTAGAAAATAATGCTTACCGGGTACCAATAGATAGATATTTCTGACTGCATTATTAGAATCATTTACAGCCGTATTTTAATAAAGCAATCCTACCTCGGAGATAACAATAAAAACGCCCACACAACACAATCACTTGTCCTGGTCCCAAACTAGGATACCCTGTGCTATGGTAACCAGGCAAGGACATCACAAACATAGAAATACACCCAGACTGAGGCCATTTGTACGTCGTGTATGTCGGCCAAATGTACGTGGCCCTGAGTGGGAATCGAACCCACAACCTCCGGCATGGTAAGCCGAGGTGATACCGCTAGAAGGCAGACCCTTTGAACCTTTGCACGTGGTGTACATGTTGTCAGCTGTGACATACATTTAACTATTTAACTGTAAAAATTAAACTGGCAATGTAAAACTTACGAGGGCTACCCCCCGTGCGGTAGAGGTGGCGAGATCATAAGCCTATATACGTCCCACTGTAGGGCACAGGCCTTCTCTCAGAGAGAGAGTATGGGCTTAATCACTACGCGTGTCCACCGCGGATTGGAGATTTCAAGCGCTGAGGTATGTGAATAGCTCAGACACTCAGGTTTCATCACGATGTGGCGAGATATCTGCATGAAATAATTTGACGAAGCCAAAAACACTGGCGGCTTGATCACCCCCAAGAAGAGCTGTAAAAATGCGGGGTGGTTCAGAATACCAGTACCTGCATGTTTTGTGAGCAGGTGGAGGCTGAGGTCAATCCTAGCATTAAATAATCCGAATAAAGCATTAAATTAAAGTAAACGGCGAAAAAGTCCACCAGATGGTCTGACGGCCTGGTTTCGGTGGCGGGGAGTCGCGGGATGGGGGCGGAACAAGACCGGAAAGATTGGAAAACCATGAGGGAGGCCTATGTCCTGCAGTGGGCGTCAAATGGCCGATGATGATGATGATGATGATGAGGATTTGCAGTTGCAGAACAAAATATCGTAAGGAAACCCGAGTATCTGAAGTGTTGAAGTACCTCTATGCTTGAAATAGCTAATCCGCTGTGGGCACACGCTGCGATTAAGCCCATACTATATTCCTTTCTCTTTCTCTTTAAGTGAAGGTCTGTAGATACATAGGCTGCCTCTTATTATGCTCTCGTAAATTGCTATACGCAATGGGCCCACTATTTAGATTTACACTCGATTTAGTTCGGGGCCTTTCTGTCGGCGGCCGCTCGGATAGTTTGTCCGAGTTTAAGCGCCCGTGAAACGTTGTTAGCTTAGAAACTCGGACGTCGCTGTTTGGGGCCGTAATGATGCCCTTCACCCTATAGTTTGATACGGATTAGAGCTCTTGTCATGTCAATAACATTCTGGGCCTTAGGTTGGGTCTCGTAGGTCAATAAGGCCTCTTTAATGTTCATTTGTTACACGAGGAATATTACAGGGTCCGAAGTATGTCTTACTTTTTTGTGTGTTGAATTGAAGTAAGACTGAAAAGGTGTTACGTAGGAGGGCGATAGTAGTAAGTAATACATGAAGAGTCCCTAATCATCATCAACCCATTATGTCCCCACCGAGGGGCACGGGTCTCTTCCCTGAGGAAGGTATAGGCCATACTCCACCACGGGGGCCAAGTCCGGATTGGTGGAGGCTTGTAGACTAGTGGCTCGTCTACTGTCAGAAGTTGTCAAGCCGCCCTAAGGCCTCTGACTTGGCTTAACGACTGCCATCTATTGACGGCAGCCGGCACCAATAGCTTAACGTGCCTTGCGAAGCACGGAACCGCTCGGAAAAATGCCACTAGTGTTAGGCATAGACGGCGACCCATCCATGCACTGAACGCGCCCAGTGTTGCTTAACCTTCGTGATCGTTTAAGATCACTCAGGCAGCCGGGGCTACGAGCGATTCCAGTCCCTAATAATAATTCAAAATCCAATGATTCTTAAAATACACTTTAAACGTCTACAAATAGAATATCAATATTTTGACACTATTATCTAATACTTAAAAAAAAAGAGGATGTCTTTATAACCAAACTCCAATACACCTATGCACCTCAGCGTTAATAGCGCGGAAACAAAACCGCTTCTGAAGCTTCCTTCCTCCAAATTTACTAGATAACATAACATAAACTCACGCCTGTATCCCGAAGTGTTAGGCAGAGACCAAGGTCTACCACTTGTCACGATCATGACAGATCTCTTTCGCTTCATCAACATTCATTAGTCGTCGCAAACATGCACGCCGGTTTCGGGTACTATTACCTTGCTCTTGGCTACGTAACGAAAGAGGGGATGTATTGTATTACATCCTTACAGCATGGGACATCGCTTACCGGCCTTTTCACCCCCATTCGCTCGAAATATGTCTTTCGTCAATCTTTCTTCCTCCATCCCCTCCATATGTCCAAATTCCTTTCTAAATTCTAGTCTGTACTAGATCTAAACAGATTTTTGAGTTTTCCCGCTTTGTTACCTCAACACTCCACTGCCCACGTGATATCCCACGGTAAACAGCAGTAATTATCGTTAAGCTGCCCACTTGGGTGTAAATGACCGCGTCCAACGGAGGGTTAGAGTTTATTGCATACTTGCGGTAGAGGGATTGCTTCGGGTCTGTTAGACCGTCTGGCTGTTTATTTGATCTTTTGGGCCGTTTCTTTTGAAGCGCTGCACGCATTTGTATAATTAGTTAACCTAAGTGGGGTCATTGTGGTGGGCCGTAGAATTTACTCAGGAATTTTGACTATAATTTGTTTTATTTTGCATTTTGTCGCTTAGACGTAGCGTAAACAACACCGGTCAAGTTCAAATTTGACAGTTTCGACATTTGAATGCCATTGGGTGCCGATTTTAAGCGAAATTCGATCAACCCATGATCAACCCATAAGATTCAGGCATTCAAACTAATTAGCGGCCGTTATTCCAAAAATCGTAGCACCGTGATTAAAAATATTTGTGAAGGAGAACATCGTGAGGAAATCTGAGCATCTGAGGTGATTACATACACCTCAGCGCTTGAAATTGCCAATCCGCGATGGGCACATGTGGTATTTAAGCCTATACTATCTCTCTTTGACTGCAGGCCGGTTTCCTGCAGTCAGACGCATATAGGCTACAAAAAGCTATCTTTTTGTTTAACTTTCAATAAAATAAATCGAGTAAAAATAAGAAAAATACTATGCTCCTGTAACCGTGTGGTGCAGGATTAAGAATAGCGCCACTCCATTTCCTTCCGTGGGTGTCGTAGAAGGCGACTAAGGAAATAAATTAGTAGGAGACGGGCAGCAGCGTTTTCTTGAGATTCCAACAGCATACTGCGATCGCCAACCCGCCTGCCAAGCGTGGCGATTATGGCAAAACCCTTCATGGTTTAGGAAAACCATGAGGGAGGCCTAGGGAGGGAGGACATAGGTCCTGCAATGGGCGTCAAATGGCTGATGATGATGATGACTATGCTCCAGTTGTCCCGGCCACAGAACCGATAACATAATATAGCATAAGCATAATCAGCCTATATGCGTCCCACTGTAGGGCACAGGCCTTCTCTCAAGGAGAGAGTATGGGCTTAATCGCCACGCGTGCCCACCGCGGATTGGCGATTTCAAGCGCTGAGGTATGTGAATAGCTCAGATACTCAGGTTTCCTCACGATGTTTTCCTTCACCGTTAGCGTGTGGTATTGCTACTATAACTTCACAATGTACATAACTTAGAAAACCAAGTCATAGGTACATGCCCGCACTTGGGATCGAACCTGGGTCTCTCGCTTCCGAGCGTAGTCTAGAATAGACGTTTATTAGCTCTCTTGTTGTACATAAGGTCTTAAATAGGTATTTATATTAACAAAAAAGGACCCTGCCTGCTGGGGCACTGCTAACTATAACTTAACTTCTTTAATTCTATTATGACTTAAATTCTTACTTACTAGCTACCTACCCTAATTTGATTTACTACTTATTGTACTTATCTTTTAATATCTCTAAAACAAATACAATATCATTGGGTATATTTTACTTAAGACATAAAAACACAAGTCTCATAAGCTATCGAACTTTTTATAGAGTATATTACTTCTTTGTAGTAAGTAGTATTTGTTAGGGGCGTACATTTAAATACATTAATTTTTCTATCGACTGAACTCAATTCTATTTTGGTTCTCAATTTTGGCAGTCAATAATAAAAACCTATTTAGAGGCTAAAAATTCCACCCATGCCGGAACTTGAACCCGCGACCTCTGGCTAACCGTGCCAGCGCTCTCCCAACTGAGCTAATGGGCAAGTGCAAGCATCGGCGAAATTTCAGGCCTCTTTACAAACTTCTCTGTATTACGTACAGGCAGTGACACCTGGCCGAGGCAATTTACATAGAGGTCTCGGAGTCAAGTCCCGGCACGGGTGGAATTTTTAGCCTCTTAATAGGTTTTTAAAATTGTCCTCAGCACGGGTTAGTGCAACAAAAATAATATAGTCAATAATAAGTAATTTTCCAATTTTAAGCTGTCACTTAAGCAATAATTTGGTACTTATTTCCGCGGCTATATTACTTCAAATAGAGGTGTAAAAACTCAGTTCCAAACTGCACACACAAAGCTATATTTTTCATTACCTTCCTCGAAACGTTTAAGCACATTTAAAACAAAGGATTACTTTAAATGTAAAAACGCTCTCATTCAGAATGTACAAAGCAATTTAAATCCACATCTAAATTAACACCTGGGCGACCGTTTCAAAGCTAAAACGTAGTTTCAACGCTGGAGAAAAAAGCTTTGCGCGAAAGAAAAAGGCAGGGAATTTTCACCTGACTTCGACGAAGTAATGTTTCACTGAAACAAACGTGAACAAAAAGTCAAGATTGAGACAAATGGCCGGTTTCACATTGGAGGACAACCGTAACGATGCGACATATTTCGGACGGGTAGTTTCATACTACCCCTTGGGCAACCGAATGCGGAGCCGGTCAAGGATCAAAAGGAAGAAGGTCTGGAAAAGATCTATAGCCCAAGGTGCCCAAGAGGCCAAGTCGATCACCACGAATTGGAAGCTGCCGCGAACGACCGTCAGAAGTGGCAATCTGTGGTTGAGGCCCTGTGCGCCCCACGGTGTTAAGTGACCGAAAAAGAAGAAGAAGACTTTCATAATATATGTATATCTATTATTCTGTGCCATGTGCGGTTTCTGTGTACAGTAAGGAATATTCTTATCGTATCTTATACTAGCTGTTGTCCGCGACTTCGTTCGCGTGGTAATTTTTATGTGTATTTTTCCGGGATAAAAAATAGCCTATGTGCTAATCCAGACTCGATTTCATCCGGATTCGAATTTTCCGAATTAAAAATTTCAACCCGCGACCGCCGAGCATTAACTACTAAGCAGAAGGGACCAACCTAGGTACTTAACTCGCAATCAGTTGCATTGTTGAATTAGGGTCCCGTCTGCTTAGTAGTTAATGCTCGGCGGTTAGGTTGTTGGTTATTTTTTTATTCAGTTTTTTATTTTTGCCTTTTTAGTGCCTCTTAGTTTTTTATTGGATGTATGCTGATTTCATATAGCCCATGACACTCGCACAAACATGATAAATCGACACAGATCTTAGTTATCAAAATCTGACCATGGGTTAAGGAGTTATGAGGGAATATAGAATCGGACATACTTACATATAAACATACATACTTACGAGCCAAACACATTGCCCTCCTTTTGGGCTCCGCCACAGATGCGTAAAAAAACAAAAAAATAAATGAAAAATAACCAACAACCCAATTTCTGAGTACAGGCGGGAGCCAAATTCAACAATGTAGGTAACTCAGTGAACTGTTTACAGCATCGCGAGTTTATAGGACAATATTAATTAATGATGATTAAAACTTTGGTTTTATTTATGACGCACGCTGGGTCAATTATGGCGTAGAAGTATATCGATCGCAAACTTTAAGTAACAGTGGATGCATCTCTGTTCAATCCAATGTATGTATTTATTCATTTGAGGCAATGACCACATAGTGTTAGTAACAAACAACGGTGACTTATGCTATGTTAGTAATAATATTAATATGTATAAATTAAAATTAACATACATTCATACCTACATAAAATCACGCCTGTATCCCAGAGGAGTAGGCAGAGACCAGGGACTGCCACTTGCCACGATCCTGACAGATCACTTTCGCTTCCTCAACATTTATAAGCCGTTGCATGCACGCACGTAGCTTTCGGGGACTTTTTAACTTGGCCTTTGCATTAGCAACATAACATACCCTAATTGGTCGAAGTGTGTCCACAAGAAGTATGTAGGCTACCACCACCATACTAGGCTACCACCACCATGGTAATGCTACTACAACTTCACAAATGTACGCTTAGAAAACAAAGTCGAGATTCGAACCCACGACCTGCCGAATGTGAGGCCGGCCGTTCTACCACTTCACCACCGCCGCGTTAGATACAACATTAAAGCAAATTATACACCCTTGTATCGGTATTGTTCTTCTGCGTTGGTAACTTTTCTGTTCATCAACTGCAGTACAGGTTTTTAATCATACTTTAATGGCCGAGCTCGGGCTTATTGTAAATAAAGAGCCCGATACGCTTTTTATATGAAAATGCGGCGGAAATAATCGCTCTTTTATATAAATTAAGAGCAATGCCGATGTACTTACGAGCAAACCGCCTCGTTTGTCTAGCGGTAACACGCTCGACTACGAAACCAGAGGTCATGGGTTCGATTCGCGCACGGGGTACATTATTTGTACAAATGGCCTCAGTCTGGGTGAATTTCTATGTGTGCGATGTGCTTGCCTGGTTAGCACAGCACAGTGTAGGTTAGTTTGAGACCAGGGACAAGTGATTTTATGGTGAGGAAATGATTATTATTATTATTATATTCTGCAGGGCAGAAGCCTTCTTTTAGTAGGACAGTATAGGGTCAATTACCACGAGTCCCCACAGTGGATTGATTTCGAATACTAGAGCGTGTAAAGACCATAGATACTTGGGTTTCTTCATGATTTCTTACTTCGCAGTTAGCGAGTGGTATTACCGAAAAGTTCTCGAATGGAGACCACATATCGGCAAGCGCAGCGTAGGACGTCCAGCCACAAGATGGACAGATGACCTCATCCAAGGGGCAGGAAGACGCTGGATGCAAGCCGCTTCCAACCGGTCTTTTTGGATACCCATGGAGGAGGCCTATGTCCAGCAGTGGACTTCTTGTGGCTGAATGATGATGATGATGAGTGGTATTGCTAACATAAATTCGAGAAAACACTTTTGCCGAATCGTGTAGTGTAATTAACGGTCCCTCAGTGAACTCATTTGAAAACCAACTTGATAAACATTTATGCACGAAAGTGATGTACACGCATCAGCTTAAAGCTGTTTGTGTATTAATAATGAGTAATAATTATAAATAAATATAATTAAATTAAAAGCAGGCATGTTCATTTGTAAGAAATGAATGAAAAGCCCTCACTCATTTCGTACAAATGAACATCCCTGGCCCCTGTTTTGTAATAAATAACCGGAGGGAAGAAGAGGGAGATATAAAGATAAATGAAGAAGAAGAAGGAAAGAGAGAGGTCAGCAAAGAGTTCTCATCTATTTTGAGTACTTTTAGTATCGATTGGTTTTCACTGCTGGCGTTAGTCAGCGGTGAAAAAAAATATCTTCGCTTACAGATCGTATTATTTGCAAAAAGTGTCTGGAAAAACTCTCAATCAAGTTAATACTGATTTTTAGGACCCGCGACAGAGAACCGAGGATCACGAACCTGGGACTTAGCATTTAATCTAAAAACGGCCGTTTATTTTAGTTATTTATTTTATTTAATTAGGACCACCAACAAGATACACACCAATACATTCACAACAAAACAAAACCAAAAATAAGCCAAGTGTTATCTCACTTACAGGCAGCTACAACATGCGCCGGCAGTATTATGTTTCATGAGGAACTAAAGCTAAAGATTAAATCTAGTTAACACCGGCTTGTGCCTCTGAGCTTCAACAATTAATTCTACATATCCAATTTAACATTATACATTCAAAAAGGGGTCCAACCTCAGAGGGACGACAGGATACTTATTTTAAACTTTGCACAGGAGTCATAGAATAAATATGTCAATGTTGAGAGACTTGGCTAGGGCGTTATGTTGCGATATAATCCGTTGCATAGTACAAAAATGACCAAGATTACTCTTTGATGGAGTTCCTGCAAAAGGTGTGTGTTTAGAACGACGACCGTTTCTGACGTTAACGCTATCTACTCCTAGGTTTTTTGCCTTAGGTTCACCGCCATGGGTCCTGAAAATCACTATTAAGGTGGGACGATTCCCATACAAATATTTTTTTCCAAATTTGTTAAACAATTTACATAATTATGTCTCGCAATTAAATTATTATGTATGCAGATACTTGATGCGTTTGATTTATTCGGTGCACGTTCTTCTTAATGTTTCTATCTTAGACTCCCAGATCTGAGTCCTAGTTTCAAGAGTCCAAAGTAAACAGAAACCAGTTTATTTGTACGATCTTAAAAAATATGTAAACAGGTATCGTCACCAGAAAACAAAATCCCTTACTTAAAATTTTCACTGTGTTATTTTACAAAGCTCATATTTCTATTGCATTTTGTCATCTATTTTATTGATTGATGTCAGAAGGCCAAAACCAATACATGCCGATCCGTGCTATTTAGTTCCTAAGTTCGTTGCAACTGAGCTTAGAGATTGATCCGTGGAACCAACTGGTTTGGGACGTGCCATGTTAAGTTTCACAGTTTTTCTCTTCCAAATTAATTTAGACTTTTGTTTGCGCTTATTTATTATGTTCTTAGGAACAGTAGTTTATAAGCTTAAATGAGATCGACAACTTAGTCCATACAAACAATATCACTTTCATTTCAGAATTAAACTACAATTTTTTTTTTCAAGAAAATGTGCATTGGCGCAGATAAAAATGTTAAATAGCTTAAAATAAAGCAGACAGATATAATTATGTAATTTTTTTCAACAAATTTGGAAAAAAAATATTTGTGTGAGAATCGTCCCACCTTGACTTGATTGAGAGATTGTTCACACACCTTTTGCAAATCGATAGTATGTAAAAATGGATATGTTTTTTTGTGTTCTAGGATTTTTTTTCATCGGTCGCGTAAATGTTACTTCCTGGAGCCCCTTAATATTAAATCCCAAAGGCGAATATTCCGTAAGCAACCTCAGCTCCCGAAGCGGGTACTTTAAAATTACCCCGGCAAAGATTTTAACTTCGCATTTTGCACAGGACTAAGATAGTTCCGGACAACTTTGAGGCAACTTCATTCATTAAGGCGGGAGCGAAAATTAATTTTGTTAGGTTACGTAGAGCTGTTGCGTTTTGTTCTCATAATTTGATCCCACTTTTTATTAGATTAGACTAGATTTTTTTTCCGTGTGGCGCTGGATTGAGAATAGCGTCATTCCATTTCCTTCCGTGGATCTCGTAGAAGGCGACTAAGAAAATCAATTACCAAGAGACGGGCAGCAGCGTCTTACGGAGATTCCAACCGCATACTGCGATCGCCAACCCGCCTGCCAAGCGTGGCGATTATGGCAAAACCCCTCATGGTTATGAAAACTACGAAGGAGGCCTATGTCCTGCAGTGGGCGTCAAATGGCTGATGATGATCAAGATTTTTTTTTTATTGTTCACCATAGATATTAAAAGGAATTGAGGAATTGCAGCAAAAATGTAGACTTAATATGGAATAAATCTTAAACAAAATTGTAATTTTATTTGGAAATAGCTTGGGATGACGAAACAGACATGCACGCAGAGACTAAGGAATTTTGAGGATGCAAAAGTTGTTTGTTGGTGGCAAGTGGCAAATGTTAGCCTACCCTTCAGAGATACAGGAGTGAGTTTATGTATGTAATAATAATAATAAAAGAATGCTGTAATACTGACAGAAAAGATAATATTGAATTTTCGTGTAAGCCTTGTTGGTGATCCTTAATAGAATTAAATAAAAAAACATTGAAGCATAGGTGTAAATACGTTTAATTTTAACCATGACAAAACTTATTTAATTTCTGTTGTCATCAAAATGTAGGAACGAAATAGCACGAGTCCGTTTCAATATATGAATGGAAGTAAAGTAGCCCACGAATTTAAAGAAAATTTTCTTGCAGATGTCACCAACTTATAGAAAGAGAAAATAGGGTAATGGATACGTTGCTTATTTAATTTTACTACAGTACATCATCATAAGCAGCCTATGTACGTACGTCCCACTGTAGGGCACAGGCCTTCTCTCAGAGAGAGAGTATGAGACTAATCACCACGCGTGCCCACCGTGGATTGGTGATTTCAAGCACTGAGGTACGTGGACGCCTCCGACACTCAGGTTTACTCACGACATTTTCCTTCACGGTTAGCGAGTGGTACTGCTACTATAACTTCACAACAATACATAACCAAAGAAATATATCGAGCGAATGTGGGTGGAAGGACCGGTAAAGGAAGCAGTATTAGTACCTTATTTTAATATATAATTATTGATTTTTTTGAATTTTTTTTCAATCGTGTTCGCGCTCGCTCGACAGGCAAATACAGGCACTGACTTGTGGCCCATTTGCTTTGCCGTGACACACACAATGTTAGATATTGTTACCCATTAATTGTTGTTGTTCGTAATATTATTTCTTAGTTTTAAGTATCTATACACTAGGGACACCCAGGTTCGATTCCCAGTGCGGGCATGTATCTATGACTTTGTTTTCTAAGTTATGTACATTTGTGAAGTTATAGTAGCAATACCACTCGCTAACGGTGAAGGAAAACATCGTGAGGAAACCTGGGTGTCTGAGCTATTCACATACCTCAGCGCTTGAAATCGCCAATCCGCGGTGGGCACGCGTGGTGATTAAGCCCATACTCTCTCTCTGAGAGAAGGCCTGTGCCCTACAGTGGGACGTGTATAGGCTGCTTATGATACCTACACTAGGCTCTTTCGGTCCTATTTATCAGGCACGATTCCTTAAAGCACTCCTAGGATACGATTTGTTTGGCCTGCGGTAAAGGGAAACCCTTCGTCCAAAATTTAGAAAGAAAGAAGAAATTTATTTAAATGGTCACAGAAACACAAATTTAGTCAACTTTTGTGGCGAGTTTCGGGGAATAGCGTTTTGTGAATGACGCCGTATCTTTTTAGTAAAATACGCTGTTTTTGTTACTTTTCTTGTCTTATTCTGCTGTTGCCCGTGACCTCGTTCGCGTGGTAATTTCGATGTGTAAGTATTTTTCCGGGATAAAAATAGCCTATGTGTTAATCCAGACTATAATCTATTTCTGTGCAAAATTTCATCCGGATCCGTTCAGCCCTTTTTGCGTGAAAGAGTAACAAACATCCGTCTATACATACAAACTTTCGCGTTTGAAATATTAGTAAGGATGGTTGCGTAAATTTTTGTCTCGTATTTATTGTGTGTGTTTTTGTTACAGCAAATAAACTTTTTATCTATCTATCTGTCTTTAGCACATAAAGCGTTTATTTTTTTATCTCTTTAAGTCTTAAGACTAAGTGAATAAATTCATAATCATGATAAGAATATTACGTCAGTGAGTAGCCCCGAGTTTTAAACCGTATGTAAGGGCGACTAGTACCTCTTCTGAAATGTCCATCCGTGAACATTTAATTTTAATTTTGTACGAACAATTAGTTAAATACTACTTAAACTACATTTAAGACAGTTGTACAAGTCGGCATAAAACTTACTGTTCTCAACATGACACGAAGCGTAAATGAACTCCACGTTTAAAGCAAGAAAAAAAAGACCCATTGACGCCTAGATTTAAAGCCTAAAATAGTCTGAATAGTCAGTCCCCCAGCACAGTGTCACAATTCGTTACATCCTTCATCCGATGAACGATGTCACGGAGTAATTCGATTGCCTCAATCGATTGAGTTTGTGGGAACCGAGTCGCGATTTCATACCCGTCACTAGAAAATTGTTGGTATAACCCGGGTGGCTGAATACAGAGATAAGGCACTTTGATTTGTACAAATGTCGTTTTCTCCATATTTGTGATGTCCTTGTTTGGTTATGGCACAGTACATGCTATTTTGGGGCCGGAATAAGTGATTGTGGTGTTGTGTGTTATTATCTAATAAATAAAAATCTCGTGTCACAGTGTTTGTTACCGAACTTCTCCGAAACGGTTTTTCACCGATTTTTATGATTTTTTTGTGTATATTTGGTAGTTTTGAGCATAAATAGGTCTGGTTTGTAGTACGGACTCTGTGTCAAATCAGGAATTTAGAGCATAGCTCCACCTGGTAGGGTTCATCTGAAATGGTTTGCCAATTTAGACCAGCTTGGCAACTGGTTAACCACGAGGCAACTGACCCCAGCATAAATAGGTCATAGACAAATTAATATGGCAAAACAACATTTTATATTTTTTATTTATATTTATTGTATTGAATTTGGTCACATGAATATGGGTCTAAAATCAACGGTCGGAAATTTATACTGGTGTCTGAAAATAACGCAATACATGAAAACCATTCCTTCTTCCTGAACGAAAGTTTCAATTCTTAATTTATATTATTCAAACTTCAAATCAAATTCACCGCGTCAGGTTTAAACATTGTAAAGAAAACAAAATGAAGTTCAGAGTTTCAAACCTTTTGATTATTGGAAGAAACGGTTCTTGAGTCTTTCAATATTTCAAAACCAAGTTGTAAACTTTTCATCCCAAACCATTTTCTTAGTGTCTTATTTATTAAAACACGATTCCTCTAAAACACAAAATAGAGGCAGTTTAAATAATACTTACGTGGTTACGTCTTTCCTTTTACCACATACTATTTAAATTGACTCTGAGGAGCGTTTTAAGGAATCGTGATTTTTTTTTATAAATAAGACCGTTAGTCTTAATTTATTACTGACCGGAATTCATAACTAGTTGTAGTTTTATTGTATTAAATATCTTCGTTCATCCCCCTTCCAATCTCTTTCCAATTTCACCACACACGCAAAGGCAATGCTTTACGCTGAACAAAGATCAATTTAGATCGACGATACCCCAGAAATGCCTCCTATAGGTGCGGGTAAAGAAAAATAACAGAACTCACTACGCTTTTCTTTGATGAAACTGTCACATTGTATCACAGAATAAGAAGATACAGAGGGTCTAAGAAGTCATAGTTATGAAGTACCTAACAAATTATAGTTACGTTGGCAACATACGTAGACTCTATGGTATAGAAAAAAAATATACTTTTTATTTAAATTTTGAATTCCTTCACCGTATTTTGAGAAAATGTTTTCCGGCGCCGACCAAGAAATGCTCAAAACATAGTCTTTTTGGATTTTTATTACTTTTTGTCCTGATATTGTTTGTTTTTGCTTAAGTGAGGTAATTTTGGTTGCCCACAATTTATTTTTTCACGCGTAATTTTTTTCAAAACTAGCACCGTATGATTCTAAATCATGGTTAGAACAATAAGTTAAAATTTAAAATAAGCTGAACGAATTCAAAGTCACCCCGTAGAAAACTATTACAGTTTGAGAGTTAAAGCCTTTTGTAGGTCAGACAGACATTGTAGGCATAGAATTGTTACCAAAAGCTTGTCGACAATCATCATCATCATCATCGGCCTACGCTTGTCTACTGCTGGACATAGGTCTCTCCTATAGCACGCCACTGAGCACGGTTCTCGGCTACTCTCATCCAGCTCTTGTCAGCCGCCCTGCGAAGATCATCGCTCCACCGAGTCTGAGGACCTCCTACACTACGTTTACCGTACACTCAAGAACTCGTCTAACCCATCGGTTAACAATTCTTCGGATGATATGGCCGCCCCACTGCCACGTAAGCATGCTAATTCGGTGAGCTATGTCGGTAACTTTGGTTCTCTGTCGGATCACCTCATTCTATGTCAGCAACTTTGATTCTCTGTTGGATCACCTCGTTTCGAATTCGGTCTTTCAGAGAAACCCCGAGCATAGCCCTTTCCATAGCACGCTGAGTGACTTTAAATTTGTGGACCAGCCCCACCGTGAGTGTCCACGTTTCGGCACCGTATGTCATGACGGGTAGGACGCACATGTTTACTTATGAATAACTAACTAATTTGTAATTTTGTAGTGGGGTCTCGTTAGCAACTTTTGAGTACGGAATCCTATATATGATTGTATTAAGCTGAAACAAAGCAAAAGTTCGAGGGCTCACACCCTCAGAACAATGCTGAGTCAGATGCCCTTTGTGGCAACTTTGACACGCCGCAGGATGCACTCTGACGCTCTGACTTTGCCTTGTCCTATGTTGTATTTATGTGACTTGTTTTTCCTTTGTATTTATGACACTTGTTATGCCTTATTTTCTTGTGATTTGTTAATTTGTCTCAATAAATGTCTTTCTTCTTCTTTTTCTTCTTCTATATAAGTGGAAGTGTTTTGATTACCATAGAATCCATTCTTACAAAATATTAAAACAATAAAATAAATACAGCTCATCCCCTTTATTTTATTTTTAAACAAAATACCTACCTACGTCGCAAAACTACTGCGTAATTTCTGTATTAAACGACAAGATCCAGAAATTAGGAAAGATACAGAAAAATTACATGACATCCCCTTTATTCACATATTTTTAACCTTTTATTTTATTTTATTTATTTAACAGAACAAAAATACTTACCTACGTCCCAAAAAATCTACCGCGTACGTTCTGTACTCAACTCCCAGTTTGTCTCAGTTTGACTCAGCACAGCGATGGAAAGCAATCATGTTTCTGTGAGGCGTATTGTGACTCAGCTTATACTCACACACAACCTTCCCACGTATTGGCAAAATGTGATATTTTTGTAGAGATATGAATGGACAGTTTTACTGAAAAAAATATGACTGTAAGACGCGGGCGAGGACGCGGAAAAGACGCGTCATTGATCCAATTCACTTTCATACAAAATATACTGAAGGCACGGGGTGAGGAGGGCGCGATTTCTATACAACGCGTTGCGTCTTTTCCGCGCCTCCGCCCCACGTCCCTTCTGTGTGGCCGCTGACTAACAGTTATTCCTGGAAGAACAGAATAAAATGGGAAACTCGAATTGTCATAGTGGGTTATGAGTTTCAGTTTTGTAAAACTTTTGTTTTCTTTTCTAATATAATAATGTATTTGGTAAGAACATGTAGAAGTGTAATTGCTTGTAGAGTAACAAATTTGGAAGTATTACGAAAAGTGAGTAATACAAATTTATTTGCAATATTTGTTAGCAACCAAGTGTAACTTTTTGTCTGATTGATTGATTAACATAAGCAGCCTATGTACGTCCCACTGCAGGGCACAGGCCTTCTCTCATGGAGAGAGTATGGGCTTAATCACCACGCGTGCCCACCACGGATTGGCAATTTCAAGCGCTGAGGTATGTGAATAGCTCAGACACTCAGGTTTCCTCACGATGTTTTCTTTCACGGTTAGCGAGTGTTATTGCTACTATAACTTCAGAAATGTACATAACTTAAAAAACAAAGTCATGTACATGCCCACTAGGCTATCACCGCTCGATTGATTGATTGATTGATCGTACAAAATCCATTGAAAATTACGTTAATGAAGTTGTTAGTCCTGTAAAGCAGATGAAACTCCTTCTTTCTACCGAACCTTACACTGCGGGTGGCCCGACACGCAATTGGTCGGTTTTTTTAATCCCTAAAGCAATGCGGATCTATTCTTCACAGTAGCCTTCATTTTCATCAAACCCCTTCTTTCTACGGAACCTTACACTGCGGGTGGCCCGACACGCAATTGGCAGGTTTTTTTTATTCCTAAAGCAATGCGGATCTATTCTTCACGGTAGCCTCATTTTACATTTCATGGTAGTATATGTTTCATACTGTATACATAATACGTATCCTATTGTATATAATTATTATTCTGTATTACATATTACCTTCCTCAGGGAAGAGACCCGTGCCCCTCGGTGGGGACATAATGGGTTGATGATGATGATGATGATGATGATTACATAGTATTCTACTATATATAGTATTGCTTACGGTTGCACCACACCGCGGTATGTGACGCTCGCGGGGTAACTCCTGGCACTGACTGAAAATCAGCGCTGAAGGCTTGACCCTCAGCATACTGCTGAGTCATTTGCCATTTATAGCAGTAGTGAGACGCCGTGACCTTTCTTTTTTATAACATTTCTGTTGAAATATTTTCTTGGTTGTTTTTTTGTTTTGTTATTGTGGCGTGTGCACTGTTTTTATAATAAATGTTTTTTCTTCTTTTTTCTTTTTTTCATTTTCACTGAATTTCAATATAAATTCAAGTAACGGCGGAGGTAACCAAACATAATATATTTCATGTGGAACTTTGTCCGCATGCAGGAAGCATCGAAGTATTCCGATAAATTTTAAAACTACACGGAATTCTGTCTCGAACTGTATGAGCGCAGCACTTCTCAATCATTGAGTTTGCTGATAGATGGGGTCATACTGCTGTAAGTACCAAGTCCTATGCGAAAAATACCCATAATATTGAATGGTACCTATACACTAAAAGCTACTGTAGAGCGAGTGATTATGCTCCACTATAGAGGGAAATTCCTTGCCGCGCTAATAAAATGCCCGAGAACGTCCGGTCCAACTGTAATTCGTCGGGCGCTGTATTTATGCGAAGTCGTATAGAAATTGTGTGGGCGCGATGCAGGAATGTGGCGTATGGCGTCGGATTAAGAATAGCGTCACTCCATTTCCTTCCGTGGATGTCGTAGAAGGCGACTAAGGAAATACAATACCAGGAGCCGGGCAGCAGCGTCTTCCTGAGATTCCAACTGCATACTGCGATCGCCAACACGCCTGCCAAGCGTGGCGGTAATGGCAAAACCCTTCATGGTTATAAACCATGATGGAGGCCTCCAGGGCCTAGATTCTGTTAATGCATTGTAGTAACATGACAACTGCATGAACATGGCGATTTCATTTCATGGCTACTTTAAGTCTACGCGGGCACACGTATCAAACCTTCTAGGCGTCAATGGTATGAAAAAACACGTCACGTGACCCGACAGTGTACCTGTCATTATACTACAATGCACTAACAGAATCGAGGCCCAGGAATTTTGAACTTTTTATCGCGATTTGTGTGTAGAAAATAGATATGAATAGATATAATTCAGAGAGATCTCGATGAAACGTGATTACACGTAAATCACACTACATGCAAAGGTTACTTTAAAATTTTAGAAAAGTACGTACTACCTACATTTGAGAATCAGTGAGGGCCTAGATCACACACAATTCTTCCTTGTTTGGACTCCAGCCTCTCACATAAGTCCTGATTACTCCAATTGTACCAACTATGTGGCCTGATACCTTTGAGAGAAGGAAAAAAAAACTTACATACGGCTTAATCTTGATGCGATTTTTATCGGAACACCCTGTGTATTTTAAGACGTAACTATGGTGATGATACACACCTAGAAGAAAAATTACATAGTATAGGGGTAGGACCTCAACGCCTACTACCAGGCTAGTCGGACGAACCCGTATCGGGCGCTATATAGCGAAAAAGATTCGCGCTATCTTGGCTTACGTAGCGAGTGGGAGCGAGATGGTAAGACTCTTTATCGTCTAATAGTGGCAGAGAATCGTGCCGCTAAAGGGAAGTCACCCCTATATTAACTGTGCTAAGAGCCAGAGCCAGTCGGTGGTACGTAATTGCAGTTTATCTTCAAAAGTTGTCACCGGCGAATTTTGAGTGCCTCTGTCAATGATGCATACCTGAAACAATAAGGGTTTCATTACATTTTTGCTGCTCAAGTCAACAACCTTATAGATGTACGTCTTAACGTTTTTTTAAAGAGTTTTATCTTAAGGAATGAAATTGTAAAATATCAAACCGCTCGTCTGCCTTGTCACTTATCTGTGCTCAAGATTGTATAGACCACCTACACATTCCATTCCGCGAGGGCAGTTGAGGCATTAATTAATTATAACCTAAATAAAATATTGTTTTTATAAACTTGATAATTAAACCTATTAATAATGAAAGCATGCAATACGAAATAAAAAATTCATCATCACCATCATCAGCCGTTTGACGCCCACTGCAGGACATAGGCCTCCTTCGTGGTTTTCATAACGATGAGGAGTTTTGCCATAATCGCCACGCTTGGCAGGCGGGTTGGCGATCGCAGTACGCGGTTGGAATCTCAGGAAGACGCTGCTGCCCGTCTCCTGGTAATTTATTTCCTTAGTCGCCTTCTACGACATCCACGGGTGGAAACGGAGTGACGCTATTCTTAATTCTTCTTATTCTTATTCTTAAGGCGCCACACGGAACTAATCCGGCGCCACACGGAATGAAAAAATTTTAACATAAAATAACAATGAAATATAAATGTAACTTTATTTTAAACTGGCAAATAAAGGCAATTTTTTACTAAAGTGTATAGTGTACATAAGATTATATTATGATAGACAATAAAAAAAATTAAAGTGTTCCTGGTTGTACGGGTTTTACAAAACACTTAACAATGCTACATCGGTTTCATCGTTCAAAAGTTATGGTGGAATAAAAAAACCGACTAACATACATACATGGACCCTGACTACTCTCTTTTTTAGTTTGGGGAGTCGTGTAAAATAAAATGAGACATCCAAACAGCAAAAACACTTGTCCTGGTCCCAAACTAGGATACCCTGTAACATGGTGACCAAACTGAGGCCATTTTTGAAAATCAAATTATGTCAGCCCCCAGTGGATATCGAACCCATGACCTTAGTCATGATAACCAAACATGTTACCGCTACACTATCGAGGTAGTGAAGGAAAAAAAATTGACCCGCTCTTGACCGCTCCAATTTTTTTTTCTCTAACACTGATGGTCTTGTCTATAAAAACACGATTCCTCTGAAAGGTTCCTTAGATGGAAGTTTAAATAAATTCTGTTACGTCTTCCCCTTTGCCACAGACTATTTAAATTGCCTCTCAGGAGCGTTTTAAGGAATCGTGTTTTTATAAATAAGACCATAAGTGCTCAGCAAACAAAAAAAAATTGGAACGGTCAAGAGCGGGTCAAATTTTTTGTCCTTCACAACCTCGATAAAATAGCTTTTTCGATATAAACGGAAAAGCTACAACAAGCCACGTAAAAATTGATATAAAAATCGAAAATAGTACACACAAAATCTACCCCGGACACAACATATTCGCATAATGAATTCGTTCTTGACGCCAATGAAAATCTAACCGGCATTTAATTAATTCAACACAGGGCGGTGCACAAATCTCGCATAATTTTCAACGCCCAATATCGCGGTACACTGGTACTAACGGTCTATTTAATCCAACATAGCAAATGGAAAGGGCTCACGCTTTTCACCCTCTACTCAGAATAATGTAATTTTAAATAAAATAAGAAACTCGCGATGAAAATGAACCGAGTAAAAACCAAAATGGTGAGAAGAAATCGACATAAATTCTAAGGGCGGCTTGCGCCAAGTCACTGGATAAGGAAGTCAATAGATAATTACTGATAAATAATACAGAGTTGTCAGTCATACAATTTATCTATGAACACCTTTGCAAATGTCATGACGCAAACGTTTTTGGCCTTATACACTGGATATAGCTTATCCAGTGAGTACGTCGCGAGTATGGGCTTAATCACCACGCGTGCCCACCACGTATTGGCGATTTCAAGCGCTGAGGTATGTGAATAGCTCAGAAACTCAGGTTTCCTCACGATGTTTTCCTTCACAGTTAGCGAGTGGTATTTGCTACTATAACTTCAGAAATGTACATAACTTAAAAAACAAAGTCATAGGTACATGCCCACTAGGCTATCACCGCTCGATTGATTGATTGATTGATCGTACAAAATCCATTGAAAATTACGTTAATGAAGTTGTTAGTCCTGTAAAGCAGATGAAACTCCTTCTTTCTACCGAACCTTACACTGCGGGTGGCCCGACACGCAATTGGCCCGTTTTTTTTAATCCCTAAAACAATGCGGATCTATTCTTCACAGTAGCCTTCATTTTCACTGAATTTCAATATAAATTCCATTAACGGCGGAGGTAACCAAACATAATATATTTCATGTGGAACTTTGTCCGCATGCAGGAAGCATTAAAGTATTCCGATAAATTTTAAAACTACACGGAATTCTGTCTCGAACTGTATGAGCGCAGCACTTCTCAATCATTGAGTTTGCTGATAGATGGGGTCATACTGCTGTAAGTACTGAATGGTAGCATTAAGTCCACCTTTTGTACACTGTCTTTGTGCAATAAAGAATTAATAATAATAATAATAATAGTAATGGTACCCATACACTAAAAGCTACTATAGAGCGAGTGATTATGCTCCACTATAGAGGGAAATTTCTTGCCGCGCTAATAAAATGCCCGAGAACGTCCAACTGTAATTCGTCGGGCGCTGTATTTATGCGAAGTCGTATAGATCTATATTGTGTGGGCGCGATGCAGGAATGTGGCGTATGGCGCCGGATTAAGAATAGCGTCACTCCATTTCGTTCCGTAATATGTCAAAATGTGATAAGGACTTTATGTTGAATAAAAGTGGTTGATTGACGAACAATTCAAAGCATGTTTTGCAATCCTGAGCCCGAACTTGTACAACATCACTTTTCCGGCGGGCGGTCGGTAACAAATAACCCAAAACACATTCATTTTGGTTCAAACAAATTGACTCGGTAAAGAAAACCTCGCCAAAAAAGCGCCCCACACTAACGACGTTGCTAAATGATCGAATGAGTGAGTGAATGAATAAGCGAGTCAGTGAACGAGTGAGCAAATAGGCCACAAACGAATGGGCAATATTAGAACACTGCAGAAACCGTGCAATGAACAGAAGAACCACCTAGTTAGTTACTTCGTTAGACCTGAGATTTCCGCACTTAGTCTCATGGTTGGGCCATTGTACGTAGCAAAACTGTGAGTTCACTCCAGCCAGCCTATCTCTTTCCAGAAAGCCAGCAGTGCTCTGATGTCACTACAGGCCTCCTGAAGGGATCCCAGCATTCCAATGATTGCGGTCCGTTGCTTTTCCACGCCTTCGCAGTGAATGGTCACGTGGGTGGGTGTTTTTCATCATTGAGGCATCCCCGGCAAAGCGGGCTGTCGGGGAACTGGAATTCCGGGGAGAAAGAACTACCTAATGGCACTGTTTTGCAAGGGATTGAATTAACCAAGCAATTGAAATTAAAGGGAGGAGCGTGTGACGGTGCTCTTCCTCTAGAAATGTTAAGCACATTAAAAAAGCACGTGCAAAAAGCCTAGTATAACATTAAGGTTCTAGACAGACGGACTGCATTTCAACTGCATTGTTCAGTTTGCAGTGCAGCTGCAGTTTGAATGCAGTTGGTACGACAGCAATGTAACTGCCAACCAACCAAGCAGTCCCACTGCAGTCAGTGTGCAGTTGGCATGCAGTTCTCTGTTCGGTTGGTTGGCAGCTTTATTTCAGTTGTACCAATGGCATTCAAACTGCATTTGAACTGCAATTTTGCAATCGGAATGCAGTTGAAATGCAGTTCGATAACCCTAAGGGTTATTTACAAGACAAAAATGTCGGTTATTAAAATAATGTTAACGGGGACGAGCGTCTAGTTTAGTATAACTTTAAGTTGAAAACTCTGTTAATCAACGTGTTTTGAAAAAAATAAATGTGGAGTTTCTTTGTAAGCTTCTTCTCCACATAATCAATGAATTCTAAAACTAACAGCTTTGACGTTCATTAAGTGAATGTTTTGTTGTGTTTACAATTTTTTTTAAATAAATAAGTTTATGTCTAAGAATTTTTTTTTTAATATTTTTACGAATATTGAATTATTTTAGGATTAAGATGACAAATAAACAGTTAATTTGATGAAATTTTGTATTTATAAACACAAATAAACTTAACTGTCATATTTTACCTTAATTTATAGTTTATTTTATTTATCTTTTATATTGCTACTGCTGCGGCTGAACAGCCGATTTTTCCTGTGCCTTCATTGAAGCTGCGCGCGCATCAAAAGTGCGGCGCGCCAAAAAACTGGTAAAGTTGCTGTGTGTGTGGTTAATTACTATCAAAAATGTCTAATTGAAGTTACTAACAATACAAGTTTGTTTTTTTCGTCTATGTTGAAGACAAATAAACATTTTCTCCGGATGGCGCCGGATTAAGAATAGCGTCACTCCATTTCATCCTGTGGATGGCGAAAAAGGTGGCTAAGGAAATAAATTACCAGGAGATGGGCAGCAGCATCTACCTGAGATTCCAACCACATACTGCCATCGCCAACCCACCTGTCAAGTGTGGCGATTATGGCAAAACCCCTCATGGTTATGAAAACCATGAGGGAGGCCTATGTCCTGCAGTGGGCGTCAAATGGCTGATGATGATGATGACCGGCGCGAATCCTTTCGTGCATAATAAGATATATTGCTCATTATTATCGATTTTTAACTAAATCTGAGTATCGTATTGCAGACGGACACCGATATTTTCTCTACGTTATGATGAATTTTAAAAGGATTCATTAGCAACTAACTGATAATTCAGTAAAATTGTAATAAAGGCAACAATGTAATACTTAATTGTTAACTAATAATTTTGAATCTCAAAAATGCCCGTCCCTCATCTGATTAAATAAGTGAATATGAATATGATTCGATTAGTTTGATATTTATTGGCATTTTCCGAAGTTCTTTGACCCCTTATGCCATACGTGAAATTTCAGACTGTGTAGGTGCAAAGTACCTTATAAGTATTTAAGATCAACATGGGCCCACTGAGAGCACATACAATAGAGAATTTGCAAAAAAAAAATTAATAGAATAGGAGAGGACACGTTAAAAGATAAATAAATGTGGTATTTTTTTTCTCTGTGACTAATACTTTTTATAAAAAAAGAAAAAAGTCAGTATAGTCACGTAATATTAGTAACGCGCCATAAAAATCGACCTTAGACTATGACGTCACTCCCTAACGTCACGTTTATAATGTGTGAAGCGTTTATCAATATTTAAGTTATCTCGTAAAATAATGTTTTTATGCATGTAAGGTTATAAGAAAACGTTTTGAATTCAATGACAAAACGAAATCTAATAAGTTTTATGTTATTAGATTAACTTTATTTTTCACATACTTTGTGACCCCGAAAACCTCGAAAAAAATATATTACTTATTATAAAAAAAAATGTTTTATTTTTAAATTTTTCGTAGATTTTTATATGATTTCTACGGTATAAAAGCAATGTCACTCCAATCTAAGTTAGACGCAAGTTCCCATTATTCACGAACAATTGCCGAGGACATTTTCCCCGACGGAAATTTAAGCCGAAGATATTCTCCAGATTAAGAAAATTCTCAGTAAATTGCCGTTTAAATTCCCGCCAGGTAGAATACTCTCAGGGATCACCTATCTCAATGCAACACAGTGTGCAAAAAACACTGGCCAAGTGCGGGTCGGTCTCGCGCACGAACATTGGACACAAAGATCGATAAAAAACGACAAAAATCACGAGCCCCCTTAGACATTTATTTTATTTTATTATTATTATTTATTTTGAAAGCAATCATTGAAAAAAATATTCTCTGAATATTTCAAGCGTTTACCTGTTGCCGTTATTAATTAATTAATATCGAGCAAAAATACTGCAAAAAAATTACGTAAAACTACGTACCTATGTCAAACAAGACTCGAGTAGTTATTCTGTCGTTTCCCATTAAGTCTCGACAGTGAGTGATTCGCGCGCGTTAATCAAACCGTATGAAAGGGGTTGTAGCCTCCTTTATGTTTCGTCCGGGGAAAAACTGCGAAAAATGCGAATCGGGCGTGATTTGCGATTCGATTCTGCGTGTGATTTATTAGGCCGGGGCTCGCTTTAATTTGCCACGGGTGATCGGGGGCGACAGAATAAACGGCCCAGCCTTTGCCGGAGATAAATAGGTACCGTAAAGCCCTAGCAAACTAAAACCGAATAATATCAGATTTACTTCTTTATCTTTCATCCTTTTTAACAACCTATCGATTTCATAGCTAGTTACCGACCGACACCTCACACAAAATGTACGTTGAAATGAAAAATAAAACCGACTTCAAATCACTACAGCGCTGAAAAGACACAAATAATTTAAACGAATATGTACCTAAAAATCTATGTTTGACGTTGGCTTTTTTTTTTCAAATTTTATTTCACTACTTTTTGTTAATAATAATTACGACTCCGCCAAATAGTGTTTTCAGAAAGCACATGCAAGAGCCACAATAAAAAAAAAACACCCAAATCGTTTAAGTGTGCCTTTAAAATTTGAAGAACTCTCTCAATTTCTCCAGGATCTCTCAAATCCTGACTTCATGAGTATGGGACCACCTGTGAAGTCTAACCTTTCAAACAAAAAAAGAATCTTCCAAATCGCTATTCACGACTTCGAGTAATCGGGGAGCATACACAAAAAATAAAATAAAAAGATCCCGACGAATTGAGAACCTCCTATTTTTATGAAGTCGGTTTCAAATCACACCAGACGGCTGTGCCAGCCAGCTACCACGTGTAAAAAGAGGTATTATTACAGTGTTTGATAATGTCCTACTAGAGTGCTATAAATACGTGGCCTATGAGTTGTCTTAGTTACAGTAGAATAAATGCGAGTGTTTAACATGGAATATTTATTTTAGGTCTTGTTTTAATGTTCGAACATATCGCAGTTCACCGTAGCGTTGAATAAACAACAGTAATAATAAATAATAAGAAATTCCACACAGCACAGTCACTTGTCCCGGTCCTAAACTAGGATACTCTGTGTTAAAGCAAGGATATCACAAATACGGAAATACACCCAGACTGAGGCCATTTGTACAAATGTCCGTCGGCCCCCAGTGGGAATCGAACCCACGACCTCCGGCATGGTAACCAGACGTGATACCGCTGGACCAACGAGGCAGAACACAAGGATTAAATTTATTGGGAATAGTCATTATAAGCAGCGACGCATTAGGATGCTTCAGTGTTACATCTGGCCAGCGGTCATGCGGTGCAAAAAACTGGACGCATTTGAAATGTGGTGCTACCGTAGGATGCTCGGAATAAGTTGGGCTCATAAAGTTACGAACGAGAGGGTACTACGGCGTGTCAATCAATCCCGAGAACTCACATTAACCATCAAAAAGAAGAAGATAAGTTACTTGGGACATGTGAGCGGTACAGACTTCTTCGGGTTATCATGATGAGCAAAATTGAGGGGAAGAGGCGCGCTGGCAGAAAAAGAAAATCATGGCTCCGCAAAATCAGAGAATGAACTGGAAATGTGAATGGAATGGAAAATGGACTGAAGTTGCCAGCGTCATAGATCTATTTCGCTTGGCAAAGAGAAGAGAGAAATAATATGCAGAGCTGACGGCTAACCTCCAGCAGTGGTGAGGCACTGAAAGAAGAAGAAGGGAATAGTTATTCATTTAATGGATCTGCGCCGAGTTTCATAAACCTACAATTCGTAGTTTACCACGACAATTCGATGTACATTGCGTAGCAGAGTCTTCCTACTAGTTAATCTGTGGGCTAATAGGCTTTGCGAAGTACATCGAACTGTCAAAGTAAACCACGAATTGTAGTTCTATGAAACAGGCCCCTGATCGCGATTGTAAATTTTTTACCTGACAAACAATTAGACATAAATTGCAATTTAACATAATAGAAAATACTTTCAAAGCTACAATACAGGAGTTATCGTAGCGTTTCACAGTTTCTGACCAAAGGTTTGGAAATGTTATACCGTTACCGTTGGTCCAAATTGTAGCACACACTTGTAGTTTCGTAGACTGTATTTGTGGGGGCTTATGATGAACTAAAACCGAGATTTACATTTTTACCCACTGTAGGGCACAGGTCTTCTCTCAGAGAGAGAGTATGGGCTACTGACTCGCTTTAAGCCTTGTTTGCACAGATGGCTTTTAGATGAACTGTCGCCGAATTTTTACTTTAAAAAATATTAATATTGACATTTAATAAAAAATAATGATGTAATATAATAATAGTGTAAATAGTATTCAATTGTAAATTATTATTAATTGTAAATTAGTTGTAAATTAGGTAATTATGACATGTTGTAATCTGACGTTATAATATTTACAATGTTAGAATATAACAATTTTTGCATGCCTAGAAAGGTGAAATGTGTAGAGCCATATACTTAAACTTATCCGACCACCACATGTGCGACGTTTCATGCAAATAAACTCATTTCATTTAATTTCATTTCATTAATCACCACGCGTGCCCACCGCGGATTGGGCTATACCTATTACGAAATCAAACAAGCCGCATGGGCGAGCGGCAAAAGTACGAACTGTCTTACAATAGTGACAACATCAGAATGTAAAACAATGTTGCCACAATAAAAGTACGGTAAAATAATCTATGTCGCGAACACAAGTGGCCATGATCTGGGTGTCTATTACTATTAGATTAGATAAGATTAACACTCTGTATTGCACACCATGCATTATAAACGTACATGAAATATCTTAAGGCTGCTTTTACGTCAAGCTGTCACGCTCGCACAATTTAACATTTTTTTGTGATTGCAATAAAATGAGCATACTTTTGAAAAAAGTGGTCTGAGGGTTTGATAGATAACAAAATTGCGGACATTGAAGACATACATTTCTTATGCTGTGTCTTTTTTTTGAGATCGAGAAAATTTGGCTCAAAATTTATAATTTTAGAAACCACTTTTCTTTCTTAAAAACTACGGGAAGAAAAACAAAATTATATTTTAAATGTCAATAATTTAATTATGCATCAAACCCTCAGACCACATTTGCCAAAAGTTTACTCATTTTATTACAATAGTTAAGAATGTTAAATTTTGTAAACCAGCCTTAAGATATTTCATGCACTTCTATAATATTTTTGCGAGCAAGACAGCACGCTCCACGTAAGAACAGTCTCAAGTCTGTAAGTTACATGTATATGTTATAGGCAAACTCCGAAGCTCCGGCGCTCCTAGGTTGGACTGGTCAATCCTCAGGTCAGACTGAATGACTTAGTCAAAGCCCAAACAAATGTAAATTTTCGGCCTTTGACTAAACAATTTTCGTCAAACCTGGGAGAGACTAATTTGGTCAGGCAAACGTCAAAACACAATTTTATTAAATCGGGGTTTGACGAGTAAGTTTAAGTTTGACACAAAACTAAGTTTTTTAGTGAAATTTTTTTTTTCGCTTTTATATAAAAAAAAAGAACTAACACCCGAAGTTTCAACTTCGAACCTATTTTTGCTTGTGTGTACTGACCTAACAAACAAAATGCGAAATATAAATTTAATCAAACAGTTATTTGCTATATAACACTTGCCAAAATAAAACGTTAGCATTATAAACGTTTGTCTTAATAAAACTTGACGCAGTAAAATTATGCGAAACATGTTCAGATCAACGTTTGACCGAGTTTTGCAGTCGCTTCTAGGATTGACTAGGCCAAAACCGAAACAGAATAATTTACTTTCGACGTTTGACTGAAAAGTTAGGAGCTCCTGGGTTTGACTAAAAATACTTCAGGCAAAGGGCGAAATTGAAATGTATTTCGGGGATTGCCTGATGGCTTTGGCCAAACCTAGGATAAACCAGTCCTTCCGCGAAGAGACTGTGTATCGGACTTTGACTATAACATATACAACAAATAGCCGCAGTCTGGGTGTATTTTCATGATATCCTTGCGTGGTTACCTAGGGTATCCTAGTTTGGAAGCAGGTCAGGTTATTATGCTGTATTAAAGTAATTTATTTACTACCTTTAAATAATAAATATAATGGTTGTGCTAAATGAAAGAAACACTCCCTGAAAGTATTGCTTACGATGTCAAATTCACGCTGTAGTACGGTGAGCTCAAGCGCGGATTCCAATCCTGCTTCGACTCGCCTTTTTCATCCGATCTGAAGTTTAGTTTGCAAAAGCGTAATGAAATTTCCACCGAAAGTCACAACACGACTAAATCAACGTACATTTATCTCCTTACCTAAAACCCAATACCGACATATTGTGTTTACTTATTTGCTCCGCTTACGTTCCACTCAAAGCCGAGTATATTAATTAACATCCAAACGAAACTGATACAGTAAATAAACTAACATCAGGAACATTAAGCCAAGTGTGGTGCAGTGCATGACAATAATAACATAATTAAATAAATGAATGAATAGATGATTAAATAAGTAAATGAATAAAATTACATAAAATACAAATAAAGTTAATGACTTACAAGATTAACGATTATGATTTATGTTTATTGTTGTTAAGAAATATTTTAATTATTTTAATATGCTCCATTTTCCTCTTTTTCTGTGATGATCTTTTTATTTAACCTGATGTGTTAGGTGGATAACCTGTAAGGGCGGGATCTGTTACGAAATAAATAATTATTATTACAAAACAGAAAATCAACTTCTGTTCTATGTTTTTTCTTATATGAATATTCACATAATTTTATCGCCTTTAGTATGTAATAAATAAAATATTTATTTGCATCTAAACACACACGCACCCACACACACACAGCGGATAAAAAATAGCACAAGTAACGCAGAGTAAAATTGTACAGCAAGCAGGCAATCAAAAAGAGTAACAGAAAATAAGCGTAAGCAAATCAAAAGACAATACAAGAGAGCAGTTTGCGGGTGTGGCAAATGCAAAGGGGCTCTATCTCAGCACATGCTGGAGAGGCAGACCACTCCAGCGCTGGACTTCCGTCAGTATCCGGTAGTGTACTGACGTGCAGCACACGGAAAAACGAATAAATTGGCAGTAATTGGGTTTTTAAATGTCAAAATAATCATACATTAATTGATGATTGCATTATAGGTGTACAATATATAATATTATGTTAAGTAAATAGGTACATAGATTGGATTGTAACCGAATAAACGTCATTGTAATGGTGACATAAAGTTTAAGTGATATGCTTCGTGACAACGAAGTAATGTACAACAATAGAAATTGAATAATAATGATAATAATAACAAGTCAATTTGAACAAAAAAAATACATTATATTCTTTTTGTTGCGCTAATCCGTGCTGAGGACAATTTTTAAAAACCTATTTTAGAGGCCAAAAATTCCACCCATGCCGGGACTTGAACCCGCGACCTCTGGCTAACCGTGCCAGCGCTCTCCCATCTGCGCTACTGGGCAAGTGCAGGCATCAGCAAAATTTCGAGCCTCTTTACAAACTTCTCTCAGCCATTTGACGCCCACTGCAGGACATAAGGCTCATGGTTTTCCAAGCTTCCCGGTGTTGTGCCGCCCGCATCCAGCGACTCCCCGCCACCGTAACCAGGTCGTTAGACCATCTGGTGGGGGGCCTGCCCACACTGCGTCGTCCGGTCCGCGGTCGCCAGGTCAGAACTTTTTCGCCCCAACGGCCACGCCACTCATCGTGGGTAATTAATTCAATAAATGTCAGCCCCTATTATCATTTCCTTGACTTTCTTCTATCTATCTATTCAGCCCATGAAAGACGCCCACTGTTGAGCATAGGCCTCTTGACTGTCACGCCAACCTCGCCAGTCCCTGCAAATCTTGTCCGGAACTACCCACCGAACGACGGCCAGTTCTCGGCCACCACGCTATGACTGCCTTCGACCATCTTCCGTCTTCTTGTCTTAAACTTCGTCTTAAACGTCTTCCACTTTGGTCTTCTGTCGAATTACGACGTTGCGCACACGATCGACAAGAGAGATGCCTTGACTTTAATTGTTTTTTTTTGTTAACACCCTGACCAAAGCTGACTGAAACGAAATATATGTTACAGTTAGAAGTCTTAAACGGTCAAAACTAGTTTTGACTGTTAAATTTAGTCAAAACTAGTTAAAATAAGTTTTGACTGACATTCTATCTAATTTTACTCGAGCTTATTAACTTTTAAGAGTTTTCACAGAAATATCAGTCAAAACCACTACTGACCAGAAGCTTTGGACAAAAATACTTTTGACTGATTTTAGCAGTCAAAACTAGTTTTGACCGTTTAAGAGTTTTGACTGTAACATATATACATGTAAACGGCCTATATCGAGTCCAGGATACAGATCAAACTAGGTAATAAGCACAGCCCATTGGAGCTCCATTCAGCTCCAATGGGCTGAGGTTGTTGTATTGAATTTTGTTCCTAAATAGATTTAATTAAACCCATGTTTGTCTAACGAAACTACAGTCGTCTCCCTCTAATGTAAATCAATAAACTGGTGAGGGAAAGAGAGGTCGTTGAAAACAGCCTACGGAAATGATGCGGATACTAGCTCGTTAAATATGCATGAGATGACATACTCATCAGTAGGGTGTTCGTGGCGTGAGGTTTCTGCGGAATAAAATGAGGGTAGGTGCGAATCCCGGTTAGTTCTTTTAGAAATCACTTTTGGAACTCATCTAGTTCCGGAACTTCGATGAGATCAATTTTGACTACAAATTTTATGGGGTGTTGATAGTAATTTTACGTCGTGTACCATTACAGCTATGTTTATAAATTATAATTTTTTCACAATCACTTGTCCTGTGGGCGGGGGATATCCCGCACACGGCGTGATGCGCAATTAACTTTGTTGCTTGTTTTGTCTGCACGGTCAATAGTATTATAAATGTGAACACGGAGTGACTGAAGACACAATACAATAGCGGTTTAAGTTTTAGCGGCAGTTGCGAGAAAGAATTCATTTTGGAGGTAAATTTATATTTTTATCAAAATACAATGGCATTTCTTGTGATGAGGCGGGTGCGCGAAAAAATATATTTTAGAGACAATTTTAAAAATAGATACAAATAAATGACGGTGTAAAAATTGTTGTAGGTACCCATGTACTTAAACACAAACATGCCATGCCTATTTTATTGTGAAAGTAAATGACAGTATGTACGGTACGGTACGGTAAAACTCAAGTCTCATGGCCACCCTACAATCAGATAGGTATAGATAGTCCCCAGAGGTGAACTGGGAAGGTCTTCGCCCTTGGCCTGATTTCATCGTCTGCCTATCTCAGACGTAGACACAAAATTAGTCGAGCAGTTTTTATCTGATCACATTTATCAGGTTATAGGTTCGAACCCCAGGCATGTACCAATGACTTTCTCTTCTAGGTTATGTAAATTCGTGAGTTTGTAGTACCACTCGCTAACTGTGAAGGAAAATGTCGTGAGGAAACTTGAGTGTCTGATGTGTTCACATACCTTAGCGCTTGAAATTACCATTCCGCGGTGCACACGCGTGGTGATCAAGCCCATACTCTCTGAGAGAAGGCTTGTGTCCTACATCAAACGAATACAGACTACATTACGTTACTAATTATTAGTCGACTCTACGCATCCATCCAAAGGTTTCTAGGTCGCCGTAGACACTGACAACTAGAAATCGTCTCGCGCAAAACACAACCCTTAAAAGCCCGTGTCCCTTAGGTACGAATTTATCTTTGCCCGATGACCTCCGCTAATGAAGGTAGAACCTATAAAGGCAGAACATAAAAGAACAAAAGGACCACGCCTTCCGAAAACGCAAAGATGTGATGTCGTGTGTACAATTTTTTACTCTACAGCAGAATATAGCCTATTAACTATGGCCTGTGACTTCGTTCGCGTGAAATTTAGTTAATAAGTGTGGTTCTAAATAACTTACGGAACAAAAAAATTGTGTATTAATTTACGTATAACTTTATTTTGCCTAGCTTTCGTCGAGTTGTGACTTTTTTTAAACGACTGCTCTTACTGTAACATCCGAAAATACTGTGTTATGTTATGTTTTAAGGCCTTTATCTGTAAGAAGATGGTTGTACATACTCACTCCTGTATCCCAGAGGGATAGGCAGAGACCAGGGACTGCCACTTGCCACATATCGAGCGAATGTGGGTGGAAGGGCCGGTACGACGAAGTAGGGGATGTATTGTCAAAGTGCGTGCATGCAACGACTAATGAATTTTGAGGAAGCGAAAGTGATCTGTCAGGATGGTGGCAAGGCGGCTGTATGCTGAAGATTTCCTTCTGTGTAGGTTCTTTTATACTTACAGATAACCCGTGTAGTGCGGGGCTACAGTGGAGTGGTTGTTAAGGGGCTAGAGTATTTTCTTTCGTGCAGATAGGCATGCTCGCATGTAATTTTCCTCAATTTTACAAATAGAACTGGGGAGTTAATGGCAACTAGTAGTAGTTCCTCTGAATTGTAATTGTGTTCGTATGTTGTTGCTCTAAAATATTTTTTTAATATATCTGCTGGACATAGTACCAACATTTTATTTCATGAGTCTACTGAAATTTTATTTCAACATAGCTATAAAAAAACCGGCCAAGTGCGAGTCGGACTCGCACATGAAGGGTTCCGTACCATTGTCAATGCAACATTCGAGTATTTCAAGCGTCTACCTGTTGCCGTTATTAATATCGAGCGAAAAACGGCAAAAAATCGCGTTTGTTGTGTCAGTTACACTTAAATATTTATTTTATTCTATTTTCAGTATTTTTACAACAAAAATACATCAGCAGTCAAAATTTCAGTTGTCTAGCTATAACGGTTCATGAGATACAGCCGGGTGACAGACAGACAGACGGACAGTGGAGTCTTAGTCATAGGGTCCCTTACCTTATATATACGAGACCCTAAAACAACCCGATTCTCAGATAAACCTTGCCAGTTTCAGCGGATGTATTATCCTACTAATATTATAAATGTGAAGATGTTTGGATGATTTGAGGTTTGGATGTTTGTTACTCAATCACGCAATAACGGCTGAACGGATTTACATGAAACTTGGCGTACAGATAGGCAAAGGCCTGAATTGAGGCACAGCATAGTTGATATCCTGGTAATGCCTTCCCGGGGGATAATATTTATTTTAAGTTTAAAATAGACTGCGTAGTGCGAGCGAACCTTGTGTCTTAAACATAGATGGCGCTGTGCAAGAATCGTCTAAAGGGGTTCTGTGGCGGTACGAAGTTCGCCGGAATAGCTAGTTAAGGGATATATTATTGAAAAAGAGAGAGCGAGAGAGCCCGTCCCGTCTTCAGTTCAGTTCTCAACCCCTCTCTTTTACGTCCGTAGAAACAAGAATTAGAAACGTGGACTGTATTATAGGTATAGGGCCAGTCGAGTGCCCGTTCAGTTCGATGTCACGTCGATCCGCCGCAGCAGTCTCGTCGCTCGTCGCCTCGTCGCTCACGCTGCCTCTCCTCCGGTGAATTCTTATCGCCGCTCGTTCTGCGGCTAGCTGCACAGCCTGGGTTCAGCTTCGGTTCGGGGGGTAGACTGCCGCAAAGAAAACACCTTGTTCTCGAGAGTATCTTCAGCTTCCAGCTCGCTCGTCCGTTCGCGGGGATCCTCTTGGGTTGACTGAGTCCGAATGAATGCCGATCGTCATCATCATCAGGCGGTCTTCTCACACTTCCCCTGGGGAAAGTGGAGGGTCGGGGTCAGGGCGGGGCCCTCTTCCCGAGGGATCTGCCGCTGTCCGCAACTACGGACAGGTCTCTGGGTGGCCTTCCAGGCGGTGGTCTTCGCTGGGGGTCGCAGGTGGATGCTTCAGTCGGTGTTGGCCGTGGACTCGACCAGGCTTCGGGGGAGGGGCTTGGCGCGGCCGTCGGGCGGTCGCGCGTGCAGAGGTGCCAGCCCACGCAGATGCTGCAGCTGCGACCGGTCCGCACGCGCGAACATGTCGGTCGCCAGCCGCGCCACGAAGGCGTCCAGCTCCTCCCATTTGAGGTCCCTCGCGATCGTCGCATTCCTCACGTAGCGAGGCGCGCCGACGATGGTGCGCAGGGAGAGGTTCTCCTGGGCTCGGAGCCGCTTCTTGTTCGGCTCCGAGACGAGCGCGAACCAAGCCGGCGCAGCGTACGTGAGGCGGGGCCTGACGTAAGTCTTGTAGACCCCGAGCTTCGATCGCAGAGGGAGGCGGGAGGTGAAGACTGGGCGCAGCTTCGCGCGTGCCACCTTCACCTGGTTGACGACTGCGCTGACGTGCGCAGCCATCGTGAGTCCACGGTCGATGGTGACCCCCAGGTACTTCACCCGGTTCTGCCACTCGATGACCCGTCCGTGCAGCTGGAGCGGCGGCGGCGGGTGGCGGCGGCCCGTCAGCATGGCCTGTGTCTTCCCGACATTGACCGACAAACGCCACTTCTTCAGCCAGTCGGGGAGAGCGTCGAGGGCACGCTGCATCTTCGTTGCAGCGTGCGTGGGCGACATGGACGACGCCAGGTAGGCGGCGTCGTCGGCGTACAGTGCCAGTTGGACGCCCTCCGGGACCGGTATGTCGTCGGTGTATCGGGCGTAGCAGGCCGGTGACAGGCAGCTTCCCTGGGGGACGCCGGCGAGGATGTGGCGCTCCTCGGACACGGCATCCTCCACCGCCACTCTGAAGCGGCGATCCCTCAGGAATGAGGCCACGACCGCGATGAGACGTCGTGGGGCAGGTGACGTCGACAGTTTGTACAGCAACCCCTCATGCCATACCCTGTCGAACGCCTTCTCCATGTCCAGGAGTACTGCGACGGTGCACTCCTTCTTGTTGAGGCACACCGTCATGCCGTGCAGTACCCTGGCGAGCTGAAGCGTGGTCGAGTGCTCAGGCCGGAACCCGAACTGTTCCGGCCGAGGCTGGATGTGCGGGAGCAGGTGGTGCAGCAGGAGCTTCTCGAACACCTTCGAGAGGGTGCACAGAAGCGTGATGGGCCTGTAGCTTTCGGGCTTCTGTGGGTTCTTGCCCGGCTTGGGCAGGAGGATGACCAGGCCGGTTTTCCACGGTTGTGGGAAGCAGCCGGTGCGCAGGATGCCGTTGAACAGGCGCGTCACGGCCGCAACTGTTCGTTGCGGGAGGTGCCGGAGCGCCGTGTTCGATATGCAATCCTGGCCCGGTGCTTTCCTCGGCTTGGTGCGCTGGATCATCCGCTGCACTTGGCCGGGCGTGAAAACCACAGGGTCCTCAGCCGGGCCCATCGGTGCTGCGAAGTAGGCTCGAAGGTGTTGCTCGACTGCTGCGACGTGCTCCGCATCGTCGGTGGGGTTCGGGACGAATGCCCCCTCGAGGCACTCGGCGAAGACTTCAGCTCGGTCTTGCGCTTTGAATCTTGGGAGGCCGTCGCTGCCCAGCAGCGGCCGCACAGGATGGGGCTCGGTCGACAGCTGCCGGCATAGGCGATGAACGGAGGGGGTATCATCGCCCACGGACTCGATGTGGCGCTCCCAAGACTCCTCGGCGTTGGCATCCAGCTCCGCCGTCACTTTCGCCGTTAGAGCGTTGAGGCGCGTCTTGAGCTGAGGGCAGCGAGAGCGCTGCCATTGCTTCCGGAGGCGACGCTTTTCGCGGATGAGGTCCAGGATCCGAGCGGGCAGTGGAGTGGATTTCCCACCGCTCGGAACTGTGCGCGAGGATGAGTCAAGCGCGCTCCGGATGCAGGCGGTCAGCTCAGACGTCAGGCACTCAACGTCCTCCGGCGCGACGACGGGGCGTGACGGGGTTTCCTCCGCGAGGGTGGCGGCGAAAGAGGCCCAGTTGTAGAGACGGCGTGGCGCTGGCAGCGCGACCCTGGTCGGTAAGTCGTCAAGGACGAGAAGGACCGGCCGGTGGTCCGAGGGGAGGTCTGCGAGTACCTCCTGGCGAGGCGGCGTCCGGAGTCCCTTGTAAACGGCGACGTCGAGTACGTCCCCCGAGCCGTCCCAGTGGTAATGGGTGGGCTCGTCTGGACCCACGACGTCGTAGTGGGACATCACGGAGTCGGCGAAGAGGCGTCGTCCCTGGGCGTTGGTGGCCGATGAGTTCCACGCGGTGTGCTTGGCGTTGAGGTCGCCGGCGACGATGGTCGGTGATGGCGACTCCAGCAGCCCCCGCAGGTCTCTGAAGTCGAAGGCAGCGTCAGGGGGCTTGTAGGCGGCGTAGAGTCGCATCACTGTGCCGGCGACTTGTACCTCGATTCCGAGAGCGTACATTGACGCAAGCTCCCGGAACTCGATCGGCTGGTGGACGACCTTCCTCTTCACGATCACCGCCAGTCCTCGGAAAGCGCGGTGTTCGGACCTCTCGTCCTTGCGGTAGACGACGTAGTTGGGGATGGTGAACTTATCACCCTCCCCAAGCCAGGTCTCGCTGAGCAGCGCCACGTCGACGTCCTGCTCCCGGAGGAAGACCCGGAGCAGCAGCTTCTTCCTGCGCAGCGACTGGGCATTCCAGTGCACCACCCTCAGAGGCCTAGCGAAGGCTGCGGGCAATCGCCGGACTTGGGGTGACGGGGCTATGCGTGGGCCCCGTCTGCAGTGCCGCAAGGACCTCCATGAGGGCACTGACAGCACGCGTCAGTGCCTCGTGGGAGGTTGGGAGTCCTGCGGCAACTGCAGGTGCTGCGGTGGCGTCTGCTGGAGCCGCTGGCGCAGTGTCCGCCGCTCCATCCGGTCCAGTGGGCTTCTTTTTCTTCTTCCCGCCCCTCTTCCTGCGTGGCTTAGTGGCCGCGGGAGTGGAGCGGGATGTGGGCGGGTTGGCCGGCGCCATGAGGTTGCCAGGCGCCGACTCCTGCACTGCTGGCTGCTGCTGGGCCGGGGCGGTCCTCCTCCGGCCTCCCTGGCCTGTGATGGCCACGGTGCCGGCCTTGGTGTTCCGCGCCTCCTTGCGGAACACCGGGCAGGAGGAGTTGTTGGCGGCGTGGGGTCCCCCGCAGTTCGCGCACGTCGCTGGCTCCTCCCTTGGGCGTGGGCAGTTCCGGGCGTGGTGGTCCTCCCCGCAACGCACGCATTTCTGCGGGCGGTGGCAGTGCTGGGAGGAGTGCCGGAACTGCTGGCACCGGTGGCATTGCGCTGGCCCCTGCTTGCCGCGCCATGCTTCGATTTTCACTCCCGGCATGTAAAGGAGCTCGTTGAGCTCGTACAGTGCCGGGAGTAAGTTGGGCGTTCGGCGGAGCGATGCGAAGAAAATGCATCCGGGGCGTCCCGCACGCGGCCGGATGCTCGTCACATGCTCCGCCTCGAAGCCGTGCTCGGCGAGGGCGGCGATGATGTCCGCCGGCGCCGTATCCGCCGGAAGTCCTCGGATCGCCACCTTGGCGCTCCGCTCGGCTGGTAGGGAGTAGGAGAACCACGACACGTGGTCCTCCCTCTCCAGCTTAGTGAGGTACCGCTGAACGGTGCGGTACTCGTCGTCCTCCGTCGGGGTGAAGCGCACGCCGTTCCCGTACGGGCGTGCGTTCGGTGGGCGGCCTAGATCCGCCGCGATGTTCCTGAAGTGGAACGCCCAGTTGGGTAGGCGCTCCACCACCAGGGGCGGATATTTCGGCCGCTTGGGCAGCGCCGTTTTGGGAGCGGCAGTGGCGGCGGCGGCGGCGGGGACGACGGGCACGCGCTCAGCGGCACTGTCGACGGCGGTGGCAGTCGCGGCGGCGGCGGCGACTGGGCCGGCGGGCAATGCAGGGGCAGGGCGGGCCGTTGCCGCGGCCGGGCGAGTCGGTCCGGCGGCAGGGCGGGCGGGCGCCGCGGCGGGGCGGGCGGGCACCGCCGCAGGGCGGGCGGGCGCCGCGGCAGGGCGGGCGGGCGCCGCGGCAGGGCGGGCGGGCGCCGCGGCAGGGCGGGCGGGCGCCGCGGCAGGGCGGGCGGGCGCCGCGGCAGGGCGGGCGGGCGCAGCGGCAGGGCGGGCTTTCGCAGCGACAGGGCGGGCGGGCGCTGCGGTAGGGCGCGCAGCGGTCGGTCGGGCGGTTGCCGCCGCAGGGCGGGCGACGGCACCCGCGAAGGACGACGGCGCCGGCGGGATCACAGGCGGCGACGGGGTCTTAACGAACGTCGGCCGTGGTAGACGCAAAGGGCTGGGCGGCGGCGACGTCAGTCCGCGAGGGCGGATTGGGGGCCGGGGGTCGGACGGGGCAGTGTCTGTGTTCATCTCAGTCGCCGCCCGGGGCGACGACTGGGCCTGTTCAGGCAGCAAGCCCAGCGCCTGCATCACCTCAAAGGAGAGGTCCCTGGGCGGCGGTGTCGGCGAACGGGGGGCGGAGCCCCGGGAAGGACTCCCGTGGGCGCGGGCATGATGCGGAGACGGCGCGCGGGTGTTGGGCGCGCTGCCTCCTGGCGGGGACTCCCGCAGGCTGCGGCTAGCTGGAGTCGGTGGTGGAGGGGTTAGAGGGCGGCGGATCGGGGCGCAGTGGCGCTTCGCTTCCTCTTCGGCGGCGTCTGGGCTTCTCTGGCGGCGGCGGCGGTGTGAGGCGGGCTGGTGTTGACCGGTCGCGCCGCAGAGGCGCTCGTGGTCTCCGTCAGCAGCGCCCCACTTTAAGTAGGCCGCCTCCAGCTTGAGGTAGGCCTCCATCCAGGAGAGGAGGCCGTCGGAGAGGAGGCCGTCGGCACGCAGGCGCCGAGTCCTCAGGACGTCGGCGCGGTACGTGGCGTGCAGCGCTCCCAGGCGGCCTCCCTCTTGGTGGGGGCCCACGTACTCTTCGCCCGCGGCCCTCGGGGGCGCGGGCTCTTCATCCGCTGCCACCCGCGGGGGGGCAGCGGACACGCGACGTTGGCCGCCATGACGGCCGGGCTCGGCGGCCATGGCGGGCGGCTCGCTGGGGACGGGCCTGGCGCGACCGAGGTCGGCTAGCTCCCCCCGCACGTCTTTCCCCGGTGATTTCCGCTTGTGGAAGGCCGGGGTCCAACGCACGGAGAAGAGTTTACCAACCTGGCGGCTCTTCGAGGTGTGGCGATCCCCGCCGCGGCGCTAGTCGGCGCGGGCCGATTTGCGCAGCCTTTTTTCACAGAAAGAGGCAACGAAAATTCGTGGGAGGGCAAGTCGCGCGCGTCCGTCCTCAACGTGGCCCAACTGCTTCCAGTGATCCGGTTCCGAAGGACCATGAAAAAGAGAGAGCGAGAGAGCCCGTCCCGTCTTCAGTTCAGTTCTCAACCCCTCTCTTTTACGTCCGTAGAAACAAGAATTAGAAACGTGGACTGTATTATAGGTATAGGGCCAGTCGAGTGCCCGTTCAGTTCGATGTCACGTCGATCCGCCGCAGCAGTCTCGTCGCTCGTCGCCTCGTCGCTCACGCTGCCTCTCCTCCGGTGAATTCTTATCGCCGCTCGTTCTGCGGCTAGCTGCACAGCCTGGGTTCAGCTTCGGTTCGGGGGGTAGACTGCCGCAAAGAAAACACCTTGTTCTCGAGAGTATCTTCAGCTTCCAGCTCGCTCGTCCGTTCGCGGGGATCCTCTTGGGTTGACTGAGTCCGAATGAATGCCGATCGTCGGAGATCGGCCGCCTTTTATATCAAATTGCCCTAGTTCCGAGGCGGGGGCGGCGCGAGGGAGTGAGTGAGCGAGCGAGATAGATAGCCTACTTATCTTTATTTACTTTCCTAGCGAATTTACATGGAATTACGCATTAATTTATATTAATTAATGTTTTCTCATTGGAATAAGTGACATTCTAATAAGTTTCTAGCATTCTAATAAGTTTCTTATAGGATTTTGTACAGATTTACTGAGGAAAATAGACTGAACTTTTCTATTGAAATAACTCTGAAGAATATTAATAAATCTTATTAGTGAGAATAAAAATGGTTAGATATTAGTAAAAACTACCTGCTGTGCAAATTTCATCAAGATCGGTTGAGCCAATCGAAAGTTATCGCTTTCGGAAACATAAGATTTTGTTAGCTAATTTTGGCTCAATGTCACCATTCTATAGAGTGCTATGTGTTGTATTTCGACAGATTTTAGGCTGATCTATGTGGTTTTACCAGTTTTATCCTAATCCGTGACGTGCTTCTAATGTGGTTTACGAGATAAAATTCTACATAGAAAATCTGTTCTGCAGATTTAATACACCTAGTAATTGTGGTGCAAGAGGTATTCTATCTAGTTTACAATCGCTTACAAAGTAAATAACATAATATGCATCGTACTGGCTATGAAAACAAATGAAAGGTAAGTGAAATCATCCTAAAACTAAATAATGTAAAATTATTATTGAATACTGACTCTTAAGCCTAAGGAAATAAGACACAAGGTGATAAAATTATTTAATAAAAATGTGACTTAAATCTAAACAAACGTATTCTTACAACTAAGGTACCTATCTACTAACTACCTATCTAATGTCTATCTAATCGCTAAGGAACTTAAATCTAAATAGTCGTCGATCGCCGACAGTCTCCCCCCTGTGTGCCAACACCATAAAGTCGAAGGCGATCTTGCAGTGTTGCTGAAGAGGAGGTTGCGATCGGGCCAGGTCAGGTCAGGATGATCAAGCGCGATGTTGGTCTTCGCAGGATGCCGGTTCTAGTCCGCACTTCCACCACTTTTCCTTCTCTGAATCTCGCTAGTACCCCGAATAGGCTCTGCAACAAGTCGGGTCCTGGCAGTAATGCGTCGTTCAAGCTGCGGCCTCCTACTCTTGCTGCAGCGTCGAATACCAGTCGCATCTTTCCCTTTTGCGGATGGTGGACAGCAAAATGAGGTAAATACCATGTTCTTTGCGAGACAGGCGCGTTCGTAGCTTCCTCAGCGTATTCCTTTATCAACAGATTTTCTATCTGTGTACTGTACTCCTCTTTCATATCGTCATTTCTCTCTAGCTTCCGTTCGATTGAGTACAGTCTGCGTTCTGCGTGTTGTCTGTTTTCTGGCATGATTTCTTCGTCCGTTCGCCAGATAAGACCGGTTTCATATCGTCCATTAGACAGCTGCTTCGTTGTGCTTTCTAGAACGTTGAGTGCGCGCTGATTGATGTCGTTCGATGGTTTCTTCGGTTCTACACCAAGGTTCTCTATGCTGAAGTGTTCCTTGATCATAGCGTCCAGTGGATCACTGCCCTTCTCTCTCGTTAGGTGGTTGATGATGGCGCGTCCTCTTCCGCAGTTCTTCTCGCGCCCATGTAGCACCCATCCCAACGAAGTGTACGACGCGACTGGTTGATCGATGTCTCCCTCCTTTATTTCGCGCGTAGTGATCAAATGCCAGTTGTCTTGTCCTATTAGTACAGTAGGGCGGACGCGTTCATAAGTCAGCTGCTCCTCGATATCCTTCAGGTGAGCGCACTTTGCCACTAGTCCCCGTGGCACTGCCTGCGTCGTAAGGTTCAATGGCCCTATGGTGTAGGCCGTCATGCTTTCTAGCTTCCTTTCGAATCGACCTTTTACTTTTAATGTTAACTTGAATGATTGCTTGAAGTCGGTGCGCTTTCCGCCGATTCCCTCTATGCTGAGCGGCTCTGCTTTTCCTCTAGGTGCCACGGCTAATGCTGTCTCTTCTTCTATCAGCGTGAGGGTGGACCCCTCGTCCAACAGAGCGAACGTTTCCACCTTGCCTCGCGAGCCGTATAGTTCGATCGGCACTATTTTCAGATACGTAGTGTGTTCGCCGACAACAGCGTTAACTGTCGAAGAGACCGTGGCCCTTGTTTCCTCTTCTTTGTGCAGAAGTTCATGGTGGCCCATTCTACACCCGCCTTTCCCGCACGGTTTAGCTCTGCAGTTGAAACGGCGGTGCGTCGTGCTCAAACACCGAAAACACACGCGTAGTTCTCTTGCTTTGTTCCATTTTTCATCGTATGAGAACCCGCGGAACTTTTCGCAGTCTCGTAGGCCGTGCGTGTTGCTGCATAAGGGGCAAGTAGTCTTCGTAACTTGCCGCGGTGTGGACGGTCCTGGTTCCCTCTTGAACTTCTTAGCCGGCTTGTTTATCGCTGCAATCTTTCTAGTCGACTCTTCTCGTTCGCTATCTTCGTCACTCGACTCGCACGATTCCGAATCTTCGCTTTCATATAATCGTGTCGAATGTACAGGTCGTCGTTTCCTTCCAAGGCGCAAATCTTTTTTCTCTTTCTTTTCTTCTTTCCGCGTCTCGTAAGCTGCCATCGCGCCGCATTGCTCCGTCATTTCGTTCAAAAACTCGCTCATCTTTTCTAGTTCTGGTTCGTCTGGATTTCTGTTCGAATACTCGCTCCACTTGAACTTCAATATGAGATTGAGCTTCTCGGCAATGCGGCTGGTGAGCTCCGGTGAGTACAAATACTGCGGTTTCCCCAGCGCCTTAATAGAAGCTACGCAATTTGCAACCTTATTTGCAAACGAGGCGATATTTCTTCCATCCTCTTGCAAACGCGGCATCTTCTTTATAATATCCATCTCGTTCATAATTAATATCTCGGGCCGCCCAAACCTTCGTTCCAATGATTCCATTATTTCTGCCGTATGTGAACCCGAGTATAGCAATGCTTTAACTGATTCGCGCGCGACGCCTTTGAGTGATTTTCGTAGTCGGGCTACGTTCTGCGTCTCACTGAATAGGCGACGGGTATCGTCAAAGACAGTTTTGAATGCTATCCACTCGCTTATTTCCCCATCAAACATCGGCAGATCAAGTAGGTATTTAGGCGGCGGCGCTCTGCTTTCTGATTCCGTTTCCATCTTCAAATACTTCAGCGCGTTCGATAACGCGTGAGTAAGTTCGTTCACGCTGCTATCCGCTTGAGCTTCGTTACGGCGATGCCCGTATGGCATATCTTCTATCTCTCTCCTCCCCGCGCAGCGCCCGCCCCTGTTGGTCGCTGCCGTAGCGCTGCACCGCGCGTCGACGCTGAATGTCGTTTCTGAGCGAGTATGTTGTATAGCCAACTCGTACTCGGTCTGAGCTAACTGTAGCTCCCTCTCGGCTTCAAGTCTTTTGGCTTCCATGAATCTTATCTTCGCTTGGAGTGTCCTCGCTCTCTGCTCGCTGTCCGCAGTGCCCGCTCGGGAGTCGTCCCTAGTGACGTTTTCCATAACCGTAACATTGTGTTGCTCGCCCTCAGTTAGCGTGGTGTCCTCATCCCCGGTGCGATCCGTGCCACTGCTCGTGCCGCCAGCGGCGGATAACCCTGTGCCCGCCGACCATGTGTTAGTCTCCGTGCCCGATGATGCTTTCGATGTCGCAACGCTCGAACTTTCCCTCGTAGAGACTTCCTGTTCTTCTTCTTCCTCGTGGGTCCTCAGCGCACCCTCAGTCGGCGTTGTGGTCCTGCCCGATCGCAACCTCAGTCCTCCGTCGTCGCCGCCGTGGCTCCCTCTCGTAGCGGTGGGCTTCATCGTGGCTTCTTTCTTCGGAAGTCTTCTTTCTTCCTGCCTACCGTCTGTCAGTGAGTCGGTCGTGCGTACGTCACGGATGTCCCTACTAATCGTCCAGTCAGTGGGTCGGTCACGTTCCTACCGGGCCCTACCCCTACGCCCTACCTACTTCCTACGGGGTGACGTCCTACCGGTGTACGCCACCCAAGAGCGAAATAGGGGGGAACTGGACCGCAAGTGGTGTCTGCAATGCCAATACGGCTCCACTTCGGGACAGCCGGACTGTTTCTATCCCGCTTGTGGGATAGGTGATATACGTCCGAATATACCACACCGCTAGTCTTGGCCACGGCTGGCTTCCGACCGGCGTGCTACGCTTTTGGGTCTTGTTGTCACCGTTATACGTATTCCCGACCCGCGTAGCTCGTACCGGATGGTACTATGGTCTTTCCCTCAGTTGGCTGGCTTCTGTACTCGACGTGGCCTCTTGATGCGACTTGCTCGACGTGGCTTGCTCGACGTGGCTTGCTCGACGTGGCTTGCTCGACGTGGCCCAACTGCTTCCAGTGATCCGGTTCCGAAGGACCATGAAAAAGAGAGAGCGAGAGAGCCCGTCCCGTCTTCAGTTCAGTTCTCAACCCCTCTCTTTTACGTCCGTAGAAACAAGAATTAGAAACGTGGACTGTATTATAGGTATAGGGCCAGTCGAGTGCCCGTTCAGTTCGATGTCACGTCGATCCGCCGCAGCAGTCTCGTCGCTCGTCGCCTCGTCGCTCACGCTGCCTCTCCTCCGGTGAATTCTTATCGCCGCTCGTTCTGCGGCTAGCTGCACAGCCTGGGTTCAGCTTCGGTTCGGGGGGTAGACTGCCGCAAAGAAAACACCTTGTTCTCGAGAGTATCTTCAGCTTCCAGCTCGCTCGTCCGTTCGCGGGGATCCTCTTGGGTTGACTGAGTCCGAATGAATGCCGATCGTCGGAGATCGGCCGCCTTTTATATCAAATTGCCCTAGTTCCGAGGCGGGGGCGGCGCGAGGGAGTGAGTGAGCGAGCGAGATAGATAGCCTACTTATCTTTATTTACTTTCCTAGCGAATTTACATGGAATTACGCATTAATTTATATTAATTAATGTTTTCTCATTGGAATAAGTGACATTCTAATAAGTTTCTAGCATTCTAATAAGTTTCTTATAGGATTTTGTACAGATTTACTGAGGAAAATAGACTGAACTTTTCTATTGAAATAACTCTGAAGAATATTAATAAATCTTATTAGTGAGAATAAAAATGGTTAGATATTAGTAAAAACTACCTGCTGTGCAAATTTCATCAAGATCGGTTGAGCCAATCGAAAGTTATCGCTTTCGGAAACATAAGATTTTGTTAGCTAATTTTGGCTCAATGTCACCATTCTATAGAGTGCTATGTGTTGTATTTCGACAGATTTTAGGCTGATCTATGTGGTTTTACCAGTTTTATCCTAATCCGTGACGTGCTTCTAATGTGGTTTACGAGATAAAATTCTACATAGAAAATCTGTTCTGCAGATTTAATACACCTAGTAATTGTGGTGCAAGAGGTATTCTATCTAGTTTACAATCGCTTACAAAGTAAATAACATAATATGCATCGTACTGGCTATGAAAACAAATGAAAGGTAAGTGAAATCATCCTAAAACTAAATAATGTAAAATTATTATTGAATACTGACTCTTAAGCCTAAGGAAATAAGACACAAGGTGATAAAATTATTTAATAAAAATGTGACTTAAATCTAAACAAACGTATTCTTACAACTAAGGTACCTATCTACTAACTACCTATCTAATGTCTATCTAATCGCTAAGGAACTTAAATCTAAATAGTCGTCGATCGCCGACAATTATTTTGTTAAATATACGTTTAAGAAGCGTTTTGTTGTTATAAGCCACTATTTATGTACTCGTAAGTACGTTTAGTTATGTATAGTATTCAAGTGTGATATTATGTAAGCTTATTATTACTATTATTACGTATATGCATGTCTATTAATATTCGTATTTGCACCGACTACCCGTGTCTATTTCTCCTTCGGCAAATTCTCCGATATGAGGTTGCCTGGAAGAGATTGCTAATAGCAATAAGGCCGCCAATTGTATATTTTATTTTGTCATTGCTGTTTCTGTAACATTTTTTCCAGTATACAATAAAGAATATTCTTATCTTATCTTATTTACTTGCCTAGTAATACTTTAATTTTCACAAATCATACAGGTCAGTTACCCGTTGACTCTATCAGATGAAGAACACTGACAAAAGTCTCTACCGCAAGCAATCAACGAAATCGTTGCCCACTCTAATAATGTGAACAAATACAATAAAGGCCGAATGCCAGGATCAAACAGCAATTATGAGAGAATAGGGACCGTGAAGTGACCCTTGAGCTCGAGGGACTCCCGATAGTGAGTCCGTTAATTTTGGCTCATTTAGCCACTAGTCGTTTTTTATGGCGTTCGTTACGCACGCACATGCTAGACCCTTTCTATATTGTGTCATTGAAATAACGCAAAACGTACCTAATAACATTTTCAAAAACCGGACAAATGCGAATCGGACTCGCTCACCGTGGGTTTCGTACAAATGTGTAGGCACTTACGTACTATGAATAGTTCAGGAATCGAGTCTCGCAGTTTTTTCCGAGCTTTTCTCGAACTTTGCAGACAATTTTTTATTATTTAATTACAAATGTATAGTTCGATGATCTTCGCAGGGCGGCTGGCAAGAGCTGAATGAGAGTAGCTGAGGACCGTGCTCAGTCGCGTGCTATAGGAGAGGCCTATGTGCAGCAGTGGACAAGCGTAGGCCGTCGATGATGATGATGATGATGAAATGTATAGTTTTCAATATTTTCCCTGTATAAGACGATATTTGTGTAAGAATTTTTGTAGTATAAGACGATATTGCTTGCCAAATTTCATAGTTGTAGCTCAACGGAAAGTACCCTATAAATGTTGATTCCCTTGAGTGTCGAAATAATTATACGTTTCTTGCGGCATAAGTTTGAATTTTTTATAGCTTCAAGTGACTGTAGACCTAAGTATATGGTTACAATTTAAACTCGATATCTCCACGCGTTCCCGAGACAAAGGGTCTTGATAGACAGACGGACGGATAACAGTGATCCTTTTGAGGTACGGAACCCTTACTGTAGCGATAATTGAACCACTTAAATATTTCTCAAATTTTACAAATTAACAGCTGTGTAATTTTTTAAGATTAATTGAAAAATAAGTCGAGAATTCAAACTTTGGTGAAAAGTAGTCGCATTATCTAAATGAATGGTTTTCAAGACCCGAATTTTTTCGATAATACGTTGTATGTAAATGACCGCATTTTTATAAGAGTCAGATTTATCAATTCAATTCAATTCAAATATTTTTATTCATTGTAAAAACAGAATGTTTACTTAATGAACGTCAAAGTTGTTAGTTTCACAATTAATGGATTCTCTCTCATCATCTTCTCATTATCATCTCTTCTTTTAAATTAAAGGTGGGCCAACTAGTCAATTGCATTATACAATCAAACTTCAATAATCGTAAACTTTCTCTTAATATTAAAAACCTATTTAGAGGCTAAAACACAGTTAGTGCAACAAAAAGAATATAATATTCAGATAACATAGAAAACTGCATAATCATTTATTTAAAATATTTATGGGATTGTTCATATGGAATTTGAAAAAGGGATTTGAAATTTGAAAACAAATTACTTTATTTCGTAAATACGAAAAAAATATATATATAAAAATCGTTCGATATAGGAAAATGGAAAAAATAAACGTGGTACTCTTGGAATGTAATTTTCAGCATTTGTTCAATCAAGATATGACAAGGCAGTACAAAAACAATCAACAAGCGGAGCAAGTGGCGTCCAATTACAAGTTCAATTTACTAACAGGGCTCAAATCTGTTAACAATCCTATGTTGCTTCTTGCAGTCTTTAATTTCCATGGTTACTCTATCTAAACAGAACTGGACTACCAGATCACCAGTACTTTTAGTTGCAGCAAGCTGTCTACCCAGGTATATACATGTGGTGGTATTTGGGTCATGAGGTTTTTTGGGCCCGAGCCAAGCGTTGACGAATAAATTTTATGACAAGACATTCTTATTAAAATTGAATTGAGTGGCTGTATATAAAGTTGGGACAGGGTTCAATAGAAATGTGAAAATAATCATAATCATAAAGCATTTATTTGTGGATCATAGGTACATTTACATTTGGTGTAAATGGTGGGTGCCTTAAAGGCGTACAAATATATTTTTTGTCAGAGTAGATAATATTATATAAACGTAAACCCAATTAATGTCACATGCATTTGAATTATTTGGAAATAAAAAATGTCAAAATCTATATAAATCTTGAAATTAAAATTAAGCAAAATGATAAGTACATATTATGTCAAATAGGTTTTTTTTAAAGTATGTCAAATTATAAAATAAGTTGAAGAAGCATTAAGTTACATCTGTAATACCTACTACGATATAGTTATAAATGTGAAACAAAATGTAACATAATTAAAATTATTAAAGTACATGTCAATTTACTCAAAATATAATTACAATAGTTAAAAATCTACTTTAAAGTAGGTATAAAGACCAATCCAAAGCAAAATAACATAACAATACTTATTAATTAATTGTTATCCTCCATAAATTCATTAACAGAGTAATAGGATTTCTCAACAAGGTATTTGAAAAGAAGCCTTTTAAGTTTACTCAGTGTCGCGTTTTTTATTTCCTGTGGTATATTATTATATATTTTCGGTGCCATACAGTAAATACTTTTACGTAAAAGTGCAGTTTTAGACGGTGGCACGCGTAATTTATCAGTCTCACGCAGACCCCTATGCTGTATGTTATTCCTGGCTACCTCATAACTTTCCAAACAAAAACCAGTAACAAATAGTACTAGGTATAAATATGCCTTGAATATCCGCAATTTTACTATCCATCAAACCCGCAGACCATATTCATCAAAATTATACTCATTTTGTTACAATCACGAAAAATTTTATATTTTTTGAGCGAGGCAGCATGCTCCACCTAAGAAAAGTCTTAAGAGAGTAGGGGCCCAAATGTACGGAATACGATCCCGGGCTATGGTGATGGCATAACCAATTAGAAGTCGAGTGGTTTTCGCAAATTGCCTACGTATTGCGTAATGTTGTTCACTTCCCGTATTCTCTAGTGCTTTTATTCATCTGTGGAGCCATTTGCATTTTGCTTTTACTCTTGTTTTTTTTCAGTCGTAATAAAATTGTCAAATACAATTTTATGTCTTCTGTTTTAGGTAGTGAGTTTGTCAGTCAACCATCGGAGCCTGAGGATGACTCATGTTAGAGAAGAAACGCTTCGCAACGCATTTTGTCACACAAGTATTGGTGTACGTGGTGGTGTGTTTGTGTCTTGCATCTGCTTGAAAAAGTGGGAGGGAGGGCGGTGCTTTAACTGACCGCATGGTCCTTGAGATTTTGGCTGAATTTAGCAAAGTAATTTTCACATTTTAATGCTATTATGGATTTCCTTAAAATAACGCCTGAGGCTTGATTGGAAGTTCTCAGTTGATCAACTGACAGTAGTCGGGGTAGGTTGGAATAAACAATATCTTGTAGAATGTTATTTTCAAATTTTAAATTGTTTTTTTATTGATGTGCCTTAAGTTGGTGACTCCCACTAATTATTTACTCGAGATATTTGAAAAAAAAAAAAAATTTAATATTGCCGCTAATTGTACTCTATATAGTACAATTTTTTTTTTTTCTCTGGTGTACAATAAAGAAAGAGCCACGAAGATTAGTGGCATAGTCTCAGTGGCGCCCTCTATATTTTTTTCAATGTCATGGAGCACGATGAAACCTAGCTAGATCGATAGAGGACAAAAAAGTAAACAAGAAATTATTAAAGTCACCATGTCCTAAAGTGGCACGTTTAGGAGTTATTGAGCTTTGAAGTTTGTATGGAATTTCCACTAACTGAGTTTCATCACTGAATTTGTCACTTGATATGAGTTTTCTCGGGGATTCAAACCTACTTTGATGTTTTTTAAAGTCTGGGTAGCTATGTCTAGTAGGTACCTACCTACTTATATACATATATACATGAAATTATAGTATTATTCATGCATCCAATTCGTTCAATTCGATTAAAATTCAAAACATGTCAATATAAAACCTACAGTTTAATTAATATAGATAGGTTTAGGTGGTAGGTACATATCGCTAGAAACTTAAACCGCTGCTGTGTGTAAAACCATGTTCAACCATGTTTTTAACATAAATACCATTTCCTGACGTAGCGTAGTAGGTAGGCAATATCCAATAATTAGGTAGGTACCTTCATCTTCAGTTGGGCAAAGAAAGAACCTACGGACCTACCCACTGAGGTACCTACCTATTACAAACTTCTTTGAGATTAATCTTTTTGGTGAGTGGGTAAACTACTGAAGTGACGTTGTCAACATTGATTTATATTTGGAAAGTAAGTACCTCATTTGTTTCGTTTTCTTTTCATTTTCCAAAATTCAATCAAAGCATTTTGTTGACTTAGTAATTGGTTTATTGTTTGAAAAATGGCAGATTTATCTCGACAATGTTTTTTTTGTAATCGAAGTCTCGTAAGTGGACCTCGCCGAAATGGACATGTGCGAATTTGTTCAAATCTGCTTACAGAAGAGTATTTAACTGCCCATCAGTGTAGTTATTTTCTATCAAGAAAATAACTGCAATCGCCAGGTTAGTTTAGTATTAGCAATGTTTAATTTTTAGTCAATTATAAGGTACAGACAACGGTATAAACTTGAAGAACGATTGTCAACCTTACAGTGATTGGAATGAACGTAGTGCAAAGGTGAAAGTGATCAGCTCAACGTGCTCTTGACTGTACATACACCAGCCCCCCGAGACAAAATGAAAACGCTTGCTAGCGTAGTAATGGTCAAAATTTTTTTTTAAAATTGTGATCTATTTTATTAACTTTCTTCTTTTTAACCCAATATAAACTATTTTTTATGTCTTTAAGCATATAGTCCAGTATTTAGTGAAAAATGATTCAAAAGTTAAGTTTTATAAAAATCTCATACAAACTTCAAAGCTCAATAACTCCTAAACGTGCCACTTTAGGACATAGTGACCTTAATAATTTCTTGTTTACTTTTTTGTCTTCTATCGATCTAGCTAGGTTTCATCATGCTCCACAATATTGAAAAAAATATAGAGGGCGCCACTATGAACTATGCCAGGCCCCATACAAAAATCTTCGTAGCTCTTTCATCATCATCATCATTCAGCCACAAGAAGTCCACTGCCGGACATAGGCCTCCTCCATGGATTTCCACAAAGACCGGTTGGAAGTGGCCTGCATCCAGCGCCTTCCTGCCACTTGGATTAGGTCATCTGTCCATCTTGTGGCTGGTCGTCCTACGCTGCGCTTGCAGATATGTGGTCTCCATTCGAGAACTTTTCGGCCTCTTTGGCCATCAGTTCTGCGTGCTATTTATTATTTAAGAATATTTATTCATACATATTTTTGTCTTCAACCGTTCTTACCTAGTTACCAGAGCACAGGGTCTCCTTGTTGTAGACCAGCGCAAGTGACTGTGTTGTGTGGAATGAATTATTATTGTTATATACATTATTACTGTCTTAAAGCAAGATATCTAAGTTTTAGAATAGTTTTATAGCCTATCTTCTTTTGAATGGCATGTAGTTCTAGTTCTAGTTCGACTGGAGATTTCCACACTTAGCCTCATAGTTGGGCCATTGTACGCAGCAAGTGCTGAGATATGTAAATACCTCAGACACTAGGGTTTCCTCACGATGGTTTCCTTCGCGGTCAGCGAGTGGTATTGCTACTATAACTTCACAAATGTACGTAACTTAGAAAACAAAGTCATTGGTACATGCCGGGACTCGAACCCACGTCCTCCCGAATGAGAAGCCGGCGTTCTACAGCTCCGCTACCAACGCGTCTGAATGGGATGTGATAAATTCACGGATCACCACTTCCAATTTTGCGTTCCCGAAGAATAAAAAAAAAACAATGCACACACAACAACACTGGCAGAAAATAAATCAACGGTACAGACAGCACAAATCATCTGTTTCGGCGCCCGTCGGATGAAACAAAAGAAAGCGGGCAGTAGGTACCAGTCGCCGGCCGCCAGTCAAATAACAATAACTTCAGTTACATTCATCAACGTATCCGCTATTATTTGTTATTTCTCAGAACAGCAACTCGTGATGGTGAAGCTAACATAACAGAGACAACAGAAGGCCGGCAGATTCTTCATATTTATCAAAATGATTTAAATTAATGTGAACATTCTGTAGAAATTCCGTTGTTCATATTAATTTATATTATTCATCTTCATTAATAATTGTTAAGTGTGGGTTATATGTCATAACCTATCGTTAGCATAGTGTCCATCACTTATTTTGATGGTTTCCTACTATGTGAAACTAAATGCAGGGTGTAATGAAGTCATTAGAAACCGAAAAAATATAAAGATAAGGTAAGAAGGAACAAGGTACAAGGTTTTCCTGTACAAGGAAAAACACAAACATAAAATATGTTAAAAAATACAGTACAATTGGAGGCCTTATTGCTATTAACAATTTCTTCCAGACAACCCTATAAATGTACCAAAGCATTAAAATGTATTTAACGGCTGATTTTTTTTTCTTGTTTTCACCATTGTAAAGGTGGTTCGTATAGACGAGGAAAATGGCATTTACTGATGTTTCAAGAACACTTTTAATTTTGACGAACTGTCAACTAACCTGGACTAATGAGCTGTATAAGCATTTCAAACGCATTTGCGTTAGATAAATTTATAGTATTGTTTCAGGCGTATGTGAAGCGCGCGTGGTATCTGCTTGTTAAAATACGTCCTGTGTACAATTCCTAAGTTAAACTTCTGTTATTATGCGTCTCGGGCAACGGCCGAACGGAGAGATACACGTCGCAAATAAAGGAATCGTTGTTAATCCCTTGATGGATTATCATCCCGGACACGCTCGAGTGCTGTAAGTGACTGCAAAAACGACAAAACAAGCTGATGTTTTTGTGTTTTAGCGTTTACAGTGGTAATTTATACTGTGATGACGTAACTTAATCATCATCAGCCATTTGACGCCCATGTCTTAGGTCTCCTTCGTGATTTTCATAACCATGAGGGGTTTTGCTATAATCGCCACGCTTGGCAGGCGGTCGCAGTATGCGGCTGGAATCTCAGGAAGACGCTGCTGCCCGTCTTCTGGTAATGTATTTCCTTAGTCGCCTTATACGGCATCCACGGAAGGAAATGGAGTGACGCTATTCTTATTCCGGCGCCACACGGAATTCTTACTCTTAAATTACGAAGAATTCCACGTCGTAATTTAATATTACCCTCTAATATAAACTAAATCCATTAGGAGTAAGTAGGGGCTCTGTTTTATATCATTCAGCCGTGAACATGAATTAAAAGGCAAAATAAATTAATTCAAACAATTTTGCAGTTCACAATCAAAGTTATAGACAATATCAAACCAAGGGATTCGCTTGACAGTACTAGATATTATGTTTAGAAATATTTAACACAATACTCATCCTCGTATTAGAACAGATTTGGAGCACGATCTGTCACTAGTATTTTAATTTTTAACACAAGTATTTTTCTTTTTGTGATGCATGCAGGGCAATACCCATTTTCTTAGTATAAAAATAGCCTATTTTGTGTAATAATTAATTTGAGTAATAAAGTTGTGGTTCCTGTAATCCTGAACCGATAATAAATACTTTTTTTTTTTTTTCACTATTGACAGTGAGTGACTAATAAATTATCTGTCACTGTCACTGTCAACGGTGGCAGATCCTTTCAGTATTGCCATGTTTAATAACGAGTAACAAAATAAATGCAATCATTTTTGGAGCAAAGAAAAAGGCATCACCAAATCCTAACATTCACAAAAAGTTTCGTCACCAAAATTAATTGGTATTTTTACATAACTATAATTTGTACACAAACTCACGCCTGTATCCTGGAGGGGTAATCAAAGCCCAGGGTTTGCCACTTGTCACGTTCCCGACAGACTTCTTTCACTAAATAAGAATTGATTAGTCGCTGCATGCACGCACGTCGGTATCGGGTACTTTTTAGTTCGCCCTTCGCTTACGATGAAATGAAAAAACCTTATTGTAAAACGGTTACAAAAAAAGGTCACTGGCTCCCAAACTAGAATTCCCTGTGCTGTGTTCTCTGTGTAGCCAATACTTCGCAACGATATTGTCCAGTCAATAATTTTATCCGTTTCTGAGAAAAGGCGTCTTGCTTCATCGACGGACGGACAAACGGGTGGACGGAAGGACAACAAAATTATCCTGTTAAGGCCCCGTTTTTCCCTGTTGGTCTGTGGAACACTAAAAACAAACGAAAAACCGGTAATTTTGCAAGTATCTTTCTCGCCAAAGCTCCGGGCTTTGGCACGCGAAACAAGGAATCGATAACTTAGTTAAAAGGGGTCATGTTATTTTAACTATATCTATTCTAAAAGTAGCTGTTTCAAGTGGGTCAGACTAGGGTCAGCTGGCCTGGCTCGCAGCCAACACAAAATAACGGCTGACACCCAATTTGTTGCGACTAGGGTCTCACTATACTTATCCTCGACCAAATAAAATGTATTTTTAAACCGTCTTCAATTCTAGGAGGAGGTTTTCAGTCCGTCTACTATTTATATGTATTTTTAGGAATGATATGTTTAGTGATAATTTCTTTTTTTAGCCAAATTTATCATGCAATTTTTTTTAATTTGTTAAAAACTCAGACTCCGGAACCTCCTTTGTGTTTTTTTTTGCATTTAGTCATTTCCTCGCTGAGGTGGGATGAAAAGTTACGTGTTGCACTCGAGTGCAAAGATTCCGTCGCTAACGCTCAGTATCTAATTTTTGATTCGTGATTCACTTTTAGAATTCTTCGCTTGCTCGGTTATCAAAATTGAGCAGGCGGTTAAAAAGCAACTTTGCACTCTTTTATACCGAATAATTACTTATAAATAGACAAAATAGGAACTGGTTAATAATGGATGTTTACTCTATTACGTCGGTTGCCCAGTAAGCGTAGCCATTTGTTAAGATAATTCTCAACCCTTACTCAACAAAATAAATACTTGACCCGGGCCCGGCCAGGGTGGAGTGAACTGTTTTAATAGCGTACTTAAGTTTAAATTATATTATAATCAACCGAAAATAATGGAGTCAAAACTTTGAGATACTACTACGTGGACGGTATGCTGCCTGTAAAGGCCGATCATCAAAATCTAACAAAGAATAGTGGCATAATACCTGTGGGTGGTCCGGATGTGTCTGGGTCGACCAGCGAAGGGACGTGACGGTGACGGCGACGAGACGAAACGTTTGCGAATATATGCGGCGTAAGCGCTGGGTGCAGCCTTTCATCAATAGAGCGCCAGTAGATGAGATAATAATATTGATAGAATTTAAAATTGCTCTATAGTAATTGGTTTCTCAAACTTAACAATTGTTCATGACAAAATAGAGTAGGATACAACTGACAAAACAAGCTCTCATCGGCGAATTTCCGGAATTGCGTATTTTAGAGGAAACCAAGTATATAATAGGGGTTAAAGTATGAAATTGCCGTTTTATTGCAATAGGTTCTTTGAATTGACATAGAATCTTCATGGTTTGAGGTTTTCGAATGAAACTTTTTTCAAATGGTTTCTATGATGTTCTTTTTTTAAAAAATGTGAAACATTTCAATATCGCCTTTCAATTGTTTTTGATATTCAATTTAGACAAGAAAGATGGATACTGCGAAAATTCGAGTGATTATGAGGCACCCATTTTTCGTATTTTTTCGCGTTTGTGGACTATGAGAAAGCCTTCGATTCGATCGAGACATGGGCAGTGCTCGAGTCTCTCCAGCGTTGCCGGATTGACTATCGGTATATCGAGGTGCTGAAGTGCTTGTACAACAGCGCCACCATGTCGGTCCGAGTACAGGAGCAGAATTCGGAGGCAATTCCATTGAGAAAAGGCGTGAGACAGGGAGACGTTATCTCTCCGAAACTGTTCACGAACGCACTGGAAGATGCCTTCAAGCTTCTGGAATGGCAGGGACGCGGCATCAATATCAATGGCGAGTACATCACGCACCTTCGATTTGCCGACGATATAGTAGTCATGGCAGAAACGATGGAAGACCTCGGCATAATGCTCGAAGACCTCAGTCGAGTTTCCCAACTTGTGGGCCTTAAAATGAACATGGACAAAACGAAGGTCATGTCGAACGCCCGTGTTGTGCCCACCCCAATAACATTGGGGAACACGACTCTCGAAGTTGTAGACGAATACGTCTACTTAGGACAAACAGTCCAACTAGGCCGGTCCAACTTCGTGAAAGAGGTCAATCGTCGAATCCAACTCGGCTGGGCAGCATTCGGGAAACTTAGAAAAGTCTTTTCGTCTAACATACCTCAATCGCTCAAGACAAAATTATACAACCAGTGTGTGTTACCAGTGATGACTTATGGCACTGAAACTTGGTCTCTAACTATGGGCCTCATAAGAAAGCTCAAGGTCACGCAACGAGCTATGGAAAGGGCTATGCTCGGAATTTCTCTACGAGATCGAATCAGAAATGATGAGATTCGTAGACGAACGAAAGTCGTCGACATAGCCCAGCGGATTAGTAAGTTGAAGTGGCAGTGGGCGGGGCACATAGCACGCAGAACTGATGGCCGATGGGGCCGAAAAGTTCTCGAATGGAGACCACATATCGGCAAGCGCAGCGTAGGACGACCAGCCACAAGATGGACAGATGACCTCATCCAAGTGGCAGGAAGACGCTGGATGCAGGCCGCTTCCAACCGGTCTTTTTGGAAATCCATGGAGGAGGCCTATGTCCAGCAGTGGACTTCTTGTGGCTGAATGATGATGATGATAGTATAATAGCATATAGTTAATTTTAAATCGAAATACTTATGTCTTATGGCCCTCATCACGGACATACCCAAATAACACTTTAGCGTTAAAGTAACCTTTATAATGGCGTTTGTTGAAGCTGAATGTGTTAACAGATTCCTGTTTAGGAGAGTTACGCCAAAGAGACCAAAAATCTATGGTTACGGTATAGTCTAACTCCTAGTGCTTAACTGTGTCAGGAGCCTAAATAAACTGAGCAGCGACAACATGGTGCAACTGGTCTGGGTTACAGGTTACGCGGGACACATGGGCAATGAGGCAGCTGATGAGCTGGCGAGAAACGGATCTGCGCACCCTTAGCACGGTCCTGAACAATGCGTGGGAGCACCATCAATTGTGCTATAAAAACTGACGCCGATGAAATTCACAAACGCGAATGGGCAGCCACTGAAGGACTGCAACATTCTAAAAACTTCATTGGTGAAGAAATCGCAGGCTCAGCAAAGTTTATTCTGCGAGGAGGACGACGTCGCGTGAGGGCGCTTACTGGTGCTCTGACAAGACATTTCCTTATAGGGATACAACTCCGCAGAATGGGATTATGTCAACATGACACTTGTAGAGCATGCGGTTTTGAAGTGGATTCGATGGTACACGTACTGTGCGACTGCGATGTCCTTGCCGGAAAAAGAATTAGTCTTCCGGGAATGGCTTACCCCAAACCAGAAGACTTTTGGCACCTTTCCCTAAAGGGTGTGACCGACCTCGTTGAGTACATCTTCCCTTAGGCTTAGGTGTAAGGTCAGGGGGTAGACACAACCGATCCCACTGGATCGAAGTGTCGCCAACTAACTGTCGGCCCCCGCACGACAACTTTAAGATAATTGTATAAGTGTATATAGCCTAACTCAATTATTACTGTGCGGTGGTAGCCTAGTGGGTAGAACATTGGACTCGGAAGCGGGAGAACCAGGTTCGATTCCCAGTGCGGGCATGTACCTATGACTTTGTTTTCTAAGTTATGTACATTTGTGAAGTTATAGTAGCAATACTACTCGCTCACCGTGAAGGAAAATATCGTGAGGAAATCTGAGTGTCTGAGCTATTCATATACCTCAGCGCTTGAAATCACCAATCCGCGGTGGGCACGGGTGGTGATTAAGCCCATACTCTCTCGCTGAGAGAAGGCCTGTGCCCTACAGTGGGACGTATATAGGCTGCTTATTATGCACTTATTACTAATAGCAATTTGTTCCAGACATAGGTGGAAACAATAAAAAAATTAAAGACTGATTGTGCAATTGTATTAAGAATATTTAAAATATTCTTATGACTTGAAAAGTTACATAACCTTACTAGAGACAAAGTAGATGATAAAGTATCGTTCTTACTTGCTGTACTTAAACTGAGAAAATAACTTTGATTGCTCAAAATATTTATGTACTTGCTTACAATACACAGACAAGTATAGTATCCTTAATTCCGCAGAATGTAACAAAATATCACCACGAACTCTACCTGAATTTACATAACTAAATTATCTCATGCGAGAACGTTCAGTTGAAACTATCTACGTAGTTCGTGTTAATTTCATGGTTGTAGTTCAGTGTGTGGTATAAAACATATAAAGTGGCGTGCATTACGACAATCTCAAAATACAGAATTTAAGTACTTAAGTAGAGTAACTTAATGGAATCCATGGCTAACTAGCGCCAATAATGAAAAATAAATCGTGTCTTCTTTTATAGATCGTTTTTGCGATAAGTGTCAGATGTGATTTGTGTTTTAAGAAATTTATTTCTCAAAAAGAATACATAGATTCACTTATTTAACAAACAATAATTATAATTATATTCTTTTTGTTGCACTAACCCGTGCTGAGGACAATTTTAAAAACCTATTAAGACTTAAAAAAAAAAAAAAAAATTTAAGTTGTCCTCCGATCCGGTGTAAAAGCCTAACTGTAAAGTGGGTTACTCGGGGCTGCAAGTGATGTAAATTACTTCGGCCAGATTTCGCTGTCTGTACGTAATACAGAGAAGTTTGTAAAGAGGCTCGAAATTTCACTGATGGCTGCACTTGCCCATTAGCTCAGTTGGGAGAGCGCTGGCACGGTTAGCCAGAGGTCCCGAGTTCAATTCCCGGCATGGGTGTTATACCTTATATCTCTGTAAATTACTGGTGTGCAATAAAGTGTTATCTATCTATATATGTTAGTACATATAATAATGACATATGTTAGTAGTGTAGATCAATCTCTCAATCACCGGTATGGAGGACTTTAGAAGAGGCATACATTCGAAAATGTTCAAGCAAATGCTAAAGAAGGAGAAGAAGAGTTGGGACAACGATATTTGGTTACAAAATCGATCGAAAAGGTAAACAAATTCTGTCGTCTCGGTATTAATAAATTGGTCACGCTTTTTCACTTAGCTTTTTAACGTATACTGAACTTCAGTGCCTACTGCCAGAACGAATTCATGAATACGCTGATATTTTTAGGCTGCTTTACGATTTTCCCACAGGTGTAAATTTCGTACTTAGCAAGGACTTAAACAAAGGGCTAATGTTCAACAGAACTTTTTTGATATACCCTTCAGTTTTGCACGTACCAATTCAGCATTACAGTCAGGCATCATGAGGTGAACTCGTACATTAGTTTCGGCAGGCGGGCAGACGACGTACAAACCTGAGCCGTTTGCGTAGACCTGCTTGCATGAGCAACCCGGTAACGCGGGGCTAAAGTCGTGACTTAACGTGATTCAATTTAACTGCGAAATCGGAAGTCGAAAAAAAATCTCACTCCGCTGGCTCAGCGACCCCAAGTGGTTTTATGCCGGAAAAATTGCCAACGGTAAATTGAGGAGACTTTTCGTCATGCATTAATTTCTATATAGATAGATAGAGAACACTTTACTGTACACAAAAAAGGAAATATATAGGGCAACCTCAAAAATGGGCAATTCCTGAAATAAATCTATCAGAGTGTGTCATTTAGGACAACTTTAATTGTTATACGACTTTTTTAAAAATTTAATTTGACATTTATTTCAGGACATTGTACGTGCGCACTTTAGCGTTGCTGTTTGATAGTAGATTAGTGTTTTTTTTAATGTAGAACTATCCTACCAGATGGTCTGACGACGTGGTTACGGTGGCGGGAAGTCGCTGGATGCGGGCGGCACAAGACCGGGAAGCTTGGAAAACCATGAGGGAGGCCTATGTCCTGCAGTGGGCGTCAAATGGCTGATGATGATGATGATGATGGTTATCCTACCGGAGGATGCCACCAGTACCGCGCGTAAAGCGCTTTGCAGGTACTCTTTGATAATCTGATTATTTTTCTGTAATATATAAATATAATATCACTAGCTGACTCAGCAACTGTTTTTTGTTTGCCATATTAATTAGCCTACGGCCTATTCTCAGATCTACAAAATATGCACATAAAAATTATGAAGCCGTTTCGGAGGAGTTCGATAACAAACACTGTGACACGAGATTTTTATACATTAGATTTATGTTGTTTATTCATTATTTATATATAATTGTAAGTAGTTTATTTAGTAGTTTCAGTAGTATTATTAATAGTTTTAGAGAAACATTTGCTGTCTGTGTTCTGAATTTCGAAAGGATTAAAGATTAACAATTAACGAGAACTTAGCAGAATTGTAAAAAAGTTTATATAGTACCTACCTAATCTGAGAATTCTAAATGACCTGATCAGATCACCATAACAATGGTTTTTAATTGTTTTTTTCAAGGTCATAATCTAACAGGTTAATAATAGTACCAAGAAAATTACATATTTTTTTTATTTCTCAGGACAACTAAGTACAATCACACACAATTAATTGCAATTTATTCACATTGTCCTATCGTCATGATGTCATAAAAAATCACCGGTTGCCTTTTTTTACCTTTCGTCTTCACCTACATTAAAGTCACCAAAAAATAGCTCTGGATGGCTTACAAGATAATTTATCAAACGATGCTAAAGTTACTGGCATACTACAGGCCCTTTTACGCCGGGGCAACACTGTGCGTTACGGCATGCCACAAGGCCGCATGCTACAATAGTTAAAAATATCGCACATTATGGCAATAATAGTGCGGCATGGCAACACCTTGCGTCATGTGGCAGACTGTTGCATCTTGTATCTAAACACGATGGATTCGATGCGACATTTTTGGCTAAAACAATGTTTAGGTTATGTTTTGTTGTATTTGTTTTAGAAAGCAAAGATTTTGGCGAAAGTACACCATAAAATTGAATACGGTATTTGACACGATCAACAATAAATTATTTTATATGTTCGATTTAAACAAAAATTACAAAATATCTCGGATAATGTATCTCTTTTAGTCCATTACTAGTTATTACAATTTTCAAATAGATTAAACATTAAAAAAGTGCTCTGAAATGGGACGTCATAAGCCAGTATTTTCATACAAAATTCCGTTTTAAAAGTAACTCATTTGATATTTTGTCAAATACCCAATTGAAGTAAAGATTATTTATGGGTCATGGAGTGGAGTAATGAAAAATATTTAGACTTCAATAAATATTATAGAAATAGTGAATTATTGTGGGATGTTCTTATTCAAAGCCATATTTTACGGTGTCTACTCCCAAAAACACTCGAAAAATAGCACAAAGCTTTGAAAATCATCTAGGCATGATGTTGCCTCGTCGTAAAGTAGACTGTCGCATGCTACATCGGCCGCATGATGAGTTGGATATTGGAGCATGCAACAAGGAGCCGGATGCCACAGTTTGTAGCATGCCGCACTGTAGCAAGATGTTGCTCTGGCGTAAAAGAGCCTCTAGACTCTACCCAAGAACCAAATCAAACCTCCTTTGGCCATGCCTAGGCCGAGATAACCGTCCATTGATACACGTGTACCCAGAGCAAACTGAAATAATGAGCCGACCCACTTCCGAGCTACTTAGCAAGTCTTAGGTCTGATACACACACGATCGCATCGGAAGCCTCGCGTTTACCTGTTTTTGTTCAAACAATGTTCTTATAATAAATATGGCTTTTTCTTTCTATGTAGGTATATTATATTCATTATATCCTTCTCTTACATACAGGTATTGTAACTTATTTATGTAGTTGTTTATAACAATTATTTAAGTAAGATTTATGTAAGTTTATTATTAAGTTTAAGTATGTACTATTCGTATTTGCACCAACTACCCGTCTCCCTTTCTCCTTCGGAAACCTTTCCGTCACAAGGTTGTCTGGAAGAAATTGCTGTTAGCAATAAGGCCGCCCATTGTACTTTTTCATTGTAACTTTTATATTTTATGTCTCGCTTCTTGTGTGCAAGAAAGAATATTCTTATCTTATCTTATCTTATAAGTACCACACAGTTTATAAATAATAATGATAACAAATAACTTCCACACATCATAATCACTTGTCCTGGTCCCAAACTAGGATACCATGCATTTATACACAAACATGGACATCACAAACATGGAAATACACAGAGACAGAGGCCATTTGTGCAAATATACGGCGGCCCCCTGTGGGAATCGAACCCATGACCTCCGGCGTGGTAATCAATCAGTTGTTCTGTGCCTCTCTGAGCTGTCATTCACAACTTATTGTTTTACGACTTTTGATATTTTTTTTCCATTTTCCATTTCCTAACAAAAATGTTATTTTATGCAGTGAATAAAGGACGATTTAAAGAGCGAGGGCCATAGATGAATCACGAGTAAGTGAAGGATTCTAACAACTGAATCACGACTATAGGGAGTGATTCATGATAATTCAAGTGTTTTTTTTTTTTTTTTTTTTTATTAGAGTGCTTCGTCTCACTCTCCACGGACATGGGTAAGTCCGTGCTCTTATTAGGTAATAATTATTTATTTATTATTATTATTATTATTATTATTTTTTTTTTTTCTTCTAGTTCCGCTTTAAATGATGCGTTCCGGGTTGTCTCAGAACGAGCACTCATATATATATATATATTCAAGTGTTAGAATCCTTCACTTGCGAGTGATTCATGATATATAAGCAGCCTATATACGTCCCACTGTAAGGCACATGCCTTCTCTCAGGGAGAGAGTATGGGCTTACTCCCACGGGTGCCCACCGCGGATTGGCGATTTCAAGCGCTGAGGTATGTGAATAGTGACACTCAGGTTTCCTCATGATATAAGCGAGTGGTATTGCTACTATAACTTTACAAATGTACATAACTTAGAAAACAAAGTCATAGGTACATTCCCGCACTGGGATTCGAACCTGGGTCTGTCGCTTCCCACTCCAATGTTCTGCCTACTAGGCTACCACCGCGTGATATAAATCCGTTTTATTCAAGTGTTGCATGCTATATTTTATACTGTGACTACGAGAAAACGAAATATTTAAGCGAAAATCGACATTCAATGAAGAATAAGGAAAGGTAAAATTAATTATAATGCGCATTAAAATTGAAACAATAACTAAAATTATGAGTAATTTTCTTATTATGATTATTAGGATGGTCAACTTGGTTACTAATGACAGCAAAAAAAACAAAACAGTTTTTATTCTAACGGGAAAATGTCGACCAGTCAAATCTCGAGGAGTTATTTGCACAAGGAGTTTGTGTGTCGAGTTTTGCACAAGGAGTTTGTATCGAGTATTTTGTCGACTATATTCGTGCGTTCTAAATTCAAGCACCAGTGATTAAAAAATGCTCTTTATTAATTATTTTCAGTTAATTAAAATAAGCTTTTTAGTTGGGGAATGTTATGGAAGAAATTTTGCATTTTATCTGACTTGTAGAGACGCTGATTTATCAATAATGCTTAAAACCGTATGTTTGGTACATACAATGGACATTCCTTTAAGTAGAAAAATACTGGATTGAAAATTACTGAACTCTAAGACATTGTCAGAGCACGTAGAGGGTGAATCTAATAGAAATATGTTAACACTGAGGCATGTGAACGCCACGGACACTCAGGTTTTCTCGCGATGGTTTCCCTCACTGTTAGCGAGTGGTGTTGCTACTACAAATTCACAAATGTACGTAACTTAGAAAACAAATTCGTGGGTTCACATCCCGGCATGTGCCAATAACTTTGTTTTCTAAGTTACGTACACTTGCGAAGTTATAGTAGCAATAACACTCGCTACCGGTGGAAGAAAACATCGTGAGGAAACCTCAGCGGATTCCACGGTAGGCGTGCCTGTTGATTAAGCCCATAGGTACTGTCAGTGAAGTATATAAGCTACATATAAAAAAACTATTCATTTGCAACAGTATAAACTCAGCTTTATAAAGTCTAACAGGGCACTGGTGTCGATTCCGAAGCTCCTGGAATATTCAGTTAACACGTCCCGCGCCACCCCATAGCTAATTTCAGGTAGCAAGCTTCGTGTCAGAGTTTGCCGAGTGATTTTGGTCAAGATGGTCCTTTACTACGCTTCGCTATCTCTGCAGTTTAAATACATGCAAAATGATCACTGTGAGGTGAATGCAAGTATACAAATAGCAATATTGTGTGGTTTGACTTGAAGATAAATAATAAGTCTCGTTGACTGTTAGGGATGAATGGATGAAAATTTCTTTACTTTAAATATTTATATGAAACTAATTAACTAATGAAAAACAAATAAAAGAATTTGCGAAATATACACCAATAGTAATCCGAGAATAATCAGCCAATCACAGACCCGGAATCTAGCTAGCCGCGCGCAGCAAGTCCACGGGCGCGGGGAAATCTTGCGGTGTGCAGGGGGAGGGTACGCAAATCTAAATTGGTGCGCCGCGAGAATTCCTTGTAGTTGAATTGTGACGTCTCGGGCGGCTGAAGAGCGCGCTGATGCAGTAGGTAGCTACAGATTTTTGAGTACAGTTGAGTTGAGGTCAAAAGTAATCTTACCTCCGGAATCTCACGGATACCTTTATGTAAGCGGCCTAATATTAGGGGTTAAAGTATGAAATTGCCGTTTTATTGCAATAGGTTCTTTGAATTGACATAGAATCTTCATGGTTTGAGGTTTTCGAATGAAACTTTTTTCAAATGGTTTCTATGATGTTCTTTTTTTAAAAAATGTGAAACATTTGAATATCGACTTTCAATTGTTTTTGTTATTCAATTTAGACAAGAAAGATGGATACTGCACTCAGGTTTCCTCACGATGTTTTCCTTCACTTTAGCAAGTGGTATTGCTACTCTTTACAAATTTATGTAACTTAGAAAAAAAAGTAATTGGTGCATGCCGGGATTCGAACCCACGACCTCCCGAATAGAAGCCGGCGTTCTACTACTCCGCTACCACCTCGTATCCATAACACGCACCCACATAACGTATCTAACATAAACTCACGCCCGGAATCCCGGTAACCCGGAGGGGTAGGCAGAGTCTAGGCTTTGCCACTTGCCATGAGCCTGCCAGACCGGCCGGGGTTTCAAAGGTTTAAAAAACGGGACTAGTGCGAGTTGGACACCTACCACTGAGTAACGCTACATACTTCAAACCAGAAAAAATAAGGGGGCAATTTTTATGGTTAAGGGGGATATAATAATATTTTCTGAAATACTAGTATGTATTTAAGAGATATCAATGTGAAATGGAGCCACAGTTCTTCTGTATATGATCACGTCTCGCAAAGCTAAGTTGGCGCACGGCCAATCCTTGAAGCAGGCGTAGATAATTAGTTCTGCTCCGTCATACATAACGTTGAAATATTAAAACTGAGTGCCCCAGTTTGAACTTTCTTTGAGACAGGTAAATTAGAATTGGTTGTAGAAGCGAAGACATTGAATATACTAGGTAATAATACTTATAATAGGCCACTTCATGTCAGATAATTTATGGAGCGTCTGTCAACAGCAAAAACGTTTGCTGGAAGAAATCACTCACAGAGATAAGCTCGCCTTTGTACATGTGTTTTCGTATGTCATATTCAAAGTATAATAATGATAATAGTTTTGCCCGTGCCCCGTTGAACCTCTGTCAAAAGAGTGAAAACTTAAAGAAAAATATAAATATAACAAGAAAGTAGGATTAATGCAGTAGAAGGTTTGAGAAGTATGTCTGGTGTTACTTTGAATGACAGGATACGCAATAGTTCTATTAGAGAACGTTGTGGACTGAAAGAGGACGTAGTGACTAGAATTAAGAAAGGGACGTTGCGTTGGTTTGGACATGTGGAGAGGATGAAGGATTCATGATTGAAGAAACAAATATATCGAGCGAATGTGGGGGGAAGAGACCAGAGACTGCCACTTGCCACGATCCTGACAGGTCACTTTCGCTTCCTCAACATTCACTAGTGGTTGCATGCCCGCACGCCGGTTTCTTGTACTTTTTATCTTGCCGGCAAGGCACCTACATGTTTATTAATTGTACGAGAGCGAGAGCGTGTTCGTCTCCGGACGACGACATGGCTTGATATCAGGCAATAGACATGCTGAAAACCCTTCGCTCCACGCCTTTTATCGCCATTCCTGTGCCATGCCTGCGCCATCTCCGCGCCAGGTCACCGCCGTTTAGCCAAAGTATTTTTCGCCAAATTTTACTTCCCAATAAACTTATGGCATCAGTTTCATTTCCCAAATGAAACTTTAGCAAGTTTTCATTTCGCATTTTATTCATTTGGTCAAATTATCATTTCGCATAATTTTACTGCGTCAAGTTTTAGTAAGACAAACGTTTATTATGCTAACGTTTTATTTTGGCAAGTGTTATATAGCAAATAATGGTTTGATTAAATTTATATTTCGCGTTTTGTTTGTTAGGTCAGTACACATAAGCAAAAATAGGTTCGAAGTTCCGGGTGTTAGTTCTTTTTTTTATATAAAAGCGAAAAAAATATTTCACTAAAAAACTTAGTTTTGTGTCAAACTTAAACAAGGTTGGTGCATGGAAAAGTCATAGGTACCCTACATTATGATATGGCAAAACGTGGGATACCGCCGTTTTTGCCAAACGATACTTTTGACTGAATAATGCTTGGTAAAATGAATTTTTACCAAGTATTTATTTGGTAAACAATAACTTGCCATAATAACTTTTGCTAACTGTTTATTTGCTTTAAGTTGTTTTGAGAAATGTTTTTTTGCCAAGTGATAATTTGCGGAAAATAGTTTGGGAAGTAATACTTTGGGAAACGATTTTTGGCAATACATTAGTAAACCCCGTGCCATGCCCGTCCCAGACGCCAGATCAGTGGGCTCTGTGCCTTCGCCTACATTCCTTTACCAATGCTAGTACACATCCTTTTCCAGTCCACAACGTTATCTAAACAAACTATTAGGGTTCCGTAGTCAAAGTCAAAAATTTTTATTCACTATAAAAACAAAATGTTTACTTAATGAACGTCAAAGCTGTTAGTTTCACAATTAATAGATTATGCGGAGAAGAAGCTAACAAAGAAACTCCACATTTATTCTTTTCAAAACAGGTTTGCTTAATTAACAGCGTTTTCAACTTAAAGTTACACTACACTAGATACAATCGTTCCTGTTAACATTATTTAAATACCAGACATCCTTGTCTTCCAAATAATCCTTAATGTTATAATAGGCTTTTTTGCACAGAGTATGCTTAATACATTTTTTAAACCGTGTCGGTGGTAAGTCTAATATATCTTGAGGAATCTTATTGTAGAAGCGTACAAAGTGCCCCATAAAGGATGTATTAACTTTTGCAAGTCTAAAACGTGGAAATGACAATTTGTGTTTATTCCTAGTATCAATATTGTGATGGCTACCAACATTTTCGAAATTGCTGAGGTTTTTTAGGGTTCCGTACCTCAAAAGGAAAAAACGGAACCCTTATAGGATCACTTTGTTGTCCGTCTGTCCGTCCGTCCGTCCGTCTGTCAAGACCCTTTTTCTCAGGAACGCGTGGAGGTATGAAGCTGAAATTTATATCAATTACTCAGGTCTACTGTCCCTTGAAGCTGTGAAAAAATCAAACTTCTAAGCCAACGCAATCAAAAGATACAGCCGTTTATGCCGCAAATTTTCGACACTTGCAAGGGAATCAAAACCTACAGGGTGCTTCCCGTGAACTCAGAATCTTGAAATTTGGTACGAAGCAACGTCTTATAGCATAGATAAAGGAAAAATTACGAAAACCATAAATTTTTAGTTACATCACATAATATATTTTTTTTTAATAATTTTAAACTTACTACCCATTTCCTCATAAACGCGTAGAGGTATTAAATTGAAATTCATACCAAATACTCAGGTCTATAATACCTTTAAGCTGTAACAAAATCTAACTTCTATGTCAACGCAATCAAAAGAAACAGCAATTTAAGCTGCATATTTTGAAACTCGCAAGTACTCGCAAGGGAATCAAAACCTAAAGGGTACTTCCAGTCGACCTAGAATCTTGAAATTTGGCATGAAGCAACGTTTTATAGCACACATAAAGGAAAAATTCCGAAAACCTTAAATTTTTAGTTACATTACAAAATATATATTTTTTAATAAATATAAACTTATTACTTTTTTCCTCATGAACGCGTAGAGCTATCAAGTTAAAATTCATATCAAATACTTAGATCTAATTGCCTTTAACCCGTGAAAAAATGTTGTTGACATTGCAGGTTTGTACGGAACCCTCGGTGCGCGAGTCCGACTCGCACTTGGCCGGTTTTCTAACATACATTATATTTTCACAAATGTATTGACTTGCAACTGTTAAGATGTTAGTTTCTTTAAAGAAATCCCCAGTAGTCCACAAGGAACCCTTACAGTTTCACCATAACCTTCCGTCTGTCCGTCTATCCGTCTGTTTTTCTGCGGCTTAGAGACGATAAGTACTAGAGAGCGGAAATTTGGCATAGATATGCATGTTTATTACGGCAACAAAACAGTACAATAAAATCTCGAAAGTTTATTTTTATGGTACCTCCCCTACGCCTAAATTAGGGATGATTTATTTTTCTCATTAACAATAGTGTTTGGTATCGTTGGATTGGTCGTTTAATAGTACATTACTTCAGAGGGAAGAAAGTGACAGTTCTATACCGAGATTATGGCATTTGCGCCACGAGCTTGCGAGGGGCGCAAACCATTTGAGGTATGGAACTGTACTTTATCCTGAGGTATGTATAGTGCTTTTTATTACACCTACGAGGAAAAAATAATTTCGTTTTTAATTTTCTGTATGCACCAAGGAGGTTGGTAACTGGTAAAAAAAAAACTGTATGTGGCCAGTAACAATTTACTTGAAATTTAATTAGTAGACAGTTAAAGTCTCTTTGCAGTATGACTGCTGACAAATTAAAAAAAAACGGGTATGTAATGGAATTTCATACATACTTCCCACCCTTGGGTCGGAAGGATTTTCATACAAACTTCCATACCTTGGGATGAAAGGATTTGAAGGGCGGGATAAAGGCGTTTCTTCCCTCTAATTGGTATAAATTAGTATGTATTTTCAGAGCAGGTGTGATAAAAAATTATTGTGAGTGTAGCGAAACCATTTTGCGACGTAGGGTTCTGCTCGCGAAATATTAAGCTTTAACCCCTGAACTGCCCTCGCGGAACGCAACGTATAGGTGGCCCATACTAAGTTGGACACAGATCTGTGTCGCGGCAGACGAGTGGTCAAAGCGCAAAGTTTTGTCAGAGTAGGTCCCACCCTATCTCCCGGCTAAACGGTTGATTGTGTAAACGTGAAAAAATTCAGGGCAGTGGCCCATGTAATGAAATTAAAACGAAAACTATCGAGGCTAAGTAGGCCTTACAAGATAATGAGCAATAAGTAACCAACTTATAAGAGGAAAACTTCGTACAAAATCTATTGAAAATTACTTTGTTGAACTTTTAAAAACCTATTTGATGAAGTTGTTAGTTTTGTAAAGCAGATAAAAAACCCCTCTTTCTACGGAACCATGCAGTGCCCGTAGCCCGACACGCACTCGGCCTGTTTTTGCAGATCCTGTCATTCAAAGTAAAACCTTACATACCTACTTCCCAAGGCCCTTATTTCTACTGCATTAATGCTACTTTCTTGATTATACTGCCATCGCCAAGTCTCGATAACATAATTATATAAATGTTGGGACCAGAACTCATCCCTTATTTAGGTGTAAAGGAGGTAACCTTAAAAAAAATTCTAAAGATTTTATTCTTCCGCTTCGTCGAGTTTTTTCAGATTTCTAGTAATCATCTCTGAGCTAAGCTGCGAACAGACAGACAGAAAGTTGGACGCATGTGGCAAAACTATAATGGTTCCATGTTGACTACGGTACCCTAAAAATATATGATTTTATCACCGCCCCTTAAAGCGCTAGATTGTCAAAGGAAATTACTTTGTTTCTGTACACTTCGCATGGGCTACGATATCTTCTATCACAAAAGATCATCTCAAGGTAAATAACGCTTCGTTTTAAAGTAAAATCAACTTCCCACCAATGCACTTAAGGTCGAAACTTGAAAGCTTTGTCACACGATACGTTTCGAGATGCGGTGTGGAAGGGGGTAACCTTACACTTTGATGAAGGAACTTAATGTGCTTGTCAAAATAGGTTTAAGCTCGTATAAGGCTCGTATATTTTATACCTTGAGGTTGAAGTGCATAAGGAAATTGTATTGCTAGTCTAACAAAAGAGGTCTCTGAGGTTACACTGTTTAATATGACTTTTACATCTATATTATATGATCCACCGGGTTGGGCGTTGTCATAAATATTGACAATGTTACAAATTATACATCATTTTGTACTTATGAGAAAAACTTTGGCCTTTGCGTCTACGTTATGAGATGATTTATACAGCGTCCAGTGGCACCTTCATTCACACTAGATGGGTGACGGGAGCACTCGGAAGCTGCAGTGCTGAGACATCGTTTTAGATGGAGCAGGCTTGCCCAGCACCCATACCATCCTGACAGCTTAGTCAGCCTAGCCCACAGGAATGACAAGTCAATACGTGCGAAGCAAACCACGCTGCGGGTTTCTTCACGATGTTGGTGCCACTGGATGCTGTATAAATCATCTCATTGCGAACAGGCAAAGGCCAAAGTTGTTTTTTTTACAGCAACTTTTGTTTTATGAGTTTTTTCTCAGATTTATGTTTGTATTTTGAAGTGTCATGTATACATAATTTTATTAAATTTCGCGCTTTACGCGATCTAAAAATGTCGTAGCTTTCAGTTAATTATTGTCCTAAATAGAAGAATGTCCATTCTTTTTAATATATGTGGTTGTGAGCGTTATATCTTTGAAGAAATGCCACTATTTTAGTCATTGATCACGTTAATTAAGAAATATCAACACCTATTTATCGATTTCTTGACTTTAGATTTTGTTGTTTATCAAACAACACCGCTCAAATCGAAATTGATGGTTTTGATATTTGAATTGGGTGCAGAATTTAAGCGCGAATTGAATAACCTATAAGATTTATGCATTCAAACTAATCAGCGGCCGTTATTTAAAAGATTGCAACACCGCGCAAAAGTTTTTTCTATGGAACATAGCAAAAACTGTTTAGAAATTAAAATTTTTTTTGTCTATCCTGTCAAGTAAAGAACAATTACTTGTGCGGTGTTCTTTGGGGAATGACGATTTTAATCTGACTGATCGATTGAATCGAGGTATCATGTACTTATGTAATTAGTAACTAAAAAGGCATCTTTTTACACTATCACTTTTGAGTAAAGACGTATATTAGAAAAAATCCGTTGAGAATTATATAGATAAGCTATCGAATACGCTAGATTGTTAAAAAGGCATTATCTAAAACTATCTCGACATAAAATCGAATCTATGAGAATCATTAGTAGCCAGCGGATCCGCGGGTCACCGGTCTGACGGACAAATATATATATACATATATATATATATATAGTTGAGAAATATTATTAATACCGAATTAACACCGCCTCTCCGTCTGTCAGACCGGTGACCCATATATATATACTATAATAATATATTTATAATATAGAGAGATGAAAATCGTTGGAGCCGTTTCCAAGATTCAGATTATATATAAAATCAATTTATATATATATATAACGATTTTCATGAAATTTAGTATGCAGAGGGTTTCGGGGACGATAAATCGATCTAGCTAGGTTTCATTTTTTGAAAACGTTGTTTTATCCGTGTTTCTAGGCAATGAAAAACTGCTAAAATGTCAATAGAATACGGCGGTAAATTTCGCCACCATCTACAAGGTTGTAACAGCTCAGCTGGGAGATCGGGCGGTCCCAAAACCAGAAGTCCTGTTCGACTCTGTCTCCAGTCCTATTATTTTTCTCCTTTTTTTTACTCTTTTTTTCCATCTTATCTAAATATAATTTTCAAAAAACACGATTAACCAAAAACCCAAAAAATTCGCAAAGCTCGGTCATCCAGGACAAGGCAAGTTAATTACGCAATGACTTTTAAGCCACCCAAAACTCAAGGTGCATAATCACGCAATTTATCGAAACACGGTCAGTATTGCATTTTTGCCGTTGAAAACGCTACAAACGAAATTGCTAACTTTTACTGCTCCCATAATGTCGACGTTTACGACAATCGGCAATGTTTATGGCATGGCAAAGTAAATGAAAATTGCCTCGGCCATTTCCTCCCTTGTGCTAGTCGTTAGCTATTGCAAACATGCGTAGAGTTCACATAAAGAACACAGTTAATGCTAAGAAAAATAAGTTTATAGCTAACATACCAAGGGAGTTAAGTGACTATTGGTCTTACAAAGAGGAGTTATTTGTTGAAGATCATGTAATCTTTAAAGGAAGTTTTAGTTCTGATCCCACTCTTTCTACCTAAATGAATGCTTTCCCGCATCCATGGAGGTCACCTATGTATTGATAGATGTAAAAGAAGGGCTAGGGAAGTCAACTTCTGTCCTGGCATCGAATTATATCCAAAATGTTAGAAGACATGCCAGTAGAAATCCCGTCATTACCGTGGCACAAAATAAGTACCGATATTTTTTAATATGGCAATAAAAAGTTCATCATAGTAGTAGACTAGTACATGGGTTAGGAAGAGGTAAGCGCATGCAACAATAAAACTATAAGCAGCCTATATACGTCCCACTTTAGGGCACAGGCCCTCAGGGAGAGAGCTGGGCTTAATCACCAAGCGTGCCCCCCGCGGATCGGCGATTTCAAGCGCTGAAGTGTGTGAATAGCCCAGACACTCAGGTTTCCTCACGATGTTTTCCTTCACAGCTAGCGAGTGGTATTGTTACTATAATGAGTCCAATGTTCCACCCACTAGGCTATCACCGCTGCATGTAACAATACCACAGCTGAAATCGTTATAATGGTTATGTTAAAAAATGTGTGCCCGCGGCATTGGTGATTCAATCTATTTTACCCACATTTTACCATTTCAGACCCAATTGTTAGTAACATTATTGTCTTGATTGTGTTTCTACTTTCTACCCTAATGTCCACAACCCTTTCACGGCAAATGGCAAACAATGAAAGTGCGTTAATGGCATAACGAAATAACAGAGAATTGCCCGCGTGATTTCCCGCACGCTGTCTGTGGGGGGGCCTACTCTACATAAACAGATTTATGTCAGGTGTTCTAATAATAACCTTGTATTGTATATGCAGGGTTATTTTTGCAAAAACACAAAATTTATTTCATCATCATCATTGAGCCACCAGAAGTCCACTGCTGGACATAGGCCTCCTCCGTGGATTTCCAAAAGGACCGGTTGGAAGCGGCTTGCATCCAGCGTCTTCCTGCCACTTGGGTGAGGTCTTCTGTCCATCTTGTGGCTGGTCGTCCTAAGCTTCGCTTGTCAATATGTATTATTATTATTATTAAATCCTTTATTGCATTTAAAACAGGCAGTTTTGCACACAGGCGAGCTTAATGCTACTTAGCATTATCTACCAGCTAACCTAAGTTTTGATGAGAACATTAGCAGGTATTGCAACTTACTCGTAAAATATTAAATATAATATGTGATATGTGATCTCCGTTCGAGAACTTTTTGGCCCCGTCGGCCATCAGTTCCGCATGCTATGTGCCCCGCCCGCTGCTACGTCAACTTAATTTAAAATAATAAAATAAATCTCTAAATGTTTAGCGCGATACCATCAATCAATCAATCTGTATTTGTCCACTACCCAATCTGGTCCCAGCGGTGGTAGCCTAGTGGGTAGAACATTGGACTCGGAAGCGGGAGACCCAGGTTCGATTCCTAGTGCGGGCATGTACCTATGACTTTGTTTTCTAAGTTATGTACATTTGTGAAGTTATAGTAGCAATACCACTCGCTAACGGTGAAGGAAACCTGAGTGTCTGAGCTATTCATGTAGCTCAGCGCTTGAAATCGCCAATCCGCGGTGGGCACGCGTGGTGATTAAGCCCAACTCCTTCTCTCTGAGAGAAGGCCTGTGCCCTACAGTGGGACGTATATAGGCTGCTTATGCAATCTGGTCCTTGGCTAGTCTTGTCTGCCATTTTCCAGACGCCTTTACAATATCGTCGGCCCACAGGGCCTGCCCAGCAACCGTCAACCCGTTCTTGGCCATCATTCATTGAATAAATCAAGCAATAGAGATTCGTTAAGAGATTTCTTTAAAGAAACTAACATCCTAACAGTTGCTAGTCAGTATATCTATGAAAATATTATGTACGTTAGGAAAAATATCAGTGACTTTAAAACTATAGGTAGCCAACACAATGTAAATATGTACTAGAAATAGACATAAACTTTCGTTCCCAAAATTTAGGCTGGCAAAGGTTAATAGATCCTTTATGGGGCATTGTATACGTTTCTACAATAAGATCCCTGAGGATATAATAAGCTTGCCAGAAACGCGGTTCAAAAAATGTGTGAAGCACACTTTGTGCCAAAAAAGCTACTATAACATTAAAGATTTAGATGACAATGATGTCTGGAATTAAAGCCAGTTCAATGCATGAGTTTTAGAACATTTATATAAATCCTGTAAATTAAGGACTTGAAAAGACTAAGTTTGGAGTTTTATTGTCCATTTTTTCTTTAAAATGATCTAGATTTTGAAATGGACACCTAGTTTAACTTGTAACGTTCATGAAGCCGCAGTTTCTGTGCTACTTTGAATAAAAAATTTTGATTTTGATTTTTGATTTTGATTCATTGGCTACCGTCTGCCCGCCTGCCCGCTCCGCTCATCTCCAGATTAATTATTCATGTAGGAGAATACCTCCACATCGTGTGTCCAACCTCTATAACACCTCTTCAGCAAAGATACATGCTTTGGATATTTTGATACAAATTACTTAAATCTAAAAAAACCTATTTAAATATCTTTAATTCTTGTTTATTTGAATAGTAATTAGTTTCTTTATCTACTAATTTGTATAGTAAATATCTTTACGTGTTTTACAGTTTTGTTAAGTCTTATACGCATGCTGAGACATCCTGTAAGTGGGTGAGCAATTACTATGGTGTGTGTGTTCTTTTCTTCTGCGAATCTTTTGTAATATTGCCTCTTGGATGTCTTAAACAAACAAAATAAAGAAAATACATGCATGATATAAACGCGGGCATTTAAGCGTATGCTAAGTACGTTTCAGTCCTCAATTAAAAAACTCACGAACGAATGGAGTTTTCCCGAGGGAAATATTATGAGAATCTTGAAGCACTCACGTCTAGATATTACCGTACACGTAGTTACCGGGTAGAGGCACCGCGGGCTATACGTTATTTCAGTCACGAATGGCCTGCCCCCCGACCGAGGCGCGTGTCGCCAGATTGTTGGCTTGTTGTTTTATTCCGTGCCACGTTTATGCTTACGTTGACGGAGACGCTGTTGAGGATATTAATTGTGAAGGTGTAGGAGTCTCAGAATCTCAGTTTTCACAATTAATATGGGGTAACACATCTAGTAACTGGCCATGCACCAGTAACTGTTCACTAAAATATTAAAGTCATTAAATAAGGCTTCCAGGCAAGTAACTCCATATAGTTTCAAATTTTTAAATCAGATAGTTCATCGGAAGTTGATTGTCGCCAAGAGTTGCCACTTTTTGACACTAGAAGGACTTTGATCGATACATTGAGTTTAGTTGCCGGGAGCGATGCGTGCGACGCACTTGTGTGTTACTGAAAGCTTAAGGTGAGTGTTCTTTTAATTTCTTGTTTTTGCATGAAAACTGGTTGTTTTTGCTCAAGTAATGTATTCATTTGGTTTGTTACGTAATGGCTAATACTATGTTTTGTTTGATTTATCAGCTATTACGTTATTTGTGATTATATAAAGGGTGGCTAGTTACTGGACCCATGTCAGTTACTAATAAAATCTTACAACACGTTTTTCAGTAATAAAATCGATTTTATGGCCTAGCTATTAAAACATAGTTTCATGTGGCAAAAATCCTTCAGTTTATTATTAATGTTTCCAATAACTGACATGGGTGGTCTGTAACTGGAATAACTAGTGGTCAGTTATAGGTGATCAAATTCTGTACATTTTTCGCAGGTTTTGGAAAGATGAAAAAGCGACAGTACTCAAAGCAAAGCATCGATAACGCTATAGCGTTTGTGCAGAACAAACAAGGATCCATTCGTTTAGCAGCCAAAATATCTGGGGTACCTAGGAGTAGTATTATATTTAAATTAGTTAACAAAATCCGGCCCGGATACAATTTTAACAACTGAAGAAGAAGAAGTTCTCGTTAACTATATCATAGGTTTAAGCCACCGTGGATTACTATCTTGATGAAGCAACTGGTGAATTACGCAAAGAAGGAAATAATATTGAACCCCTACCATCAACATCAAGCTGTGATCCTAATAAAAAAATCACTGTTTTATCCGCCGAGTCGTTTTCTGATTATCTGAAAAGAAAGATGTGGCCTGCTTCTCCCAAGTGGAAAGGTATTAGAAAAACTGAACTGAACACTTACATCTGATACTTACCTAAAAATTATGAAAGAAAGAGAAGATAAAAAGTAAGAGTTGCAGTTAGAGAAAGAAAATAAGACGAAAATCAGAGAAGAGAAGAAAGCCTTATCTGAAAATAAGAAGAACAAAGGGAAAGGTAAAAGAACTCGATTACAGCAAACGGAACCAGGAACCAAATCAGATAAAAATATCAGGTGTGATACTTGTTTAGACGAGAAGATGACAGATTGCGTACTAAGCCAAGTAAATATTAATAAATACAGACTATGTTCTGGTTGCTCCCGTACTATATACGGTGTGCATGCCTTAGAATGTGTCATGTGTGATAGACAATTTTATCATAATTGCTTACGAAATCATCATAAAATTGACATACCTTTCGATAAAGATGATTATGTCTGCCATATCTGTTACCAACTCAACAAATCTGGGTCTTCAATAGATGAATGCTTTGAAATGTTTCGAAAAAAAGGAGAAGCGAAAAAAAATGGCTTTTATCTTTTAAGATAAAAAAATATTACATATGTTTTGGTATGGCCTATACCTTCCTCAGGGAAGAGACCCATGCCCCTCGGTGGGGACATAATGGGTTGATGATGATGATGACATATGTTTTGAAAACGAAAGTTCCTATGTGATTCTCAAAATAAATAAGGAAAAGACTGTTTTGTTATACCTAGCATAGAATGCTTATTTTGTTGTTTTTTTTTAAATATATTTTTGTGTTAAAAGAATGCCTTTGTTTTCATTTTCAACAGGTAGAAGTATTTAAAGGTCTTTTGACGGTTATTTAGTGAGATTGGGGTGTTAATTTTACTTTTGATTGAGGCGGTCAGTTACTGGATTAAACATGGCCAGTTTTTAGAAAATAGAGGTCAGTTATTGGTAAAATACAACTTTTTATTTACCGTTGATTTTACTTTATAAAATTACTTGGTGAACCATTCCTTGACAACAAAATATCAAAGCTTCATTCTTCCTTAAATACAATCAGATTTTTTTTTTCAAATATATTAAGTATTGTAGAACTTATGGACATATTTCTGGAAAACGGTCGTTAAGTGGCCAGTTACTGGATGTTTTACCCTGCTTCTCCCTCGCTGGAAACTACAAAATATACATTATTTTGTAGTTCACAGTCAGGAAAAGGTAAATACTTCGTCGTTAAGTCATAACAATGATCAGCTACGATTACTAGAAGCTTAGCGCTTCTGGTGGCCTCCGGTTTTATACGAGTAGTTTGACTTGGTAAACAACTAGTGAATTTATCGTCATTGGAATCGGAGCTATAAAATAACTTTAAACGGAAGTGTATCTCAAGGATTTAAAATTAGCTTGACTGAGATCAAAAACGTAAACATTGAGCCTCAACTTGACCACAAAATTGTTACGGCTTCTTAACTTTATTCTGTTTACCCTTTGCCCCTTGTTATAAAAAAAAAATCATATGTAATTATATTTTTTATGATTTTTCCATTTCAATATTTTGTTTTAATTTTGGAATCCTTCAAATTATAAATCTTAGTTTATTTCCTAAAATAAATTTTGATTCTATTCACATTCAGATTTCAAACCAACATTAATCTTTATCGCATTATTTCTTAAATCGGTTTCTGTTATCATTGGATGATTATCTGATTATCTGTTGTCGCTGGATACGGGCGGCATAAGACCGGCAAGCTTGGAAAACCACGAGGGAGGCCTATGTCCTGCAGTGGGTGTCAAATAGATGATGATGATGATGATGATGATGAAAGAAAATTTTGATTCCATTCACATTGAGATTTCAAACCAACATAGTTCTTATCGCATTTTTTTTTAAATCGGTTTCTGTTATCATTAATTACACCTGTTGACTACCTGCTTACAATAACGATTTCTTTAAAACGAATGTATTAAAAATTGTGATCACGTAATTAACGGGTTAAAATACGAAAAAGAGGCCGACAATACACTCCAATGGCACACAGTCTGTACTTCTCGGCATCTGCAGGTGGGGTCTGTACCGAAGTTTGATAGATGGATAATTAGTTTATTTTTACTAAGAGACACACCCATAAAGCAGCAACTTGTTATTATTATTATTATTATTTATTTGGGAAACTAGAGTAACTGCAGTCAGTGGTGGCTGGGTGCCATACATGCCATATATTACCCGGTTGCCTTCGACTCTATATATCTCATATGTTCTGTTCACGACTATTTTGTTTTTATATTTGTTTTTTGACGTTCGTGTATTTTGTTTGTGTACCTTCGTGTTTACTTTGTGTTTCTGTGACAATTTAAATAGATGTCTTCTTTCTTCTTTCATATAAGCTAAAAATATAATAAAGTATTTGTTTTATCACCACGGGAACATCATAATATACTAGTAAAATAACAAAATTCATATTTACATATTTACAATAAATATTATCTATATATAAAAGATTGTCTCTAGACCGCTGCCGTTGGGGAGAGTTCCCAAGATACTGGCAGCATTACCCCTCTGGATGGCCAGGCTGATGCGCTGACCGAGGTAGCTACCAGCTCTAGGGTCGCCTGACAAGTCGATGAGGCGCATAGATATTTGTTTGTAAAGATTACGCGCCTCAGGGCCCCACGGACCCATCGTCTCGACCCCAAACGGCGCAAATAAGTAGCTGTCCCCAGGAATAGAGTATTTGCGCCGCTTGAGGCCTTCTGCCATAGCCGCCACGGCGCCCGCGCCCCTGCTGGTGTGCGTGACATGGGAAGGCGCCAGTGTGTCAACGCAGGTTGCGTCCCACACCAGCGGCCTCCCGTTCTGCCACGGCACCAGCGACATACCGTCCGGTCTCCTTCCATCATCCCATATAATATAATAATAATATAATAATCAGATCATCATCTTTAAACCACCGTCTCCTACTGCTCAACCGTCGAAGGCCTTTAGGCCATAAGTCTACCGCCCAACGCGTCCAAAGTCAAAGCTACCCTTCTGTGGTATCTGTGCTCCCGCTACCGTAGTGTTTACAATGCAAATGGCCTGGCCGATTTGTCATGCCGAGGTCCGGACAATGCCCTTGCAGCGTCCCCCGGGACTGCGCTGCGGGGCAGCAAGATTATCTTTTATCTATCCGGCGCTCGCCACTCAGATGTAGGTTTTTAGGGGGCGACAATGCTATAAGTGGCTTAATTTTATTGATCTCACACTTTTTAAGAGAGGAACTTGTCACTGAGCTTTGTTGGATATATCCACAAAAGTTATTGCATCATATAGGTGACAATTGACGTAGATGATTCGAGAAAAGATTGTCAGAGTGGAGTTTTTTTTTCTTACGTCTTTCTCCGCCGCAAAAACGTCTTGAACAGCGGCTAACATTGTACATTGACAGTCTCCAATCATCATTATCATTAGCCACTTGACGCCCACTGCAGGACACAGGCCTCCCACACGGTTTTCCTAACCATTAAGGGTTTTGCCATAATCGCCACGCTTGGCAGGCGGGTTGGCGATCGCAGTATGCGGTTGGAATCTCAGGAAGACGCTGCTGCCCGTCTTCTGGTAATGTGTTTCCTTAGTCGCCTTGTACGAGATCCACGGAAGGAAATGGAGTGGCGCTATTCTTAATCCGGCGCCACACGGAGTTCTGCAAATATAATCTTCACGTTGAAATATGTTTTTCAATTCGGATTTCTTTACTGCTGTCGACTGTGCAGATAGATTAGCGAAGTCCAGTCTGCCCGAACAAATCTGCACGCCCGTCAGAAAAGGGCTAAAGCAATTTCGGTCTAGAAAATAGAGAAGTAACAATCAGACAGTTATAATTTCCTGCCCCGGCTGCCCACGCGTGACTCAAATACATCGCCGCTACATTTGCCCTTGTCCGCCGCCGCCCGATTTATGACGGTGCAAAATATGTACGTAACAGATATGCGTGCATTATGGTTCCATGGACCTATGGGGGCTGAAAGGCGATGTACCGGGTAAAAAAAACCACTTACACGAGTGGAAATAATGAAAATGTTCCCGTGCTTTAGGGAAATATGAGAATAGATCCATTATTTCCGTTTCTTTACAGTTTCAGTCTCTTAACTGAACTAGTGGGGAACTTGCGTCTAACTTAGAATGAAGTGATATTGCTTTTATACCATAGAGGACATATAAAAACTAAGGTAAACGAAAAAAAAAAACTATAGAAATATTCTTCCAGGGTTTTTCGGATCACAAAAAAATACGAAAAATTAAGTTACTATAATAATAAAAACCTTTTTTGTTTTTTCATTCAACTTTAAACGTTTTCTTTTAAGGGTGTAGATGGATAAAAACATTATTTACGAGGAAACTCAAATATTGATAAACGCTTCATACATTATAAGGCCCCATGTGCAATTTGTGACGTCATAGTTTAAGCTCGCTTTGTGTGGTGCGTTTTTGTACCACGTTACTTTGACCTTTGACTTTTTGACAGGTCATATTACGAAAATTATGATTCAAAGGTCCAGCAAGTTGCAAGACTGTTTTTTCATAGAATTCGGGGAAGTAAAATATCATTGGAGAGCGCCGTGTAAATTAGATAAAGTTAAATAATGTTTATTCTTATTTGACGAGTAATAAAATAGCCTAAGTTATTTAAAACAAAAATAACAATAACTTCCACACAGCACAACCACTTGTCCTAGTCCCAAACTAGGATACCCTATGCTATGGTAACGAGGCAAAAACATCACAAACATGGAAATACACCCAGACTGAGGCCATTCGTACAAACATTTGGCGGCCTCCATTGAGAACCGAATCCACATACTCCGGCATGGTACCAGACATGATACCGCTAGGCCGACGAGGCGGTCAAATACTTGAATTGAAGGCCGAAAATCGGCTGCTACAGAAATTTATATCTCTTGCGAGTCCTACGTCCCTGATGCCATTCCAGGTTCCTGCTCTCCCAGGAACTGATTATGGTGATGATGACATTACAACGGGTCAGGGTCGTGACGGTAGGCACACGGCCAGTACGCGTCCGAGGCTCGCCCGGGGACGGCGGGGACGCACGAGCGAATCACTACGTGAAATTAATGCCAGGCGACATCCGGCCCGGCAAGTCCCCGGCGGACAAGTCGTGCTTTTGTCACCGGGCATTAATTTGCTCTCACATTGTAATCTCTAACCCTATTTTTTTTGTAGCCTATATATGTCCCACTGCAGGGCACATATGGTCTCTCAGAGAGACGGTATGGGCTTAATTGCCACGCGTGCTCACCGCGGATAACCGGTGGGCACGCGTAACACTAACCCTATAAGTTGTTTTTTTTACGTAGACTCTTTTGTATCCCACTGCTGGGCAAAGGCCTCCCCCAACTCGGACCAGATCTGATCTGTCCTGGGCCACCGTAGACCACTCTGGAATTTGTCGATGGAGATGGTTTCGCCACCGTCTCCTTGGTCTAACCCGTCTTCGACGTCCGCCTTGGGGCAACCACGTGGTCGCTCTATCCTTGGGGCTACCACGTGGTGGCCGGTCTAGTTTCACTTCAAACCTGCAGTCCTATAAGTCCCGCCTTTCTTTATGTAGCAGGCCCCCTTTCAGAGAGAGTGTATGGGCTTAATTACCACGCGTGCGTATGTGAACACCTCAGACACTCAAGTTTCCTCACGATGTTTTGCTTCACGATTAGCCAGTGGTATTGCTACTATAACTTTACAAATTTACATAACTTAGAAAACAAAGTCATTGGTACCACGCCAGGATCGAACCGGCGACATCCCGAATGAGTAGTCGGCGTTCTACCGCTCCGCTACCGCCGCTCCAATATGTTATACTAGCTTTCGCCCGCGTCTTCTTCCGCATGGAATGAGTAATTTCCGGGTTGAAAAGTAGCCTATATCCTTCCCCGAGACTCAAACCATTTCCATACCAAATTTCATCTAAATCCGTTCAGCCTTCATTGTGTGATTGAGTAACAAACAATCAAAACATCTTCACAAACTGTCACAAATTATTAGTAGATTTTTTATTTTCGAAAGTAACTCTATGCGTCCCCTACCTATATCTATCTCATGCATAGGCTGATTTTCCTTTACTCCTCTAGGTTCACAGTCTTGAAGGTATGTTACGTCGCTGCCAACTTCCCCCGATGTTTGCCCGAGACAATCGCGAGGGGTAATACTGGCATGTTACCGCTGAGTGTTTGTCTCTGTGCTTAGTCTTCATATAATTCTCTGGGAAAATATTGTGCTAGCGGATGGGAGTGTGATTTTAATTAAATTGCTGTCGAAATGTTGTGATAACATAACGAGTACGTATGCTGAATTCAGGTCAAAGTCTATGTTTTATTCAGAGAGGCACAGAAACTGCGATTTAATGAACGTTACAAATTTAGCATAGTAGTCCTTTTCAAGTTTCTTTTCTCCAAAACGATGTTTACTCAATAGACTTTTCACCTTTATAAGCAGGGAGTACCGATGGATACACTAGGAAACCATGTAAGGAAACCATATACCAATGACCGTTGGTGAAGCAACTGTCCTATATTCACCGAACTAGAAAATATGTGACAATCAGGAAGAAAAATACAATTTACATAGGTATTACATTTCAATGATTTTTATTTATTTAGGTATTTCATAAAAATTACAACTACCATTACAGGGAACCCTGTTGCGATAGCAAAATAAGATTTTAAATTTTAATGAAACTAGATTCCAATAAAAATAGATATTATCATAAAAAAGGTCAATCAAATTTAAAACATGACAATAAAAATAACTGAAATCACAATTAAAAAAATTCACTTTAAATAGATAAAATTATAAAATATTTTCAATTGTGTAAAAGTTAAAAAAATCAAATGGATTTAAAATAAATCAATAAAAATACCTGAAATGAAAGATGTCAGTCATAATTTAATTTACGTCGATTCGAATTATAACATAGAATAAAAAGATGATATTGTTTCTTGTTTCATCATGAAATCTTTGTCAATAACAAAAAATGCCAGTGTGGTCATCACGCCTTATTTTTCCGGATTGGTCAAGCTGCTTAAACTGTCAAACTGATGCAAATATATTGTCGTGAAATACGATATTTTTCTACCAGACCGATAATCTGACAAACAATCCGATATATATTTTTGAGCAATGGCGTATTGCAGGGACGCATAGCGTTCGGGATGTGGGCTATTACAAACTCGAGCTGTTTTTTTACCTTTTCTGAAGTCGTGCGTTCTCTTTCCCAACTGTCAAAATAATATCTATTAAAAAGAAAAAAAAAAACCAACAACGAAGTTTTTACTAAAAAAGATTCATTGAAGTTTTTATGATTCATGCAAATATTTCTAAAAAGAAGCTACTAATTTGTTTCAATATCAGATTTAATGATTTGATTCAATGAGTTAGGTTAGGTTTCATTTCATTTCATCTCATTAAATTTCATTTCATATCAATAAAAAAATTCTACTGAAGATTTGGCTGTATGGGCATAATTCCCTTTGCCTACCCAGACTGGGTGAAAAAAAAAAAATCTCTACTTATATTCTTTTACGGTTGGCGCCATTTTCCAAAAAAAAATCTTTACTAAATTGTTTCCTTTTTTCGCAACTGTATTAAAAATTGTTCAGTACACGTGCGGAACCGTCATTGCAACTTGTCCCGACTGTCTTCGGCTGCGCCTCGGCTCGGGTAGACATTTGTCGGAACTCTTTGCAATCACAGGCTTTCCGCACTCGTAATGAAATATACTATTTCACCTATGTAACAACGGTTATAGTTCTTATAGTTGACATTTATTTTTTTACTTTTTCCACTTTTACCTCTAATCATAAGCAAAATACAGGTTAACTGTCACCCTAATCGGTGTAGGTCGGGTCATCATAATTTCGAAACATTTGAGCCCCAATTGCCTCCCAGTCTAAATAATGTTATGCTGAGCACGCACGAGATAAACAAACAGATTGATCTTTATGATATAAATCTAACAAAATTAAATGTAAAACGGCTGATCTAAGTGATCTACGACAGTTCTTGTTGGCTAAAATTTTGAATAAATCAATGATAAATGTCGTAAATTATTGGTCAATCAAGAAGGGAAGGGACACGTCTTTCCCGGCTGTCCTGATGGTTTCCATAACGGTTAGCGATTGGTATTGCTACTATAACTTTACAAATGTACGTAACTTAGAAAATAAAGACATCGGTACCATGCCGGGATTTGAACCCACGATCTCCCGAATGAGAAGTAGGCATTCTACCGCTCCGCTATCAATCATGTTATACCAGCTTTTGGCCGCGACTTCATCCGCGTGGAATGAGTAAAATCGGGGACGAAAGTATCCTACGTCCTTTCCCGGGACTCAAACCATCTCCATCCGTTTAGCCGTTATTACGTGATCGAGTAACAAACACTGCTGGACATAGGCCTATCCCAAAGCACGCCACTTCCATCTGTCTTCGGCCACCGTCATCCAGCCACTGCCAGAAATCTCACCTCAAATCGTCGGTCCAGCGGTGGGCGTCCTACGCTGCGCTTGCCATTTCAAGGTCTTCACTCGAGAGCCTTTGCATCCCATTGACCATATTTGGTAGCATTTAAAATTGTCAATCCGCGGTGGGCACGCGTGGTGATTAAGCCGGGCTCTTACTGGGCTATTTCTTTCTTTGAAGTAAGGCTTGTGCCCTGCAGCGGGATGTTTTTACGCAACATTATCCTCCTTTCAAGACTGTAGAAAGCATGTACAACAGTTACATTACACAAGCCATTTAGCACAAAACACAACTCACCGCGAGTAACATGATAAAATGCTAACACCATTTATCACAAAACGCTGCTAATGGTTAATATACGTCTTAAGTATACAGGGATAAACCGATCCATCAACAGGCGTTGTAGGCTGACAGGGTACTGGATAAAGGATGAAACTGGAGAGCTGCTAAGCTTAATGAATTTTCATATTAAAAAAAACATAAAACATTTACGTACAGGCACATACATTGCTTCTGGCCCCACGCTAGGATACCCTGTGTCGTGGCAACCAGAAACAGCGACATCACAAACACGTAAACATCCAAGACCTGGGGTTTTTTCCCCCAGCCGGGATTCGAACCCGGGACCTCTCGCATGGTAGGCAGATGCGCTACCGCTGCGCCGCGGAGGTCGTCTTTTGGTTATTGACTCTTGGTCTAGCGGTATCACACATTACAATGCCGGAGATCGTGGTTCGATTCCCACTGGGGGTCGCCGTAATTTTTTTAAAATGACCTTATTCTGGGTCTATGTCCAGGCTTGCGAAGTCCTTGCCTGGTAACCATAGCCTAGGGTATCCTAGTTTTGGGACCAGGACAAGTGATTGTATTGTGTGGAAGTCATTATTATTGTCAGCCCATTTACTTAGTTATATAAAGGCCGTTGCATTGAAAAACCTTGACAAAAACGGTTTTATGCATGCTGCTTAGAGAAAGGTTGAACAACCCCCCAAGAGGCTGAAAAGTTGGGTTTGAACACTCCTTTGGGGATGCAAGAGTTAAAAGTTTTTTATCAAACTTACGAAATTTTATTTTAACGTTAAATTAAAAAGGGTTTGCAGACTAACTGAAAAGAAAAGAGAATACAGGTATTCTCTGCCAGGAATTGTGTATTCTGTGACAAACAAACATGTAATGTTCAAACTGCACTTGAAATACTCTAAGTACAGCCGCTGTCAAAAATCTGTTGTTGATTCGTACATTCTTGCAATGGCTGAACGCTTGTCTCGTATTCTAGAGGTTCCACGTTCAGTTCCGGCATTTACAAAAGACTTTGTTTTTTCACGTAAGTACATTCTTTGACAGTATCGTTAATCTAGCGGTATCACGTCTGATTACAGTGCTGGATGTCGTGGGTTCGATTCCCACAGGGGGCCACCGTACATTTGTATAAATGGGCACAGACTGGGTGTATTTCGATGTTTCTGATGTCTCTAATCGCTTGCGTAAAAACTTTTTAGCAACCAAAAACTTGATTTTGTCACAGATCCCACCATTGTGGCTCTTATACATAAACACGATACGACGTCGCATCGTGGTAGGACGCCCTAATTTAGCTTTAATTTGAGCGAAGTTTTTAACCAATATTGATCTTTGAGTTGAATAAGTCACGATTATTTATGAGTCGACTGGATATTTGCAATTGAGTTATACTAATTTGAGTCAAATTAAAGCGTCGTAGCGGGACGCGACGTCGTCTCGTGCGTGTCTAAGAGCCCCTATATATGACTTCCCTGACCTTGAAAATAACAGTGGTTTTGTTATTTTCAAGATAAGGTCTGAGGAGTATAAAGTAGACGAACCAAAAAAAAAAACTGGCCAAGTGCGAGTCGAACTCGCGCACGAAACGTTCCGTATCATTATCTACACAATATTTGAATATTTCAAGCGTCTATCTGTTGCCGTTATTAATATCGAGCTAAAAACGTTTGTTATATAGGAGCCTCCTGAAATATTTATTTTATTCTCCTGTTAGTATTTATTAGTTTAGCGGCAAAAGAAATATATCATCTGTGAAAAGTTCAACTGTTTAACTATCACGGTTCATAAGATAAATCCTGGAGACAGGCAGACCGACAGTGGAGTCTTAGGAATAGGGCCCCTTACTCTTTGGCTACGGAACACTAAAAGTAAAAAATAATTATTCGGAAGAATACAGTCAACGTAATTAAAAACTATCGGTAAACTTACAAAAAATATATGTATTGACAAATAGCAAACCTAAAACCTTTTCAACCGACTTCTTAGGACAACAATATTTGTCATGACTAGCTTGTATATATAGCTACTATAAATTCATATAATTATGTACGAAGCTTGGAAAATTAAGTAATTGGTATATGAATTTTACGAATCGAACTTAAGACCCCACGCATTTGAAGCAAATTATTTACACACTAAGCTACCACACTATATGATAATTCAAGTACAAAAGAGACGAACAAGACGTGAAAATGGCGAAACAAGTAAAAGCCACTTCTTCCAACGACTGTACTTTTTCCAAACGGAAGCGCATCGCAGTGTCACGTGGACAAATACGTCCCCGTCCGTTGTTCAACTCGCAGGTAGTTTTGTGCCTCGACAACTTATTGCAGCGCTGCAGAAAGGTTATCAATGCGGTGTTATAAAAACGGTGCAGCTATAAAGCTGTACGTCTGAAGTGTTGGCCGGTGCTCGGAATATGGCGGATATAAATGCCTGTAGATGCCGTTTAATATACCACCAAATATTTTAAATTATTTCAGATATCAGAGCAAATACAATCATCATTATCATCATAATCAACCGGTGTCAGTCCACTGCTGGACATAGGCCTCTCCCAAGACACGACACTGAGCCCGATCTTCGGCTCTTCTTTTCCAGTCACTGCCTACCGCCTTGCGAATGTCATCGTTCCATTTATACATAATACAAAATTCAAAAATATTTTTTCAGTCCAGTAAAGTTACAGCATGTGGTGCAGAAACCCACCAAGTAAGTATTAAACCTGTATCTGGTGAGTCCCGCTCTTTCATCAGGTCTTAAGACACAATTGGCCAGTTTTTGAGTTAAGAATTTCGCTTAGTATGACATAATAGTTAACTGTGGTGCTGTCTCTTCGAATTTCTCAGAAAAGAGCGTGACAGAACGTCACTTAAGTATTTACTTAGTGAAATTCTCAATTAAAAAACCGGCCCAATACGAGTTGCAGCTGTTGAAGTAAATCTCTTAGGGTAAGTACTGAATAATAAAATTTAATTGGTAATGCTGATCTGTTACATGCATACATGCGAGTTTGTGTGAGTGCGTGTGTGCGCGTGTGTGCGCGTGTGTGTGTGCGAGTAAGTAGAGCAACTTTAGATCAGTGATATTTCTCGTAAAGATTGATAAATTACTCTTTATTGCACACCAGTTAACTAGTATAACCCACCTTATTACTCGTATTATAAAACCAAAGTTGGATGGATGGATGGGTGTTTGTAACTCAATCACGCCAGAACGACTGAACGGAGCTCAAAATTTTAAATCTATGCTGTCTCCTTTGCACAATTCGAGATTTTTAATCATTGTAATGAAATAAGTAAACTTTTGATATTATGCGGTCTAAGGGACTGACGCATCATTAATTAACGGACATTTTAACCTGTTAGGTCATGACCTTGAAAAGAACAATTAAAAACAATTGTTATGGTGCATGGTGGCCCGATCGGGTATTTGGAATTTTACAGATTACTTATTACAAGTTTACATATTACATACTACAGATTACAAGGGCCTGTAAGGGACGACCCGGACGGACATAATAAAAAGGGGATGTATTAGCAAAGGGCAAGATAAAAAGTACCCGAAACTGGCGTGCGTGCATGTAACGACTAATGAATGTTGAAGAAGCGAAAGTGATCTGTCAGGATCGTAGCAAGTGGCAGTCTCTGGTCTCTGCCTACCCCTCTGGGATACAGGCGTGAGTTTATGTATGTAAGTATGCATGTACAGATTATATATATTTTTGTGTACCTATACGTAGTTTCTTAAAGAAAAGTTTTGTCCACAAATTAATAATTTCGGAATCAAATTTTCTCCATCAAAACCTTCGTACCTACAGTCCATCATCGTCCATCAAACCCTGAGACCACATTCATAGAAAGTGTACGCATTTTATTACAATCACTAGAAAACGTTAAAGACAGCATGCTCCACGTAAGAACAGCCTTAAGTATTTTCCTCCTATAAGTCCACAATAACAAATACTACATTGAATTCGGGATTTTGAGATTCAACATACATAAGCAGCCTTTCCATTTCCTTCCATGGATGTCGTAGAAGGCGACTATGGAAATCAATTACCAGGAGAAGGGCAGCAGCGTCTCCCTGAGATTCCAACCACATACTGCGATCGCCAACCCGCCTGCCAAGCGTGGTGATTATGGCAAAACCCCTCATAGATATGAAGACCACGAAGGAGGCCTATATCCTGCAGTGGGCGTCAAATGGCTGATGATGAAGCAGCCTTTGTTGTACGTCCCACTGTAGGCCACAGGAGAAGTCTCAGGGAGTGAGGATGGGCTTAATCACCACGCGTGCCCACCGCGGATTGGCCATTTCAAGCGCTGAGGTAAGTGAATAGCTCAGACACTCAGGTTTCCCCACGATGTTTTCCTTCACGGTTAAACGAACACATTTTTGTGTTGAATCCTAAACTATGTAGTTTACATACACTTGGTGGTATTTCACACTGAGGCCATTTGTACGAGCGTACTGCAGCCTCCAGTGGGAATTGAACATGGTAATCAGACGTGATACCGCTAGACCAACGAGGCAGTATAAATTCCAAATATAGGTATTTATACTTTGCTTATTTCGATCACCGGTATGTTATTGGTAACGTAAATTTATCAATTAAAGCCGACATCAATTTGATCGATAGCGCCTATGACCTAAACTTGATTGCTTATGGAATTTAATTGTAGATACCTAGTTAATATTACTATTTTCAAACAAGATTGTGGATCCAACAGTTCCTTCACATTAAGTAGGCACGTAAGTTCTCATCCAAAGTTATTATGATACTGCTTCGATATTTTACTACTTAACGTTTATTGTACAAAACTCCCAAAATCTAAGTAACCACACTTGTAAAAAAATTGTAAACGTACATAGCAAACTATCTATCATTTGAATTGAACAAAACTCAAATACTTCTATGTCCATGTCCACGTTTGGGAGAGTGGCATATGTCAGCCTCAGAATAAGAAATATAATAAGAAGTGCCCTATAATTTGCCAACAAGCTGCCACGCAGTTTGGCGAATGATTTGTTTTCGCAAAACGTGTATTATTATTAATTAATTCAATTCAATTCAATTCAATTCAATTCAAATATTTTTATTCATTGTAAAAACAGAATGTTTACTTAATGAACGTCAAAGTTGTTAAAGTTGTTAGTTTCACAATTAATGGATTATGTGGAGAAGAAACTAACAAAGAAACTCCACATTTATTCTTTTCAAAACACGTTTTAACTTAATTAACAGAGTTTTCAACTTAAAATATTAGTCATTAATGTGTTGAACACTAGTCACAATCGTCCTTTAAATAATATTAATCTACTGTTTAATGCCAAACATCTTTGTCTTCTAAATAATCCTTGATGTTATAGTAAGCCTTTTTGCACAGAATGTGCTTAACACATTTTTTAAATCGCGTTGGAGGTAACTCTAATATATCTTGAGGAATTTTGTTGTAGAACCTTATACAGTGCCCCATAAAGGATGTGTTAACTTTTGCAAGTCTAAATAGTGGAAATGACAATTTATGTTTATTTCTAGTATTAACATTATGGTGGCCACCAACATTTTCGAAGTCTTTGATATTTTTTCTAACGTACATAATATTTTCATAAATGTATTGACATGCAACTGTTAAGATGTTGGTTTCTTTGAAGAAATCTCTTAGCGAATCCCTACTACCTAACTTGTAAATAAATCGGATGGCTCTCTTCTGCAAGATGAAGATAGTCTCAATGTCTGCTGCCCGGCCCCATAGTAGTATACCGTAGGACATAATACTATGGAAGTAACTAAAATAAACAAGCCTAGCAGTTGCAACGTCAGTGAGTTCCCTAATTCTTTTCACTGCATATGCTGCAGAGCTAAGTCTGTGTGCTAATTTTACAATATATGGACCCCATTGTAGTTTTGCATCGATTGTGATGCCCAGAAATACAGTATCATCTACAAATTCTAATTTTTCATGTCCAATTACTATGTTGTTCTCAACTACTCGTACGTAATTAATAAAAAAAGAAAAAAAACTTAGTACCTTTTCTTATGTGCAGGGCACAGGCTACCTCTCTGAGCGAGAGTGTATAAGATTAATCACCACTTCATACTTAGCCAGTGGTATTACATAAAAAATTGAAACAAAGTTATTGATAGATAGATAGATAAATCATTCATTAAATTGCCACAACACACAAAGATAAAAAAAATAATAGGCAAATTAAATTAATTGCTTCATACCGTAACCGAACCCACGACATATCAATAGTAAGCTAAGCATGCTGTAGAGGAAAATAATTTCCTAACTAGAAAAATAAATATTGCGAGGAAATCCGCGGCCAAGTTGGCTCCCGTACTAAACTTGTTCCACTTTTTTCCCTATCTGAGATTTCTACACAATGTTTTCCTCGACGACAATTAAGTGACTGAAATTTCTACCACAAATAAGTTTAAATTGATATACCAATAAAGTCGCTGAGTACGGTAAGAGTTATAAAAAAAATAACGTGATTATCAGCCAACGTTTTGTAATTGACGGAATTCTGCCTACCCCTCCTGGATACAGGCGTGAGTTTATGTAATGTAGCCAGAATATCTTTCCAATACTTTTGACAGTGCGTTTATAAACCAGAGCGTGCGTATAGCATCATATTGATATTTAGTTAATGGCTGTCCTTTGTACAATAACAGTAAGATATTAACACGATAAGACGTCACGTTGTGCTACAGAACGTTCATTTGGCTTTTATTTGAGCCAAATATGGTAGTTTGTGTGAAGTGGAATAACAACCGCTTAGCTTATCGGCGATGTATTCAGTAATCGTTTTTATTACGCTTGGAGATAAGAATTCATAAAAAACAAATATTTAATATTTTTTGACACACGAAATAACTTAAGTTACATTTGTAGCTGTATTAAGAACAAAACATTTCTCTTTCTGTCATAAAGGCAAATAAAATCTTTTTATAAATCATATTTTGTTTTATTTATTATTATTAACTCGTCCTGATATACAATGTTTTATCTTCTCATATATAAAAATGAATTGCTGTTCGTTAGTCTCACTAAAACTCGAGAACGGCTGGGCCGATTTGGCTAATTGTTGTTTTTATATATTTGTGGAAGTCCAGGGAAGGTTTAAACGGTGAGAAGAAAAAACCGGTTGACGTTGGTGATACGAAGTTAATAAATATTTTATTTCAAGGCCAAATTACACAAATAAATGAAAAATAAAACCTTACTAAAAATATAAACTAGTCAAAGTCTAGCCTAGTCTACCACACAAGATTTGAATTAATTCTTCACTTATACAATTATTCCGCTTTTAATCATTATTCCACTGACAACAAATATCAGTACTGTATATTATTTAACCGGAAAAAGAGTATCTACTGAAGAACACAATTATTATGCATCCAAATAGATGCATTTATTTTTGTTCCATATAGTGACCATTGCAGCGCTGTACAGTTGCAATACAGACGCTTACATAAACAATACATAAAAAAATGCGCTAAATCTATAAACCTTTGCCCTGTCCACTCGAACTGAAAACCGAACCGACAAGGAAGTGACCAAACCAACACGTAAAATATTTATTAAACTGTACTGACCCATTTTCACAGCCGGGTTTCCAACCACCAGACCGAAGAGACAAGCCAGGATAAGACACGACATCTTCCACTTCATTTTCCCGATCACAAATCACAAAAAAAATCACTCGGAACACACTAATTGACTCTTTTAATTGCAACGAAAGAGTTCGAACAAATCACATTTCTGTCACTAGGTTTTTATTTCTTACTGCGGTTACGCTACGAATCCGCGGCGGCGTAGGCCATCGTAGACGTGTGCTACGCGCTACGGCCCCGGGGCAACTGGCTACGAAACTGCTACGCGGTGCGATGGAGTTTGAGATATTGATTTGGTTTAATGTTATTTTTGGAGTTTTTCACTTCTTTTTCTGCTGAGGGTTTTTTTCGCGCCGTCTGTGCATACGTGCCCGTGTCGCTGGGGTTTATTGGCCTGTTTGTTATTGTTACGTTTAGTCAAGATTTTTTACTGAACACTTGGTAAGTTTTGAAATTTTTCGCTTTGTATTTTAATATCACCCGGAACGTATATTTGAAGTTGGTTATTTCTGTTTCATTTCATTAATGTTGGATTTCTATTTTGTTTTATAACAAATTTTATGATATTTAGCTCTCTTGTCACGGCCTTTTATTGTTATTGGTAAACGGTAGTTTACAATATGTTTAATTCATTTTAAAAAGTATATACCTATATTTAAAGCGGGTTTTAGTTGGTTAAAAATTTAAATATATTCATTATGTTCTCTATCCCCATCTATAGCAAATTCACCTCAAGAAATTGATCGCGTGGATGTGGGTGGAAGGGACGGTAAGAGACGTCCGAGGCGGACTTACGTCGGCAAAATAGGGGAAACATTAGCGAAGGAAAAGACAAAAAGTACCCGTAACCAGTGTGTGTGCACGCAGCGGCCTATGAATGTTACATTATGACCTGCTATATTATGACCTTGAAAATAGAAATTAATTAAAACAATTGTTATGGTGACCCGATCGGATCCTGTACAATTCTACAGATTACTGAAGCGAACGAGGTTCACCAGGATCGTATCATGTGGCAAACTCTAGTCTTGGGCTACCCCTCGTGCATACGATGGCGCCAGTGACGCGTATTGTGCCGCTAAAATGTCAGAATGTAACGGCTAATGTCCTGGTAAGTCACGACTTTTGACATTTAAAACGTGTGACTAACATCGCCGTACTACGCATGCTGGATACAAGCGTGAGTATATATCTAATATATATAAGAAAACCACGTGCGTGTCGGACTCGCGCACGAAGATCTATACAACATTTGAATATTTCAAGCATCTACCTGTTGCCGTTATTGATATCGAGCAAAAAACGGCAAAAAAACCACGTTTGTTGTATGGGAGCCCCTCTTAAACATTTATTTTATTCTGTTTTTATTTGTTTTTGTTGTTATAACTGCAACAGAAATACATCATCTGTGAAAAGGATAACTGTCTAACTATCACGGTTCACGAGACCTGGTGATTTCTTCTAGGTGAGTCTTCACATCGCCAATCTCACAGAGTCTCAAAACGAAAGTCTTCAATCAGTGCGTCCTACCCGTCATACCCGTCTACCCGTTCCCAATGCGTCGTCCAGTTTCTGTCAGGTCAATAGCCCCCTCGTCGAGGCGGCAGGTTCAACTAACAATGGGTTTCGGAGAACCCTTCAAATATCTTGTACCAGCCCCATTGGGTATCGGGTTCTACAATAGCGTGGAAAATACACAGTAGGGACGCTTCGTGTGTGATAATGGTGTGTATTTACAAGCGAATATGTATTTTATTTATATTGTTGTACAAAGGATTGTGATATATTTTAAGTTCACTCTGAATGGATCGCTGAGCCCCAAGATACAATTAAATTTAGTTTGGGGTGCAGAGTTACTTTATATATTGTTAAGTTTTCTTCTGCCCAATTAACATTTTTGATTTTGATTTGTAGTAGAGGTATCAATGTGAAAATTAATTGCAAAAACTTTAACCTCTGAACTGCCCTCGCGGAATGGAACGTATAGGTGGCCCATACTAAGTTGGAGACAGATCTGTGTCGCGGCAGACGAGTGGTTAAAACTCCTTATCTGCGAGTAGTTCTAAACTGGTCTCTTCTATATTTAATCATAGCAGGAAATATATGTTATCGGATTTCCTACAAGTAGAAATGGTTGGCCCTGCTGCAGGATGTTATCCTACTGTAAGCAATTTTCTTTTGTTATGAGTGTGTGGGAGATCAATCAAAGCAGCGTATTGTTGGGACAGATATATACATATGTGAGAATGTAAAACATAACGATGATATAGTTACACCAGGAGCTCATAAAGAATGGGGAAATTGAAATTTGCCTTTCGCCTTGTCGCCTCCAGTCGCTGAACTGACGATTTGAGAAAGATTGCTGGCAGTGACTGGATGAGGATGACCGCGGACAGAAAGAAGTAGCGTGCCTGTGTCCAGCAGTGGAGAGATGATTATGAAGTCAGAATCGATGGTCCACTACTTATAAAATATTGTAAGTAGCTTGGTATGAAATTTAGATTGGATTAGATTAGAATACTTTATTGTACACACCAGATAACAAAATACATTAAAAGGCTTACATGTTTAAGTTTTGCCGTATACAATTGGCGGTCTTATCGCCAATTGTACATCTTACTCGATACATGTGAATAATCAAATCTGAAAACTGATAAACATTTCTCACTACGACCGTACGTGCACAAAAATGTAACAAACTACAAGATTCATAGACTGGCGAATTCATAAGGGCTCGTTCAGACGAGCCCTCAAGCTTCATTAAAATGTAGCGGCACGACACAGGACAGACCATGCAACAATGTGGTCACACCCTAAAGTTGCGAGCTTAGGAATCCGACAGAAGTGATCTCGGTAATAATATAAGAAGCTTTGTCTGTGAATAACCTCCCATAATAGTTGTTGTTGCATGAAGTTTTGTATATTTGTAAAATAACCCACACCTACCACTCACTAACTGTAAATGAAAAGCGGATGGGGCTGTGTCGGGTTATTAATTTTTAAATCAAACTGCGCATTCCGTTACGCAGCATTGGCACCATCTAGCGGTACTAATCAAGAGGATGTGAGTAATGGCTACTTTGTTCTACTCAACGATATATAAATACATTGCAAACAACTTGTAGTTACTAAGTAATAGCCCTCGCTGAGGCGACATACTTTCGTTGCATGGGGTTTTAGCAAGTGACCCCTACTACGCTACTACGCACTGCCACAGAACATATGCGCTAGAACCACAATTGATGCATTTAAGAAGCAGTTGAAAGAGCACTATCTCAATCCTAAAAGCTAAATATTTATGTATTATTTTCTATGTATTTTATTTATTTTTACAGATAGGTACTTACCTATTTATTCTATGTAGTGTATTTGTTTTCTGTTTAATGTTGGGTATGGTTAATTTTGTACACGTATTTAGACCCGTTTTTTTACCGCTGTTCCGGCTTTCCAAGGTTTGCTGAAAGAAATCTCTTACAGAGATTATCTCGCCTTCGTACACGCTATTTCTTATGTAATGTCCTGTTCAATGTTTCGTGTGAAATAAACTATATTACATATGGTTAAGCAAGAAACAAAAGTACATCCCTGATTTAGATGTAGGGGAGTTACCCTAAAAAAATTGTTAGCTACGGGTCGATTTCACCGTAGGCCGATGGCTCTAATAAGGAATATAGGTAAGATACGTAAAAAGGTTCCCGTATTGCGCTGGTTTGGTTTCTTACATTTCGACCTTGCCTTGTCTCTAAATTGGGCCGAGTAAGAGAACGGTAAAGGTACTCACTTAGCAAGGTAATCTAAAAATATTTCTTAAGCACCGGAGCGTCTGAGTACGCATTTCATCTCCATTTTGTAGGTTAGACTAGCTTCTGTTTAATATTTATAAATCTTTTCAGAAATCAGACATCAATAGTTTATTTCTACGTAAAGAATTTACATTCTGTTTGCTGAATGTCAAAGTACTATGTTACTATGTTAGCCGCTGCCTTCGGGCCGTATTTGTAGTGGAGAAAAAGGCAGCGGAAAAAAAAACTCCACTCTGACCATCTTTTCTCAAATCATCTTAAACTTATACATCAAAGCCTATATGATATGATTCCGTGATAGCCACCAGTAACTTTAAAAGCCAAAATAATACTTCTTACAAATTAGTAGGAAATACATTAATGCTGCGGCCAGACACACGAACAGCACCCGTTCACGAGCATAACGCAGGGGTCAGCCATCACCAGTCTCAACCATTTTAGAGGGAGATAGGTGACCCGGCCACCACGCCACCATTCGAATGACCTTTAGCAAACCTGCAGATTGAGTTCAGCTATAAAATGTGTGCTATATTGGCTTACTACCAAGGGCTTATATCGTTCATATACTCGTCTATTCTATAATAGGCTTTTGTACATAGCTATTTTTTAATGAATGTTTCAAGTTTATTTTCGGACATTCATTTTTTATTTCCTTATGTCAGTTCTACACCTCGCTAAGCTAGGGGCGTCCACACTCGCGGGCGACATCATTAAAATGTTGCGAAAAGGACACTCGACGCGAGTGGCTGTACAAACACTACAAAACAAGTACCTGCAGTCATATAAAGCTTGGAGGGCAGGCAGGAGAATAATCTGTATGTGTATGCCGATTCGGCTACGGTGACTGCTGTTAGACCATCAGGCTTCGTTGATATGCCCGAGTGTGGCTGATGTAAGCAATCTTGGCGGTAAACGTACGTCTGCATGTGCCAGATTTTAAAACTCCATTTACATAATTATAAGTTATTGCCGCAGATGGTCGCGCCTTTATCTGATCCCGCTTAATGTCGAGATCAGTACGTCTCTTCTCTTCAAAGGTGAAGACATTTGTCTACGCCAGGTATGTATCATCATCATCATCATCAGCCCCTTGACGTCCACTGCAGGACACAGGCCTGTGTATGTATACGGTATTTAAAAAGAAGCACAGACTTTTTTTCATTTATGTTAGATTATTTATATAATAATAACTTCTGAACAAGGTTAAAAAGGTTACAGTTTAGATGCTGTGATGATGATGATGACGATGCAATTAATTCTCTCTTGCGAGTACTAGATTGGTTGTGAATCTGTTCAGAATAATCTGCTGCTAAATTCCAAAAAGACAAAATGTATAAAGTTTACCTTGCCTACCGTATGATTAGGTGAGAACAACATTGTATGTTCTCACTCATTGCAGACTCTTCTGCAAGATGAAGATAGTCTCAGTCTGCAGCCCATCCGATTCATTTACAAGTTAGGTAGTAGGGATTTGCTAAGAGATTTCTTTAAAGAAACTAACATCTTAACAGTTGCAAGTCAGTACATTTATGAAAATATTATGTAGGTACGTTAGAAAAAATATCAACAACATTGTATGTTCTCACCTAATCATGAAATGAAAAATGGAAAACTAGAATTTGTTGAAGATACTGTATTTCTGGGTATCACAATCGATGCAAAATTACAATGGGATTCACATAATTGCAAAATTATCACGCAGACTTAGCTCTGCAGCATATGCTGTGAAAAGAATTAGGAAACTCACTGACCCTGCTAGGCTTGTTCATTTTAGTTACTTCCGTGGTGTTATATCCTACGGTATACTACTATGGGGCCGGGCTGCAGACATCGAGACTACCTTCATCTTGCAGACTCTTCTGCAAGATGAAGATAGTCTCAGTCTGCATCCCATCCGATTAATTTACAAGTTAGGTAGTAGGGATTTGCTAAGAGATATCTTTAAAGAAACTAACATCTTGACAGTTGCAAGTCAGTACATTTATGAAAATAATAGGGGTTAAAGTATGAAATTGCCGTTTTATTGGAATATGTTCTTTGGATTGACATAGAATCTTCATGGTTTGAGGTTTTCGAATGAAACTTTTTTCAAATGGTTTCTATGATGTTCTTTATTTAAAAAATGTGAAATATTTGAATATCGACTTTCAATTGTTTTTGTTATTCAATATAGACAAGAAAGATGGATACTGCGAAAATTCGAGTGATTTTTGAATACGAGTTCCGACGCGGAACTAACGTGGCAGAAACAGCCCGCAATATCAATGCTGCGTTTGGAGAGGGGTCTACTAAGGAACGCACCATGCGATTTTGGTTTAAACGCTTTCGTGATGGAAATTTCGACTTAAAGAACGAGCCACGAGGAAGACCGCCCACACAGGTGAATAACGATGAATTAAGAGAGATAGTGGAAGCCGACCCTAGTCAAACTACCCAGGAATTAGCGGCATGGTTTAACGTTACCTTACCCACATTATTGACTCACTTGCGTCAAATCAATAAAATAAAAAAATACGAAAAATGGGTGCCTCGTAATCACTCGAATTTTCGCAGTATCCATCTCTTGTCTAAATTGAATAACAAAAACAATTGAAAGTCGATATTCAAATGTTTCACATTTTTTAAAAAAAGAACATCATAGAAACCATTTGAAAAAAGTTTCATTCGAAAACCTCAAACCATGAAGATTCTATGTCAATTCAAAGAACCTATTGCAATAAAACGGCAATTTCATACTTTAACCCCTAATATTATGTACGTTAGAAAAAAATATCAAAGACTTTGATAATGTTGGAAGCCATCACAATGTTAATACTAGAAATAAATATAAATTGTCATTTCCACGATTTAGACTTGCAAAAGTTAATACATCATTTATGGGGTATAAGGTTTTACAATAAGATTCCTCAAGACACCTATATTCCGATAGATATATATATCGTATCTTATGTAAGCACACTCTGTGCAAAAAGATTACTATAACATTAAGGATTATTTAAGAGACAAAGATGTTTGGTATTAACAGTAAATTAATATTTAAGGGTATTTATAGGACGATGTTGTCTAGCGTTCAACACATTCATGAGTAATATTGTAATCAAATCAGAAATCAGATTTGTTAGCTTCTTCATCACATCTCGTAATGTATTAAATGTAAAACCAACACCTTTGACGTTCATTAAGTAAAAATTTCATCATCACCCATTTGACGCCCACTGCAGGACATAGGCCGCCCTCATGGTTTTCCAAGCTTCCCGGTCTTGTGCCGCCCGCATCCAGCGACTCCCCGCCACCGTAACCAGGTCGTCAGACCATCTGGTTGGGGCTTCCCACGCTGCGTCGTCCGGTCCGCGGTAAAAATTTAGTTTTTATGATAAATAAAAATATTTGAAATGAATTGAATGATGATGATGGGCTCGGATGTGACTCGCGAAACCTAGTTTAATCTTTGATACCTTGGAAGTGAGATCAGGGGCCTAATGAACCAATTGTGCACCAAATCCTATCGGAAGATTTCCACTGGGGGCCGCTGTACATGTGTACAAATAGCCTGTTTAAGTGTTTATGAATTTCTTGCCTAGCACAAGGTGTCCTAGTTTGGGTTCAGGACAAGTTATTGGTACATGCTGGGATTCAAACGCACGACCTCCCGAATGGGAGGCCGGCGTTCTACTGATGCGCTACCAACGCTAGCCGGTTGCTATTCTGGAGGATAAATTAAAAATGTATAAATGTAAATGTAGCACCATTCAAAAGCATCGTATGTAAATTAACCAGCGGGCGCAACAATAAAACAAGTCGGTTACGAATTCAACTTTTTAATTAAACAGAGAGCAGTGGCTGCCTAGGGAGTCGCGCGAAAAGGATACTACAGAAGCTCAACTTGCAAGCGTCTCTCTGCACACGGTGTATCGATTATATCGTGAGAGATAAATGCGACCAGTAGGTACATTGACATTGGATTCAGATTCGTATTCGCAAAAGACATTTCAATCCTTACGTCATTGCTACCATTACTAAAATATGCCATTTTCTTTCGTGCACTTCACTGAAATAAAATACGGAACTTCATGTGCAAATATCAATAATAATAATAATAACTTCCACACAAAATAATCACTTGTCCTGGTCTCAACCTAGGATACCGTGTGCTATAGTAAGCAAGTAAGGACATTACAAACACCGAACCCAAACTGAGAACGCATTATTATATACAAACATATTCGGCTCCCAATCGAACCCACAACCTCCGGCATGGTAATCAGACGTTGTACTACTAGACCAACGAGGCAGGTGACCTTAATTGGACATCTGATCCGCGAGTAAAGCAATATTTTAAGAATTATTAAGTACCAAAGTTCAATCGCAAATATCAATTAAATATATGGGAAGTAATAGATAATGTTCTGTAATGTATATTTACATAGTCCCAGGAAATGGGCAAATCCATACAGCCACAGTGGCGATAGACTTATTCCGAGAACTAGTAAACAAGTGTGGTCTCTGGTGGTACTAGAAAATAAGAATTTCGGTAATTTATTACACGAACTTTTAATGTTTGAGGATGATCTCATAGAGTAAACCTAACTTACATGTTTTGATACATTGTGTCGTATCATAACGTAAGAGACAGAGTTTCGTTTAGGATTACATATTGAAAACAAGTCGTAGAATGAAATAATATTTGACTCTCATGCCGTCTAACATAAATTCGATCCTCGTTTACATTCAGTTTTTTACGCTGCTCTCTGGTTTGCTCTTGCCTACTTCAAATATATCTCTATCTCTTTTCTCTCTTTTCTTTTCTGTCCTTCCTCAACTTATGAGACATCGAGAATAGAAGATAATTTACAGCTCGAGAATAAGTCCTTTGTAGACTTAAAAGTAATTTTGACAGTTGAACATTCTGCCTCTAAATACCAATTCACTCATAATTGTCACTTATTGTCTTACTCGTTGACGCAAGAAAACTAGAAATATATACAAAAATTGAAACAAGAGAATTCTCAGAGAAACATAAAAACTCGATTTTGTATGTATGTATGTATGTGTGCATGTAAGTATGTGTGTATGTATGTATGTGTGTGTGAATATAATAAATACTAACTACTAGCACCATCTATTGTAGCAGTTCTTATAAAAAGAGAACCCACAGTCGTATTATGGTTTTGAAATTTTGATTGATCACAATAATTTTTCTGTGACCAGTATCTAAAGACTACATATAAAACGGATAGATTTAATCCCGAATTAGTACTTAAAAAATAGACACTAAGTAAATAATTATAAATAACACTAATATTTCCGTTAGCCAACGACACACTTTTATTGGGCGGGAAAGATGGTTACACTAATGCACTTCAAACTTTCTCACCCACTTCCCAACAAACTTGAACGTAGTCTAAACCCAGCATATAAAACCCCTCTATATAAATTGTAGACGCAATGTAATGCAACTCTTATTAGATCAAAAAAGATCGTAGAACACAGTATTTTATCATTATTTTGTAGCAAAATGAAACATGTATCATTTTTACTCCTTACTTTGTCAGTAATCTGTGTCTTAAATACCGCCAGTGGAAAAAAACGTCTCCTTTATTTAGTAGGTAGGTATATCATTTATTTTTACATGTTTCATTCACGAGTTTCTGCAAAGAGTGATATTCTCAGCGAGAGTTGTCGATGAACGTAATTTGTCTGTCAATTTTTTAGTGTTAATGTTGTCAGTTAAAATAACTTAGACGTAAGCAGATTGCTCCTTATAGCGACGAATATCAAATCAAATCACATTGTTTTATTCAAAGTAGCACAGAAACTGTGACTTAATGAACGTTACAAGTTAAACTACGTGTCCATCAAGAGTAACATTATGCAATTTGTTACTCAATTATCAGATAACTAGGAGTCTTTTTCATTAGTATCTATGATCAAACAACTTCCAATGAAATCTTAGAACATGGTGCGATCAATTCTAATAAAAAATAATCATCGGATGTGGTAGATATTACGTAAAAAGTTATGTACCAAATAATGTATGAAGTTGTTTGATCATAGTTACTAATGAAAAAGTCTCCTGGTTTTCTGTTAATTGCGTAACTAATTGCATAATTATATACTCTGTTGTACTAATTAATTGTCTACACATAGATGAAAAACCCTACAATTATATGAGTTCGCATATGTACTATTATTAAAACTTTAATGAAAAAATTTAAACACTCTTATTTATCAGGTCTTGTAATACCCTGTTTACCAGGAGCCTGTTTCATAAAACAACAATTCATAGTTTGGTATTTTTTGAGGTTAACACGAGCACTAGACATAATAAAACTGAATTTTAACGGATATTCAAAAAGACGCCTTTCACCTCAGTCTACCGAGACCACGGCACTTGCAAAAGTACCGAAACGTCAGAAAATTGTAAAATGGAAAAGTAAACAAGTAAATATCCGTTAAAATTGAGTTTTATTATAATTCATAGTTTATTATGACAATTCGATCCTCCTACTTGTTAATCTGAGGGTTGATCGACTTTGCAATGTAGGTACATCGATTTGTCACAGTACACCATAAATGGAAGTATAAAAGTTCACCAGTTCTAAGAAACAGGCCCCAGTTCTTATTGTTAGTTTATTTTTGTATTTTAATTCTATCTAATCTTTTGCCTGCAGGACTTAAAACTACGATATTCCCAAGGGCGACCCCGCGTACTGTGACGTCAGATGGTTGGCGTTACCAGTCTCTCTCCCGACTGCAGAGGCAAGATGGGTGGCCCTTTGCTGTCTACGCATTCGAAACTATCGCCTAAATACAGCATCCTTAGGATCATTATTGTCACACACACGTACACGCACGCACGCACGCACGCACGCACGCACGCACCACACACACACACACACACACACACACACACACACACACACACACACACACACACACACACACACACACACACACACAAACACACACACACATACACACGCACACACATACACACGCACATACACACCAGCCAACATATTTAAATTTGTTCAATTTTAAGTTTTGCTATAAATTAATGTAAATTGTAAGTTTAACTTCTACAAAATAGTTTATATTGGCTATGGAAGAGCGGAGTGTCCTATCACAGGCATCTTTTTGCTTAAATAGAGGCTCCAAATACTGTTAACAAAAATGTACATTGAGTTGATGAAATAAAAAGTTTATTATTATTATTATTATTTTACCGTTTGTACTTATGTTGCACTTGATTAAGAAAATAATCATACAACAACAACAACATTGCCTGTTGCTTCAATAGTTTCAATATAATATGAAATCTAGGCTAACATAACTGGAAATCTAGGCTAAGCAACTGAAAATTAATTACAAATAACGCACTTTTTTTGGTTCATCATCATCATTAGCCATTTGAAGCCCACTGCAGGACAGGCCTCCCTCATAGTTTTCCAAGGTCTTGTGCTGTCCACATCCAGTGACTCCCCGCCACCCCCATCTAGTGGGTGTCCTTCCCACGCCGCGGCATCCGGTCCGCGGTCACCAGGTCAGAACTTTTTCGCTCCAACGGCCGTCAGTTACTCCAAGCTATTTGCCCCGCCCACTGCCACTTCATCGGAGCAATTCTTCGAGCTATATCAGTAACTCTGCGTAATATGTAATTCTGCGGATCTCCTCATCCTTGATTCGATCACGCAGTAAAACTCCTAACATAGCTCTCTTCATTGTCCAAACATCTTCTTATGAGGCCCATAGTCAGCGACCAGGTCTCACATCCATAAGTCATCACTGGTAACACACAATGGTTATACGCCTTTGTCTTGAGACACTGAGGTATTTTGTACGCGAAAATGTGTTTTAGTTTCCCGTACGCTACCCATCTGAGTTGAATTCGACGAGAGACCTCTTTCCCGAAGTTGGACTTATCTTACTGAACTGTTCGTCCCAGGTATACATAGTGGTCGACAATTTCGAGGTCAGAGACGCCAATGTGGATAGGAGTGTGTGGACAAAAAATATAAAAATTAAATTTTATGTGGTTTGATTCCTTTTTGCAAAATGCAAAATTTTACTCCTCCATATGATAACAATACTAATTTAGCAGAACGGACCCAAACACATATTTTATTCAATAACTCGAGAACCTTTATATCGAACAGACATTAAGGACCATCTATAAAAATGTGCGTACTGTGCGACGTACGACGACTTTGTTTTAAGTTATATACATTTGTGAAGTTATAGTAGCAATACCACTCGCTAACGGTGAAGGAGAACCTCGTGAGGAAACCTGAGTGTCTGAGCTATTTACATACCTCAGCGCTTGAAATCGCCAATCCGCGGTGGGCACGCGTGATGATTAAGCCCATACTCTCTCCCTGAGAGAAGGCCTGTGCCCTACAGTGGGATGTAAATAGGCTGCTTATGTGCAACGTACTGTGCGACTGCGATGTCCTTGCCGGAAAAGGAATGAGTCTTCTGGAAATGGCTTACATCGAATCGGAAGATTATGGGCACCTTTCCCTAAAGGGCGTGACCGACCTCGTTGAGTACATCTTCGATTAGGCTAAGGTGTAAGGTCAAGGGGCAAACACAACAGATTCCACTGGGTCGAAGTGTCGCCGACTGACTGTCGGCCCCCGCACGACAACTTTAAGTTAGATAAGATCTATAAAAATACTATAATTTTAGCAGTAAATGAGCACTAACACAACTTTGAATAAAACTAAGATCATCGAAGAATACCATTTTTAAATCAAAACATCATTATGTAGAAAGTAACTTTATGTGGGCCGAATGGACATAGCTAAGTAGCCTTTCTGCTGCTTAGCTATGTCCATTGCTTCACTCAAAATGAATGGAAGTTAAACTGCAATATTTAAATGATCGTGTTTAAATGGAGTTCCGTGTGTCGTATATAAAGCTCTGAACATCGTTCAGTTACAAACGGGTTTGAGTTGGTTGGTGACTTGCGTGCACGCAGGCACGCACGCACACACACACACACACACACACACACACACACACACACACACACACACACACAAACACACACACACACACATACACACACACGCACGCACGCACTTACACACACACACACACACACATACACATGCACACCTGCAGTGGGCGTCAAATGGCTGATGATGATGATGATGATGATGATGACATACTCTTCTAGACAGAATTGGCTAGTTTGGCTTTCTAGTCATTGTTGGTAATTCTCAAAAAGTTACGCAATGACGGAGCCGATTCTTTAAAAAAAAATACTACACTTTGATCTCAGCCAATAGGCCGAGAAGCGATTTTACAAAGATATCAAATCATAAAATAAAATAGATAGGGAAAACCCTTCACTCAGCTTAAAAAACAAACAGAATAAAAAAACTACGCAAACAATGAATTCTGTATCGGATAAACATGGCGCAAAAGGTTTACTATGCGCACCGTACTTTACCATAGTCAAACCAATTATTTTTAGTGAATAGAACAGTAATTGTTTAAAAGAATATGTCAAAAAACTGTCTAATTTCAATTGTCCTCAGAACGGGTTAGTGCAACAAAAAGAATATTATCTCGTGTAGCCTGGAATGCCCACCAGCTCGCTGAAGCAACGATCTGAGGCAGATTCCGAGGACAGTATGAAGTTGTGCGCCTTGGGGGAAGCCTATATCTAGCAACACGAAAACGGGCTGATTAATTGATTAAAGCTCATCTGACAAAGTTTGTCGCATTTTACTCAAAATGGCGATCATATGGGTTGACACTATATTGCATCAAAATAATGCAAATGAGCGGGAAAGGGGCTAGGCGTCTGTTTATCCAGGAGGACGGGCTGTGGACGAAGGTGGTCACTCACTAGTCGTCGAGAGCTGGCCTTTTGATAAGTTAATACTACCTACCCGACGGGTTGAAGACATTAAGAAAGTGGCAGGACGGCAGTGGGTGAGACTGGCAGAGGACCGGGGGTCTGTCTGATGAGGAAGAGGTCTGAGTCCAACAGTACGCTTCCTTGATGAGCCGGATATTGGTTCTGTGACCGAGGCTGTCTGTTCAGTTATATCCTTTCTACCTACATTTCCAGCCCCTATATTATCAAAACGTGAACGATTCCACACAAATTTCCATCGCAAACGTCAGGATTCCGACAGGATTTTATGCGCATAATCAGGCGCCTGTTGGCATAGATTTTACTGACAGAAAACTTCCGCACTGCATTCAAAGGGGAAAGATTTAGTTATATGGTGTTGGGTACAAATAAATTTCAAATGACAGTCCTGAATAACAGTCTTGTTTAAATCTGTCTAAGCGTTCGCATATCAAACGGGCGGGTCACAATCGGGCTGTCCTTATTTACCCAGCCCCACCTAATTGATACGGGACTGGACTCGGCCACGAACGTGCCCTCTGGGGGTTATTTTCAGCTGTACTGGATTTTGCCATCGGAAACATCGATACCGGATCTGTGGCTTACTTGTGCGCACCTAGTCCTGTCGGAATCCTGACGTTTGCGATTGTAATTAGTATTAATTGATTGAATTCAAATTAAAAAAAATTGTATGGAATGAGCCGTTTTCAGTACAAATTCACAAAGCAATTCATAGATGGCGCTTACAGGCGTGGCCATAGAAGAACCGGAATACGGCTGTCAAAATTAATCTGCGCTAAGCAAAATTTGACAGACGTGTCCCTGTTCTTGTGTGTGCATGCCTGTAAGCGCCATCTATGAAGTGCTTTGTGAATTTGTACTGAAAACGGCTCATTCCATGCAATTTTTTTTTATTTGAATTCAATCAATTAATACTAATTACAATCGCAAACGTCAGGATTCCGACAGGATTAGGTGCGCACAAGTAAGCCACAGATTGTAGAAGGTTTTGTAGAAGTATAATTTGGAGCCGGTGCCCAAAATATACGTGCTGGTCATGAAACTGGGCACCGACTTATTTTTTATTTAATTTTTTTTGTTTTATTTATAATTTAATTTAGATATTTAAATATAAAAATAATAGAGAAATAGGGATTTCCATTTAAATAATAATAACATCCACACAATACATATCCTTGTTCCTATCTAGGATACCCTGTCAACGGCGTCTAAAAATCACTATTAACACTGTTGAGAGATTGTACAGATACTTTTTGCAAATACGATCTGTAGAAAAAAAATTGTTTTTTTTTTCATAGTGGCGCTAGTGTTACTCTCTGGAGCTCCTTAAGCTTAGATGGTGTATTCCCCAGGAAGAACGCCTTCTTTTTCTTCGTTTTAGGAGAGAATACGGCCTAAACTACAACTTCCGACGGTGGTTTGCAGTAGCTTCCAATTCAGGCAAGTTAGTGCCGATCGAGCGCGACCAATGAAAAAAAAAAACATATCTTCTTTTACAGATCGTTTTCGCGAAAGGTGTCAGGTCGATTTCTCAGTAATGTTAATAGTGATTTTGGGACCCATGGCCGTGAAGCTAAGGCAAAAAAAACTTAGGACTAGACAGCATTAACGCAGAAACTGGCCGTTTTTTTTTTTCATAAATACTATCTATACCTGGATAGGATTTATGCTAGATTTATGCAAATATTTGCACTTTTACCATCATTTCAGATTCGATTAGAGCTTAAGCTTACTCCATATAAAATATTTCTGAGGCATTCAAACGCCTTAGCGGTCACTTCTCACACAGCGTGGGCATAGGAGCAGGTTCCATGAACACTATAGGGTGAGCATGAAGCCTTTGCCGAATTTAATGTTTAACGATTTTCCTGTTATTACACTTTATTTAATTTGCTTGTCGGTTTTTTATTTGTATCTATTATGTATTGTATGTCCGTGCCAAATTCAGTGTTTATCCATCATCAGCCATTTGACGCCCACGGCAGGACATAGGCCTCCTCCGTGGTTTTAAATTTTGATTAAAATAAATTAGTTTGTAGACTTTTCCAAATGGCTAATTTTATGGACCACAGTAGACGTTTTTACACTTCCTGCAGAAAGGGTCTATCGTGAAATCCCACCTGTTACAGAGTCTTACCTGCAAAGTTTAGACATTGCTACAGGTGGAATTGAAGTCCACTATTTTTGGGGTATATTGTAGAGATGTATAGCATAATAATTCGGCGTATATCATCATCATCATTCAGCCACAAGAGGTCCACTGCTGGACATAGGCCTCCTCCATGGATTTCCAAAAAGACCGATTGGAAGTGGCCTGCATCCAGCGCCTTCCTGCCACTCGGATGAGGTCATCTGTCCATCTTCGGCGTATATATTTATTTATTATCGATCGTAATGGTAGGTACATACAATGATGTTGAACGTGTTTAAGTCTCACATTATGAGCCCTGGTCAGGGCATTAATAAGATAATTCTATCATACGTCCCACTATGGGCACAGGTCTTGTCTTTAAGGGGTATGGAGACAGTATGGGCTCACTACGCGTACCCACCGCGGATTGTCAATTTCAAGCGCTGAAGTATAAGAATACCTCAGGCACTCAGGTTTACTCACGATGTTTTCCTTCGCATTTAACGAGTGGTAAAGCTACTATAATAATAATATAATAATAATAAAGCCTTTTATTCCGAAATTTTACAGTTTTTCCTTTTACTAATTTCACCTAGTACACTAATCATATAAAGTCTCTAAGTTCGGTGTGCCTTACGGCATAGGCCTCCTCCAACGTCTTCCACTGCTTTCTATCGGTCGCAATTCTTAGCCAAAGGGGACCTAGAGTCAATTTCAGATCATCTTCCCATCTTCTCACTTTGTGACCTCGGCTCCTTAGCCCATCTCTTGGATACCAGACAGTTACTTGCTTGCTCCATTTTTCATGCTTGCAACGGAGCATATGCCCTGCCCATCTCCATTTTAGTTGGTCAATATGTATTAGGATGTCTGTTAGTTTGGTTTTGCGTCTGATATCTACATTCCTGACTCTATCTTTTAACTTTAGCCCCAGTATGCTCCTTTCCATGGCTCGCTGACATTTTGCAAGTTTTTCTCTTTGATTTTTTGTCAAAGCCCAAGTTTCACAGCCATATGTGATGCAGGGAAGAATGCATGTATCAATAGTTTTTTTCTTAATCTTGATGCCGAGTTCCTTACTTTTCATTATTTCTTTCAAAGACCAAAATTTTTTCCACCCAGTAGCGATTCTTTTATCGATTTCTTTGGACATTTGATCACTTGGAGATATGATCTGACCCAGATATACATATTCCTCAACATATTCAAGTTTTTGTCCGTTGACAATTATGTCTGCAGCTGTTGCGTTTGTCATCATTTTTGTTTTGCTCGAGTTCATTTCCAAGCCCACTTCTCGGCTTTTGTCTGCTAGCGTTTGTATCATGGATTCCAGTAATCTTGGGTTCTCCTCCAATATGACCAGGTCATCAGCGAATCTTAAATGGTTTAGTCGTGATCCGTTTATGTTTAGCCCTAGATGCTTCCAATCTAATTTTCTAAACATTTGTTCTAGTACTGCTGAAAACAATTTTGGTGAGAGAGGGTCACCTTGCCTGACTCCCCTGTCAATTGGAAAAGTATCCCCCAGAGATTCCAACTTGATACTAGCTTTACTCTCGCTGTAAATCTTTTTGATGACGTTTATGTAAGTATACTGTACTCCCTGCTCAGCAAGACTTTGCCATACAAACCTATGTTTAAGGCTGTCGAAGGCTTTTGAGTAATCTATGAAGGCTATATAGATAGGTTTGTTGTACTCGTTATATTTTTGTAGAAGCTGTTTGATGGTGTGTATATGGTCGATTGTGCTAAAGTTTTTTCTGAATCCTGCCTGTTCCACGGATTGGTTTTCATCAAGAGTGTTCGATATTCTGTTCAGTATCACTTTCGCGAAAACCTTATACACATTTGAGATGAGAGATATGGGTCTGTAATTTCCAATATCGTCTTTTGGACCTTTCTTATAAAGAAGTATAATGTGTGATTCTGCCCATTGGCTTGGGATGTTGCCAGTAAATAGTATCTCATTAAACACCTTTGTTAGAATCGGACTCAATTCGTCGACTGTTCCTCGCATCAGTTCATTTGGAATTCTATCAGGGCCAGGAGATTTTTCCATCTTTTGACTATTTATAGCTTTTACTACTTCTGATTTTAGTATTTTTGGTACTTCTACGGTATTTTTCATTGCGTTTTCCAATCTAGGTTCTCTATTGGGTGACTCTATATTTGGCTGAATAGAATATAACCGGCGATAGTAGTCTGTTGCAATGTTTAGAATCGTACTGCGTGTAGTGGTCAGTCGATCTTTGAGTCTTAATTTTGGTATCCATTCTTTTCCCTTTTCTCGGAGTTCCTTGAGACCTAAAGCTACTACAGGTTCACAAATGTACGTAATAAAATAATTTGTACAGTATTGTAAGCGTTGATAAGCATTCTACCGACCACGCTACCAAGGCTTTGAAGTATGTTCGTCCGCGACTCTCTGACTGAGCTACTACTGAGTACATTGTGATGTTTATATTCTTTTTGTTGCACTAACCCGTGCTGAGGACAATCCGAAATTTCGCCGATGCCTGCACTTGCTCAGTTGGGAGAGCACTGGCACGATTAGCCAGAGGTCGCAGATTCAAGTCCCAGCACGGGTGGAAGTTGAGCCTCTAAATAGGTCTTTAAACCCTTGTGATGTGTAAAAACGTCTTAAAAACCCTACATAAAGCCAGGCGCTTTTGAGATCGGTTCGTAGTTGGACTGTTGTATACGCTATGGATAAAACAAATGAAAAAATCCAGAAAAAATCTTTCAGGATGTCTCTTTACGCTTCTTTCCTGGCCGCAACGTTTCGCTACAGTTCGTTACCCATCGGAGTTAATAAAAATTCAATCCGGCACCGTATCTTTTGCATCCACCCGCCGAGTCCGGACATGGGGAGAAGGTTTTTCGAATTAAGCCTTTGTTTTACTTACATTGTCTTGCCTACCTGTAGTGTTGTGCGAAGATCAGATGGTTCAGTTCCATTGAACCTTTGATTGTTTGACCTTCCTTTTGCTATATGTAAGGGCTATTTTAACATGCAACAATTCACAGTGGACACGCGTGGTAATTAAGTCATATTCTATCATAGAAATAGATCCTATAGAATGAATGGTCATCCCGAACAAAATGTGCGGAAAATAGCAGTAAACGTTATAAATACTTTTTCACGACCAGCTTATACGATAGATAGTGCACAAAAAATAAGTTTCTGTAACTATTATACGACATAAAATTGTTACTTGGGAAGTGAAGTGACCAATCAAACTAGGTAATAGTTGTTATTGGACGCTGTTAAAGCGCTTAGCATAAAGAAGCTCACTGCAAAATCAACTCAAGAACTAACTTTCCAGTAAAGTGCTCCCACCTCTATGATCTCTCTTGGGCGCCCATTTCAAGAAACTATTCAAAACAAAACAATGGTTCAGCGACGCACTCAAGAGCAATCTCTGTGGTAAAAGCGTTTCATCGATACGGCCTTAAGATTTTTAATCGTTTTTCGCGGGTGTTCAAATTTCGAAGAAGTCTTGATTATACGACGTCACTGGCGCTTCTAATGTGACAGGGGTGGTAAAGCATGTCGCCCGTAACGTTTTTATCACAAGCACTTTATCTCTTAACGATACCGCCGCCGAACGTTCAGCAAACGTAGTGCTCACTGACTCGATTTAGCTTAAATTGCTGCCCGTTCTTGAGACGAATGGGGGTACGAAGGCTCTGGGGGGCGGTTCCCTTAAATGCATAGTTGTTCAATAGTGACATTATTGCGGCAATGGTTGTTTCATGGACACTATATGTAGTTTTGACTGTGATGACTTATGGATGTGGTACCTGGTCGCTGACTATGGGCCTCGTAAGAAGGCTCAAGGTCACCCAGCGAGCAATGGAAAGAGCTATATTAGGAGTTTCACTGCGTGATCGTATCAGGAATGAGGAGAGCGGCAGAAGAACCCGAGTTACTAATATAGTTCGAAGAATTGCTCAGTTGAAGTGGCAGTGGGCAGGGCACATAGCTCGAAGAACTGATGGCCGTTGGGGCGAAGAAGCTCTGACCTAACGACCGCGGACCGGACGACGCAGTGTGGAAACCCCCGCCAGATGGTCTGAAGACCTGGTTACGGTGGCGGGGAGTCACTTGCACTTGACACCGGGCAGCTTGGAAAACCATGAGGGAGGCCTATGTCCTGCAGTGGGCGTCAAATGGGTGATGATGATGATAGGTAGTTTACTAACCAATCGCACTCCAATGGTCTAACATGAAATCAGAATTATTAGCTTAATTCCGGATTCACTTACTAGAGTTTTTGTCGGAAGAGTCCGACCAGGTTTCGCTCTGATCAGCAGAGCTTAATCATGGTGAGTAGAGACGGAGCTCGCGTCATCGAGTGCTAGTCTTTGACCGATAGGGGCACATGAGTTTGAAGTTGCCAATCTTCGGTGGGCACTCATAATTAAGCCCATACTCTCTCTCTCTCTCTGAGAGAAGGCCAGTGCCCTGCAATGGGATGTATATTGGGTACATAAAAAGAAAACCTCGCCACGTGTTCAATCAGCGATGAAAGTTGTCGATCGCCTCAGCTCGCAGACGCGATAATCATCGCGAATTTTCGCAAAAACTCTTTGTCTGGGGATATCCTGTTGGGTGAAATAAAACTAAATTATTATATTAATTATTATTTGTCACTTTCATTCTTTATTTATTTGGTAGAAAATGTTCGTAGCATTAAGTCCGACGCATTGCCATTGTAGTGTTTACTTATGTACAATAAACTTATTAATAACAATAATAAATTAATTTTATATTGTTTTGTCATCACCCTGTGTGGCAGTTCTGTGCAACCACAAACACTTTAAAAATAATTTTTTGCCAATAAATTTATTTTAGTTATTATTTTATTTATTATTAAATATAGTACACGACTTGGTGTCCCCAAGTCACAAATTAAAGCACAATTTAATAACTTTACAAAGCGTATAAAATTTCCTGCTAGGTGCCGAGCGGCGATGCCGTCTTGACGGCACTTCCGGTTAGCAGTTCCCTCCGTTTCCGGCAAAATGGCGTCGCGTCCGCTTGTGTTTTAACTGAGCGATTCAATTTGCGATTATGTTTGTTCAGGTCGAGATATTTAGTTAGGAAGTTTCCAAGTGGGTTAATAACAGCCGTTTACGGCAAATCTCATGTTACAGTAAAGTTATAAAATATAGTTTAAGTACCTCTAATTATAACACGACTTCAAAACTATGAATACTTCCGATTTCTTTGTGTTTTCATAATTTCTTTATTAATGTATTGATACTTTTTTTGCACTTAAAAAAAATCGTACAATGCGGCGGACTTAATGCCATAAGCATTTTCTACCAGTCAACCGCAGGAGGTAAGTTAAAGAGTTGGTAATAATGGTTGCGTAGGTTTTCAGGTTTTTTGCCTTAGCTTCACGGCCATGGGTAACATTAATCACTAATAAACATGCTTGAGAGACTGTATCTACAGACACTTTTTGCAAATTCAATCTGTGAAAAAAGATATGATTTTTTTCCGTGGTGGCGCCAGAGTTAGCGCCACTGGAGCCCCTTAATGGAAAGGTGCACAGTAAAGTTAGTTACTTCGACCTGAGATTTACGCACTTACACACATAGTTTGGTATTATACATAGCAAGCACTTTCGGCATGCGAACACCTCAGACAATCTGTACACTCTACTACAACTCCACAAATGTACCTATCTAAGAAAACGAAGTCAATGGTACATGCCGGGATTCGCACCCTCGACCTCGCGAATGTGAGGCTGGCGTTCTACCGCTGCGCTAACACCGCTCGGCGCTCGGCAAAATTGGCACTAAGTATCTCTTCCGGTTCCGGTTTAGTTATCTCCCGTTTAGTTTGCCGATCGGGCCGCGGGCACGACGGGAGCACGATAGGGACTAATGTAACTGTTGGGTCACTTCCAACCGAACTACTTATCAAAAATAACTAACTACTCGACTTTTTTATTTTATTTTTCTTTTATTTATTAGGAAAACCAACCAGTACAATAAATTTACCTTAGTAATTAAAGTGAACACTTAAAAAACGAATTATAGGTTTCCACGACTTCAATATTTATATCAAGAAAGCAGTCGCTTAGTGAATACAATTGCAAGTATAAACGGCGCAAAAGGCGTAACAAATTATAGCATAATAAATCCAAAATGCCCCAATAATATTTTATATATATATATATATATATATATATATATATTTACATCCAGGTACCGATTTAGCTTCCTTTCATTTCGCATTATTGTAACGTCCACCATTACTACTAGGTTTAGATCGATTCTGGCGGTGAATATTACTTACTAAATTACCTGTTATTATAGTGTATTACTTACTTTTTCCATAAAGTAACTCATATAGATATACAAATATATGTATATCACCACGCACACTAATAGCTTTGGTAACCCCCCTCCATATTGAGATTCATTTAACACCCGGCGAATATCCTAACCTATTATTTCACATTACCGACTATACCAGGTCCTTTAGAATGCGATGTTGCCACGTTGTGCATATATACCTAATTTCCATTATTTGTATTACTGTTTGAAAGAACACCACTACTTGCTCTCTAGGTACGTGGTGTTGCGTTCCTGATGATGAGTAAGGTCGCCCGAACTTGCGATGATGCTCTGTGTTGAGAGTACTTGAAAGTGAGGGACCTGCATTTGTCCCTTGCTGTCAACACAACGAATCCACAATTCTAAATAAAGGGTCGGCAACGCGCTTGTGAATTTTCTGGGTTATATCTTCTGGATAGGCTACGCTTACTATCAGGCATGCCGTATGCTTCATCTATCCAGTTGGATACCAAAATCTATCTATCTATACTTTTTAACAAGCGTCAAAAAAGGTAAATCAGCGTTTTCACTAAAACGTGTTTAACGGTGTTTTAAGCTTTTTTTTTATGAATCAGACCGTAAAATATTATTGCAAAATTATAATTACTATAGGCATTAATTATTGGAAAAAAGTTTTTATTAAGAAAATAAAAATACCTACTTAAAATTGAATAACTTTTATTATTGGTTCTGCCTTCCTTTATTAAATATTTCAGAAATTACAACATTTCGTTATTGACTGACGTCACGGATACTTACATATAAAGTAAATAATAGAGAAAGAGGAGCCTACGAACCTAATCAAATAATTTAGTACACTATTTGGTTTATAAAAACGAATTAAAGTAATCGCTCGGCAAATTTTAAATAAATGATATGCTTTTAATGGCATAGGTATTTCCTGCAATTTTATTATCGTATAAGTACGAAGGTCTTATCCAAGTAACAGTCTACTCTTCGGTTTAATTACTATTTATTTTATTAATTGACAACCGTCAACGATTTTAAAATTGCGCGGACTGTATGTGTAGGTACGGACGTCGGTTGGTCGAATATTATCTATGCCCCTCAAAATTCAACGTCCATATTGTGTATATACAGCACAACTCTAAGTTATGTAAAATATTGGGCAGCGTGAAATATTCCAGACGCATGAAGATACTACGTGTTATGTACAGCATAGTACCTACATGGTACCTTCATTCGTTTAATATTATCGTAATGAGGTCGAACTTAAAATTGCGCTGTTTATGTATATGGAAGTCAGTTGGTTTAATACTGTTATACCTCTCAATGTTTGATGTCCGTATGTTGTACCTATATTCGGCCCTACTCCGAGATACGGACGTGGAATATTGAGCAGTGTGAAAAGTGTGCGGTAACTGACGCCCGTTAAGTTATTTATTTGGCATAGTATCTAAAAATAAAAGATTCATTAATTAAATCAACATATTTTAGTTTTTTAGTTAAATCACTTTTTAGTAACAGTACCTTTGGCTAAGTCCTTGATAATTAGCATACAATATTGTGACCTAATTTAAATCGCTGCACATTCATTGATTATACTTGTATTAGAGGTATTCTTCGGATTTAACAGTACGTGCAACTTAGACCTTTAATGTTAATCTGACAACCGTATATTACCCTTCTTTTTTTATTATAATTTAACCACACTGGAATAAATAAAAAAATGCGCTTAGTGCAAAATTGTAAACAAACTTAACGTGTCGCAACTCAAACCAATAACCCAATATTACTGATAATATACGGACGTCATTAGTTGTAAGATAAAATAAAATAAGATACAAATCCCTACTGAGGACTTTCAGATAAACTTAAAAATTGTGCTTAGTGCAAACGTAACATGTCGTACAACAAACAAATAAATATTACTTTAAATATCTTATCACATTGATTATATATATGGACGTCAATAGTCGTAGGATACAAACCGTTATAGACAATCTGACGTCCGTATATAAAACAACACAAAACTACACATTTCACAAAAATATTCTTACAAGTCTAACACTAATACTGTGAAAGATCTGTGTTTCTAATCAAACCGACTTTTCTACTTGCTCACATTACCAAAATTTTTACAGTTAGGTACACCAACTTTCTTCTTCACCTAATTTAGGATTTCCTGTACCATTACATTACAAAAGACGATAAATATTTCCGTTTTTGATAACAATTTTACTTTGACAAGGAGTATGTGAGTACACTAGAAACTTATTAATAACGAACACAAACTACGCATTCATCTGAAGGAAAATGTTCATACACGGAAAAATCACAAAGCGAGCACCAAAATCCTCGGCTCTGAAGTAGAAATATTAAGTTCTCAGGAACATTCATGTCAGCAACAAAATGATGAGGGTATTCATGCTTATAATTACCAACTATGTTTTGGCAGTTAAAACAATTGATTCGTATTATAAAATGAGCTTCTGGCCAAGGCCATTTTAACGAATATTTCAAAATGCGATAAAAAACCTTTTTCTCCAAAAACATGTCAATATCTGCAAATACCACCATACTTCGAAAACAAAATATCTTTACTCAGCAAAAATAGTACAATTAGGTACTTATAACAATTTAATTTAAATTTTTAAGCCTTAGATGCAATCCACTCGACATGTCACGCCTTGGTTACGTTTAAGTTGGACCATGGATGCACGGGCTGAAGTTCTATGACTAGGTATTACTATACACGGACGAACGGTTGATCGAATACTATCTTTGCTACTCAAAATTCAACGTCCGTATATGTATAGCTAAACGTTGGACGCTGCTTTGTAGAACGTATCACTAGTACAATCCGGCTGAACGTTAGGAAGCCGCATTACATAATGATACCTCCAGGTTCATTCATTTGGCGTAAAACACACTGGCCAAATTGAGTTATTTACACCATCTTGTCCAGTATTTTTTTCTCTACCGATCTTTATACTCAAAGTGACGAAAATCGCATAAAAATGTTCTTAAAGGGGCTCCTAAACGGCCATATTTTCACTGCAATATGTGGCCGGCAACTATGGTGTCCCTCTTTTACTTACATGTTAGAGAAAGACACCAATTTAATAGTTGCCGGCCAAACATTGCAGTGAAATTATGGCCCGTTTAGGAGCCCTTTTACAACCAAGATTTTTGAGGGATTCAGTAGAGTTTATTGTAAATTTTACTATAAAATGTGAAGTTCTCACGAAAGTGTTACTTTTATTAAAAAAAGGTCATAAGAAATGAACAATCAGAACGTTCCGTTATAGGCCGTTGTATGGTACAAGGTTAAAAATAAGTAACTCAAAATCGCGAGACCTAGTACGGCTTTGTGACATTGCCAAATATTTTATAATTCAAATATGCCTGAAGGTTTAAAAAAAATTATGAAGTAGAAGAAGAAAAGGAAGACTAAGTGGCTTTTAAATCAAGTAAATTTTTTCAAAAGACATTTTCTTAACATTTTAATAAAAAATTTCATTTCCTTATTCAGTGTTTCAATTACACAGGAATTTTTTTGTTTACTATTAAAAATATTACTACTAGGTGGTGTTTTGGTCAACATTTCCCGACTCAGGGATTTATCTGCCGGGCAAATTGAATAACTTTTTCCTGTTTTTTTAAATTAGCATTTCTTTGGGATTTTTATACATGTTGGATTTTTTAAATCAGAGTTTTGTACAAAATAGCATTTTTATTTTTTATCAGGAAAAACTTTTTTTTCAAAAGTGGTTCAGTTTGACCAGGAAATGAGTCGGGCATTGTTGACCACAACACCACCTACCTATATTATAGTAGTAATTTTAATAATTGAAAATTAAATAAAAAATATCCTTTGTAATTGAAACACTGAATAAGGAAATGAAAAATTTTTCTTTTTAATCACATATTAGGAAAATGTCTTGTGAAAAAAAAAAATTGTTTAAAATAACCTATCTGATAGGAATCCCAACTAAAATCTGTGAATTGTAATTATAATTATGTTTTTTTTGTGTATGTGTTTTGAACGAAAACTTTAATTTTTAACCAGTCTTTGTTATACAGAACATCAGGATGCAGACTGCGAAGTTCATCGCATTCGTAACGTTTTGGTGGACGCTTTGTTTTTATATGTTTGCTAAAAAAAGCCATTACAACTTTTTTTTGTTCCGACGTCCAAGGTACCAAATTTCTTTTTTTCTTTGCCGTGACTACGGCTGGTTTATTTGGTGGTCGGCTGGCTACGGATAGTGTGGTAGCATTAGTAACATCGGAAAAGGGTAGATTGACTTCTTTGACGGTAGTTCCAATGTCAGCATTCAACTCGCTAGAGAGCATATTATTGAGCTCTTCGTCCGGTATTATATCATCATATTCCGCTTCATCACCATTCTCGTTGTCATTTTTTGGTTCTTGTAATAAATCCTGTTCTAAATCCAGATCTATGTCATCCAAAGTTTTACCTTTGTAACTATCAGCTTTACCATTCTCCATAAGTAACAGCAGCTTTGATATTTTAGCCGTTTGATATACGTCGTCCGGTAGTCGATAGTTTTGTCTATGTACGGATTGCGTATGTCCCATAAAATTTGCCAATTGCTCGATGTCTGAATCTTTTAGGTTCAGTATCTGCGTAAGCGTCGCCAAATGTTTTCGTAACTTTGTCGTAGTAATGGCTTGGGGATTTTTTGCACCACATGTTTTGGCATATTTCTCCAAAACTTTGTATCCACACAATGGAGTTTCACGTCCAGGTTTGGCAAACAAAAACTTGTTTGTATCACTTATATATTTACGCCTAACAGACTGCAACAGATTTATATCCTTTTGGATATCATCAGTGAACAAAACTGGGACACCTCGACCTCTTTTGCCTCTTATGACTATGCGTTTGAAACTATTGATTAACAGTTTTTCAGTCGCAGAAATGGCGCGATCAAATTCTTCATAGGCGTTATTATCATTTTTGCACTCCTGGTATGTGCTGAGTAAAAGTCTTTGCAATTCGCCAGGTCTTCTTCTATTTAAAAGTATCACGCGACAATAGACTGTTTCCATCAAAGTAACATACGCTTCTACATCAGTTGCCTCGGCAAGGCTTAATTTAGATGCCGCAGTTTTGGCCCTTTCGCAAAGATGATCTTTTAAAAGTTTAAGGTCACTTGCTAACGGAACCATAGTTATTTTGTTCCATTTTTTTAGATTCAAATCGCTGCATGCTTGACTGGAGACATCGAACTTCCAGTTTGCCTCAATAAGCTGAATTAATGTCTTAACATCTGCTTGCATGGTCGCAGTTTGTACGGTACTACCGGACTTTAAGATGTTTATAATAGCTATATTACAGCACTGTTTGAGACTAGTGCTGATATTCATGGCGTAAGTAGGGGCACCATAGCGGTCTAATTTATCATCGTAACTTGCGACTTTTTTTGTTGCTGTTACAATTATATCGTAGTTTTGAGGTTTTAAAGAATCCATTAGGTCCTTAAGTCCAGGCTTCAATTTCTTTAATTCGATTAATAACTTAGCCAACTCACGCATCTTTCGCGAGGTAACGTTTATAAAATGTTTTTCCCGGTGTATGCGTAGATATTGCGCACCAAACGCACAAATCAAAGAGTCTTTCTTGGCTTCTAAAGAAATGCCGTCTGGCCTCATTTTACAAAATACTTCCTCCTTGAGTTTTTTGTCTACATTTTGATTTCGCAAAATAAAGTTTTGCGCTTCAACTTGTGAATGAGACGTCTCTGACGTTGGTTGGCAAGACTTTATATGTTTCCATAATTGCTTCCGCGAGTAAAAGCCCAAACAGTTTTTGCAAGGCAAGTAATCATTGTGAACATCAGTTTTTTTCATGGGTTTTACGCATTTAGAGACATTTGCTATGTAATTTCCCTTTTTACGTAAACTGGTAAAAAGATTTTTGCGAGTAAAGCTTTTCGTAGGGTATGATAGAATTTTTTGTACCTCAGCTTCCAACGAATGATTACGTATTACATGTCTTGCGAAGTTTAAAACTTCAGTCTCGCAAAAGAAGCAAAAATCTTTGGTCCTAATGCGAGCTGACTTTTTGCGGTATTCATCAGTTGCTGCACTCGGCGTTTGTACCTAGAAGTTTAGAAATTGTTGAATAAGATCCAATGTGTACAATTTATGCACTAGATTATATCCGCGACTTCGTCAGCGTTGACTCTCAAATAGAGTCTCAAGGGAATTTACCATTTATTAGGGATTAAAAATATCCTATATGTAAGGTAATAATAAACTAAATGTGTACCAAATTTTGTCTAATTCCGTTAAGCCGTATTCGCGTGAAAGAGTAACAAATATACATACATACATATAATTTTTCACAAAATTTCATGCTTTAAAATTAGTAGAACTGGTAGGATTAGTAGGTATGTGTGCAAAGACTTTATTGTAGATAAATAAAATTTTAACATACGGATAGTATTATTTGAGGAATGAAAAATAGGCCTTAACTGAAATGTAAAAAATATGTTATTGATTTGAATTAATTACCTAATTTTAATTTGAGAAGTAAGATTACTCTGTATGGGTGAACTCACCTGGCGCTTTTCAGAGATGTCAAGCTGCTCTTCGCCATTATTATTATTTGTTGCTTCTTCATCAGATGAGTCACGAGATGACTTATTTACTTTGCATTTTTGTTTATTAGCTTTAGTACTTGATGTTGGGGCCTAAAATCAAACATAAACATAACTGAACTGAAGAATAAAAAGGGGAGACATGTAAAAAGTCACCAGCGTATGGTAATTTCTCTGATTCATAACTATCCTAAGAAGACATCTAACGGTAATATTTTAAAGGTCAGTGATACCTGAAACTAGCGCCGCCACTATAAAAAATAAATATAAAATCTTGTGAGACATTTTTGGAAAAAGTGCCAAATATGATCACTCGGGAAGGGCCATACTAGATTTTAGAATCCATCTTTACATTTTAAGACAGATAACAAAAACCAGTCCCAGGTTTCTATTCCTAAAAATATACCGATGGCTTCTAAAAATTAGTAGGGCCTATCCCGAGTGATCGTATTTGGCACTTTTTCCAAAAACGTCCCACAAGATTTTATACATCTTTTTTTCAAGTGGCGGCGCTAGTAGTAGGTATTACTGGCTTTTAAGGGTGAACAGCGGACAGACTCATACATAACCGATAATTACAAGTAAACACGTAATTTCACCTGGGAGTCTTTTAAAGTTTGAAACTCAGCGTACTCCATATTATTGTCTTCGGTTGCTTCTTCTTCATCACTCGAGCTACTTGATGATTTTTCAAATTCAGGGTTAAAAGTTGCGTCTCTGTCGCTATCATAACACTCAGAGGTGGAGCCAACAGAAGACTCTAAATCGGCATTTCCAGTAGTGCAGTGTAAACCCGGAGACAGCGAACGAGATTTTAAATGTTCTTGTGTTTCGTTGAGAGTAGGCGAAGAGTTTAATGTTATTGGTCGAGGAATAAAAATTGGACGTGTTATTTTTGCTTCTTCTATTGGAGCTGTTGTAAGTTCGTGGAGTTTGTTTGAACCCTGGTTATCATCCATGAACACATAGCTAGTAGGAACACATACGTCGTATGTTGCAGGTACGTAGGTTTGGAAGATCTGTGAATTATCTGTACTTGAGCTGTCAATATATATGCTTGGCCGTACTTGATCTTTTACGGTGAGATCGTTGTAGGCGTGACTCGATTCCATCACACTTGAATCCTCTATAAATGACGTGTCAGTGTCACTATCAGGTGAAATAATTTGCTGTCGCAAAGTGGATGGCAGGGATTTGTTGACGTCACGGTCTTCTACTGTGACATTATGAGCAACATCCAATAGAGGAGGACTAGAAGTAGCCAGTGAATCTGCCAACAACGTGTGTTGCGGTGTTTCTGTAACAGTTGTGGGACTCGGCAAAGATACATTACCACTAATCAACTGAGCATTATCTCCAGTGCTACTTAATGTATCAATAATATTATTAGCATTGCAGTTCGAAAATACGCTTTCGTTTAAATCGCTTGTTCTACTGTTGTTAAAAGAAATTGATGAACTCTCATAGTCCTCTTCTGTGCAAGGAATGTAGGTTTCATCTCTGTTCTTCTCATTAGTGCTATCGATCGAGTCGTTTATACTGCTTTCGAATGGCGCATTTGGTGGATGAATAGATCTGGCTCTCTGTGAAATATTATAATCAAGTGCGAATTATTTCACATGTTTTACCAACTTCTTTCATCGAAATGGAATAATAATCGACTTAAAAAAAAAACAATTACTCACCAATGACATTTGACGTTTTTCTGGGTCAGCACGAGATCGCTTTCGAGACCTAGTCTCTATACGGGATTCAACAGAATTCTCATTAGCTGTAAATAAAAATTTCATTACACTAAAATCACTTCTCTCATTTAGCTGATACCACTTCATAGGTTAATTAATTTATAACATCATTGCGTCAGTGCAGATGCAAAATAAAAAATATTCCAGAAAGAGATCAAGCGTTTGTATAAACTCAATATGATATACATGCTGATTAAATTCATTTGGCTGACCTAATAAATCCATCCATTATAGTAGTTTATGCAACTGTCATAATATGATGAAGGGTATTAAAACACGAGTGTAAGTTTATGAAACGAGCGCAGCGAGTTTCATAATAGTAACGAGTGTTTTAATACCCGTGTTATATGCAGTTGCATACACTACTTTATCTTCACTAATGCAATTAATCAAACAACAAATTTATTAAATTAAATTCACGCGTACGTGTATAATCACAGTGATTTTGCCGCCATTAAAATTTAACCAATGAGAGCGCAGCTTCAATAAAACGCGACCAACCTGATTGGCCCTGCAATCTAGTTGGTCGCGTTTTATTGATGTTATAATGAGATTTTACGATATCGATGTGAATATTATACCATCATGTGAAATTGCTTAAATTGAGTGTTTTGTTGTCTGCGCTATAACAGTAGTAATTATAAGTCAAGTATTGAAAACATAAGTAGAATGTTACAACATTAGTGTAGATAAAACAACTTAACCGTAATTCGAAGCATAGACAAATTGTGGTTGGACAATTTTCCCATGGAAGATATTATGGTTCGGGGTAATTGGAGATCCTCACACACTTTCAATAGGTTTTACAAACGACAAGTATTAGAGCCATCCAAAAGAAGCGGCATTACCACTCTCTCCAACCCAGTTACCTAGTTGATTAAATAATTTTGTGATCACCCTGTGATATTAGAATTTATTTTTTACAAGTACTCTTCTGGCGAGTAGGTACTAATAAAAAAAAATAAGTACTACCTTTTGTTTATTTATCTTATAAGAGTAGTATTTTTATAACAGACACTTCTCAATTGTCTATGCTTCAAATTATGGTCACGTTGTTTAATAACAGCGTTTTTCGGAAATAAAACGTTGATTAAACTACTTACCTAATTCGAAGCATAGTGTAATTTCTGCCCGGTGACAATTTAAATCATCCAATGAACAAGACCGGCTCGCTCGCCCGTAAGGCGCGCTCCCCCACCCCGGTGATGACTTGTGCGAGCGAAACAGAGCTATATGATTAGAAAGAGTAGGAAAAAAGTGAAGAAAAAGATGCCTATCTCAATTGTCTAAGCTTCGAATTAGGTAAGTAGTTTAATTAACGTTTTATTTCAGGTAAAACGCTGTTATTATGTGTCTCGCAGCCTCGAAACAATATACGGACGTCAGTTAACCTTACATTATTCATGTCGCCCCATAAACGACGTCCGGGTATTTTTCTAAAGTAGTTGCGATAGAATCATTATATGGATGTCAAATATAGCTCAATATGAATAGAACGCGTCAAACCGACGTCCGTATATGTGTCTCGCGGCCTTGAAACAATATACGGACGTCAGTTAACCTTACACTATTCATGTCGCCCCATAAACGACGTCCAGGTATTTTTCTAAAGTGTGATATATTCATATATGGACGTCAAATATCAGTCAATATGAATAGAACGCGCCAAACCAACACCTGTATATGTGTCTTACAGCCTTGAAAGAATATACGGACGTCAGTTAACTGTATACTATTCATGTCACCCCATATACGACGTCCGGGTATTTTTCTAAAGTAGTTGCGATAGAATCATTATATGAACGTCAAATATCGCTCAATATGAATAGAACACGTCAAACCGACGTCCGTATATGTGTCTCGCAGCCTTGAAACAATGTACGGACGTCAGTTAACTGTATACTATTCATGCAGCCCCATATTCGACGTCCGTGTATTTTTCTAAAGCAGTGCACAAACTTGGTAAAGAATATGATTTTAATTTCTAAACACACACATGTTGTAATACCTACATAACGCGAGATCTAAAATACATAAATACTGACCTCCGTTGCAATGAACAAGGTCTATCGATTTTCAAGAAAATAATCATCGATCTTAACCGCATTACTTTAGGGGTCATTAGACAAATTGTAGGTAGACAACTACTAGATCTCACGAACAAAATAGGTATACAGTTTTAGTTTGCTTCAATAGGTGCAGTGAGTCAATTGTCTGGCATGTCATGTTTTACTTTAAACGTGATGGATATAATAATATTATCAACGTTAAAGTTCAAACTCTGACAATGTACTGATTTCTTTCTCATAAAACGACCCTATTATCATCACTTATCAGGTCTCTTACTGGTCGGAATCTAGGTATTAGGTATTTCTCATCGATTGACAGTTAGTGCCTTCCTATAGATAGTAAGAGTACGTAACTAAGTACCTACTCTACCTATTCCAGGTACTCTGCATCAAATAGTTAGTGAAAATGCGTCAATAGGTATTACGGTCACATTTGAAAATGTAATACAATTTTAACCTCACTCCCTTGATAAAAGTTCCTTAATGTGTAGGTAGGTACATATTCTTAGAAGTGACTACCTGCATACTTACGTACCTACCGATGATAACAACTTTTAAAAAAATATTAATCTTACAATACTTAAAATAGATATTGAAAAGTAATTCAGACACTTACTTGTTGTTCCTAGAACCATCTTCATGATTATTGAGCCACGATGGCTTCGTCTCTTCGAGGACGGCATTTCACTTGTAATACGTCACAAATTGAATATTAATAAAGATAATCGCTTCAAAACCTACTTAGAGCAGAGCGCATGAAACGGCAACGTCGCAATTCGAGCGAGATCAAACAAGCAGTGACGGGACGCCAAATGCGGCGCACTTTGAACTTGCGATTAAAGACAGCAGCGCTACCGACATTAACAACGAAAACGCGCGGAACTACGGAATCATTCAATGCATTCAAAATGGAAGAAAAATGACGTCCATTATTATTTTTTTATCTTTAGTTGTCAGTGGTCAGTAGCGTAGAGGGAATCGATTGCGACCGGTCTCCTATTTGACTTCCGTATATCGGACGTCAGAAGCAGGTGGACGTCACATTAAATGTAAAAAAGCCCACAATGGATGCCACATTGATCATGGGATATAAATATATATATATATATATATATATATATATATATATATATATATATATATATATATAAAATATATATAATATATATATATATATATATATATATATATATATATATATATATATATAAATAAATAGAGAAGAGAGATATTTAAGAATATATATGCAGATATACGATTAATAAATACATAACCATGGTTGGTAAAAATTGTGCTTAGACATATTTTTTTTATAAAATTTGTTCAATAGATAAAATTGAGAATGATAAAATATAGAATTACTAAACATGAGACACGCCACGGGAAAACTTTACACCATTCGAAGTTAATTCACGTCAGCCGAACAAAACCCACAAGTTGCTAGTTTATAGTTCAACCCACCAATCCACCGCCACAAATTTAATTTAAGTGCAGTCAACAGCAGGGCCGCGTTTCATACAACTAAAACCCATAGCCCGATGACAATCCGAGCACATTGCGTACCCTTTTAGTGCAATTATTAGACTTCCTACTTATTAATCTGAGGGCAATGTACATCGAACAGTGATAGCAGACGACGAACCGCAGCTGCGCGACTTAGGGCCCAGATCCATCCCCTACCTGGAGTCCCCATTATAACTAAGTAGGGACCAACCTAGATACTTGGCAATGAGTTACATTGTTGAATTTGGGTCTAACCCGCAGCATTCGGGACGTTGTTTATTTTTTATTTAAGTTTTTTTTTGTGATGGGTTTATGCTAGTTTTATATAGCCTGACACTCACGCAAACACGGTTAGTCGATTGAGATCTTATTTGTCAAAACTTTTTCTTTGGTTAAGGAGTTATGGGGGAACATACTTACATACATACGAGCCAAACACGTTAGCCCCCTTTTGGGCTCCGCTGCAGTCGGGTAAATATACAATGGTACTAGAAGAAATTTCATTACTTGTAAGATTCCTTATTTTGAAATGCGGTCAAGAATACCCGTTGTAACACTGTTAATTAAAGAAGGGGACTGGTAATGTATTGGTTTCTCATACTTCCAATATTCCCGTCCACATTGTATGAGAGAGAGGCAAATATAATAATAATAGTAATGGTTTTGATTTTGTTGGTTCTTTTTGTATATATAGTTTATCTTGATTTGTCTCCATTATTTTGCACTAATTTTGCATCGTACTGTACACATATTTAAGGGAAGTCACTTGCTCCTGACGCACAGGTAATCCTAGTTTGAGAGCGAGGGTTTCAAATTTCACAGTGGCAAATTGTATTTCTCAATAAAGATATTTTGTATTTGTATTTATTTATAATAACTTCCACGCAATACAACTACTTGACCTGGCCCTAAACTAGAATACCTTGTGCTCTCGTCACATTACAAATACACCCAGACTGAGATCATTTGTACAAATGTACTATGGCCTAATAATAATAAATTAATAGCTTACCGGTGCGGTGGTAGCCTAGTGGGTAGAACATTGGACTCGGAAGCGGGAGACCCAGGTTCGATTCCCAGTGCGGGCATGTACCTATGACTTTTCTTTCTAAGTTATGTACATTTGTGAAGTTATAGTAGCAATACCATTCGCTAACGGTGAAGGAAAACATCGTGAGGAAACCTGGGTGTCTGAGCTATTCACATACCTCAACGCTTGAAATCGCCAATCCGCGGTGGGCACGCGTGGTGATTAAGCCCATACTCTCTCTCTGAGAGAAGGCCTGTGCCCTACAGTGGGACGTATATAGGCTGCTTATGCTTATAGCTTACCTAATAAATAACTGCAATTATTTTCGAACTAAAACCTTCGTAAGCACTACATATTTATTATTAACTTAATTCCGGAATTGGTCGGACTCTTCCAACAAAAAAGTAAGTAAGTGAATCCGGAATTAAGTTAATAATTCTGATTAGCCCAGTTGAATATAGAAATAATTATTTAGCACCTTCCTTATACTAACAGTGCTATATAACTGATATTCCGGATTCATTTGCTTGCATTTTTTTCGAAATCTCTGCCGGTCAGTGTTGATCGGGAACAACCGGCAGTTAGTTCAAGGTAGGTTAGTTCGTAGGTTGGCTGGAAGAAAATACTACCTAGTATTAAGCTCGCCTTTGTACAAAAATTATTATTATTTTTTTTTCAATAGATAATTTTTCAATTCAATTCAATAAAGTGTTTGTTTCCTTGTAGCACAAAATACAAAATTTAACACTTAAAAAAACATGAATGTTTTACACTATGAGCAAGTGCGGACTTATTTCAAGACAATTTTTTTCCAGCCAGCCTTGACGTTTAGAGTATTTGTTAGAATAGTGGTATAAACCTACCAGTTTAAACTGTCATGTTAGTATTAAAGACCGCCGCTAGGTGCGCTTCTGTCGTTATCTTCATGCTCTCTTAATTCGGCTGCCTTGTAATGTCTGACTGTGCAAAAACTACTCTCTCGAATAAATCCAAGTGTAATTTAATAATCCTGTTTTAATCGCCCACAATCCAATAGTATTAAACAGACAGCGGGAAAAGGGCATGTAAAGCACAAATAAAAAATTATTACTATATAATTCGCAAACACTATTTTTTTTCTTGAGGGCTGAATCAAAAACCATTTCGAGATTAACATCTAAGTAACTATATTTTCTATATTTAAGATAAATATTAAGGAAGATGAGCGTTATTTTTGCCAAAAAACAATAACCTTCATTTGACCTTCTGATGACGTCACATTTTAAAATAAACATAACATATGGCAACACTACGTTACTTAAAAAAAGTACTTGCTGTCATAACTGTCATATGCATATCATTTCCTTGTCTGTGAAAAAAAACGTCTGTGACAGCAAATCACAGAAACAAAGTGTGACAGTTTGCGCGACGTTTCGGCGTGTGCACTCGAAAAATATGATGTCACCCTTTCAAATATTTTAAATAAATAATTTATAATAATAAACTTAACAAATCGCTGAAAAAATTAAATTAGTCTCTAGAAAGAGCTACGAAGATTTTTGTATGGGGCCTGGCATAGTTCATAGTGGCGCCCTCTATATTTTTTTCAATATCGTGGAGCATGATGAAACCTAGCTAGATCGATAGAGGACAAAAAAGTAAACAAGAAATTATTAAGGTCACCATGTCCTAAAGTGGCACGTTTAGGAGTTATTGAGCTTTGAAGTTTGTATGAGATTTTTATAAAACTTAACTTTTGAATAATTTTTCACTAAATACTGGTCTATATGCTTAGCACCTGTGACTCGTGGCCGATTCTTGACTAAATTGCTAAATAAGTCGTAGAAAAAACACCCAGTTTATAATAAATACCGTATATTAAGGCACCCGAGCGTAGCGAGGATGCTTACAATGCGAGGGTATTACGGGAGCTTTTACCAGAGTTATAAATCTGCTTTTCATCAATCCTATCAGGTAAATAAATAAAATAGTGTATTTAAAGGAAAATTCACCACCTAAACCTATCTATATTAATTAAACTGTAGGTTTTATATTGACATGTTTTGAATTTTAATCGAATTGAACGAATTGGATGCATGAATAATACTATAATTTCATGTATATATGTATATAAGTAGGTAGGTACCTACTAGACATAGCCACCCAGACTTTAAAAAACATCAAAGTAGGTTTGAATCCCCGAGAAAACTCATATCAAGTGACAAATTCAGTGATGAAACTCAGTGGAAATTCCATACAAACTTCAAAGCTCAATAACTCCTAAACGTGCCACTTTAGGACATGGTGACTCTAATAATTTCTTGTTTACTTTTTTGTCCTCTATCGATCTAGCTAGGTTTCATCGTGCTCCACGACATTGAAAAAAATATAGAGGGCGCCACTGAGACTATGCCACTAATCTTCATGGCTCTTACTTCTGCTTTAAGAAAAAAATATAAAATAAGATCAAAATAAAAAATATACTGCCCGAATTGCTACATTATTTTTGTACTTTGTGTAATTTGTAGCTAGTTAGTGACACCTGAGATTTCCGCACTTAGCCTCATATTTGGGCTATTGTACGTAGCAAGCGCTAAGTTATTTAAATAGCTCAGATGCTAGGATTTCCTCGCGATGTTTTCCTTCATAGTTAGCGAGTGGTATTTAACATGAAAATAAAATAAAATAAAATTTATTCGTAGGCAAACATGGCAGACATTGCTAGTACAAATTCACAAATGTACGTAGCTTTGTACGGTATATCCCGGGATCCAAACCCACGACCTCCCGGATGTGAGGCCAGCGTACTACCGTTGCGCTACCACCCCTCTGAATAATATGCAATAAGTTAAAAAGATAACTGTTTCAGACAGAGAGGTAAAAAAGTATGTGGTTTCAGGTAACTGAGTTTTTCATCGTATGCCGATGTACTCTCAACGGATTTCTAGACAAAAGAATGCAGCGATAATTCCCCATTTAAATTCACTATGTAACGGCTGTGCCAGCCAATTACACATTCAACAAAGGAGGTTGTGCTACAGTACTTTTTTCGAAAAAACTCCTTACTAAAGTAAAATCAATCGAAGCGGTCTACAAATAGAGCCCAGTGTTTTCAATAGAATTGCGTACCAGAACACAGATTCACGGACAGGTCACGTGACATATTTTTTTACAATAATTCATTGACGTCTAGAACATTTGGTACTTACGTAAGCCCACGTAGATTTATAATGAAATCAGTTGGGCACTGTGCATTAATAGAATCTAAGCCCGTCGCAGTTGCCTTCATAATGGCTCTATCTGAACTGAGGAGGACTTAAGAAAATGTGAATTATAAACTATCCTTTTTGAAATAATTTACGATAAACTCGGTACAAAATAATAAAAAGAACTTCCACACGTTACAATCACTTGTCCTTGTCCCAAACTAGGATACCCCGTGTCATGGTAACCAGGCAAGGACGTCACAAACATGGAAATACACTCAGACTGCGGCCATTTGTACAAATGTACGGCGGCCCATAGTGGGAATGGAACCCACGACCTCCGGCATGGTAATCAGACGTGAAACCGCTAGACAGACGCGGCAGTCGATGTATTTGTCGATTAAAGAGAATAAATCAGCGGAATCATGCGACCGCCGACATTATTTTCAATTTATAAGATCTTAATATTCTCGGAGAAAATTCATTCTCACCGGGCGGCGCGTAGTTACGAGCATGGTGGATCAAATCAGCAGCGCCCAGTTCACTGTACGCTTATTACAGGATGATGACGCTAATAACATGGCGCCCTCAACGTCCCCACTGGAAACTTTCGTCGTTTGATACGATCAAGATGAGACACTCCTTACGCGTTCATATGCTTCCACAGAACGTGAACCGTAAGAGCAAGATGAGTTTGCTAATTATAGAGAAGTACCAATAAGTTTCTGTTCTTTGTTATTATAAGCAGCCCGTATACGTCCCACTGCAGGGCACAGGCCTTCTCTCAGAGTATGGGCTTTATTACCACGCGTGCCCACCGCGGATTGGCAATTTCAAGCGCTGAGGTATGCGAATAGCTCAGACACTCAGGTTTCCTCGCGATGCTTTCCTTCGCGGTTAGCGAGTGGTATTGCTTCTATAATTTCACAAATTATTTGTTGTTGGTTAACAGTTATTTAGGTCATGGGATCGAATACCGGCATGTACCAATGACATTGTTTTCTAATTTACATACATTTGTGAAGTTGTAGTAGCAATACCACTCGTTAATAGTGAAGGAAAACTTCGTGAGGAAACCTGAGTGTCTGAAGTGTTTAATAAAATCGCCATTCCGCGGTGAGCACGCGTGGCAATTAATCCTATCCTTTCTCTTTGGGAAAGGACCTGTGCCCTGCAGTGCGACTTTTAATTATTTTTGTTTTCTTTGTGTACAATAAAGTGTCGTAAATCTAATCCAATCTAATCCATTTGGTCAATGTTAAGGCATAATATATCTATCAATGACTTGTTTTTCTGTTACGTACCTACTGACACGTACGTACCTACTTACTTACCGTTCTAAATTTTAGTATTAAATCTATATAATGCTCCTAAAAATTAGTTTTCCTAAACGCTAGGCATTAGTCTAGAACCTTCAGACCTTCGTTTAACGAAATACTCGACAGGGCATAAATAAACATTGAAATGGGTTAAAGATAGGCTACTTGACACTATAACAGAGTAAGTTCGTTTAAAAAAACATATGAGATATCGAGGTGGGTTCGATGAACGTATTATTTTTTTTGCGAGGAATAGGAACTCAAACTCAAACTCAAAAATGTTATTCACTATAAAAACAGAATGTTTACTCAATGAACGTCAAAGCTGTTAGTTTCACAATTAATGGATTATGTGGAGAGGAAGCTAAGAAAGAAACTCAACATTTATTCTTTCAAAACAAGTTTTAACTTAATTAACAGTTTCAACTTAAAGTTGCACAACACTAGACACAATCGTCCCGTCAACATTATTTAAATACCAGACACCTTAATGATCCTTAATGTAGTAGGCGTATAATAATATGCACAGAGTATATTTAACACATTTTCCAAACCGCATCGGCAGTAACTCTAATATATCCTGGGGAATCTTATTGTACAACCGTATAAAGTGCGCAATAAAGGATGTATTAACTTTTGCAAGTTTAAATCGCATAAATAACTACTAATGTATATTCCTAGTATCAACGTTAAGTATCTAGTAGAGTATCACAAAAAAATCAGAAAACAATTTGCATTTTAGACGTATTTTTAATGTGACTCAAATACCCTATTGGTTGGATTCCTCCTGAAGATTGATAACAGTTCTTTTACACCCGCTAGGCGTAATTTCGCTCGTCCACTGGCCATATTTTTCTGCTCTTCTAGCAATCAAGGCGTAATAGCTTCTAAGGCTTGTACTCAGGGGCTATTTTCCGGTGCTCGCGAGAGGACGGTGCGTGTTCTTAGGCAGTTGGAGGGAATTGGGCGTATTTTAAAAGAATGATGAGACATTTTCGGATAACGATTGGCAATTTTTCTAAAGCGGTTCCGCTCGTGCGATAGGGATTGTGTTATTGGACGTCCATAATAATATTACACTTTTACCCCCACATACATGAGAGCAGAGGTAATTCAGCGAAAAGAATAGTTAAAGAACTAAAGTGACTGACATAGTCTTTAAGGCTACCCCAAGAAACAGGCGTTTTAAAATACATTTTACTCTCTATTGGTTAGTATTTAAAACCGGAAAAAAATTACTATGTTCTAGCTAGGGCCGTTGGTCATTATTATTTTGATACTTTAAAGCATACTGCACCAAAACAAATACCACACATGGGCTATACTGACTTTTGGGTTATTAAAAAAAATGCCTACTCACCCCTGAAATATTCACCTGCGCAGCGCAATTAGTCCTATAGAAATCGTGCGCTTGGACAATCCTTAAGATTACCAGAGTGGGCTGGTCACTAATGCCGAAGAGCCGATGGTCGATGGGGTGCAAAGGTCGTCTAATGGAGACTATGAACTGACAAACGCAGTTGCAGAAGCCCATCAGCTCGCTGGACCGACGATCAGGGGCAGATTGCTGAAAGCGGCTGAATGAGGATAGCCGAGGACAGAAGGAATTGGCGTGCCTTGGGAGGCCTATGTCCAGCAGTCGACGAGCTCATTGATGGACGGACTTGTAACTTTAACGTGTGTGAGATCCCTGGTTTGAATCCAGCATCATCATCATCATCAGCTATTTGACAGCCTCATGGTTTTCATAACCATGAGGGGTTTTGCCATAATCCAGCATGTATCTTTAGTATATACTGGGACGTCGTTTTCTAATTTACGATACGGCCTTTGAAAAACACGTGACGTGAATCTCACACAACGTTTAGTTCACTTGATTTGTTGACGGCCTTCTGATTTTGGATGCCAACCCTGTATATTTGAGCTATAGTAGTGCAACTTTAGAAGGCTATAACCCCTCATATTCGAGAGATCGTGGGTTTGAATCTCATCATCAACAGCCCTTTGACGTCCACTGCATGACATAGGCCTTCCTCATGTTTTTTGATAAACTTGAGGGATTTTGCCATAATCGCCACGCTTGGCAGGCGGGTTGGCGATCGCAGTATGCGGTTGGAATCTCAGGAAGACGCTGCTGCCCGTCTCCTGGTAATTTATTTCGTTAGTCGCCTTCTACGACATCCACGGAAGGAAATGGAGTGACGCTATTCTTAATCCGGTGCCACACGGGACCACCACGCCATCATTCAAACGACCTAAGTTCCTGCCAGTTACATGCTTATGTATGCTTTAATCTATGTTCAGGGTGACTCCGGCGGCCCACTAGTCAATGAGCAAGGCCAGCAAGAGGGCGTGGTCTCCTGGGGAATTCCCTGTGCTGTTAAACGGTATCCTGATGCATACACCAGGATCACCTCATTCCTTTCTTGGATAAATGAAAAGAGCAAGGCTTATAGTGATAGTTAGGGACAAGGTCAGGATGGAGTTGCTACTCTCTCCATTGTCTATAAGGTACATATTTCAGCTAGGTCCGGTAAAATTAAAGGGGGTTATTCGAGCTCTTTGTTAAAGATATTTATTTGTGAAACATGAGTATGCATAGATGGTACAATAATAAATATTTGTTTTGCATGTTTTGTCATTGTAGACATACAAATTTTTGGTAGGAGAGAGCGCCGTTACTTAATTATTATGGGTTAATATTACAATAAAACCGAGAAAATTGGAATGTCAGGTGTCAAAAAAATATATAAATTTATGGAAATTTTTAATTTTTAATTTTTAATTAATTATTATTACATGATCAATAATAATAATAAAACAGAGCAAATTAGAATTTTCAAAATCACTATAAGTAATTAAAACTAAGATAATGCATGTCAAACTTAGAACTAGGTATATCAAGTATAAGTATGTCAAATGTCGAGATATTAAAATCTTTCAGACAAGTACTCCGTTGAAGTGTGATAGCATTTTTCGGATAATGTTTTCTTCATCTTATTTTTGAAAAAATTTGTATCGTGTTCTCTTAGGGCACTAGGTAATTTGTTGTATATTGTGGGTCCCATACAAAATATACTCTTTTGCATTAACGCAGTGTTTGCCTTACGGATGCAGACTCTACTAGTGTCCCGTTGCAATCTATTACTAACATGTGAGATCCGCTTAAATAAATCTGGATTCGATTTCACAAATAAAGCTGCTTCTAATATATACATAGATGAAAGTGTCAGGATATTGTGTTTCTTAAAATAAGGCTTACAAATCGGTTGGTTTTAGTCGGAACATGGCTCTTATGCACCTTTTTTGTGCTTTGAATGCTGTTTCTCTATCCGTAGAGTTCCCCCAAAATATCAAGCCGTATCGCAGCACTGAAGCTACAAGCCCATGATAGGCCGTAACCACAGCATCAACGTTTGTGATAGGAGATAGCATGTACAACAGGTAGGCTGAAGAACTTAGCTTTTTTGATAGTTCTGCAATATGCGCTTTCTACAGTTAATCCCAGAAACTTTGTGGTGACTACCTCTCTAATGCATATGTCTCCGTGATGTATATTAAGGTCTGTTATTGTTTGTTTTATTGATTTGTTGTATTGATTTGTTTTCGTTAGGTTGACCCGTAGGTTGTTATTATTTAGCCACTCTATAATTGAATGCAGAGATTGATTAATGTCATTTTCGTAATTGCACTCCTGTTTACATTGTACAGTGACGGTACTGTCATCAGCAAAAAGAGACAGGATTTTTTGTTGATGTTGGCAAGTCATTTAGGTACAAAATAAATAATAAGGGGCCAAGTACACTGCCTTGTGGCACTCCGGTAGAGACACGCCGCTCACAAGACATAAAGGTCTTTTCTTTTTTAGATTTCGGGTTAATACTTTTTATTTGTGTGATTTGGGTCCTTTCTTGTAAGTATGATTCTTGTAAGTATGATTGAAAAGCAAACCCTTTAAGCGAAGAGTACGTTTTTCTTCGTGGCTCTGCCGGCTCGCGTAATGTTGGCAGACGCGACAATAGCTGCAGGTGTGCTCACTTGTGTCATCTTGACGTTAGGCGGAGTGCTGGATGGTGACATCGGACTCTGGATGTTCGTCGCAGGCTGCTAGGCTTGATCAGCGGCGATACGCATACTTAAATGAAAGCTTGTTCAGTCTGTCGATCGATACAACCGAGGTGCGTCGAGGAAGTTGCAGCTGAAAAACTTCGCGCTTCTCGCGATAACTTCATAAGGTCCGTCGTGTGGTGGGGTCAACGGACTTCTCACGGTGTCGTTACGTAAGAATGCGTGTGTACATGTCCGGAGATCTTTGTGTACGAAAGTTCTGTACTGCGCACTGGTACTTCTTGCGGGTGACAGATACGCCATTGTCTCTACGAGGCGTCGCACGAACTCGGCATCATCTTTTGACTTTGTAGGTATGTCATCCCTGGTCGGTAGTAATACGTGATGGACATGCGAATCTCGATATCCATCCTTCGAATAGGGCTTTGGCGACTTTTTCGGCAGTTATGTATCGCACAGGGACGGCTTCAGGCCATTTCGTGTAGCGTTCGTTTTTCCGTATGTTTTATACAGCAAAGCCTCGGGGACCTCATTTATCAAAAGTTTCCTATTTATTTTTTTCATCATTAAAACCGATTCCAGACGTAACTGCAATCTTACCTTATCCGAACGATGTACGAGATGGTCTTACGAGGCCATTGCTTAGGAATTGGTAAGCCATCGGACTCCATAATTAAGTTATCTAGTACAGCAATTAACTCTAGATATTCCATGAGCGGTGGTAGCCTAGTGGGTAGAACATTGGACTCGGAAGCGAGAGACCCAGGTTCGATTCCCTGTGCGGGCACCTGTGACTTTGTTTTCTAAGTTATGTACATTTGGGAAGTTATAATAGCAATACCACTCGCTAATTCTCTCTCTGAGAAAAGGCCTGTGCCCTACAGTGGGAAGTATATATAGGCTGCTTATGAATTCTGTGAGCTTCAAGACTTGATTCTATTAAGAGGCTTCTTAATCAAATTACAGGTGAACCATCTCCCAGTCCATCGCTTGCCAAACTATAACGAATGAAATTCGATCCCCTGATTCCCGGGATAAATCCTGAAATGTAATATCGGTCGGGGCAACGTCAGGCACGTAGCATTAAGCAATAGAACACCGCAATCTCGTGGCTTATTCAATTAGTTATCGCCTGATAAAGGTGGACGATAAAACTAAAGCCTCTCGGAAACACAATCCCCCTTAAACATAAAATAATGGTCCGTGGAAACGAACAAGCTATTATTATTGAGAAAACTTCGAAATCGCCGATAAAATTATGTAACATTTTAATTATTGTAAAAAAAAATTACACTTTTGACAAAATGTGGTTCAAGGCATTGTTAGATAATATAATTACAGGCAGTCGTTACGCCAAGTCAGAAGGCCTTAGGGGCGGCTTGACAACTTCTGACAGTAGACGAGCCACTAGTCTACAAGCCTCCACCAATCCGGACTTGGCCCCCGTGGTGGCCTATACCTTCCTCAGGGAAGAGACCCGTGCCCCTCGGTGGGGACATAATGGGTTGATAATGATGATGATGATAATTACAGACATTTTCGTAATTTTTTGGTGGTCATACACTTATACTAAAATTAATAACTTTAGTATCAACTTTTCTTAACCTGAGATTAGGACCTTGTAAATAAGAATTAAAAACCACTGTTATGGTGGCTCGATCGGGTCCCTATGGATTAATAAAAAACTAATTATAGGAAAACAAAAATATATCTTAAATGAAGAGAACTTTATTTCCTAAATAACTGCCGTCGATAGATGGCAGTCGTTAAGCCAAGTCAGAGGCCTTAGGGCGGCTTGACAACTTCTGACAGTGGACGAGCCACTAGTCTACAAGCCTCCACCAATCCGGACTTGGCTCCCGTGGTGGAGCATGGCCTATACCATCCTCAGGGAAGAGACCCGTGCCCCTCGGTGGGGACATAACGGGGTTGATGATGAAAGCCTCAGAACATTTCACTCCATTTCCTCCCGTGGATGTCGTAGAAGGCGACTAAGGAAATCAATTACCAGGAGACGGGCAGCAGTGTCTTCCTGAGATTCCAACCGTATACTGCGATCGCCAACCCGCTTGCAATGCGTAGCGATTATGGCAAAACCCCTCGTGGTTATGAAAACCACGAAGGAGACCTATGTCCTACAGTGGGCGTCAAATGGCTGATGATGATGATGATGAACATATTTATCAGAAGTTTTTTTGAATCGCTTCAAATGTTAAAAAGTGCTAGCGAATCGGACGCCAGACGTAACAGCAGTCCTAAAGTGTATGGAATAGCTTATTTTTTTTTTGCTATTTTGAACTTTTTTAATATAGTAAAATACCCCAGGAATAAAAAATTAGACACTGAGGAAACCTGAAAGGCTATTTTTCAAATATCTTGTCGAGAAATCCTATTACTCTGGAAATGAATTTATAGATGAGAAAAATTAATAAAAAGTTACTAGAAAGAATTGAGAAAGGAATGTTGCGTTGGTTTGGACATGTGGAGAGGATGAAGGAAGAAAGATAAACGAAACAATTATATCGAGCGAATGTGGGTGAAAGGGCTGGTAAGGGACGTCTTAGGCGGACAAGCTTCGACCAAATAAGGATCCCTTATTTGGTATTAGCAAATGGCAAGATAAAATGTACTTGAAGACGGCGTGCGTGCATGCAGCGACTAATGAATGTTGAGGAAGCGAAAGTGATCTCTCACAATCGTGGCAAGTGGCAGTCCCTGGTCTCTGCCTATCCCTCTCGGATACAGGCGTGAGTTTATGTATGTATGAGGAGTTTGTCTTACCCTGCTTGTACGCCCCACTGCTAAGCCTTCTTTCAGAAGGAGAGTGTGGAAAAAATCACTACGCGTGACGTCTTCATGTACTGAGTGTGTCACTTATGCAAGCGCGGTCAGTAGAACGTTTGCCTCACATTCAAGAGGTCGTTGGTTCGAACCCTGGCGCATATACCACTGACTTTATTTTCTAAGTTTGTGTTGTAGTAGCATTTGTTAATTTGAAGTAGCAATACGGAATGAAGGAAAACATAGTGTGGAAACCTGAGTGTCTGAGGTGTTCACATACCTCATCGCTTTAAATTGCCAATCCGCGTTGAGCACGCGTGGTAATTAAGCCTATATTCTCTCCCTGAGAGACAGCCAGTGCCCTGTAGTGGGACAAAGAAAACCGAAACTCAAATTACAAGGCAATCGATAACTTGGGAAACATCTGTGTCTTGCGGTGAAGAAATACCAACTGAGTGATTGACAACTAGGCTTGAGATGTTATTTATTTTCAAGATACCTTCCGGGCTATTGTACAGCCTTATTAGCTGGACTTACCCCCGGTTTCTCGTACACTAACAAGCTGTTAATCCACTGTAAACAGCTGTCAGTGGTTTTTTTGTATCACTTTCGTCAATTGACAGCTGTTAACAGTAGATAAACAGCGTGTTAGTGTATGAGAAACTGAGGGTTAAAATGTTATTTATTTCATAGAGTTAATCAGAAGAATCGGAGGAGGTCTCCTGAGCCCTCAAGTTACCTCCCGGACCATTGTATACGTATCGGTGAATCGGCGCGCCAGTCCTCATATCAAGCCTTGGGGTCTTTCCTGAAAATAGAGACAGCTTTAAAATCATATTCAGTTAAAAGATAAAGACATCAACAAAAAATATATCTTCTTTCACAGATCTTTTTTGCAAAAGAAGGAGCTTATATTCCATTCGGTCTGGTCCGTTTCTTAAGTCCATATTAATTAGGAATCGAGCATCAAGAATATTTAATAATGCGCTGTTACTTCTCAGATTGGTGGTAGCCTAGTGGGTAGAACATTAGACTTGGAAGCGAGAGACCCAGGTTTGATTCCCAGTGCGGGCATGCACCTATGACTTGTGTTCTAAGTTATGTACATTTGTGAAGTTATTGTAGCAATACCACTCGCTAACTGTGAAGGAAAACATAGTGAGGAAACCGGAGTGTCTGAGACCTATGAAACTGAAACCTATTCACATACCTCAGCGCTTGAAATCGCCAAAGAGCGGTGGGCATGCGTGGTGATTAAGCCCATACTCTCTCTCTGAGAGAAAGCCTGTGCCCTACAGTGGGACGTATGTAGGCTGCTTATGCTTATGTATGTACTTCTCAGATTGATTCACGTCAGAGCCACCAGATATGCGGGCCGGTGCGCCCGCAGTTGGGTTTTCGACGAAAAATAATATAATATATTAAATAAACACAAAATTGATGTTTGCAGTCGAAGCTATATTTTACAATGTCACTAAAAGGAAAAAAAACAATCAAAAAAACGAACAACTCAAATTCTAAATTCTAAAAGTTTCTTTATTTACAGACAACATGATCCAATCTTTTGTTAGTAGAAATAAATATAGAACTCAGCCTATTGTTAGTATTTAATGTCTAGGTGTCATATGGTATGTCTCATTAAGATCCAAATTAGTGGATTATCCAGCCGTGATGCAATCGCGCTCGGAATGCTATTGCTGCTGCCGCACATTCTGCGCGCTCAGAATGCTATTGCCGCTTCCGCACATTCTGCGCGCTCAGAATGCTATTGCTGCTGCTGCACATTCTGCGCGCTCAGAATGCTATTGCCGCTTCCGCACATTCTGCGCGCTCAGAATGCTATTGCTGCTGCTGCACATTCTGCGCGCTCAGAATGCTATTGCCGCTTCCGCACATTCTGCGCGCTCAGAATGCTATTGCCGCTTCCGCACATTCTGCTTATTAATTATGCTGATTTTTTTCGCCAAATGGCGTCAAAACCACTTATTCTGGCCTCGAGAAACATTGACGAGGCGCTGCAGAAGCGCGGTAACCGCAACAGAACCCTGAACGCATCGTTAAATTTGTATGATCCGCAGAGCGTAGAACTAGAACTTACTGTGATCTCCAGCGCGTAATACTAGATCGGCCAAGTCGAGGCTTCTCTTGGGCTGACTGGAAAGAAAATACGGGTATAAAAAATCAAACTTACTTGCCAATTTCAAAACAATTAATAAGCATTTATCTACATTGATAAGTTAGGTATCTTGCAAAAACTTTCATTGACATGGAATGTTGAAAGTTGCTTCAACGATATCCTGAGGGCGTAGTCGGCAAATCTACGTCATAAGTAGATTACATAATAATGCAACCTGTATATTATGTCCCACTGTAGGGCACAGGCTTTCTCTTAGAGAGAGTAGGTATGGGCTTTATTGAAAGCATTCAAAAAAATTCTCACGCCATTTAAACTATCGCTAAAGAGTTGTCGATAACAATTATGACAGTACCATTGAACGGTTTGGCATGGTTTCTCTGAGTAACAGACATACAAACACAGATGTTATGTTTCTCTTCGGACTAGTAAATGGACTAATTGATTGCCCTAGGTTACTATCGTTGTTATCATTCAGGGTCCCAAGAGCGTCAACCAGAATAAAATTACTTTTTCAAGTTCCATTCAGCCGCAGCAATTATGGGCAAAATAGCGTAATCCAACGAATCATGAGCACTTACAATAAGTTCTTTAATGATATTGACTTATTTTATTTAAGTAAGGAATCTTTTAGGAGTCACGTCTACAAAGGGATAAAAGCTTGATCACCTATATGTATAATATCATTCTTTTTGCGTGTCAGATTTTTATAGTCTTTTAATGTTAACCTATAATTGGGCCCCTTATATTTAACTTTTCTTATGTATTTTTTTATGTTTTATCGTGTCTGTTGGTTTTCTAATAAATAAATAAATAAAAATAAATAAATTATGACCATGCGTGCCCACCGTGGATTGGCAATTTCAAGCGCGGAGGTATGTGAATATCTCAGACACTCAGGTTTCCTCACGAAGGTGAAGGAAAATCACAGCGATAACTTCACAAATGTACATAACTTAGAAGTCATTGTTGCATGCCGGGATTCGAACCCATGACCTCCCAAATGAGAACGCCTACTCCATCTAAAAAAAATCAATATCCCAGAGAGTTCACTTCATCCATCTAGTGTGAGTGAAGGTGCCGCTAGACGCTGTATTTAAATCATCCCATTACTAATGCAACGGCCTAAGTTTTTTTTTACAACGGCCACCCGCGGCCGACGGTTACGACACGGAAACGGACTTCTTTTGCTTTTTCCCTAACCCCATAAGTATTTAGGATTATTTTAGATTGAAATCGTGGTGCACGCCCGTTGTATGGCCGTTTCGCCCTTTTTGTCCAGAACTTGGCTTGATATATTCCGCTTGTCTAGGTTTCATAAATTATACAAAGGAAGTTCGGAAAAAGTGACAGTCGTTAATCACTGAGAATATCTCTTGAAGTGAAGACAATGAGAACTTTGTACCTGTCAAACTGCGTTATCTGTTAAAGAGTCTCTACCCCAATAGAGTTGTCATTGAATTTCATACGAGAAAATCTCTTTCTAATTCTAGTTACTCACATCGACTGTCTTTTGCCATCATTCGTTTTTTAATGTGTTTGATGGTCTTAAATTTAAAAACTATTGCCGGTTAAATATTGATTTTGCGGATCGTTTAAAACTGGGCCTTCAAGTCAACTCTGAAAAATGCAATAGGCAGCATTGCCTCATTGGTCCAACAGTTACACGCTTGACCTCAAATCCACAGTAAAAGAGGTTCATTTCCCGCTTTTGATTTATACAAATGGCCTTAAACTGGAGGTTTTTCTGTTTTCTTCCTTGTCTGGTTATCCGTCCTAATTTGGGACCAGAACATATATGCTGTTCTACGTACGTATCACGGTAACCTCCGGTTTCTCGTACACTAGTAATATGTTAATCTACTGTCGGTTGACCAAAGTGCAAACAAGAAACCAACTGACAGCTGTTAATAGTAAAGTAAAGTAGTATTTTTCATCCCAAAAACAACAAGCAGACAGCGTATTACAAGCCCCGAGGACTTTACGGAATCATCATCGGCCTACGCTTGTTCACTGCTGGACATAGGCCTCTCCTATTGCACGCCACTGAGCACGGTCCTAGGCTACTCTCAGCCAGCTCTTGCCAGCCGCCCTGCCAAGATCATCGCTCCACCGAGTCTGAGGACGTTTACCGATCCGCGCTCTCTACTCAAGAACTCGTTTACCCCCTCGGTTATCAGTTCTTTGGGTGATATGGCCGGTCCACTTCCACTTCAGCATGCTAATTCGATGGGCTATGTCGGTGACTTTGGTTCTCTGTTGGATCACCTCATTTTCAATTCGATCTTTCAGAGAAACCCCGAGCATAGCCCTTTCCATAGCACGCTGAGCCACTTTAAATTTGTGGACCAGCCCCACCGTAAGTGTCCACGTTTCGGCACGAAATTACGAAATCACTTGAAGGATATTGGTACAGATAACATTATTTCCGGTATGGCAAGTGGCCTTGGCATTAACGTAATGAGATGTTTTATACAGCGTCCAATGGCACCTTCACTCATACTAGATGGGTAAAGGGACCACTCTGACTTTGCAGAGCCTGGGACATTGTTTTTTAGATGGAGTAGGCTTGCCTAGCACCTATACCATCCTACATCTTAGTCGGCCACAGGAAAGACAAGTCAATACGTGCGGAGCCAACCGAGCAGCGGTGACAGAATTATAATACGTACATAATCATAATATCAGTAATTGACAAAATACATGACCATCTGTTTGGCACTTAGCTGAATTGATAACTGTACCCTTTAAGTGAGAAGGTCTCACTACAGGTCTACTACAAACATTGATCATACAAATATTGTGCGTCTCAAAGTTTACGAATATTGGTGAGCATGGTTATTTAACATTTAATTGTAGATAAGTGTGTGTCTGTGCGTATATGTGAATGTGGATGAGTCTATATTATCTGCGGGAATATATGTAGAGCTGGATGAGATGCTCAGTAGCGTGCAATAGGAGAGACCTATGTCCAGCAGTGAACAAGCGTAGACCGATGATGATGATGATGATGTATGTCATTGTGTGAGAGTGTATATTATTATTTATTCTTTATTGCACAAAAGAAAGAGTGCAAGAAGTGGACTTAATAATAATACCATATTGATAATATACAAGAAACCGAGGGTAAGTAACACAACCGAACTTACTCATCATAATCAGACCGCGTTTTGTCAACAAATTTGTAATTACTTTGCTGCTTCTCTAACGTTTGTAGGAGATCATTCAACAGGCTGATAGTATTTTCTGTGTTATAAGCGCTTAGCTTCCCTCTGCTGTTACTGAGTCGCTTCTTCAAGCCACTTTGACCGTTGTAGCTATAGCTGGAGTGTGGCTGAGCCTGGTCTTCTAAGCTGCTTATGCCATCGTCACGAGTGTCATGCCGGATCTCATAGACCTGGACGCGTGGCACGATGTTTCTTGCCTCTATCAATGCTATGACCGCTGTAACAGAAGGTTAATAGGCTTATTAAACCAGTTTATTCATAGGCTAATACGGTAGATCGTCTCGCTTAGCATCGAGCTCTGCTCTACGTTTCGCTTCAAAATGGTGCACCTTAGTGCTCACGGTATGCCTCCACACTGCCTTGTAGGCTGCCAATGTTTTCCACTGTGCCGGATCCAGCTCACATCGCTTCATGTGACGCTCAAGGCGCGACCACCTGCGGGCATACACTACAACTACGTCGGAGGGGTGCTAACGTGCAGCGAATGTGGACGCACATTCTAAAATTGGCTATATCAGTCATCTGAGATAGATGATCCGAAGTCTGAAATTTGAAATGGATCCATCGTTTCGAACTTGGACTTTGCGTCGTTTTTTTTTCTTTTCACTTTTTTTAATTTCATAAAGGATGAAGGAAGAAACATTGACGTAAGAAATACATCGAGTGAATGTGGGTGGAAAGACCGGTAAGGGACATAGTTCACACCTACCACAAACCAGAATTCAAGAGGAGAAGCCCTCTTTTTAGGTCAAATTATGAAATAATTCTTTAATTAGCTTCTTTGTACAATTAAGTACCTATTTGCGTCAGGAGAACTATTGGATCCGTTTGTAAAAGCGGATCAGGCCACAATTATGTCCGAGTGCGACCGTTCAGTGCAGGGTGTCTACGATATTTGCATGTAGCTTGACGTGTTTTGGTTCTCGTCCATAAATCAGCGCTAAGGGATCACTTCCTCAGCACAACGCTGAGTCAGCAGCCTTTTGTGGCAATGTAGATACACCACAGGCTACATCTATGGTCCTGTTTTATTTATTCGTTTTGTCTGTTGTGTATTTAGTTTTCTTTCTGTTGTTGTGCATATTATGTTACTTAATATGTGCTTATTTTGTTTCTGTGATGTATCTTGTTGGTATAATAAATGTCTTTCTTCTTCTTCTTCTTCTTCATATGCTAGCACGCTGTCATTATACGTTAAAGGATATGTAACTAAATCATAAGCTTTCACCATTATACTATAACATGCTATGTTACTTATCTGTTGTGCAATGAAATAAATAAAATAAAATAAATAGATAGATGGGACCCAAAAGTCGGTTAATTAATTGCTTGATAATTCTTAAATATATAAGTTACATAGCATACAACTGGCGATCTCTTCGAGACAACCGAAAAAGGACGAAAATTTGAAATTCTAAGGCCGACTTGTACAACTTTCTTAAACAGCATTAAACTAAAAGTGTCCATACAAAAGTCGATTTAAATGGCGAGTTAAGTGACATTTAAGAAGTGGTGCAAGTTGGCCTAAGTGTGGAGTTTTTACCTAGCGACCTAGATCTGGGAAATAGACAACCGTGTTTAAATTGTACCGTTTTTGCGCTATGTTAAATAAAAACATGACATAACATTGACTTTAGAAAAGCAAAATTTACAAAAAAACGACAACAAGACTTAGGAAAGATGTTTGATGACCGTTTGCACCTAATTTTACATTCGCACTTTAACTGCTATTGTCCACGATTTCCACCAGATTAGTTTCAGTGACCCGAGTGAAAGGTTTTATGTAGCCAATAAAACGTATCTCACCAACGACAATCCCAATCAGACAGTTCATAGCTCCAAGTACTTTTTGCCTTAGATTGCGTCGCCAAATGCCGTCATGGACGATTGGTTTCCATTTGTTTTTATTACTCGCCTTACGATTTTGCATTAAGTTTGAGGTTATCTCTGATCAATTCTTGGGGGCTGCGCAAGTGATAAGCGATAAATACAATATTATTATGTCCGTGTGGCACCGGATTATGAATAGCGTCACTCCATTTCCTTCCGTGGATGTCGTAGAAGGCGACTAAGGAAATTAATTACCAGATACATAGTGCTTTATACTACACCTACCAGATACATAGTGCTTTATACTAAGCGTACGTACAATTAAATTATCAATATGCCTAAGCAGTCTATATACGTCCCACTATAGGGCACAGGCCTTCTCTCAGAGGCAGAGTATGGGCTTAATCACAACGCGTGCCCACCGCGGAACGGCGATTTCAAGCGCCTTAGGTTTGCTTACGATGTTTTCCTTCACCGTTAGTGAGTGGTATTGCTGCTGTAACTTCACAAATGCACATAACTTAGAAAACGAAGTCATAGGTACATTCCCATACTGGGAATCGAACCTGGGTCTCTTGCTTTCGAGTCCGATGTTCTACCCACTCGGCTACCATCGCTGTTATTAAATTATCAATTTATTAAAAAACAAAATCTTACAAAACAAAACAAATTGCCGCGCTTTTTTTTTTCGTAGTGCAAAAAAAGTTTACCAGCCTCTTTTCATTGAAAATCGAGTACAAGAACGAATTATTTTATTATTATTAATTCCCACCTCATTTTTCTAATTACTGGAAAAAGGTTACCAGCCTTCTTTAATTGAAAATTTAAAAAAAATCTCACCCCTTTTTTCAAATTACTTGATACAAAACCTTTTTGAGATTTGTCGTGCGTATTTTTTTTAATGTTCGCTGCTAAAGAACAAAAGAACGCTAGCAGGGCAGGAATGGATTTTCATACAACATTCCTGCCCTGCTACGGAGGGCAGGAATGAAATTCCTTATAACTTTTCTCGCCGCACATATATAAGGGAGAAATAACCAACTTTGTAACCCTTTTACAAACGAGCAATGAGACACTTTCTAAGTGGGTATGGTATATATATATTTTTTCTGGTCTCCAATAAATAATATTCTTCTTCTTATCGCTCAGAATAAAATTGAGAGTACTGTCAAAAACACTGAGACAGACATATTGTGTCAGACAGAGACAACATTTATGGTATAATATAAAGTAAAGTAAAAAGTTCTTTATTAATAAAAAAGGGTTACATATACAAACAGTTTACTGTGGTCGCCACGCTAGGTCTAGCCTGTGTTGTGGAAACCTTCGTATATGTTAACATAAAGAAGATTGGCGCATGTGTACGAAACATAATAGGCAAAATTTGAAAGAACTTGTTTAGAACTTAAGAATGTACCTAGGTACAGGTAATAACCTAAATAAGTATGTAGTTAGTTAAAAACAATAGAAACAGTTCTATAAATTAGACAGGAGATTAGATATTTCTATTAACAGCAAAATGCGTCCTAACTGAGAGTCGTAAGTTTCTGTTTAACTTAAACATGGATGGTTAAATAAACAGGTATTAAAGATTCCACGATAAAATACAGTTTTCAGCTAAGAGAAAAAAGTATGAGTTGCTCATAATTATAATTATAGCTCTACCATTTATGAAAAAGACAGATACTGAAATTACATGTCTAGCTTAAAGAACATGAAAGAAAAAAAAAAAAAAAACTATGCTAACAATAACAATAACCTATATGTAAGATCAGTCTTTTCCTTGAATTATTTTACCCTGGACTACGAGTATGACAAGAGAGTTTACAGTCCTATCCATAAAGACACAAGTCCCTAAAACACTCCCAGGAGAACACAAAGGGCTTTAGGAAGGGGAAGCCTTTACCACAGACCACTCAAGTCACCCCCAAGGACTGCCCCAGCTGAATCATGCCTCTACGAATATTTATAGATTAGCCTTAACCACGTTTCTTTAGCACGGATCTTTGACAAATTACGTCTCGATTATTCACAAAGTGTCAGCTGTATTGACCAAAAATCAATACTTTTGAAACAATCGCTTTGCACTATACACTTGGACCACACAAGCAAAATGGGCAATAATACAATAGAATTGCTATTGGATTGATTGTCTTTATGGGTGTATGGCTTTATTTCAGTTCGGTTGACAATCTATAGTCATAACTGATACCCAGTTTTATAGCTTTTGCTTCAACGGCATGATTATGTCATAGTATTCTAAAGGTTTTTTTTGGCAAAATTGTTTAGTTTTCATGTTTACTCTTAGGTAACGCACAGATAGGGCCAGTTTCTGAATTGAGAATTTCGCTGAGGATATAGTTAACTGCAGTGCTGTCTCTTCGAATTTCTCAGAAAAGAGCGTGATTCTGAAACCGGCCCATAAACACTAAAATTCACTGCTGACTCTGTAATTGCTGTTTTTTTTTTATCAGAGAAGTAAAGTTATCGTTCACGTTTTCCTGTTTTCAAGAGTGGCTTTATAAGTGAGTGAAAAACTTTTAAAAAAATTATTTATTTGGAAAATTTGCAGCTTACATTATAAATGGACAGATACTTAGTGTAAATATGACCTAAAATTAAGCTCGGAATAAAATAATTTTGATATAAGTACGAAACCTCAGTTTAAACGATAATTTCACGGAAAGAGAACTTCACTTTTAAACAAGAATTTCAGTGAACGAGAACTTCACTTTTAATGCTTTTAAACCAAAATTTCAGTAAAGCATCGGTCTGTCTATTTAACTTTTTACTTTGCATTTAGAGGACGAAACGATTGTCTTAAAAAAATCTTATAAAAAGAATCGCTTATACCTACTTCACGAGCCGAAAACTACTTTCCAAAATGTTCATTAGTTTACAGAGTACAATTTTATAAGCTTATATCTCATACCTATACTCAAATCTCTATTGAACTAAGTGTGGACCTAAATAAAGCCTTCTAGCTACAAAACGCCTTAACAACAGAAGAATAAGAACCACTGTCGGCTGTAGGAAAATTAAATAAGTCAAAGGAGGGTCGTATATTTGTCAAACGACACTCACAAATCTTCGCATTGGCTCTCTACAAGGAAATGCTTTTGGATCTCTGCTCTTAGAGTATTTATTATTGCCATTTAATATACTTAGACTATTCTCGAGACTCTCTTGTGGGGAGGCACGTCCTAATCTTGATGTATTGTGATAACTTATGAGTCGTCTATTATTATTATGAAAGTGATAAATTAATACATGTAAATTCCATTATTAAATTATTAACATACTTTTTCTCGAATGCAAAAGAAAATTAAGATTACTCTTGAGCGCATTTCTATGTATGTACCGGTTTTAAAAAGTGATGTGCCAAATTAAAGGAATTGGAGACGTGACTGTAATTTGGCATATGACGTTACAAAAACACAATATTTCAGTGTGCCTTATTTTAAGACTTCCTAGCAGACTAGGTTGCTATTATAATAAGTGTTTTTAAATGACGTATGATTAGTATCGAGTCGTTGTCCATCGTGGTTTGGTTTATACAAGATTCAGACCAAATAAACTAGCATTTTTATTACAAATTGAGTAAGTAGTATCCTATGCAGTCACACAAGTAAAAGGAGTGCAGGGGGAGTTTTTCAAGGCATTTAAGGTATTTTCGCTGCAAGTTTATTTTTGCAGTTTATAATTATTTTAATCAAGAAAGCGGTCGCTTACGCTTTCTTGATTAAAATAATGAAGTAGTACAAACCTTTCATTCGCCTTCTAAGTGTTCAGTTTAATTACTAATGTAAAATGAACTTGTGCTAGTTGGTTTTCGTGACAAATAAAATAAAATAAACATTTAAGTGATGTAAACTCAATTGACTGGTAGGAGAAGTCCAGACAGGAACAAAGGAGAATGCGTTCAATCGAACAAAATACCAACAGCTCTTATGCTTATGGTTTTGACGGTCTTGGTACGCTCGGATCGTGTGCGTACAGTTTTAGTTGATTCATACGACGCACTCGGTCCGAGCTTACTAAGACAATCAAAACCCGGCTTTAATCATGTCGGTGATGGTTTGACGGTGAAAGTTCATCTCGGATATTAACCAGGCGAGATTTTTTTTAGTACAACAGCCTCGCCCGTGGCCTCCATCTTAACTGACGATAAGTGAAGACGAAGCCTACGTTGTAGAGATGTAGGTAATGGGAGTCACTTAAGCGGGAATTGAAATAAAACCAAAACTTTGAGTTAAATATTTATTGCTTGAGCCCTATTATAAACTTTAGTTATTAGGAACTATAATCATATTAAAAAAAAGTAGGTTTGATCACCATTGTCCACTCAGGTTGGCAATGGTGATCAGTATGTTGACAATGGTGGTCAAAACAAATCGCACACATAATTGCAGGCTGAGTCCCACCCAGTGCAATCTGAATGAGCCCAAAGCCCACAAGAAGTGCACCGACGCCACATTTCATTATCTTGCCCGAACTCGCCGCATACAAGACACTGGTTGCCAGGGTCTTCTGCATCGTCGTCTTCGTCGTCCTGACACAAGTCATCAGTATTCACATCTGACGCCGAAGTATCGTTCGATTCCTGCAGAATTTGCTTCTTTACTTTCTCAGGACCCACCTTCAGCGGCTTGCTTTTCTTTCCTATGCCTTTTCCTTTTCCTGTCACAGCTCTAGCCTTCTTTTTGTTTTCTTTTTCGACTAGGGCATCTTTGATTGGTGTTGCTGTAAAAATCGTTGCATGCTGCTTCTGTCTTCCCTGTCGTGTCTTGAGGACAGGTGTTGTTTTAGGCATCTGGATGAAGTCCTGAACTCTTGACCGGTTCTCAGATGATGCTGTCGTATTGATTTGAGATGTTAATGCAACCGCTCGTTCAGGAGTTATTGGATACAGTTGGCTGGATGTGCTTGGCACAGGACTTTGACGTTCAATCTCAACAGTAGCTGTTGGTGCTGAGATGGGGTCAACAACTCCAGCAACTCCTACTGAAATAGAGTGTGCAGTAGTGCATGTAGGCAATGGGAGTCACCTGATTCCGATTGCCTACATCGGCGTTATCGAGGAACAAACAATCCTGACAGAAAAGTTAAAGTTATATTGGCAAACTGAGTTTGAAATCGCGATCTTTAATGCTATGGTCATAACATATCACAAGCATAACATGAAACACCAAGTAGTTTGGTCCTTACCTTCGGATTAGTCCACTCGAAAAATTAGATCAGAAGCGCGCGAAAACTTCTTACGTCTGTCACTCTCTAGCGCGTGGCCACAGAATGAGTGCGCTGTCAGCCGTGCACCTTACCGGCACACAGCTAGCGTGTGTCATCATTGAAACCGCCCTCTCGCGTACGGTTTTTGAATTATTGGCGTGATCACCATTGCCAACTGACTCCAATTGCCTACATCTCCCCTACCCCGGGTTTTCATGGTCTCAGTGCACTCGGACTGGTTCACACCGGCGATTTTAGCACACTCTGATAAAAGCCGCCAATTGTTGTATCAAGATCGCCGGCATACACGCTACGAGTAGCTTCCGGGAAGTTAAAATAGGACACACTGGCCGAGCGCACTAATATCTTGCGATCACGCCTTAATCATCAATAAACATTGGTATTTTTTATTAGACATTAGTCTTTTTAAAAAAAAGTTGATAGCACAAAATTACTCTTAAGATGGAGTTAAAGAGAGTTTATGAGAGGAATTCCTGTTGTAAGTCGGTTTAACTCCGTCCTAAGAGTGTTTTAGTGGGATCAACTTTTTACAAATAATAATGACTTTCGCACAACACAATCACTTGACCTGGTCCCAAGCTAGGATACCCTGTGCTATGGTAACCGGGCAAGGACATTACAAACATGAAAATACACCCAGACTGAGGCCATTTATACAAAATGTACGGCGGCCCACAGTGGGAATCGAACCCACGACCGGTTTTTTGGTAGCTAAGCGCCTTAAAAGCGTCTTAAATAAGACTGTTACTTTGTAAACCTAGTATTAACGTAACGTCGATTTTTCGACCATCCAGTCGATTTTTACTTTTTGTTGACATCTTAATTAGAAAGAAAATGTCTATCGATCCCTCGAGCCAATTTTACCTAGCTTTTATACTTCCAGAGATAAAAAAAAAATTATAAACTGGAACTCGAAGGATGATGTTTGGAGATAACGGCGTTTTAGCTTGTGGACGGCAGTATGTAAAACTATGTTAACAGTAGTACTACCCACGACGCAGGCTATGCCTGGTGTGGGTGCTACTGTATACATTTACGGAGAACTTGGCCTACATTGCATAGGTACCTGATTAACACACAGTTTAGGAAGACTTGGCAAGGCAATGTACATTGAATTATCGTAATAAACTATGAATTGTTGTTTTATGAAACCCGGCTCTGAGGGTCCAAGCAGCTTCAACCCTACGTGGGGGTTGAAGTTTTAGATTTAATTTGCTTAGGACATAACTTTGAGTAAGTAGGTACTAATAAAAAAAATCCATTTCATTAATCTCATTCTTTCGTTGACAACTCCTTCCTAAACAAACGGAGCAAACGTAACAGGAGTGGGCCTGCAATATTTGCTAATACAATAAAATCTCATTGTCCAAGAAGGCCGGTATCGTGAAACTGAATCAACTGCGCAAACAGAGATAGGAGACGTTTACTTAGGATAGGCATGTAAACTGTTTGTGCGGACCGAGCTGCGAGTTGAACAGAGGTAGGAGATGCATTTACGCTAGTTGGCCCATATCAATATAAATTTTAAAAAAATCCTTTAAGACATAGGCCTAGTGGAAATATATCAATTTGAATAAATAAAAGCAGAAGATGGCTGCAGAAATAAAATTTTAAAATATTATTTTTAATGCTTGATTTAAAATGCTGAAAACCCTACTCGCGCTACGGCTCACGAATTTCTGCCTTTGCTGTGACGTTAGTAAGTTGCCTTAACCCCTGAACTGCCCTCGCGGAACGCAACGTATAGGTGGCCCATACTAAGTTGGACACAGATCTGTGTCGCGGCAGACGAGTGGTTAAGCCTTATGTGTTTATTTGCAAGCTATGTGACGTCATGGCAGAGGTAATCTTAGATATCGTGGCTGACAGCGTTTTTGTCTGTCCAAAAAGTTTAATTTGAAATTCAAGTTTTGTAGTTTTCCAAGCCTTGATAGTAATATGTAATAACTTTTACACAATACAATCATTTGACGTAGTCCCAAACTAGGATACTATACAAACTAAGGTAACCAGGCTAGCACGTCACTAACATGAAAATACACCCAGACTGAGACTATTTGCACAAATTCAAAGCCCCCAGTGGAAATCGAACCAATTTAGGTAACTCAATATTTTTGTTACGGTCTAATTTATTTATTTATTTAAGGAGAAAAAACAGAATTGAAAAACTTATAGTATAAAAAATATTATAGTCAATATAGTACATTTTGCCAATTCCTCAGCATTATTGACAACTTAAGACCTAAAAATAAAAGTGTCTAATAGCAGTTTGCATGACACGTTGATGAATTTTCAACTAGCACAATTTAGAAGGCCGTAAAAGTCAGCTTCACAAATTGTGACAAAATCCCCATATCGATCTAAAAGGAGGAAGTTGGTCTCCTCACAAACAACTTTTACTGTGGTGAAAACTTAAGGATAGCAGCGAAATTAGCAGCTTGGTACTTGGTAAAGTTACCACTTACTTTAGTATAGTTGAACTCTTTCGTATTTTTCTTCAGTTTATTGACTGACGTACAAAACAACTTTCAATGTGTGAACAGTTTTGTTTCAGGATTACATAGTTTCCTGACCCCTGAACCGTGGTAACCTGTATCTTGGGGGAAAGTTGTTCTCGTAAGTTACTGCAGTGCAATTTCTAGTCTTAACTTTTACAATTTGTAATATGTGTCATCGTCATAATTTTCAGCCATTTGACACCCACTGCAGAACATAGGCCTCCCTCATGGTTTTCCAAGCTTCCCGGCCTTGTGCCGCCCGTAATATGTATAATAATGTGCTTTCGATAAAAAAACATAAAGTTATTTTTAAATTTTTTTATTTATTTCTTTTTTATAATATTAATATTTATTGTAAAAATGTAACTAATGTATTGACGAGCAGAACCCTCTATTTTCGGAGAGGTGTGAGCATTGTGTTACATGAGGTAACTAACTAAACTAACACGAATAAAGTAAACTAAATACGAATAAATTTAAGTCATATAGGTACAGTAACAAAAGAAACCACATACAGTTTCACAAATACGCTTTTGCAAAAAGTTCTAGGCTAAAATAGTCAGAGACGAGCAACCGATGACGCGAGCTCTGTCTCTATTCACCATGATTAAGCTGTTAAGCTGAGCTGCGAATCAGAACGAAACCTGTGGCCTAATTACGCTCACCAAATCCTGAGCGATTCCAATCGTCTAACTGTCAAATTCCATACTAATTTGACAGTTAAACGATTGGAATCGCTCAGGATTTGGTGAGCGTAATATAGGGGCAGGTCGGATTCTTCCGACATAAAGCCAAGTACCTAAATGAATCCAGAATTCAGTTAATAATGTGTAGTTAGTGCTTACGAAAGTTTTAGTTCGAAAATAGTTATAGTTTTTAATACTTTTGGCACAATTTGTTGAGGAAGCGAAAGTGATCTGTCAGGATCGTAGCAAGTGGCAGTCCCTGGTCTCTGCCTACCCCTCTGGGATACAGGCGTGAGTTTATGTTATGTTATTTTTTTTTTTCTCGGTGGTGCTAGTTTGCCCCTTAAATGGTCTAATCTTGTTAGATCTGACTGCCTCGTTTGTCTAGCATTATCACATCTGATTACCATGCAGTAGCTCGTGGGTTCGATTCCTATTGGGAGCCGCCGTAAATTTGTACAAATGGCCTCAGTCTAGGTGTATTTCCATGTTTGTGATGTCCTTGCCTGGTTACCATAGCACACGGTGTCCTAGTTTGGGACCAGGACAAGTGATTGTGTCATGTGGAAGATATTTATTGAGATCTTATTATTTATTTATTTATTTATTGAGATCTTATTATTTATTTATTGAGATCTTGCGTTGATTGTTCGTCCGTCACTTTAGGTTCTGACAGAATACCAGCGTCACGGGTTGTCAACCGGGAACCTGTGACATATGCTGAGTCAAGAACCTTTTCTTGTACCATGGCACACAGCGTCTCCACCATACCACTTCGTTTTTCGGTGTGATTGTTTAGAATAAGATTTTTTATTGTTACTTTTTACTTTAATATTTTTTTATGGTTTTCGCGTTTTATTATTTGTAAGATTTTATGTGTGTTGTGGTATCAGAATAAACTTTTTTCAATTTCAATTTCAATTTCAATATTATTGTTATAATCTTGTTAGATGAGACTGTACTGCTCAAAAAGAGATTCAAAGTAAATTTACATCAGGATCCCACTACGAGTATCTATGACTTTCCTACCTCCTTGGCTATAAACGTAACTTTAATCTGTATTTGGATTATATTTGCTAAGGATTCCTCTAAGTTAAATGGAAATTGTCTAAAGGGTACCGGCGCCGTAAGTATTCTCTTTAGCAAACAGACTGAAGATTAATGCGAATATTTTTTTTATTTAGGTTCACATGATATAGGTGCAGGTTAAATGGATTCGGACTTCCTAAAACCTTGACTGGTTTGTCTCGAGGTCCGTGTCGTCATATTTTAAATTACTCTTAATTAATTACACAATACTGGCACATCAATACTAAGACACTAAGTAGCCGTAAGCGAGTCAATCAGCCAACACAAACAAAAGAGTAGTTGGAGGGTATTTTATAATTTGCCCACATGCCATTCGTCGTAATAACACAAGCCGCTCTCTGTGGTTATGTGGTATTAGGTTAGGGCCTAGATGTTTTCTTTGTATTTTTTTTTTCTTGTGACTTCGTGATACGAAAACTCTTTGTATTATGTTTTTTTTTTATGGAGAAAGAAGCCCGTGTCATGATATTAATAATTTTTGGTAAGAGCAAAGTCACGTTTGACATTAGTTTTGCATTAACATTCATTCCCAATTGTTTTAACGGTCAATATTCCACGTCACAATTCCATAAAAACAGGTTATTTGACATGTTTCTGAAAACCATCTCAGATTTTTTTGGTGTTCATTGAGTGCTCAGAAAGTGGTAATTTTAAATTATTTCATTTATTTCTTCTAAAAAATAGAAAATAAAAATTCACTTTTAAAATAAACCGCCAAAACGCTATGTTGGGCAAAACGGCGTCGCACAGGAATCAGTGACGTCACTGGTCAGTAAAGAAACAGACGTCAACTCAACAGAATAATCCTTGAAAAATCCTAGATTTTTGGTGATTCTAAACTTGCCGCTTTTGATAAAATGGCTACACATACAAAAATATCAAGTTTATCCTGTTTTTTTTATAACTAATAATTTTTTTCAGTTAAAATTCATTCACCTGGTTGCGCAATAAAGTGTTTATAAAATACAAAAAATACAAAATCTTTATTTTCGTGAACTGCTTAATTTAACGGTACATAGTATCTGGAGCCACCTTTTAAGCATGTAGAATGCCTGTACTAGGTGACACCGCGCTTCCATGGCTTAAAAACTTAGTTTAATTTGATATTTTACTTATTTTAAAGATTACTGTTATGACAAAATTATTAAAAAGATAAAAGTGTAAAGCTCAGCCAGGTGAGTGTTTTATGTGTTTAGGTAGAACATCGCATGTGTGTGTGTGTGTGTATGTGTGTGTGTGTGTGTGTGTGTGTGTGTGTCTGCTCGATGAAACATTATTTTAATTGCTCTAATAATTTACTCTATATAAATCGGTTTTAAAACTCATAATTTAGACGATATATACTTTTTTTACACTGTCAAACAGCCTATTGTAACTATCATTGTCACCTTTCAAAATAACCGGTTATTAGGTCAGCATCGGTGCTGGGCAAGCTTACTCTACTATATTTTCCAGGTATTTCAGCGCCTGAGTGTTGACTTAATTTACCTAGGTGTCGAAGTTGCCAATGAACGGCGTTGTATAAATAGATAAAACACAAGCAGCCTATATACGTCCCACTGTAGGGCACAGGCCTTCTCTTAGGTAGAGAGTATGGGCTTAATCACCACGCGTGCCCACCACGGATTTGCGATTTCAAGCGCTGAGGTATTGAATAGCTCAGACACTCAGGTTTCCTCACGATGTTTTCCTTCACAGTTAGCGAATGGTATTGCTACTATAACTTCACAAATGTATATTACTTAGAAAACAAAGTTATAGGTACATGCCTGAACTGGGAATCGGACCTGGGTCTCTCGCTTCCGAGTTCAATATTCTAACCACTGGGCTACCACCGCTCTCTGTTGTACAAATAATCTAGGATAAATGTTATCACTACATTATTTTTGTTGCACTAACCCGTGCTGAGGACAATTTTAAAAACCTATTTAGAGGCTAAAAATTCCCCCCATGCCGGGACTTGAACCCACGACCTAACCGTGCCAGCGCTCTCCCAACGGAGCTAATGGGCAAGTGAAGGCATCAGTGAAATTTCGAGCCTCTCTACAAACTTCTCTGTATTACGTACAGGCAGCGACATCTAGCCGAAGCGATTAACATCACTTGCAGCCCCGAGTAACCCACTTTGCAGTTAGGTTTTTGCATCGGAATGATATCGCTGTACCTACATGATATTTTTTTTTGCACTAACCCGTGCTGAGGACAATTTTAAAAACTGGTTCCTTCAAGGAACCTAAAATGAGTATGGATGCTTCTACTGCTGATATTAAGAAAAACATTCAAGGGAATATCCCGCCGGAACTAAGCAAGTTAACCAACTGCACAAACGAAATTAAATCGGAGCTCAACACGCTAAGGTCCGGATACAAAGATAACATGAAAACTTCTATTACTAGTTTGGTCGCTAAACAACAAGAAACATTGGTCGATTCTCTACGGGACTCCGTCGAATTTACATCGGATCGTGTTGATAAAATGACTTCCCGCACATAAGAATACGAGAAAAAAAGGCACGTAAGTGTTAATTCACAGAGTAAACTGTGGCCTTAAATCATCTCTTTCGGATATCAGTTTGGAGCTACATAAAGACCAGCAAACAGAGAGGATGACTAATCTAAAATTTATAGGTCACCCTGAGTCTAAGTCAGAAAACCTGGAAGATGTCGTCACTCGCATGTAACAACCTGAAGCCATTTTAAATTATTACTATGTCAAAACTTTCATCATCATCATCATCATCAGCCATTTGACGCCCACTGCAGGACATAGGGCTCCTTCGTGGTTTTCATAACCATGAAAGGTTTTGCCATAATCGCCACGCTTGGCAGGCGGGTCAAAACTTTAGTAGGTACTATTGGGCCCGTTGCTCTTTGTTATGAGATTTCTTAAAAAACTGTTGCCTAAATAATCAAGCTTTACCTTATATTGTAATAAGAAACAAGAAATGGCAATTCATACATTATCGTTTCATTTCATCTAGAGCTCAAGTCAACCAATTGCAGCAATAATCTTACTAGTGGGTGCTAGACTACGCGCTACGTGTTTACATTCTGCGGACGTTGTTTCTCTGTAGAAAATCCGCTCCTTATTCCTACTGTATGTAGGCATATTTTTATACAGCGCTCCTAATGGTATTGTAGAATGAGTGGACTTGTGACAAGATAAAAACCATCCAATATATTTTTACCTAAACTATCAGAGTTTTGCCATGGCCATGGTAAACAACAAATTACAAATCTATTATCAAAATATTCGCGGAGGCAGAAGTTCTAAGTGTCATGAGCTACATAATGCCATTCTACAACATAACTAAGACTAGGTTAGCCAGAGGTCGCGGGTTCAAGTCCCGGCATGGGTGGCATCTTCATTTATGTTGTGCTTATATACCGGGTGAAGTTACGCACCGAATAATATTGAATCTTTCTTATCCACAGTAGGTAAAGCAACGTTTACATACAGCACCCACAATTTTCTACTCATTGGCCATTTTAATTTACCCGGCATATCCTGGGAGGAAAGTGTACCTACCCTTCGTTAGAGTTAATGCGTTTCCAGTACCCAATACTAAAGGAAGACCTTTTTCATCCTTCTGTTATAGTAGATACCACTGACATTACAACTGCGCTCGGACTGTGTGGGTACAGTTTTAGTTGAGTTGATTACGAAGACGGTCAGTGCGCTCGGATCGAGTAACATCACCTCATTTTCGATGTAAGCTTAATTTACATATAAATGTTGAGCTTACCTATAAGTGGTGTACATACATATAATTATATCTTTTTATATAAGACGATTCTACTATGTTCTGTATGTATGCTGTTGGTGTGCCTTATTAAATAAAATAAACTAAAATTGTACGCGCACGGTCCGAGCATACTAAGACCGTCAAAACCCGGCGTAAATAAACAAAACTAAAAATACTCCTTACCTGTGCAAATGTAAAAGATTTTGTTTTTTTACGGAATGCCGAAATGTCAAATATATTGGCATTTTTTTCAAAAATATTAATTTTGAGTGATTTTTTTGCGTTATCTATTAGCTTAATTCCTGAGATTCCAACCGCACACTGCGATCGCCAACCCGCCTTCCAAGCGTGGCGATTATGGCAAAACCCCTCATGGTTATGAAAACCACGAAGGAGGCCTAAGACCTGCAGTGGGCGTCAAATGGCTGGTGATGTGATGATTATTAGCTTAATACTTAAAAACATCATCATCATCATCAGCCATTTGAAGCCCACTGCAGGACACAGGCCTGGTTAGGAAAACCATGAGGGGTTTTGCCATAATAGCCACGCTTGGCAGACGGGTTGGCGATTGCAGTATGCGGTTGGAATTTCAGGAAGGCGCTGCTGCCCGTCTTCTGGTAATGTATTTCCTTAGTCGCCTTCTACGACATCCACGGAAGGAAATGGAGTGACGCTATTCTTAAAAACATGAGAGGTGTGACTGTGTTTACAGTCAACACACACAAAATAATAACATTAAGATACTTGTATGAGTCCATAGCGCCTTTCAGAACTGTGGCCTAAATGCTACGATATATTTTATCACATAAGACAAAAAAGTACTTTGGCCTTTACATTTAAGTAATGAAATGATTTGTACAGCGTCCAGTGGCACCATCACTCACATTAGATGGGTGAAGGGATCATTCAGACACTGCAGTGTTTTTTATATGGAGTAGGCTTGCCCAGCACCTATACCATGCTGACAGCTTAGACGGCCTAGCCCACAAGAAAGACAAGTCAACACGTGCGGAGCCAACCAAGCCGCGGGTCCCCTCACGATGTTTCCCTTCACAGTTAGCGTGTGGTCTTGCTACTATAAATTCGCAGATGTGCGAAAAGACAACAGCAGTTACATTCGTAATTTTCCAGTGTACATCAACTTGCAGAGTTGAGTACTTGCTGCATCCACTAGAATAAGACAAGATAAGATAAGAATAGGATAAGAAAGAATATTCTCTATTGTACACACGAGAAAACAATTACAGAAACAATAGTTACAAAAGAAGAGGTACAATTGGCGGCTTTATTGCTTATTGCAATTTCTTCCAGGCAAACCCATATTAGGAAGATTGCTGAAGGAGAAATTGAGAGAATACTATGTAGTATAACATACAATTACATACAATATGCTGCCAATAAAATAAAATAAACACAAGGGTGATGTAAAACTTAACTTGGGGGTATTTACGTATGTAATTATATTGTACTTACATTCACGTGTGAAACGAACGTTACAGGGTCGAATCACTTAGTCACAAAAATGCAAGAAATCAGTGAATATTAATTTACTAACAATAATTTGTATTAATAGACCGGGCCACCACGCCACCATTCGAATGACCTTTAGCAAACCTGCAGAATGAGTTCTTATCAGCTATAAAATGTGTGAAATAGATCTTGTGATCATAAGCACCCTCTTTATTAGGAAATCATCGGGCAAATTACGGAAATCCGCTTACTCATTCGCAATCCGCTGAGGCAGAAGGGGCAATCTATGTCAGTACAGGCATTATTGTCGCAATTCAATCAACAGACTGGCTTACGGATAGCCAATTGACGGACGGTACTCTTGACATGGTAATGTGCAATCAGAACCGTTGCCTAATACCGTCGAGTACAGATCTCCAAGGGGCTAGGAGATTCAAGATACGATTGTACCGCTGATGTCTGAATTGAGAATTTCACTGGGACTTAAGAAGAACTTAAAAAACTTATCTGTCGGTCTATCGCGCTCGATTTTAAGAAATCCGAAAAGACTTACTCAAATTCTTAATCCACAAACAGCCAACCAATATAAGGTACGTTGTTGCGATATACATGAGGCTTAACGGAACTAGTCGTGATCATTTATTAGATATTTTTTATCTAGCCTCCATAACATAGCTGTCCGACTGCAGGGTAAAGGCCAATATTTTCGGTCAATGGTCACCTTCGTCTACTCCGGTAAGAGTTTGTCGAGATCAGTAGAGAATTGTTAAGAGATTTCTTTAAAGAAACCAACATCCTAACAGTTGCTAGTCAGTATATCTATGAGAATATTATGTACGTCAGGAAAAATATAAGTAATTTTAAAACCGTAGGTAGCCAACACGATGTAAATACTAGAAGTAAACATAAACTTTCTTTCCCAAGATTTAGGCTGGCAAAGGTTAATACATCCTTTATGGGGCATTGTATTCGTTTTTACAATAAGATCCCTGAAGATATAATAAGCTTGCCTGAAGTGCGGTTCAAAAAATGTGTAAAGCGCACTTTATGCCAAAAGGGCTACTATAGCATTAAGGATTATTTAAATGACAAAGATGTGTGGAATAAAAGCCAGTTCAATGCATCCTAGTACTAGCTTTTTAGAAGATATGACATGTAAACTCTGTTAATTAATCCTTGATAATTAATATGTTTGAAAAGACTAAGTTTGGAGTTTTTTTGTCCGTTTTTTCTCCAAATGATCTAGATTTTGCAACGTACACCTAGTTTTTCTTGTAACGTTCAATAAGTCACAGTTTCTGTGTTACTTTGAATATTTTTTTTTTTACTTTGACTTTGAATTTGACTTGACTTTCCGCCATCGTTTTCTTGGCCACCCCCATTCGCGATAGCCGCCCCGCGGTACCCACTCGGTGGCAGGTCTTGCCCCCCTATTTGGGTGCATGCGTCTTACGTGGCCGGCCCAGTTCCACTTCAGTTTGGCGGTCGGAACATCCACATCCGCCATGCGCGTTTTGGAGCCGTGGATGCGTACACGGCTCCAAACTCACGTAGCGGACGTGGATGTACACATCGTGTCCTACGGACGCCCAACTTCTTTTTCACTTTTTTTTAATCAAATAAAAAACAAGGAGTTTTTATTTTTTATGTTGTGTTGCGAGACTTTTTTTTGTTAGTTAGTTTTTTTAGAGGGAGGGTACCGTAATTGAGTTCCCATAAAATGTTAACCAAGATTTTTTTTGTTGAAATAGTACATTATGGTACAAGTGTGCAATGTTGGTGATTCCCGCCGAGGCGCCATTGAGACCAGAGTTCCCAACACACTTGTGAAGAAAATAATACTAAAAAATCATTAAATACGAAGTTTTATGAAATTAGCAAGTAATAGGTGCATTAATATATTTGTACTATTGAACACGATCTTTTCTGTATCGAAACGTTTTTAAGAATAAAGCAACTCAACCAATAAAAAAAAAACCCTATAACTCACTTAATTATCAATATTAGCAATGAAAACGTCACAGTTTGATTTCAGGTGTCATTATGTGCCTAATTGCGGTGAAATTAGAGCCATTTTATGAGCAAGTGTGTTAAAAAAATATTAACTTACTATGTTCTTATGCTGAGGTCTCGTGCTGAGGACAATTTTAAAAAACCTATTTAGAGGCTAAAATTCCACCCATGCCGGGACCCGCGACCTCTGGCTAACCGTGCCAGCGATCTCTCAACTGAGCTAATAGGCAAGTGCAGGCATCGGCGAAATTTCGAACCTCTTTACAACAAGCGGTGGTAGCCTAGTGGGTCGAATATCGGACTCGGAAGCGAGAGACCCAGGTTCGATCCCCAGTGCGGGCATGTACCTATGACTTGGTTTTCTAAGTTGTGTACATTTGTGAAGTTATAGTAGCAATACCACTCGCTAACTGTGAAGGAAAACTTCGTGAGGAAGCTATTCACATACCTCAGCACTTGAAATCGCCAATCCGCGGTGGGCACGCGTGGTAATTAAGCCCATACTCTCTCTCTGAGAGAAGGCATGTGCCCTACAGTGGGACGTATAAAGGCTGCTTATGTTCAAGCTAGAGAACCCGCTCCGTCCGTGGCCCCGTGCCCTCGTCAATCAAACATGGATGGCCTAATACTGTTTCCCGGCGCAGCGTATCGCCAGATTGACAGACGTGAGGGTTATCCAAAAATAGACAGAGCAACCCAGTATGGCAATATTCCCCACTTGACCTAAATCGCCAAGAAGTTTTCGGTAGATTCTCGTTAGAAGAACATGGTGAGTAAATTTTTTTTTCGTCTGTTTGCCTCGTGACCGACTGTGGTGCAGGAATATTCGTAAATAATGCGATGAGTCGCAAATTTGTGCATTGTAAATAAATCTGGTTAGGTTATAAAAAAATTAAAAATTAAATTAACTGTCATGTCGTTTCATTTGTTAAAAATTAAAGCAAAATTTTAAAAGGTTTTAATTTAAAAAAATTTTTTTTTTGCTTGTCCTCTTTTGTGTCCCTCTGCTGGGCAAAGGCCTCCCCGCCTCTTTTCATCTCTCCCTGTTTCCAGCCACCTCGCACCATCCCGGCAAGAATGCATTTAGGTCATGCCGCCATCTTCGCCTTGGTCTGCCGCGACGTCGGTGTCTACTTGGCGGAACCCAGTCGGTTGCAATTTTGGCCCGTTCCGGTGCAAATTGTCCCTTTCCCAAGTTGTTAGTTATTTTAGTACGGCACAGCTTATTTTTTCGGGATTTTGAAGTCGATCTGATAGGTGTTCGTGTTGACAAGTAGAAAGTACCCTGAGTCAGGGCGTTACTTGACAAATCAACTCATTAAAATAAAAACATAATGCTATAAAATAAGCAATAGTTTATATTTTTAAATTTATTTATAACATATTTATTAAGTAACTAGTTTTCAAAATTTACTTTACGTAAAAAATAAAAAATAATTAAATATAAAAATAATTAAAAAAATATTTAATAAGCTATTAATTATATTTTGACAGCACGATTTCATATGTTGTAGAAGGGACAATATGGGAAAGGGACAGTCTTGGAAAGGGATAATTTGGGAAAGGGACAAGTTGCACTGGAATGTTTTGGCCCGCCTATCTGTGCTCATACGGCATATATGGCCAGCCCCTCTTAAATAATTACTTGTAACAATTTATGATATTTGTCAGCTAGTTATTAAAACAATTACGTAAATATTAAATTCCCTCTTTCATAGCAAATTCACTCGTACATAACGAGTGAATTTGCCATGAAACAATAACGCGTAAAGCCGTCTTGTGTTTACTTATTATTATTTTGCCTTTTATGTTCTCGGTGATTAAGTACAAAGCAAGTTGTCAAAAGATCCTATAGTTACTGACATGACTGGAAATCCAAATTTTTCTTTGGATTTTAGTTATATACGAGTACGTTTTAGAATGTTTGAAATCTTGACCGCTGATTGGCTCGTTCGAACGTCGATTCATTGCTTTGTTCTGATAGGTCAATAGGTCAATAGCACTGCATCTAAGATCCTACACACTTCCTAGACTTCTTGGCGGAAATATTTTGATGTGGACGACGCGACCGTGTCGGATCGGAAATTTTCCTGGCTGCCCGGGGCAGTTTGAAGATAGATCCCGGTGCTATGGTAACCTAAGCTTCCTTTGAGGGCCTGCGAGATTGGCATACGTCTGTAATACGTTTATTTAGTCAAAGGGTTTGGCTCAATCTTGGCGACTAATTTCCAGTTTCTGAATTGAGAATTTTATTAGTAAAGTTCTTACCTACCCGTTTGTTTATCTATGTGGAATTCTCAAACAAAATTGAATTGAAAAACTTAGACTTAATTTTTGTTAATTTTATTCAAAGAAATCAATTAGTAGGTACCTATTTTAAAATAATTCTCATGTCTTGTGTGCCAAAGAAAAATATTTCCAAAAAGTGCAATTTTTGAAATACCTCAAATAACAAATTGTGGTTAAACACAAACTTTTACGAACTTTTGTTCTATGAGTTTTTCAGTTATAGAGGTTTTTATTATCGTGGTTTTATACCAATATCGCCTTTAGGATGGTTCACATCATTGTTCTAAACAATAGAATATCCATTACATGTAATACATATAGTTGTAAGCATTATCTATCTAACAAAGCCACAACAAAACAGAAAAACCTCGAAAATTTCTGCTTTTTTTTCTAAAATTATTTTAAACAGACTATCCGACGTATTTCAGTAAATCCATTATGTTATAGATAATCTCGTATATGCAATGTTTATAATCACGAGTTTCAAAATTATATTTACCGTGTTATATTTTACAAAGTCGTTAAAAGAAAATCCAATATCATCACGCGACGCAAAAAGCAAAGTCACACTTTTCCGCCCAATGAAATTAAACCGTAAAAATAAAAGAGCGATAAAAATTATAAAGCGTCCAAATAAAAAAAGAGGTGTCAAAATTGCTCGCGGCCCCTTGCAATCCAGTCAAATTACAACCTTTCCGCAGCTCTTAACTGCTTTGAAATAGGGGCTAGATTTCAAACGGGTTAGATAGTCGCTCAGGTCAGGCGCATAGAATAGAAAAATATGTAAGGTCCCTTGTACCTTTAACATTTTTAGCTGAATTTTAAATTATAATAAAATAAAAGAATAGACAGATTTTTAAAGTGCCTTTCACCATTTTGACCGAATTCAAACTAAACTTTGCAACTGCTTTTTTTTATAATACAAAATATAATAATCAGATAGTATGATATACCTAGAAAGATTGGTGAGCTCTGTGCCTTTTGGCTAATTGTTCACATGGGGACAAAAGCTGAATTACGGTTGTTTAACGCAGACCAATCGATATTTAGGGTATTTCTACCAATAACACTGGCAATATTGGGTAAATTCGATCGAGCGTGGGTAAATGGAAATTTAAACCGGGCCGCTCCCTTCGGGTCAAGTTAATAGTAGAGAAGAAGGAGAGAAAAAAAAATCTGGATAAAATCGGTTCGGTTAGTTTGCTCAGCGTATTAAGGCTGTTCTTATGTGGATCATGCTGTGTCACTCGCACAATTTAATAAATTTAATAATTGGATAAAATGAGCATACCTACTTCGTGCAATCCGTGTGGAGCCGGATTAAGAATAGCGTCACTCCCTTTCCTCCCGTGGATGTCGTAGAAGGCGACTAAGGAAATCAATTACCAGGAGACGGGCAGCGGCGTCTTCCTGAGATTCCAACCGTATACCGAGCACCTAACAGCGTGGCGATTATGGCAAAACCCCTCATGGTTATGAAAAACATGAGGGAGGCTTGTGCCCTGCAGTGGACGTCAAGGGGCTGATGATGATGATGATGAGCATACTTTTGATAAATGTGGTCTGAGGGTTTGATAGATAATAAAATAGTGAAAATTCAAGGCATTTGTTTCGTATACTATACCAAGTTTTTGATAGAGAAAGTTTGATTCCAAAATTAATAACTTTGGAAACCTTTTCTTTATTACAAACTATATACATATAGGAAAACAAAAATATATATAAAATGACCATAATTTACCTATGAAAACCCTCAGACCACGTTTATGAAAAGTTTACACATATTATTACACTATAAAAAAATATTAAATTCTGCGAGCGAGACAGCATGCTCCACGTAAGAGCAGCGAACGTTCTTCACGATTCAACTCTGTGTTGGGGTGGCCAGCGCATATTTCTCCAGCCGGGACCGCATGTCAGGCGATTCAATTATCTCGCGTAACGAACTGAATTTTCAGTCCCTACTCGACCTCGGCACACTGAGTGCGAAGATAAGAGTGTCAAGTCTGTTAGATAACTGGATCTTGCTTCGTGATTCGGAGTCTACCCTCGATAGATCCTGCTATCAATTCGTTTTCCGCCAATTGTACTACTTAAGCACCTTTGTAAATATTTTGTTTTTTGTTCCGGTCCACAATAAAGAACTTTCTTATCTTTTTTTTGTAGGCCATATACGTCCTACTGCAGGGCACATGCCTTCTTTCAGAGAGAGAGAGAGAGAGAGAGAGAGAGAGAGAGAGAGAGAGGCTTAATTAACACGCATGCCCACCGTGGATTGGCAATTTCAAGCGCTAAGAAGCACTCCTCAGACACTCACGTTTCGTCACGATGTTTTCCTTCATGGTAAACTAGTAGTATTGCTACTAAAACTTCACTGTTGTACAATATATTCTTAACTTATCCATTTTTAAGGAGCTTCATGCGGTGATTTAATGGCAGATAAAAAACCCTTTTTCTACGGAACCCTACACTGTGCGTGGCCCGATACCTACTTGGTCCGTTTTTATAGATCGTTTTCGCAAAAAGTGTCTGACAATATTTTAGGATCCACGAAGGAGAGCTAAGGACCTGGGACTTATCTATAGATAGATAGATGGATAAATGATTCATTTCCATAACATACACACACGTATATAAAATATCACACATATTAATTCACAAAATAACAGCATAGAGTAAACATAGACAAAAACAGAAGCATAATGAATGAATAACGATACAAACATAGCTCGACATTTTATGCTCTTTATAGATAACTGCAAACTTCATGGTACATAACGGTTTTGGACTTTCACTGTATAGAGCTTACCATCACACTATAAGTATCATTATCAGCCAATAATACGCCCACTGCAGGACATAGGCCTCCCTCATGGTTTTCCCTGACCACAAAGGGTTTTGCCATAATCGCCACGCTTGGCAAGCGGGTTGGCGATCGCAGTATGCGGTTGGAATCTCAGAAAGACGCTGCTGCCCGTCTCCTGGTAATTGTTTTCCTTAGTCACCTTCTACGACATCCGCGGAATGAAATGGAGTGACGGTATTCTTAATCCGGCACCACACGGAGTATAAGGATGAGTTTAATTACTGATTATTATTGATTTGAAGATTAGGTTCATCAAGATTTCCTCACGGTGGTTTGGGTTTTAGCGATGGTGTAAACGAGAACTGTTTTACTACATATTATGAATTCAAAAGCTACTTTGTGCTAAGTCGTAGGCCAGAATGCTGTTTACCAACGTAATATTTTAAAAAATATTTAGCAAAGTGGAAAGCTAAAAAGAAAACGCAAGTAATCTAAATGGAAACGAATCGCATCTCGAAGCTGCGGATGGCAGCCAGTTATTTCAATTAGAATAATTGAAATCGCATCGGCGGCGCTCCATTTATTTACGGAATTTCGTTTATTTCTGCTCCCCTTATTAAAACGGGAAATATCCGCAGATTTATGACGTCAGCTATTCAAAAAGCGAGGATTCGCCCAATGTCTTATTTTGCTGCGTGGTGTGCAGTTTGTTATAATTTTCTAGTTTGCTGAAAGGCTTTCCTTCTATCTACGCTCATAATAATAATGCAGCATATGCACTGTAGGGTATAGACCTTCTCTCAGATAGATAGTATGGGTATAATCACTACGCGTGCCCACCTCAAATTGGCTATTTCAAGCTCTGAGGTATGTAGATACCTCAGGCACTCGGATTTCCCACGATGTATTCTTTATTAGCTTAATTCCGGATTCACTTATTTGATTAAGTAGTAATGTGTAGTGCTTACGAAAGTTTTAGTTCAAAGAGATGTATCCTTTCACTATCAGCGTGCGAATTCACACTAATTAGCCTAAGATACAGGATACATTAAAGTAACCTAGTTTAGGCGACTTGTTTTATGCTAGCCTAATTAATTTTAAGCGAACCGTGAATTATATTAAGTTCTTTTAATGAAAATAAACTAGCGCGGGCGCGCAGTCGGAGACGAGCAACCGACGACGCGAGCTCCGTCTCTACTCACCATGTTTAAGCTCTCCGAATCAGAGCGAAACCTGGTCGGACTCTGCCGACAAAAAACCAAGTGAGTTTATCCGGTATTAAGTTACATAACATAACGTAACATAAACTCACGCCTGTATCCCAGAGGGGTAGACAGAGACCAGGGACTGCCACTTGCCACGATCCTGACAGATCACTTTCGCTTCCTCAACATTCATTAGTCGTTGCATGCATGCACGCCGGTTTCGGGTACTTTTTATCTTGCCCTTTGCTAATACATTTCCTATTTGGTCGAAGTATGTCCGTCTGGGTCGTCCCTTACCGGCCCTTCCATTCACATTCGCTCGATATATTTGTTTTGTCAATCTTTCTTAAGTTAATGATAAACAATTTATTTATTTATTTACAAATGTACGTAACTCAGGAATCGTAATTGGTACACCCCCGGGGGTCAAACCTGCGACCTCCAGAATGTAAGGTTACATGTACAGGAGAAGAATAAATGTATGTGTTAGACATACGTAGGTTTCACATTGGACAATAACCGGAACTACACGGCTAGTACGAATATTCATACTATTTGTTTTGTCTGGTGTGTATTTAGTTTTCTTTCTGTTGTTGTGCATACATAAGCAGCCTATATATGTCCCACTGTAGGGCACAGGCCTTCTCTCAGGGAGAGAGTATGCCGAAAGTCTTCACCAGATCATCACCAAATTACCTTGGGACTACTTTTAGGCTATATTTGTTGTGCATATTACGTTACTTATCTGCTTATTTTGTTTCTGTGATGTATCTTGTTGGTATAATAAATGTCTTTCTTCTTCTTTTTCAACGTTCGTGTAACGGCCTTAAGCTATGGTTTCCTCCAGAAGCGGTAGCGTCATGTAGCGGTCGGCCGTAAACACGTGGAATGTTCGAAACGTCGACGGCCGTCTTTTAAGGTAAGGGCCCTCGCCCACGGCGACTTTTTGTAGTCATGCTAGAGCTATCCGTATACCTCAGCGCTTGAAATCGCCAATCCGCGGTGGGCACGCATGGTGATTAAGCCCATACTCTCTCCCTGAGAGAAGGCCTGTGCCCTACAGTGGGACGTATATAGGCTGCTTATGCTTATGCATGCTACAGGGTGTTTTTAAAATTTTTGCGCGTCGTCGTCGTCTGTACTGCAATAACGGAACGTCGTATTAATATCTCGTGAATGAACGTTGAGGAAGCGAAAGTGATCTGTCAGGGTCGCGGCAAGTGGCAGTCCCTGGTCTCTGCCTACCCCTCTGGGATACAGACGTAAGTTTATGTATGTATGTATCTCGTGAACCTGCACAAAATCTATGAAGACTTTTTATTTTATTTATTTATTTAATATAATCCACTTACAGCTAACATTACAGGACTAACCTAATACGATAGCGAAGTTAACATTTTACAATTACCTATATAATTATTTTACTAGTGACATAATATGTACACAGTCGCCCCTATGAATTCGTTCAGTGAGCATGTGAACTTCGTCTTCTTCGCTGCTCTTTTTCAATCATTTTGCAATAAATAGTTCACTGTTATAAAAAAAAACGTTGAAGAAGTACAGTACGACTGTCACGCAAATAGCGGTACCGCCACTAACGTTTTGGTGACGAACAAAACGGTATTTGACACGATCAACAATAAATTATTTCATATGCTCGATTAAAACAAAAATTACAAAAAACTCGGAAAATGTATCTCTTTTAGTCAATTACTAGTTATTACTATTTTTAAATAGGTTAAACATAAAAAGAGTTCTCTGAAATGTGACGTCTTAAGCAAGTTATTTTCATACAAAATTCCGTTATAAAAGTAACTCATTTGATATTTTGTCAAATACCCAAATGCTTTTTAGGAAACCACGCCATTTTGATTTCATGGCCAACGTTTCAGTGGCGTCATTTGCCACCAAATGGTGACTGCTACAAGACGCCGCCGCTTTTGGAGGAAACCATAGCTTTAGCGACTTCAGCTTTAACAAAAACTTCAGAATCGTAAATAATATCACCTTATTTAAGCTTATACTACTCTCTCAAGAAAGTACCGAGAAAAGATCAATAATACACAAAATGTTAGTTGTTCATCCAAATTTATTTTAATGCCTTCAAAGTATGCTCCTTCAGAAACAATACACTTACGCCAACGTATAATCCAATTATCAAAACATTTTTAAATGCTTTTTTCGGAATTGAGTTCAGTGTTCGCCGCGAATTTTCTTCTGTCTTCTACCGAACGAAAACGGATGCCACAGAGTGGTAATTTGAGTTAAGGAAAAATAAAGAAGTCTGCTGGAGCCATATCCGGTGAATAAGGTGGTTGCTCGATGGTATTTGTTGAGTTTTTGGTCAATAATTCGTTTACAATGATGGCCTCGTGCGAAGGCGCATTATCGTGGTGCAAAAACCAAGATTTTTCTCATATTTTTCTTAGTTTAGAACCTGCCATTTTTACCCGACTGTGGCGGAGCCCAAAAGGAAGCTAATGTGCTTGGCTCGTATGTTTGTACGTAAGTCCGATTCTATGTTCCCTCGTAACTCCTTAACTAATGGTCAGATTTTGAAAAATGATATTTCAATCAATTTGTCGTGTTAGCGCGAGTGTCATAGGCTATATTCATCATCATCAGCCATTTGACGCCCACTGCAGGACATAGGCCTCTCTGATGGTTTTCTAACCGCCACGCTATAATCGCCACGCTTGGCAGGCGGGTTGGTGATCGCGGTACGCGGTTGGAATCTCAGGAAGACGCTGCTGTCCGTCTCCTGGTAATTTATTTCCTTAGTCGCCTCCTACGACATCCGCGGAAGGAAATGGAGTAACGCTATTCTTAATCCGGCGCCACACGGATAATAGGCTATATTAAATCAGTATAAAAGCAAAAAAAATCACTAAAAAGATAAAAATAACAAAAATATAACCAACAACCCCACTGCTGAAATTTAACTACAAAGTAGGCGGGAACTAAATTCAAAATTGTGTGTGAGTCGTTGCGTTGGTCCCGCCTGCTTATTAGTCACTGTTCAGCAGTCGGGTTGTTGGTTATTTTGTGGAGGTATAATTTTGTTGCATGTTATATCTGCGTCTCTTTGTCACAGCTCCTTTCACGACCACTTTCATGTGTCCACCCGCTGTGAGACCTCCGTAAACTTCTAACGAAAAACTTAAACTCGGCTCCACATGAATAAACCCGGACCTTTTTAGCATCAAAAGGCATGACTCCTTAACTCCGAAACTCGAGGAGTGTTATTCGAACACTGACCCGTGACGGGATAAACTGAATGTTGAATATCCTTTACATTCAAAGCTTTTGGTCTCGCGCTGATTTCATATTCAATGACTTATAGGGCGGGTAATGTTGGTGACATAGTGATAGGCGGGGCGACAGCGTTTAGTTCAGCGTTTTACTCCTGGCTAATTACCCCACTGCAGTGGGGCCCAAAAGGATGATATAGTGTTTTTGGCTCGTATGTTCAAAAATCAAAATATTTTTTTTATTCAAAGTAGCACAGAAACTGCGACGTAATGAACGTAACAAGATAAACTAGGTGTCTAGGTGATTTCAGAATCTAGATCAATTTGGAGAAAAAATGGACAAGAAACTCCAAACTTAGTCTATTCAAATCCTTAATTAACAGAGTTTATATATATTCTAAACCTGGAACTCATGCATTGAACTGGTTTTAATTCCAGATATCATTGTCATCTAAATAATCTTTAATGTTATATTAGCTTTTTTGGCGTGTGCTTTACACATTTTTTGAACCGCGCTTCTGGCAAGATTATTATATCCTTAGGTATCTTATTGTAGAAACGTATACAATGACCCTTAAAGGATGTATTAACCTTTGCCAGGCTAAATTTTGGGAACGAAAGTTCATGTCTATTTCTAGTATTTACATTGTGTTGGTTAGCTACAGTTTGAAAGTTACTGATATTTTTCCTAACGTACATAGCCCTTATAACTCCTTACAATGGACAGATTTTTACAAATAAGATTTCAAACGATTCGTCATGTTTCGCGAGTGACATAAGCTTAAATTCAACAAAGAATTAAAAAACACAAGAATAAAAAACTGAAGTAAAAAATAACCAACAAAGCGACTCTTTTCGTTTCGTAGACATGAGTGATATAACATCTCAATTAGCTTTTATCGGATTAGCCTAATATTCCCTAGCGCCGAAAACTCTGGAGTGAACTTTGTTCTACAATAGGACACACTCGGTGACACCTGCAAGAAAAGAACTGACAATCGATACGATAGGTAAAGAAGTTCCTTCATATGACGAAGGTTCCACGAATCACCAAAAGTTTAGTTATTTTCGAAATAAAAGTTTCGTAAGCACTCCAGATTATAAGCTTAACTCTAAATGCACTTACTTAATTTTTCTTCAGAAGAGTCCGACCAGGCTTCGCTCTTATTTGAGGAGCAAAGTGAATCCGGAATTATGTTAAGAATAACTAATATTCTTAAGAGTCGACCGTGAAGACCTTAAGAGATTCATGCAGTTCTCATTATATACTACAATGTATTAACTGAACCTAGACCCAGCAGTGGACGAATACGGGTTGATGGATTAGATTCCTCCTGTTTACAATTTTTTTCTTTTTTATATGCCGTCTCCTATCGGAGGTCGGCAAATAACGAACTGGTACTCCGTTCAAACCACCGTCGAAAGAAGATCATGAAAATGAAAAAAAAAATTAAAAAATATTTCTAAAACAAAATTTTTACAAACATATTTTACAAGGCTGAGACCTCTTTTTAAGTGTATAACACCTGTGCCATACATATCATACTTGTCGTTACGCATTATATGTCTGACATTTTCAAAAACTGTCCTATGATGTCCGAAAACGTACATTATTTACAATCTATTGCATATTTTTGGTCACAGTTAAGGGTGATGGTAAAAAAATACATTTTGGTTTTAAGATTTAAAATTCCCACCGAAACGCTCGCCAATGTCATGGCGTCGCTAGTGACGTCACGGTGTAAAAGTGTAAAATAAATCTGTGGTGTAAAACGTCAACACAGCAATTTCGTATAGGTACATTGTTACCTATGTCACAGATTATAAAGTAATATGTTCAGTTCTATTTTACGTCTAGTCGAGTGTTCCTCAAAGTGACGTCATGTCATTCGCTATTCAACTTAATATGGCGGACATACGATGTTTGTAGATTTTAATTATCGTTATAATTATCAATCCCGCTCTCAATAGAATTATCAATCCCGCTCTGAAAAGAATAAATGTGGAGTTTCTTTGTTAGCTTCTTCTCCGCATAATCTATTAATTGTGAAACTAACAGCTTTGACGTTCATTAAAGTAAACATTTTGTTTTTATAGTGAATAAATTTTTTTGACTTTGACTTTGAATAAAAAAATTAATGCATGTGTCGTATTCCACAATTAAATTTTTGTTAAATAAGTACATAAATTTAGTGATTTTCAATTACTGTCATCGCGCCTATTAACTCTATTACTATTACTCATTACCAAGCCCACAGCCAATCCCCGGGGCCCGATCGGACCCTCAGCCCGCGATAAAGGTACTAGTTCTTTGATCCAACTGATCCGGACCAGTGAACACGCTCATAATCTACGCTCTGGTGAAACATAGAAATGTGCTTTGATGGAGTCTTTTTTACAAAGAGACGAGGGATGTTAAGGGACCTTTTTTTGACACGAAATACCTGGTGAGTGCGACAGATCTACTGGCCAACCAGCACAAGTGGACAATTGTTCGACTTCCTAAATGGTCTAGCGGTTAATATTAAATTAAACTAATTAAATTACATCCTTACTTTAAGTATTTTGCTACGCCTTTATTGGCAAAATTACACGTGCAATATCTTATTATAAGATCTGTAAATACTGTAAATTAATACGGTTGACTGCCAAAACATAAGTTGTGGGCTTGATTTCAAATGGCAGCCGCCGTAGTTGATTTTCACCAATGAGTGGGTATATTTCCATGTTTGTTATCTCCTTGCCTGGATCCAGAGTACAGGGTACCCTAATTTGGGACCAGTACAAGTGATTATGTTGTGTGGTAGTTATTATAATTATTTTTGTAGCTACAAAAATAATTATAATAACTACTATTATAATTATTTTTGTAGCTACAAATTATTGAGATCGATTCAAGTCTGCGTAAAACCAACTGTGCTATGACACTGTGATACTCTAGTAAGATAACAAAGATATTGAATAATCGACTTGATAGATAGCCCTATAATCGAACCCACGGCCTCTGCGGTGGTAGAAAATAGTGCAACCGCCAGCCTAAAGCAGCAATCAATCACCAACCCTCCGTAAAGTAGCGATAAATCAATTTGCAAACTCGCCTTTCCTCAATAAATTTTATTAATTTGCATTAAAATGAGTTTTCTTCGCGTACATCGTATAATTCAAAGAAAACAATTTGACTTTACACCAAAAATACACAGTCAAATAAATGGAATCACGTCGAGCCGATTCCGATATTAAATAACATTTCATTCAATAGCAAAAATAAATCACTCCAACCTCTGAACTTTCTCATTAAGCGAGAGAGTGAGAGGAGGCTATACGGCTGAAAGAGTCGGGTATAGAAATGTCAGTGACACCTGCCTGTGATTTATTTGTTCGACAGAGTCTGTTTTTGAAGCCTCCCTGTGCGTCTGTACTGGTTGGTTGAAGGGAAACTGTGTACAAGTTTGATATAAAAAGGAAGGGAATTAAGGTCTAACGGGATAACAATGAAGCCTTTAAGTCGCTGAAAATACTGAATTAATTTGTTTTTGCATACTAAGTAACAGTTATAGCATTTCTGTTTGGAGGTTTCTAAGGAAATAAATAGAGCAGGGCTTAGGACAACTGAAATAAACACTCTCGAAAACAGATAATATATGTTTAAAGGTAAGACTAATCCACCGATTCAAAACGCTCTTGTGCTATGGATGCTCGTAGTCAGACATGAGATAAATCGCCAAAGAACTAAGGTGACTGACGTAGTATTTAAGATTAGCAATTTGAAATGGCAGTGGGCTGGTCACGTATTCCGAAGAACCGATGCTTGATGGGGTGCTCTTCTAGGTTCTCAAGTGGAGACCACGAACTGGCATCCCAGGTATAGGACGCCCACCAGCTCGCTGGACCGACGGTCTGAGGCAGATTGCTGGCAGCGGCTGGATGAGGATGGCCTAGGTCAGAGGCATGCCTTGGAGGAGGCCTATGTCTAGCAGTCGATTAATTGATAATTTTTAAAACTTTCGCGGTTATGCAAAGACACAATTGTAATTCCTTACCACGGTTTCTTTTACGGTCTATATCTAACTACACAACAACCTAGTACTAGGTTTCAGAAGATATGACGTGTAAACTATGTTAATTAAGGAATGTGTTTGTTCTCCAAACGATCTAGATTTTGAAACGGACACCTAGTTTTTCTTGTAACGTTCAATAAGTCACAGTTTTCGTTTACGTTTTTCTATATATTTTATGGTATACATACAACGTCAATCCAGTCTAGTTCTGAGAAATATTCCCGATCTGAGGACGCTTGATACTCGTCGCGATCATTATGCGAGCTCATCCATTTTTTTACGTATTCCTTTGATTTGCACTCCATAGGATATCTTCAAAGGAATGTTAAAAACCTCTCTTTATTTGAGGTACTTTTGGCACGAACGTTTGAGGAGCATTTCGGGTCTTGTGTCATTAACGTTAATGGCCAGACACGTTATTCAATTGCAAATTTTCGATTTCCCACAGATGAACTTAGATAAAAAGATCAAACTGTCAAATCTCACTCTGATTAGATAGAGGCGCTGCAACCCGGACACGAGTAACCATGGGCGACTTGGAAGTCACTAAACAGACTTCGCACTCAGGTCGGCAGATGTAGAAATAACTTATGCAGGGGCTACATGGGTGAGGAGCGAAATCACTGCTGTTGCGGAATCTCCCCTCAGACTATGGAGCACCTCTCTGTGTGTCCCTAGTGCCCGTCCACATGCACTCGAGAGGACTTGCTGGAGGCCACAGACGCTGGAGTGCGCGTGGCAGAGTTCTGGGCCAGTAAAATCTAATTGGTTTTGTAACCGACACGATAAGAAGGAGAAACACGCAATGAATACTCAACTTAGCGACAAGATTGGCAAGAGACCGTGACAAAAGGTTTCATTTAAAAAATATGTTAGCACGCAATGAATACGTAACTTTCGGTGGTCTTGTGACCATATATAAACCAGCGCTACGCTTGTTTGAGATCCTGATGATCTGAGTACGTTGCGATTTGAAGTTTCAAATTCGTTTTCTAAAAGAAAGCTTACATAATTCGAAGGGCGAAGTTAGTGGGAAATTAGCTAAGGGCAAGATAAAAAAATACTCGAAACTGGCGTGCGTGCATGCAGCGACTTATGAATGTTGATGAAGCGAAGGAGGTTTGTCAGGATTGTGGCAAGTGGCAAACCCTGATCTTGGCCTACCCCTCCGGGATACAGGCGTGAGTTTATGCAATGTATGACTGCTTCATCGGTATCGGTTGGTTCGGTATCATGTCTGGTCACCATGCCAGTCATGTTGTGGGTTCCATTCCCACTGGGGGGCGCCGTGCATTTGTACAAATGGTCTCAGTCTTTGTGATGTCCTTGTCTGGTTACCATAGCACAGGGTGTCCTAGTTTGGCTGTTACTACGCAAGTAGTTTCGACAAACGACACTGCGACAGTTCCAGTTGTGACATTACAGTGCTTCTTCCATCGACAATCGCAGATTTTGTTAGCGGTATTATTGTACTTTAGTCTACATGAACTGACACCTGTTTGCTGCAAAACTTTTTTCATCTGACAACTGGCCAAATGGCCCTTAAAAACTAACTATGGAACCAAGATGGCCGCCAATTCAAATTTCGAACTCGCGCTCCCTAATACAGTTGTACGAGGCGAATTTAAATAATACTCGGGAACAGTATTGAATATCTGCCAAACGTGCAGAGTATCGGATTTACATTTCACTGAGTCACAAAATAAACTGAGAACAGAATCACCTAGGTAATCACTAGGTAGGTGGTCACTGTTAATAGGAGTCGTGAGTCGTGGCAAGTGGCAGAACCTGGTCTCTGCCTACCCCTCCGGGATACAGGCGTGAGTTTATGTTATGCTATATACGTGTGCGCGTGAGGCAAAAAGTTATTCAGTCCCTTTCGTTAATTGACAGTGCTTTAAGTAAGTTATTGAAAACTCTGTTAATTAAGTTAAAACGTGTTTTGAAAAGAATAAATGTGGAGTTTCTTTGTTAGCTTCTTCTCCACATAATCCATTAATTGTGAAACTAATAACTTTGACGTTCATTAAGTAAACATTATGTTTTTACAATTAACAAAAATATTTGAATTTAATTGAATTTGAAAAAAATTATTAAACCTTGAGCATTCTTCCGATTCGGTAAGGAAACTATGTTTTTGCGTTTTTGCGTATAATTTGAGGATTTTGATAGTAAAATACACTTATTTCTATAAAAGCCAACAAATAGTATGTTGAATCAGACTCAGCCAAAATAGCTGTTTACAAAAAGTTCCATGTACGAATACGAATAAGTAATTCAGTCTCTGCTTCGAAGAAAATTTAAAAAAAATCAACTATTTCTGGAACAAAGTAGAAGCTAGTCTTCTATTTAATTTACCAGTGACTCCGATTTGGATTTGTTCCAGGATTTTTTTACCGAACTGATGAATTATTAGACCGTTTTGTCTTTCGTTCTTTTTGCTGACTGAGGTGGACGTGGAAATGTAGCTATTGAGCCTAATGGCAGCATAATAAGTTCTCGTTAGTTCTTTATATCAGTAGTTGGACCTATACCAAGCACAGGTCCAGTCATGCGTGGAGTACTGCAGCCAGCTCTGGGATGGTTAAGCCAGCTTGCGCCTTTCGACGCGATTGAAGATGAGGAATTGATGAGGGCAAGATTACGGCCTCTCAAGCACCATCGTAAGGTCGCTTGCCTTTCCGTCTTCTACAAGATGTATTTTGGAAAGTGTGCACATGGGCTCCATGAACTTATACCCCCATCCCCTTTTTCCATCGGGCACGGCTGGCTCATATGCACCCATTTGTCGTGGAAAACAAAAAAAAACTCACTTACTTACTCCGCTGGCTCAGCGACCCGAAGTGGGTGTCGGCCTCCGACGCAAGAAGTCGCCACTTGTCTCTGTCCCGTGCGGTCTCTTGCCAGTCGTCCGCCTGGAGCTCACGCAGGTCCTTGGTTACTTCAATATCAGCAGCTAAATTTATTCAAGATACCTATGTAAAATAATCAGCCAGTATTCTTTCCGAGGGCATGCCACTTCTATCTGTCCTCGGCCGTTTTCATCTAGCCGCTGCCAGCATTTGTCCATCAGTTCATCGGATCGTCAAGCCTACGCTGCGTTGGTCTAGCATGGTCTGCAATAGAGTTCATTTTTGTACTCCATCGGCCAGAGGCATTATTTATTTAAAAAAAAAGGCATTCGCACATGACCTCCACCATTGCGCCTTTTTAAATGACATCAAAGTTATATTGGCGTGTTGACCCTAGTGTATTTAAGTGTATTCTTGTCAGTTGCGGCTAAGGCTTCGTAGCCAGCAAGGAACTCTTGTATTTGCGCCATGTCCTTCCGTCTGTGTGTCCGTTGCTTAGCACAGAGATGACAAGTACTAGAAATCTGAAATTTGGCATAGACAAATTTCGGATTTCTAGTACTTATTAATCACGCGGACAAAACGGTGTGATAAGATCATTACTTAAAAAGAAGTTTTTAGCGCACCTCCCCTCTCTTGGCTAAACGGTTGATTGTAGAAACGTGAAAAATTTCAGGGCAGTACATAGCATATATAACGAACTTAAAAGTAAACCTATCAAGGCTATGTAGGCTTTACAAGTTAACACGTAATAGGCGACCAACTTATATAAGGAAAACTTCGTACAAATTCCATTGAAAATTACTTTGATGATGTTGTTAGTTCTGCAAATTAGTTAAAAAACGCCCCCTTCTACGGAACTGCGTGTGGCCCGTTTCTGTATAGGAAAATTAGCGATTAGATAGATAGATGTGGGTAGAACATTGGACTCGGAAGCGGGAGACCCAGGTTCGATTCCCAGTGCGGGCATTACCTATGACTTTGTTTTCTAAGTTATGTACATTTGTGAAGTTATAGTAGCAATACCACTCGCTAACGGTGAAGGAAAACATCGTGAGGAAACCTGGGTCTCTGAGCTATTCACATGCCTCAGCGCTTGAAATCGCCAATACGCGGTGGGCACGCGTGGTGATTAAGCCCATACTCTCTCCCTGAGAGAAGGCCTGTGCCCTACAGTGGGACGTATATAGGCTGCTTATGAGATAGATAGATAGAGAACACTTTATTGCACTTTATTACCCAGGTGCCAGTCCGTTTACCCATCCAAATATGAAACTGTATACATGCTTTACTTGCGGCGCATGTTCTTTGCTAAAATAAAAATAAATTGGCCGTACGAGGAAATATTTCTTCCAAGTATAATTGCACGTGACGATAAGGCAAAAGAAAATAGCTCAAATAGCTTCAACATCGATCCTGATTCCTAGTAATAAAAAAATTGGCATGGCGATAGAGGCTTCGGCGGGAATAGGGGGCTTCAGAGAAGGCATGTAGTTGGACGTGCTGGATTACAGAAACAGTTGTCGCCATAGTTGTCTGCCTTTACGCGCATTATGTAAGCACCCACACTCACTTACTCACTCACTGCCTCACTCACTCACTCAATCACTCACTCATACACATACACACACTCACACACACGTAGAAGCACTTTTGCTCATTTAATGTTATGTTCATGTGTGTACATGAACATTACAAAGCAAATTAATATTTTAGCTTGTTTTATTTGTTATTTATCCAAATCTTTTTTCCGATCTCAATGCAAACTTATAGGTTTTATTCTCATTGTAAAGCTGACCTGAAACCGCATACACTTAACAGCGTTAGTTAGCAGCAACACTTACCATGCGGATCACGGAGCTCTTCCAACATCTCACTCAGTTCAGCACCGAGGATAATGTAATATCGCTTAACATGCGACGTGATTCGTGAAGGCAAAAACTCCGTGCTGTAAATCTAACACCGCCAGTTTATTTTGAGTGCTACGGAAATTCTATTCGCTAACGAGATTGACTATAGTAGTCTATGGAATATAAAGTTTCTACGCGCTTATATTGTACAGATTTGATGGAGAAGAGTTTCACTGCATGATCGAATCAGGAATGAGGAAATCCGTAGAATTACCCAAGATACTGATATAGCTCGAAAAATTGCTCAGCTACGTGGCAGTAGGCCAATAATAATTGTAATGTAATAACTATAAAATAACGGTCAAGTATTAATGTTAACTATTTACATAAACAGTTGTCGCCATAGTTGTCTGCCTTTACGCGCATTATGTAAGCACCCACACTCACTGCCTCACTCACTCACTCAATCACTCACTCATACACATACACACAGTCACACACACGTCAAAGCACTTGTGCTCATTTAATGTTATGTACTTATTTAATTTAATACTTGACCGTTATTTTATATTCTTTCCCAAATCATGAAACTGTTTTTTTTGTCGTTTTATTGAGAATATCAAATAATATCGAATAATATCGAAAATATCAAAATACTAAATCAAACTCAAATAATAAATCAAAATACTTGAAAGTATTCTAATATTGTATAATGTTCAGCCAGACTAACACGGCAGTGTAGCGAGATCGGGCGTAACAAATATTTTTTTAACGTTGTTTTCCTGGCCACTATTTTTTTTCTCTCTACTGGTGGCCAGTATTGCTAAACGTTGAACTGACATACCTAGCGACAACTGCTAGCACTAAAAACGGGCATGGAGGTAAAAGAAAAAAGTTTATATTCTAGAGAGGGTGTGCAATGGAATACCACTTTGGCGTGATAGTAAAATTTTATATTTGGAGCGTCAGATGTGGCGGGTATTGAGTCAGCAGCTAACGTCGGTTTGAAGAGATATTTAGCTTGCTGAAAGGGCAATATTATTTTAGGTGGGTACTCTCAACCTTATTTATTTTTGTTGCAAGATTCCAAATAGCGTAACCTGCCCCTTGTTTTTCGTACATTAAAAATATGTTAATCTATTGTTAATTAAAAGCTGTCTGTTGGCCAAAGGGCATACAAAAAAAATTGACAGTAGATTAACAGAATGTTAGTGTATGAGAAACCGGGGGCAAGTAGAGAATGCGAGTGCATGTCTACTGAGGATTTATTTACAGTCTACTGATTTTCTTTCGTGAACTTTACTTAAAATCGTCAAGTTTCATTCTCCTATAAGAAAGAAAGAAAGAAGACATTTTCTCAAATTTTCACAGAAACCCAAAGTAAACGCGCAGATAAACAAACAAAATAAACGAAAGTGAACAACTACAATAAAAACAAAGAAATAAAAATGAATTATAAATAGTCTCCTTTTTTATTCGATATCGAGAAAATATTTACATTTTTGACATTGGCTTGTGGTGAGTTAAAAATACAAAGAAACGATCTTACGATGGATAATATTTGCATTGATTACCTATGTAAAACTTAATAAATAGTGAAAATGATGAAATGAAATGAAATGAATTTTTTTGCATGAGCATGAAGCAGATAAGTACGATCTGAAAATCAATCATAAAAAATACTATGTTACGATTTCTTAGAGTACCTATGTTTGTTAAAGAGAATTTGTCTGAGCTTGGCAGTTCACCATTCCCAACATATTATTCAACTGCAGCGTGCTCAGGCTCGCTGCTCTGCGTCGCTTCTTCGATGGCATTTTACGGCGTTTTCCAGGTCCCACAAATTATTCCTCAATGTTCATAAGGTGAAATGAAACATGCTAGCACACCTACTGTCGAGCCAGCTTAGAATTGCTCTCACGTTTAAATTTTCATGAACAAAGTCGCGGATCGCTAACAGGCTGAAGATTTTTTATTACGTAGCCTCTATGTTTGTGACCTGCTGCTGGGCAAAGCCTCCGCCATTTTAATCCAGAGTTTTCACTCATGGGCCACCTCAGACCCTCCTGTTGGTTGAGATAAGACCATCTCTCCACCGTCTCCTAGGCCGGCCTCAACTTCGAGGTCCGTCTTGTCACCCGATCGGAAAACTATTGTTGCCTGAAAACGAAATTACTAACAAGATAAGTTGGGTGTAAGAAAATTAATCAAAAGAGAATTTAAAACTTCTGTTTAGAAACGTAACAATGTCAAAGCTTTATGCGGCAACTTGCTTAGTGTTTTGAAAATTTCAAAAAAGTATTTATAGAACTTAAGCACGCAATGCTGTATTGAATAAAATATTCAATGACCCTCCGACATTGACAAAGATACTGCACGGAACTTAATAACGACAGAGACGTCCGTGACTGTTTTATTTCTATTTCTAGTGACCCCGCTCCGAGCCATCCGTCTGACGGGCCGGGGTGACCATCCGATTGGATCTAGTGGGGCGGTCGTAGCGCCACGGAAGGCGCGTGAAGCGTTGAGCGATGTCAGCAACTCTTATAGCTATTGACCTCAATGTTACCGACAGATGTTACAGACATGGATAATAAAGTTAAGTTAACGTTAGTTATCAAATAAAACATCTTGGCAATTTAGATAAGTTAGTTCACAATTTGATCAATTGTTCCAGTGCCAAGCTAATGGCCTGACTATGTCCTCCTATTCTTTAAAATAAAATATTTTTAACTTAAACAAAGAGGCTACGTTAAAAAAACTTTGTAAGTTATGTTTTCACAATTTTTTTTCACTTTATCAACTTTACAAATTTTAGTTGAAAACGCTGTTAATTAAGTTAACAAGTTATTTGAAAAGAATAAAATATGTAGGGTGGAGTGGAGTAAAGAATGTTACCTTCCTCTCTACATAAAATCTATTAATGCTGTTTACAGCTTTGCCGTTCATTAAGTGAACATTTTGTTTTGTTTTTTTTTTACTTGAATTATTTTTTCTTATTGCGCAGAAAAAGTGGAGATGGGCGGGCAAGTAGCCGCGCTTGGTAACCATAAAACCGCCGGTTTCATGGCCCAACACTGAGGATCGAAGTCGCGACAATAACACAGAAACGCTTTCAACGCGCTGAATATTTCAGCTCGACGGCCGTGTTGGTCTTGCACTTAGCTGCGGGACACTACTACGGACGCCGGCTTATACAGGGTGCATAGTAAAATGTCCTGTAGAACTTACAGTGGGCTTATCTTTTAATGGCTGATACAAAGTTATGAAGGTAATTAAGGTTAAGTTAACGTATGAATGAATATACCTAGTAAATCACGATTAGACCTGTAAAATCACTAGTGGTTATGATGAATTATTTCGTTTAATTGTAAAACATGCCAACTTTGTTATCTTATAATGTTAGCTGATAATGGATTAACCACTCATTTGCCGCGACACAGATCTGTGTCCAACTTAGTATGGGCCACCTATACGTTCCATTCCGCGAGGGCAGTTCAGGAGTTAATAAAAAACCAATAACTGAGGAGGGGTTGATTTAAAGTCATCAATTAGTTGATTTTTCAAATAATTGTTTACATTTTCTTCATAATTATGAGACCTCTACCTCTATAATTATGAGGTAGAGAGGTAGAGGTAGAGGTCTCTATAATTATGAGACCAACCTAAGACTCGGTGCCTAATAAATGCCTGCTGTTCCATAGACACACAAACCGCCCAAGTGCGAGTCGGACTCGCGCACCAAGGATTCCGTACCATTATCTATACGTATAACATTTAAATATTTCAAGCGTCTACCTATAGGAGCCTCCCTTAAATATTTCTTTCATCCTGTTTTTAGTAATTTTTGTTATAGCGGCAACAGAAATACATCATCTGTGAAAATTTCAACTGTCTAACTATCACGGCTCATGAGATACAGCCTGGTGACAGACGGACGGACGGACGGACGGACAGCGGAGTCTTAGTGATAGGGTCCCTTACCCTTTGGGTACGGAACCCTAAAAATCAACACCTGATAGCGTTGTTGCGAATGCTCAAAGCTCACTAGGATACCACCACTCGCTATATTTATTTGATCACACATATAACATGGACCGTAGTATGTTAACGTCTACACTTAAAAGGTTATGTTACATTCAAACTTTGAGTTTGGAAAGAGAAAAGTTAATTTCTTTTCCCTTTCTTGGAAGCTGTTCTTGGTACTTTGCTGGTAAGTTACGAACGGCTGAGAGGCTGCTTCGTAATACCAATATTGGCTTCTGATACTGTTTTTAGCTCGTAGCTTAGTCGTGAATATTTGAAGCATTGAAAGTGTAGACTTGTACAGTTGACAGCAGGTCAACCTTTACAATTTTGTTGTAAAGTCGCCGTCGGATTAAAAGTTTGAGCTTCATTCCTTTAAATAACAACCCCGACTCAGTTTTCAACATGACTGATTGGGATCACGCATAGTCTTTGTAATAAAAATTGGCCACTTTCGGGGTACATACATACATGTATAAACTCACGCCTGCATCCCGGAGGGGTAGGCAGAGACCAGGGACTGCCACTTTCTGTGTTATTGAAACTGAAATAAAAAAACATATTAAAAACTGGCTAAGTGCGTGTCAAAGACGGGGTTTAATTTGCTGTACAGAACTAACAACATCATCAAAATAATTTTGAATATATTTTGTACGAAGTTTTCCTTTGATAAGTTGGACGCCTATTACTCATTAACTTGTAAAGCCTACCTAGCCGTGATAGTTTTCCTTTTAAGTTCACTATATGTGCTACTGCCCTGAAATTTTTCACGTTTCTACAATCAACAGTTTAGCCAGAAGCGGGGAGGCGCTCTAATATGACAAAAAATTGCGCTTTAAAGCTTAATATTTTGCAAACGGAACCCTAAATTAAAAATCGTGACCCAAAATATTTTAAACGACTAATCTAACGATACCCCACACTATTGTGTAAGCAGGGAAAAAAGGAGAAAAAAAAGTGTTTTTAGAGATTTTTATATACCGACTGATAGACAGACGGACAGACGGACGGACATGGCGAAACTATTAGTGTTCCTTGTTGAAAGTAACTTATCGAGTCTGACAATTGACAATGAGTCTGATAAATAAGAAATTTACCCATTGGTACCATCTAATCGTGAAGATCAAGGAATTTCGTGCGAGTCCGTTGACATTAGATTCTGAATGTGATGATTATTATGGGAGGTTTTCTTTTTGACTATTAAAGAAAAAAGTAGTTCCCAAGGACTCTGTAGATGGCGCTGAACTGACTACGTTACCAGCCGAACGTTCCAATTTGCGACCGTGGGCAAACCTGAACGCACTGCAGATCGCTTACATACTCAGATTAATTAATAGAAAACGTTTAAATTATACGACTTCAATGAGGAAGACATTAAAGTCGTAGGTTCTTGCTAATTTCGCATACGAATCTTCGATATGAACAAATTGAGGACGTTTGGTTTTATGATCTCAAACTACATCCAAGTGAATTAATCAAAAAATAATGTGACGTTCCCTTCCTTGCAGTAACGTACCAAGTGCAGCGCCATCTATCTAGCGACTAGGGAAGAAATTTAAAAAAATAAAAAGAAAATCCCTCATTACTCATGATTGATTAACAATTACTAAGATTATGCATTTCTGGTGTACTTGTAATTTAAAATAAGAAGGGGTCACTTAAGGTTACTCTTTCCTTAATTATATATGTATACCTACTTTTATAAAAATACTAAGCCTGATAACAAATAAATCGGCCAATTCTACCAAATGCTACCATATAAAACAGAAATGTGGCACCTTTAAATAAGGTATTCTGTCTATTATCACCACAGAGTTGGTCTGCCAACTTAGACCAGCTTGGCAACTGGTTTACCTCGAGTAGACGGACCCATTCTATTTCCGTCTATTTCCATGGGCATGCTTACGTAGCTCAGCTGCCTTTTTCAATGGTATTTTTATGGTATATTTGACGTTTAACCCTGTATACTCGGCTCCGTATGGTCAGCGACGTTGGATTGCGTATACTCGGCTCAAGTCGGTTTGTAACGCTGAATGGTGTATACTCGGCTTCAGTCGAAATTTAAATTTGGTTTTCACTTCTGTCGTACGGTATAAAAGCCCAGTCATGCTCTTTTTGTGTAGACACTCGTTTGAATTAAAAACGGAGGCGTTAATATGGCGTATATTAAAGAAAGAAAGAGAGAGAAGAAGAAAAACATCAATTTTCCAAATATGTAACTCGACCTTCATGAACAAAAACCACTTTCTGCTTCTATTACACAAAGTATATAGGTATGTAAGTAAGAATGTCTTACCAAAGTACATTATAACATCGTGAAAGTAAAGTACGCTGTCACAAACTAAATTAAGCCAGACGGGAACTCGAAGAACGACTGGCGTTTAGTATGAAATCAGAAATCAGAAATCAATAATTTATTTCAACGTAAAGAATTTACATTCTGTTTGCTGAATGTCAATGTACTATGTTACTATGTTAGCCGCTGCCTTCGGGCCGTATTTGTAGTGGAGCTCACCTTCTTATGTTAAAAACATTAACGTAATAAAATTAAAAACATATAATATGCGTTGTTTGTTGTGATACATTTCATTTACTTTATCGTTATCGTTAGATGAACTCTTGCTACATTAAATATTTTTTTATTTGTTAATAAGGTGCCCAAGCCCCTAAATAAAAAAAGATAAAAACCGACCACGTGCGAGTCGGACTCGCGCACGAAGGATTCCGTACCATTATCTATACAACATTCGAATATTTCAAGCGTCAACCTGTTGCGGCTATTAGTATCGAGCAAAAACGGCAAAAAAATCAAGTTTGTAGTATGGGAGCCCCTCTTAAATATTTGTTTTATTCTGTTTTTAGTATTTGTTGTTATAGCGGCAACAGAAATACATCATCTGTGAAAGTTTCAACTGTCTAACTATCACGGTTCATGAGATACAGCCTGGTGACGCACGGACCCCAATAAGGGTCCCTTATCCTTGGGGTGAGCAACCTTAAAAAGGGTTCCGCACCTAAAATATGACAATATTCATTCTTCTGAGTTAAATTTATCTGTGGCGAGAGTAAAGTAATGTTTAGTACGTTTCCTTGGCTCGGCAAAAAGCCGCCGCCCTTTCACTTTTGGAAGTGCCCTCAGCTGGAGTCACTGCCCGACTTGTGAGGGCCAACTTTATAGGGGGTTGAGGTCATACCAAGAATATTACATGTCATCTAACTTCGTTTTAGGTGGTATTTCTACGCTCCGAGAGAGAGAGAGAGAGAGAGAGAAAAAAAGAGGAAGACAACTATTGCTTGTTAACTACCCCCTATCAATAATAATTGAGGAAACCTGAGTACCTGAAATATTGACATATTCAGACAGTAATATTTATTTCATGTATTCTGGTATATAATTAAGAATATTCTTATCTTGTCATCACAAGTTCACGGCGACATTCCGCAACTTCTCAGCCCGGGACTTGCACGTCATTCCGTCACTTAAGATACATCCGACTACGCAAGTGTTCCCCAACTCTAACTGAGAGGCACCGGAAATGCCGAGTAAAAGTACATATCGGCGACACACCATAACTTCGCAGAATAAAACTCATTCTACCATTAAGGGCACAGCCGACTATGCCACTATTACTACTTAATTTCCATCGAAGGGCTTACTTACATTTACTTATTTACCCTGAAGACAAATGCACCAAATGATCCTACTAATATTAAAAAAATAATAAAATTCATGACTCTTGATGTACCCCAACTCTAGCAGTGAGTCCACGGAACTGCAGTGTACAAGTGTCAGCGACACGCCGCGACTTCTCAGCTCGGGACTTCCACGTTTATCCGCCACTTAGGATGCCGCCGATTACGTAACTTCATTTCTACTTAAGAGGTTTCTCACAGTTAAAATACCTCAACACTTTACCCCGAAGAAAAAGACAAGTCCCTATGAATTACAAATGATCCTACTAAAGCAGAACTGCAGTGTACAAGTGTCGGCGACACTCCGCGACTTCTCAGCCCGGGACTTGCATGTCATTGCACCACTTTGGGTACATCCGACTAAACAAGTGTTCCCCAACCCTAACTGAGGGGCAGCGGAAATGCAGAGTAAAAGTATCGGCTAACGCCACAACTTCGCAGGTCAAGACTCATTCTACCACTTAAAGTACAGCCGACTATACCACTTCTAGTACTTCGTTTCCATTGAAGAGGTAACAGTTGACAATTTACCCTGAAGAAAAAGGCACCAAATGATCCTACTAATATTGAACATAAAATTTATTACTCTTGGTGTACCCCAACTCTAGCTGTGAGTCAGCGGAACTGCAGTGTACCTACAAGTGTCGGTGACACGCCGCGACTTCTCAGCCCGGGACTTGCACGTCATTCCACCACTTAGGGTACAGTTGACTACACAAGTGTGATTTATTTTTGAGCGACGTTAGCTTATGTTGGCCTTTTAATCTGACTATTGTAATTGCAATCGCTTAGATATGACTAGACCAACTAGACAGTCACTAGACTGTATGAATAATCCAGTACAAACATAAAGGCTTATTTTGTACTAAGAAAATGAATAGGAATGTGACCTAATGTTTAAATACCTAGTGTTGTCATTGTGTTACTATAGCACAGCGAATCCTAGTTTGGGACCAAGTCAAAAAATGATCGTGTTGTGTGGAAGTTATTTATTTATTTAAATAACGCAAAAAAGTTTCTTCAGTAAGAATAATTGTCCACTATAACCACTAACCATTTTCTATAAATAAAATTCTGAAGTTTTATTTTTCACACAATCTTAAAACTCGACGTGTGCAAAAGAAAAAATTTAAACCGGCCATTTTAAACCTTTGATTCATTGAAAGTGATTCATTTATATTATCGATACTGAAATAGAGATTTTCTAGTTCTGTGTTACTTTAAGTAACGCACCAGTATCAATATCTAGGGAATCATGTAAAATTTAGATTAAGAGAAAATAGGTGATATTTTTGTGTCTGTTACCAATGATGGATGACTTATGGCACTGAAACGTGGCCTCTCACTATGGGCCTCATAAGAAAGCCCAAGGTCACGCAACGAGCTATGGAAAGGGCTATGCTCGAAATTTCTCTACGAGGTCGAATCAGAAATAAAGACATCCGTAGACGAACGACAGTCGTCGATATATCCCAGCGGATTATTAAGTTAAAGTGGCAGTGGGCAGGGCACATAGCACGCAGAACTGATGGCTGATGGGGCCGAAAAGTTCTCGAATGGAAACCATGTATCGGCAAGCGCAGCGTAGGACGACCAGCCACAAGATGGATAGATGACCTCATCCAAGTGGCAGGAAGACACTGGCTGCAAGCCGCTTCCAACCGGTCTATTTGGAAATCCATGGAGGAGGCCTATGTTCAGCAGTGGACTTGTTGTGGCTGAATGATATTTTTACAATTATCGAGATTTTTTTATTGACTGTGTGCTTTTTATTTTTATCGACGAATGTACGGTTTCGATTTCGTCTTTAAGGGCGCTTATACACGGGCGGCGCGTGTGTGCCAACTGCAGCCGTCAACATGTGCCGACGGCAGCCGTCGACGCGCCGACGGCAGTCACCGAGATGTCAGCGTCGAATATCCGGTAAGAGCGATCAGCGCGTCGTCGACGACGGCTGCATTTGGCACACGTGCCGCCCGTGTATAAGCGCCCTTAGTGACAGATTAATGTACGGCCGAAAGTGATGGTAAAGCAAAAAACTTCGTACCAGTCATGTTAATATAGCTTTTGAGTATAGAACGAACAAATAAGATAACTTTTCTCGGATATTTTGTAAATTAATATACATATAAGTATTTATGAAGAGACGAACAATTAAAAAAAGGTCTGTTTATATGTGTGTACCATGAGGGAAGCCTATATCCCGCACTGGGCGTCTGATGGCTGATGATGGTGATGATGATAATTATGTGTATTTTGCACGGTGTTTACACAAAGACACCTGAACCGATTTGGATGAATGTGTTCGATACAAGCAAAATTACGTTATAAAGGTTATTTATCCCATTCCCGAGTAAATGAAAATATTATTAGCTAGGTACTTAATAATATTTTCTTTCTTTTCCATTCTGACAAAAAAGGTATCAAAGATTTTACTAACTGAATCTGGTTTAATGTTACTTGGAAAGTGTTTTTTTATTAAAGTAGTATAAAATTTATTGTTTACTTAATAATCATTGAACTCCTTTCAAAAGATGTGTTGAATATTTTTTATTGATGTCATATATTTTGTATTAAGAACCATTCAAGGCTACATTAATGTTTGAAAATATTCATCATCCGTATCACAGTTTCTGGCTAAGCGCTTTCAATATAACACATTTGAGTACCGCATCATTTGTAAATTTTATACCGTCAGGACTCTTTGGTATGTCCACTCCCTGAGCGAAAGTGGGTGGAAGGGCCGACAAGATATGTCTTAGACGGATATGCTTTGACCAGACAAGGGATGTATTATATTCGTTTTGTTGCACTAACCCGTGCTGAGGACAATTTTAAAAACCTATTTAGAGGCTAAAAATTCCACCCACGTCGGACTTGAACCCGCGACCTCTGGCTTACCGTACCAGCGCTCTGCCAACTGAGCTAATGGGCAAGTGCAAGCATCGGCGAAATTTAGAGCCTCTTTACAAACTTCTCTGTATTACGTACAGGCAGCGACATCTGGCCGAAGCAATTTACATCACTTGCAGCTCCGAGCGGATGTATTACCGAAAGGCAACATAAAAAGTACCCGAAGCCGCCGTACGTGCATACTGCGAACAAATCGACCCTATGGGGAAGAAATGTAGTAAAAGCCACTTTACGAATTTTACAGGAGAGCGAAAACCAAAAATAATAACAAAAAAATGCTTTATATTATTTTTCTTTTAAGCGCCGTATACAATACAAAATACCTACGATATTAAAAAAATGTAGCGAGTGTTATAGATATTCAATTTTAAATTCAATATCTTTGGTAGGTACTTTAGAAGTTAGCGTGGCTTTTACTACAAAAAAACCTGCATCCAATGGCTTTTACAGCAAACAATGTACTAATGGTACTAATAAGTTGGATTGCAACCAATAAAATAATTGCAGTATATGCCATAAGCGAAAGTGTTACAGTGTACTACATACTACAAAAATTAAGTAGCGTCGTGTCGTTTACAGTATATTTTAATAATAAAATAGAAATAGAAATAGAAAATGTTTATTTGTCTTCAATATAATAGGGGTTAAAGTATGAAATTGCCGTTTTATTGCAATAGGTTCTTTGAATTGACATAGAATCTTCATGGTTTGAGGTTTTCGAATGAAACTTTTTTCAAATGGTTTCTATGATGTTCTTTTTTTAAAAAATGTGAAACATTTGAATATCGACTTTCAATTGTTTTTGTTATTCAATTTAGACAAGAAAGATGGATACTGCGAAAATTCGAGTGATTTTTTAATACTGTTGTGGCATTTGACCTGGGGTCAGCCATTGCATTTTTCTTTTCCGGTTATCATAAAGAATTCACTTTTCATCACATGTTACAATTCGATCCAATATTCCTTCATTTCTGTACCGGTTTAACAAGGCAACACAAGTTTCAACACGCGTTTTTTTCTGCAGATCAATCAAATCATGAGGCACCCATTTTTCGTATTTTTTTATTTTATTGATTTGACGCAAGTGAGTCAATATTGTGGGTAAGGTAACGTTAAACCATGCCGCTAATTCCTGGGTAGTTTGACTAGGGTCGGCTTCCACTATCTCTCTTAATTCATCGTTATTCACCTGTGTGGGCGGTCTTCCTCGTGGCTCGTTCTTTAAGTCGAAATTTCCATCACGAAAGCGTTTAAACCAAAATCGCACGGTGCGTTCATTAGTAGACACCTCTCCAAACGCAGCATTGATATTGCGGGCTGTTTCTGCCGCGTTAGTTCCGCGTCGGAACTCGTATTCAAAAATCACTCGAATTTTCGCAGTATCCATCTTTCTTGTCTAAATTGAATAACAAAAACAATTGACAGTCGATATTCAAATGTTTCACATTTTTAAAAAAAAGAACATCATAGAAACCATTTGAAAAAAGTTTCATTCGAAAACCTCAAACCATGAAGATTCTATGTCAATTCAAAGAACCTATTGCAATAAAACGGCAATTTCATACTTTAACCCCTAATAGTAAGACACAATAATCACTTATACTATAAAACAATGACGACATTTAGCGAGTAATTTATTTAAAAGCATTTTATTTAGTTATGAAGACAAAAAGGTCTGTATCTCGGCTAGTAACTAATGTGCACCAGTGTGCAATTAGTTGCCGATTTTCAGGCAAGGCCTTTCCTTAAACTAGGTTGTACCTACCTGGGTATAATTATACTACTGCTATTATGACGATAAAGACAACACGCGCAGGGTGGTGATAAATCTATGAATTGTGAAACTAACAGCCTTGGCGCTCTGTGAAAACAGTGAAGGCTGTTAAAAAAAATCAAGGTAGTAAAAGCTATTTTTTGTGAATTTGAGGAAAAGAAATATACAGATTGAAAGAGCTTGAAAATCTGAGTAAGACTGCATTCAAAGTACAACTTCACCAAAAATGGCTTTTACGACATTTCATCCTCAAAGAGTCGAAATGTTGATGAAGGGAAAATGGTTTGTCAGGACCGTGACTAATGGCGAACTAAAGCCTCTATCTACCCCTCCGGGATCTGTATCCCGCCTGTGCGTGAGTTTGTGCAACCCGACAAGTTCCTGAAGGATTCGCTTATGTCCTTGCTCACGTATTCTCATTCAGCTTCCTGTACCTCTCCACTAATGGAGGTTAGCCGTCACTTCTCCATATTATTTTTAATTTCTTGCCAAGTGAAACAATTTATCAATTGGCTATCCATCCATTTCCTGGTGTTTACGAGCCACCACTTCCTTCTTCTCCCGACACAGCTCTTCGCCTCAATCGTGCCCATCATATTTTTCCACTGCTGGGCACAGTCCTTCGCTCAGAGAAAGAGTATGGGCTTAATTACTACGCGTGCCCACCGTGGATTGGCAATTTCAAGCGCAGGTATGTGAACACCTCCGACACTTAGATTCCCTCACGATGCCCACAATATTTTTTTTAAATATTTGTTGAAGAGTTTGCTCACACAGCGATTATGTCACACTATCATAATAATAACTTGAAGAAACATTCTACACCCCCATGATTGACTAGACTAAGATAGTTCAGAAGAATTGAACAATCAAAAACTAACACATTAAAATGGCGTCATCATTATCACCACCGACACATAGTTCCTATAGAACTTGTAGCCTATCATCATCATCATCATCATCAGCCATTTGACGCCCACTGCAGGACATAGGCCTTCTTCGTGGTTTTTATAACCATGAGGGGTTTTGTCATAATCGCCACGCTTGACAGGTGGGTTGGCGATCGCAGTATGCGGTTGGAATCTCAGGAAGACGCTGCTGCCCGTCTCCTGGTAATTGATTTTCTTAGCCACCTTCTACGACATCCACGGAAGGAAAGGGAGTGACGCTATTCTTAATCCGGCGTCATACGGAATCCTATAAAACTATTTTAAAGATAAAACTTGTATGTGATGTGTTTGTTGACAATCTAACTTTGCTCCTAGTAGCATAGGAAATTAGCGGAGCTATTGAATGGCAGTGATTAAGGCTCATTGTGACCTTCACTACAGTCATGTTTGAAATTATGGTCACATAATTTAAATTGTAAAAAGAAAGAAAGCACCCGAAACAGGCGTGGGTGCATGCAACGACTAATGAATGTTGAGCAAGCGAATGTGATCTGTCAGGATCGTGGCAAGTGGCAGTATCTGGTCTCTGCCTACCCCTCTGGGATACAGGCGTGAGTTTATGTATTGTATGTTCCTGTCGATTAATATAAATAGTATTTAAAAAAACTTTTTAACAATAAATTAGTAAATATTGGCTATTTTGTTTTTTACCGACATTCTTTACAAATTTAGACTAAAACCAATGTCGAAGTTGACCCTTTTCATCCTATAACTTGCAATTTGGGGGGAAAATCAACTGTCAAAAACGTTAACCTACACATAGCCTTACCCTTAACCCAATACCATACATACATAAACTCACGCCTGTATCCCAGAGGGATAAGCAGAGACCAGGGACTGCCACTTGCCTCGATCCTGACAGATCAATTTCGCTTCATCCACATCCAATAACACAATACCATCATTGATAAATTATCCTGCGTTATCATAACACTCGCGTTCAGTTTTATATATCAAGTCATAACATTGGGTGCCTATAATGTTAAAACGTTCCATTCAGTCCATTGTAAATCCCGCTGCTGAGCTGAAGAGAGTTTAACATGAAGTCAATTTCTATAGTGGTTTTCGCCGTATTTGTAGTGTGTACTTTGGACTCAGTGTGTAGCTTTGGAGTTTTCGATGATATAGCTCTCACGGTGACGGTTAGTGAGTTTAGCCTGTTCACAGTTACTAATATGCCAATGATGGTCGGAGAGAAATTACTTGTAGTAACAGGACCGCTAAGACTTGTTTAAGGCTGTTCTTACGCAGAGCGCGCTGTCTGGGTCGCACAATTTAACATTTTTAGTGATTGTAACAGTGAGTATACTTTTGATGAATGTGGTCTGAGAGTTTGATGGATAATTAAACTGCGGATATTCAAGGCATATTTTTCTTATCCTGAACTAAGTTTTTGATTAAGAAAATTTGATTCCATCATTATGATTTAATATTTTTTATTCTTTATTAAAAACTAAATATAGAAACATAAAATAAACTCAAAATCTCCGTAATTTAATTATGCATCAAACTCTCCGAACACATTTATCAAAAGCTTACTCATTTTATTACAATAATTAAAAATGTTAAATTGTGCAAGTGAGATAGGACAGCCTTAAGAGCAATAGCTTGAAATTATCAGAACATAAATCATATTTACTATTTGAGACTACATAATTATAAAATCAAAATTCATTAGCTTAAGAATGAAAACAAAGAATGAAAAATTCTTTATTGCCTAAAAGAACTTACTTAACAAAGGCGAGCTTAATAATAGGGGTTAAAGTATGAAATTGCCGTTTTATTGCAATAGGTTCTTTGAATTGACATAGAATCTTCATGGTTTGAGGTTTTCGAATGAAACTTTTTTCAAATGGTTTCTATGATGTTCTTTTTTTAAAAAATGTGAAACATTTGAATATCGACTTTCAATTGTTTTTGTTATTCAATTTAGACAAGAAAGATGGATACTGCGAAAATTCGAGTGATTTTTGAATACGAGTTCCGACGCGGAACCAGTTGGGACCATTTGGGACCAGGTCAAGTGATTGTGTTGGTGTGGAAGTTGCTATTGTTATTATTTTCATTTTCAGAATGCGTTCAACAATTTGAAAGCACTGATCGAAAGTCCGGCGAGACGGAGGAAATTAAAAGAGCTGAAATGTGATGAAAAAATACGTAAGTGAACTGAACCAAACTGACGAACCGAAAAGACAGTAAAAGTCTAATAACACGCCACCCGACGCGACCCGACGCGACTACCTAACTTGTATGAATAGTTGCGTTGCGTCGGATGTTCCTAATGTGATTCTGATCATAGAAAATAGTGATTTGATTTGACTCAACACGCGTCGCGTTGGGTCGGGTCGCGTCGCGTTTCAATAATCTGTTGCCGCCTTAAGGTGGGACGATTCCCATACAAATGATTATTTCCAAATATGTTAAAAAATACATAATTATACACTGGAATTATATCTGTCTGCATTAATTAAGATTTTTATTTGCGCCAATATACAGTTTCTTAAAAGAAAACACTGGTTTAATAGCTTAAATTAATTCGACAATTTAGTCCATACAAACATTATCGATCTTATTTTATTCAAGGAAATATGTATTGGCGCAAATAAAATAATTCTTAACTAATGCAGACAGACATAATTCCAGTGTACAATTATGTAATTTTTTTAAACAAATTTGGAAATAATAATATGTAAGGAAATCGTCTCACCTTAAAAAGACATTTTGTTGGCATCAATGTCACACCTTCGCTTTCTCAACATTCATTAGTCGTTGCAGGCACGAACGCCGGTTTCGGGTGATATGTCAGGATCGTGGCAAGTGGCAGTCCCGATCCCTGCCTACCCCTCTGAGGTACTGGCGTGAGTTTATCTATGTATGTTTGCAATGTCACAGACAAAGTAGCTATAAAAAATGCACGTACACATTTCTTAAAAAATAAATCTTAATCAAGTAAACAATTTAGTCTTGTTCGTACCTTGTATATACACAGTGACCAATTCCAACGCGTTCGGCAGCGGTAATTTTGAGCATTTGCCTAAATTAAACGAAACAAAGGGAGTTAACAGCGGATGTACAGCGGTGGTAGCCTAGTGGGTAGAATGCTGGACTCGGAGGCGAGAGACCCAGTTTCGATTCTCAGTGCGGGCATGTACCTATGACTTTGTTTTCTAAGTTATGTACATTTGTGAAGTTATAGTAGCACTACCACTCGCTAACGGTGAAGAAAACATCGTGAGGAAACCTGAGTGTCTGAGCAGTTCATATACCTCAGTGCTTGAAATCGCCAATCCGCGGTGGGCACGCGTGGTGATTAAGCCCATACTGTCTCTTTGAGAGAAGGCCTGTGCCCTACAGTGAGACGTATATAGGCTGCTTATATAAGGGAGTTACCAGGCAACAATTGTCAGAAAGGTTCTTTGTTTAATGTTAAAACTCTACAATAAATATACGTAACAGGGTTGCGAAACTTTGTAGTCATAACTTTTATCTTATGAATTAAATATTTTTCATTCTGTCGTTACCGTTTTCAGCATCGTACTCATATAACCCAGTGAAGAGTTCATCAAAAATATTTGTACAAATGACACCATATGTAACAACTGAAGCCCAAAATACCGCAACTGCCATTTCTATCAGTATATCACGTATCAATACATCAGAAATCGTGAAACTCAAAGATAATCAACTGAAAATGAAGCCAATAAACAAGCTTCTATCACATCTAATACCGTTCAAGAAATACAATCGACTCTTGAACCAAACGAAGAACCTTACAAGACCAGCCCAACTATCGAGACAGATAACATGGCCAGAACCGTCCATCCTTACGAAATTACTGCCAATTTTTACAACTCTAGATCTAATCCCGCCAAAACGGATCCGAAGCCCACCAAATGTGACCAAAACCTCGTCCAAATGGAGCAGAGTCATGTCAAAGCGTGTTAAAACGGCGTCAAAACGTGTCGAAGCCCCGCACAATCGGAATAACACCAGGTCAAAGTGGTCTAACAAACCGGCGATTGGTAAGCTGACAACATCGTATCCGATAAGGCCAATCCTGACGCCACACAGGCAGTGGATATCCTTCAGGGAATGGTTGAAGAGACTGCACAGTGAGAAACGACAGAAAATGAAGGATGCCTCCGGCGATTTACTTTTTGTTGTTTAACAATAAGATAATTACGCTTGCTTATCAAGACCCAACACATTTCTAAGCACTTGCCATTGCAGTAGATTGTATTTTTTTACTAGAATATTTCTTGACACTGAATAAAAGGACAAGAATATTAAAGAGTGCTTTTGGTGCCATAGCATTATTCTACCCCTATGTATATTTCAGTTGCTAAGATACCCATCTCGGTTTGTGAATAAATTGCCATTCTTATTTAATGTCTCAGGTGACACTATTTAATAGGCCGTGTCCACGAAAACGCCGGTGGGAGCGACAATGCGTGGTCAGATATACATGTTTATGTGCAACAAAAAGACGAGAGTGTCACAAAAAAGAACTAAGTGGACTTAAGATTTTTTCACAGTATTCCGGATCCCGAAGGGACTGATATCCCTGATAGGGTCGCGGGCCTTATCCGATGAATTTTATGTTAAATTTATTAAAATGAGGATACATCCTAAAGGGTATGAAATAGGATGACCTACTTACCAATGCAGGAATAGGAGAAAGTCGAGCCAACAGGAAAAAGTGGACACCTCGGTGACGGGTAAGCTTCATAATACCGTTTGTCTATTTCAATTAAGTATAGGTACAGAATCAACATGTTATTGAAACTATGCAAAACCTGAAAACCAATTCTACATACCTAGGTATATTAAAATCATAATCAAAATGATTTTTCAACCCTCCATCTCGGAAAGAGTATTTTTGCTCTTCGATATCTGTGTGCTAAAGCCGTTTTTATTCGCTAGAGGATAAAGTAAATTGCTTTTAGAACACCGTGTGCAAAACATTATTAAACGTAAGTATTTACTTCTACCTCCATGGTGCCGAATTTATCATAAAACTTTTTTAATTTGTTAAAAACTCCGACTCGGAACCTCCTTTGTGTTTTTTTGCATTTCCTCGTTGAGGTCGAGGTGGGATGAAACGTTACGTGTTGCACTCGAGTGCAAAGATTTTTCACCTCGTACTCTTTTGATGCCCTCGCTAACGCTCAGGTATCTAATTTTTTAATCACTCGCTTTGCTCGTGATTCAATTTTAGAGTCCTTCGCTTGCTCGGTCATCAAAATTGAGCAGGCGTTTAAGAAGCAACTTTCCACTCTTGTATAACAAATTACTATTGTTCAAAGCAAATCAGAAACTGGCACTTAATGAACGTTACAAGTTAAACTATGCATCCATTTCAAAATATAGATTATATTGGACAAAAATGGACCAAAAACGCAAAACTTACAATATTATAAAAAGTCAATTCCACTAAAGTACTCTAAATAATCTTTAATGTTATAGTAGCCCTAGATAGGTAGCCCTTGGTTTCTCGTACACAGTTCTCAGTTATTTTTTTTGTATACACATTGGCCAACTGGTTGATGTTGACAGTAGATTAACCGATAGTTAGTGTACGGAAAAGACCACTTTTTAAATGGTTTTCTAAACCACGTTTAATAAACATACATGTATAATTGTCAATATTTTTTCAAAATGGTAGTAAAGAAATATTTGGGAAAAGTTTTTTTCTTTTTCCCGACTCTTTTTCAATCCGTGTCATCCAGTAATTCTATATGCCATTAAAAACATAACTTGTAAAAAAACCAAGTCTCGCAAATCAGTTTTTCTACGGTAAAATGTTGTGAGATCCACGCAATACCAAGTCGGTTAATTCATTCCATAAATGGATCGACACAGAAATCCCAATAAACAATCTAATTAATAAAGTTATATTTTTAATGGCATCTCATTTCTTTTTTCAGTGTTCGTTCATGGCAATTTCGGGCAATTTAGTACTTAATACGTTGCGGGATTTTTGTACAACTTCATAAGACGTTTCCCATTCTTGCTTTTTCATTCCATTGACTATTTTACAAGTTAACTTTGAAGATAATTGTATCTATTCTATAATATAATATAGGTACCTATATTATTTCATTATATTATACATAAAATGTAACTTTGTTATCCTATATATTTATATGGGATTACAAAGTTATTTACGGAGTTGGTGTATCAAGAAAACTGGACCGAAATTGCAAAACAGTTTTTCCTTGATTTATACATTAAACACTAATTGTATTCTAAATTTGAATCTTCTACGTCTGCTAGAAGTGCCTTAGAGTTTTGATGATGGTCAGTCAGTGAGTGACAAAATTAAGAACTATAATTCTTAAACCACTCGTTCAAATTGAATGAAATTTTAAATATGCTATGTTTATACAATGCTTGCTTGGTTAATGAAAATTCAGGCTTCTAGTTTCATCCACAACGAAGTTATGAGCGGTCGAAAATGGCCTGAACTGCTTCGAGTAAAGGATGGTGCGGCCGTGCCGCTGTTTTGCTCGACTTGGCGGGGGCACTGGGCCGTGCTACCAGACAAAATGAGTTATTCTTGGGCCGATATTCAGAAACACAGCGTTGAGCTACACTTAACGTGCACTAAGCTGAGCATCGGTTGAGCAATCTCAACAAAGACTCAAGAATTTTGTATTCACAGTCAATATCTCGACTCGAACTCAGCTAAGCCACAGCTCAAGCTAAACTTACTCGAGCGTGTAATCTGTGGTACAGTTTTTGACGTTACCGGTTTATATTATCTGTTAACGCTACATGAAAGGCATACAATAATCCATAGGAGTGAATGAGATGGCAACAAATGTCGAAACTTTTTACGCGTGGTTATACTTTATTTTGACTTCTCATTACTCTAAAAACACAATTTAACTTTTTGAAGGAAAATGAGTATGCAAAATGTCAAATAGTGAATAAAAAAAGGTTACTTCACCACAGGTTAGTTAGATTTCTCGAATTGCCTACAGGTGTCGCTACTTTCTTCGTCATTGCCACCTTGAGTCTGAGCTAAGTCGCCGAAATCCACCACTACTCAGTCTCAGCTTAGCTTGCGCTCAAGTTTTTTTATCTCAAACTCAACTGTGAATACAAAATATCCCTGACACTTTCATTTTGACAGTTGGAAGACCCGGACTCACATTGAGCTCACGCTCAAAATCGTTTCTGAATATCAGCCTTAGAGTCTCTTTGAGAGATACTATCAGAACGATGTCAAGTTGCAAAAGGACGTTAAGGTCTTTGTCATATCACATTAAGGTACTAAGCTGAAGTGACTGCAGCCATGGTCACATCTGCCAAAGAACTAATGAGGTAACAGGTTCTTGAGTAAACACCACGAACCGGCAAAAGCAGCGTGGGATGTCCATCGCGTCTCTGGATAGTCAATCTGAAGCAAACTAAAGGTGGCAGCTGAATTACTGCGGCCAAGAACAGAAAGTTCTGGCATGCCTTGGGGAGGCTTGGACTTTGAGATTTGCTCTATACTGCAATTTGTGCTCATTGTAACTAGGTCAGCCTTTGGTCTTGCGAGATTGTTTTGGCTGATTTCACCTTCAACATACTCGAATTTCTGCCTACGGCCTCGATAATAGACATGCGCCAAAGGTTTACTTGAAAATAAAACAGTGATTTAGTTCATTTCCGCCAAATGCCTAGTTATTCTTAGTAGTTCGTAGTTCAATATCGTTCACCAGCTTATCGGATGTTTGTCTTGTGTTTTGTTTTATTTTTTGTATTGTAAAGTAAACTATGCTTTGGCGTTTTACTTTGAATAAAGTCTAATTTCCAATAATAGCGAATCGGTGGAATCGGTCTTCGCGATAATTAATTTTGTTGCTGCGCGCCGGCAGCCACTGATTAATTAATACATCATCTTCCGATTGTACTCATTCAATAAGACGGGCGCAAACGCTTAAGTGTCCAATAATAATAATAATAATAATAAATTTATTTTATTTCAAAGTTACACAGTGGCATAATACAGTTACACTCAACTAAGATTACAAAATAACGAGTTGGCCTCCGTTGCCGAACTAGGTAAGAACCTGTATTTCAGCAAGCAGCGCCTTCCCCACAGAAGACAATTATAACACCAAAAATGCAGCAAATAAACAACTTTAAATTCCAGTTTAAGTTAAATAAAGTGTGAATGTTAGTGTGACCTCTCGGTGTGTGGAGCGTGTATGTGCATGTATGAGTGTGAGAGGGTGAGTGTGTTTGTGTGAGTATAAGAAAGACCTCATTCCAGAAAATAATTATAAATTTTATAGTTGTATTCTTAAAACATCCTCGGTATCATCGTACGAGAGTTTAAGAAAATGACTGTAAATTACCTTTTTGCAGGCTTCTTTAGTTAGAGGATAGATATTTAATACTTTGTTTACCTTATTATAAATACGAGATGCAATTCACGAACTAAATTGGACATTAAAACCAAGAACATTGCATACATGTTTCCCGAGAACATTTATTGAAAGAAAAATATATAAGTAAAGTCCACTCTATAGTTACAAGTAACAACGTATAAGTATACGTTGCGGGTGATTTTACAACCAAAATGTAAAGGTTGACGGTCGTGCTGTGCTGTTGCTGTTGACAAAATGGCCTTATCTGAAAGAAAAGAAAGAAAGAAAAGAAATTTATTGGGCACAGAAAGATTACATCAGAGGCTTAGCTTATTACAGTCAAGTTGATGATTTGCTTTACAAAGTTGGGGTCGTTGATACCTGTACTAGTTAAAAACTGTATTACAGATACCAGCGCCTTCCAATTTAGTTGACACTTTATTCGTTCGAGTTGACAGTAGCCATTACATTCGGTAGCTTTAAGTAGGTAGGTACTTTTAAAATACGAGGCAGGTGCATAGTTAAATAAAAGGTAATAATTTAAAAAGAAGAAGAAAAACAAAGGTGTATGTGTATGCATGCGTGTGAGGCTTTTGTAATGCGTGCGTAGTTGTATGTGTGTGTGTATGTGTATGAGGGTATGTGTGTGTGTGTGTGTGTGTGTGTGTGTGTGTGTGTGTGTGTACGTGTGCGTGAGTGTGTGTGTTTGTGAGTGTGTATGTGTGTGTGTGTCTGTGAATTTTTACCAAGATTAACGAGGAGTAACAAGAAAATCCTCCGTTTCCTCATAGCTCAGACCCAAAAGATATTTTTTTACTATTTGCTTACATTCGAAAATATTTTTTTCGCGGAATTGAAGAATTTTGTTAAATTTGTTATAGAGTTGGCCACTCATAATATTGTAGTTCTGACTAGCAAAGTGGGTGCTATGCGTCTCAATATAGAAGACCGCCTTACATTTTCGTCTTGACGATTCCACTACTGCATTTTCTGATACATTGAGATGCCGTTTTAGTATGCAGCGGAGTATGTATAGCTGTCTAACTGTCAGAACCTTGCAATCGGCATACAATAGGTGAGTTCGGTACCTAAATGGTTTGGACAGCATTACTTTTAGAACCGCTCTTTGAGCGCGTTCTAAGCTCAAGAAAGCTGTCTTACCGGCACCACCCCATGCGGTATTGCAGTAAGTAAGCAGGGATTCTGCTAGTGCTTTATACACCATTAGAAGCACATCAGAACTAGCCGCTCGTCGAATACCTTTAAACACTGCCATAATTTTTCTGACTCTGCCAGTTAGATTTTTTATATGTGCTTGCCAATTTAATTTTTCGTCTATAATAACTCCCAAATATTTTGCTTGAGATACTCTTGTTAGCGAGAGGCAATTGCAATTAAAGTTATTATGACAAGTGTGAGCAATAATGGGGAAATGTTCCACTGGCTTCCTCAGCGAAAATGCAACGAATTGGGACTTGTTTATGTTTAGGGTAAGCAGGTTTAATGTTAGCCAGTGCATAACACTTTTAAGGCACTCTTCGGCATTGGTCCTAGCATCCTCCCAATTTAATCCGTCTACAAGGAGAGCTGTGTCGTCTGCATAGGTAAAGATTTTGCAGTTTGGAAGTTGTAATTGACACAGTTCGTTTACATATATTTGGAAGAGGGTGGGACCCAAAATGCTGCCCTGGGGCACGCCATAATTTAGTTCCTGATCGTCGCTGACGAGTCCATCAATTTTTACGGCTTGGGATCTTTCTTGGAGATAGTCATTGTATATATTTAAATTCCTTATACCTATGTGTTCCATTTTTTTGCGTAGGAGAGGGACAGAAACAGTGTCAAAAGCTTTGGAGAGATCGAGGAATATGCCAATACACTTTCTTTTCTTATCCAGATGCTTGACTACAGTACTTGTTAGTGCAATAACTGCATCCTCGCAGGAGATATTTCTTCTGAAACCATATTGATTCTTTGAGATAAGGTTGTATTTTTCTAGATAATAAACGAGACTATTATTTAATATTCTTTCGAGGATTTTTGATATTGAAGGCAACACTGAAATTGGTCTGTAATTTTCGACACTATCTCTGTCCCCACTCTTATAAATGGGATGCACAACTGCCTTTTTAAATACTTTGGGAAATATGCCAGTCTCTATGGAAATATTGCAAACATGGGTGATTAATGGTGTAAGTATATTTATATTTTGCTTAAGTATTCTTGCTGAAATACCTTCCCAGCCAACCGCGCAGTCATCTCGTAAAGATAAGATTATCCTGTGCACATCTGTGGCATCAACTTTAAGGATGACCATGGACTGTGGAGAGATATTCAAACAAGAGCTCTGGCCAAGACCGACGGTTTTAATGTTACTTGCTAAATTCTGACCGATCTTTGCAAAGTAAGTATTTACTGCATTCACTGAGAGCTCGGGAGTGGCTGCAGTCTTAAGAAGCGAAGATGAGCTAGATTGGGGTCTTTTAGTGTTTGATAGATCCTTAAGTTTAGCCCATAGCAACTTCGGATTATTTTTTGATTTATCTAATTCACTTTTTTCATACCAATTTTTTATTTTGTGCAGTAGGTTAAAACAGAAGTTCCGATATCTATTGTAGGTAGTTTTCAAGATTGTATTGTCTTTTTCTTTTCTTAATTTTTTGTGCATTGAATCACGATTTCTGATGCAGCGCAATAGCCCAGGAGTCATCCAGGGCTTCAGAAGTTGTTTCTTTTTAGGAATTTTGACCGTGACGATGTTTTTATCCAAGATTGATACCAATCCTGTGATCAAACCTTCTGCAGCTAAATTGGCATCGGTTGCAGTTAAAACAGAAGAGAAATTAAAGTTATTTATATCAGTCTTAACTGCATCGTAATCCACGCGAGTTTTGGTGCTAGGTGGCTTTATTTTATAGTTCATGGATTCAAGGCTGAGGATTACTGGAGAATGATCGGTGGTTTCAGAATCGATTACTAGCGTAGAAGAGGATCTTTTTGATTTCAGCAGAACATGGTCGAGACAGTTTTCCTTGCGAGTAGGAAAACAATGAGCAGGCAAGAGGCCATGTGCTGCAGCCAGTGTGAGATATTGGTCTGAGTTCGGATCAGAATTGTCGTGTTTTATGTCAATGTTAATATCACCGATTATAGAAATGGTGGTAATCGATTTTAGATTATCTAGGACGCAATTCAAGCTGTCAAGAAAAACATCAATAGATTTGTAAGACGGTGAACGATAAATTACAACTATGGCAATGTCTTTCCCAACCTTGCATATCAAACAGGTACCTCCTGCAAAGGCGGGCTCCGATACTATACAATCAAGGGTTTCTTTGGAGTAGATCACGACACCATCATTTTGGTTATGAGGAGTGAGCGTTTTGTGAGTTACATAACCATTTAATCTGGGTACAGTATCAGAAACGCCCAGCCAGCATTCAGATAACGCGATCAGGTCAAATTCCGTGTTAGAAGTTGCGATCAGACTGCTAAACTCGTTTAGGTTCTTATGAATGCTCCTTATATTTAGGTGGATGATGTTTATAGCTTTCTTTGCTATGTACTTTGACGACTGATCAAATGTGCATTGATATGGGCGTGAAAAAGTAGTGGAGTCAATATCCGACATCAGATTAAGATCTAAGGTAGCCATCTAATATAAGTAAATATTAAGTGTGCAGGTGATAGGGGCCGCGGATCGTTATTTTGGAATGGTGTCTTATTTAAGGTTATTTTACAAATGATGTCAGATATTGTTTTGACGCTTAAAAGTACTGATCTATCTTTGATTTGACGAGTTGCGATATTGATAAACTGTAAGACGTTTTGGGTGAGTCTATTCGATTGATTGAAAGTGTGAATGATGCAGGTGTGTGTATTTGAGAGAGTGTTTGTATGTGAGGATTTTGAGTAACATAAAATACAGTATTTGCAGCCTAGTCACTTTTGTTCTTTAAGCTTATCTAGATCAGCTTCCGATTCCACGCGAAGAAGTGGTGATCCCTCTTTCTTACGCATATAGATTTTTCCGTAGGCTGTCCAGCAGAAGGTATATTCGTTAACCTTTGCGAAATCTCGAGCAAAAAAGTATAGCCGCTTCATTTTCGGAGAGAGGTTTTCAGAAATAAAAATCGGCTTGGGAGGGCCCTCAAGTTGCAGATGGGTAGAGTTCAGTTTGTCGTCCTTATGTTGTTTGTTAAACGTTTTTAGTGATTGCAGTACATTTTCCTTCATAAGAATGCTTGTGAAGTCCGCAATAATAGGTCTGTTGGACTCAGTCTGTGACTTGGTGCGAAAGACGTCTCTTAGGTCCGACGGCTGGATTGGGATGTTAAGAACTTTTCCCGTGTTCACCATTATCTGTGTGAGATCGCGTTTTGTTTCTCCCTTTTTCGTGGCAACGTTTCTTATCTCAATAGAGGAAGCTCTGTCTTTCTTTTCAAAAGTCTCGATTTTTTCTTCCAGTAATTGGATGTAAGCAAGAGTATCCTTGCGTTCTTTCCCCATTAGGTCAAATTTCTCTTTCAGGTCATCGTACTGCTTTGAGATAAAAGTCACGGACTCTTTCAGACTCTCATTTTGTTCCTTAATTTCCGCGATAGAAGCTTGCAGTGACGCCAAGCACGTCTTTTGTTCGGCTTTTAAATCCTCGAACATATTCTTCATCTCCGCAATAAAGGCGATCTGGTCCTCATCTTCTGTACCGCGCTTACGCTTCATTCTGCTTACCTCCGAACTGACAGCTGAGCCTATATTCGGTTCGGATTCAATGCGTTGAAGCGGAGAAGCATCCATAAGCATAGTGTTTTTTGGCCTAAGATTAGCGGTAGATGCAGCCGGAAGCTTGTTCGTTTCCGGCTGTGGGGCAGTAGGAGGCGAGCGGCGAATCATTATTACGGAAGTCCGGAAATAGGTATAAAAATAAATCCGTTTTTCAAATAAGTTTTTCGACAAATCCGCGACCGACTACGCCTGGGTAGAAATCGTAGAAATCGTAGCTCACGTAGCAGCGCCTGGCACGTCACTCGTAGCGTATAAGTTTCGTAGCTCCACGCAAATCGTAGCAATGAACGGAATCACTAGGCTATTTTCGCGCGTGCCGTTCACTGTCACGGTGGCCCAGCCAGCAGCGAGCCGGCGCAGCCACTCGAGGCGCAGACGATTCGCCGGCTCAAATCCAACGCAAACTCACCAAAAGAGCGCGCAGCCAAACGTCTCGGAAGCGCGACCGAGACGGAGATGCACCAGCCAAGATGGCCGGCGGTCCATACGACGAGTGCCACAAGATAGTACGAGAGGGTCCGAGTTTTCGAAATTAATAGCTTCCGAATCAAACCTCAAACAAGCAACAATTCAATCCGACAACTCGACACACGTCTGCCTCCAACAACTGATCAAACGGAAGGTCTTCAAAACAAAACTTTCAAAACGTCTTCAAAGTTATCCCAGTAGATAAAGTTATTCGTATTGACCAGTAAACCCCCCCATGAGGTAATTTTTATACACCCCGCATTATAAGGATAGTAATACCTCGCAGCCTGAAGGCTGAAGTGCCCATCGTGGATAAGTTTAGATTTGATTTGATTAACTCATTATTCCACACCATAAATAACAAAATTACACGAAATTTATTTTTAGCTATTTTAAGCGCTAAGACTTGAGACCAGATTACAAATATAGCTCGAAGAATTGCTTAGTTGAAGTGGCAGTGGGCGGGGCACGTAGCTCGGGGAAGTGATTTCCTTTGGGGCGGAGAAGTTCTGACCTGGCGACCGCGGACTGGATGACGCAGCGTGGGCAGGCCCCCCACCAGATGGTCTGATGACCTGGTTCCGGTGGCAGGGAGTCGCTGAATGCGGGCGACACGAGACCGGGAAGCTTGGAAAACCATGAGAGAGGCCTATGACCTGCAGTGGGCATCAAATAGTTATTGATGATGATGAAGACTTGAGAACAACTCAGGCACTCGGGTTTCCTCACGATGTTTTCCTAAACAATTTCCTTAAAAGTACAGCAACCACAAATTCGAAAATATAGAAAATAACTTGTCATTTTTGCAGTGGAGCATGCTGAGATTAGAACCCACGACCTTCTGTGTATGTGCCACTACCGCTTCTCTACAAACTCGCGACAAATTAATTTAAACACTCCCAAATAACGCTACGGCCAGACTGTAAACCAGTGCCAAACCGCATACCTGAACGGCTTGTTTTTTGAACCCTCCCCGTACTAAAAAGAGCCCTGATAACTCCGTTTGCAGCGAACCGCAGAACCGCAACTGCGACACAACTACTTAGTAAACCTGTGACAATATCCACGAGTGCGGACGAAAATGAGCCGTTTCGTAAACAGGAACAGAAGCGGAATTCAAAAGCGTCATGTTAAAATTAAGTTCGAGTGATTCTGATATTATTTAAATAGTTTTACGTATGTATTTCATGGGGGTAACTCCAACAATACGCTCGTGAATTGCGTTACTGAAATATCTACATTGAATTAATTTGCACCGACCGACTACCTACTGCAACTGTGAACTTGGTCAAATTGAATAACTAAGAGGAAATATTCTGACATTTGTATCTACCTTAGATTCCGCAGGTCTGAGGCCTTATTTGGTTATTTTGCGCACCAAATTCTGGCGGAATCCTGACGTTTGCGATGGCAATTATTATGGAATTTGACCGTTAGACAGTTGGAATCGTTCAGTATATGGTGCACATAATACCGGCCAAGTTCGACTTGGACTCGCGCGCGAAGGGTTCCGTACCATTATCTATACAACATTTGAATATTTCAAGTATCTACATAGGTAGACGCTAAACATTTATTTTATTCTGTTTTTAGTATTTTTTATCATAAAGGCAGCAGAAATACATCATCTGTGAAAATTTCAACTGTTTAACCATCACGGTTCATGAGATACAGCCTGGTGATAGACGGACGGACGGATAGTGGAGTCTTAGTAAGTCCCTTACCCTTTGGGCATAATTCCGTGTGGTGCCGGATTAAGAATAGCGTCACTCCATTTCCTACCGTAGATATCGTAGAAGGCGACTAAGGAACTACATTACCAGAAGACGGGCACCAGCGTCTTTCTGAGATTCCAGCCGCATACTGCGATTGCCAACCCGCCTGCCAAGCGTGGCGATTATGGCAAAACCCATCATGGTTATGAAAACCATGAGGGAGGCCTGTGTCCTGCAGTGGGCGTCAAATGTCTGATGATGACCCTTTGGATACGGAACCCTAAAAATTAATAAGTTGGTAAGCAATAAGTTCATAGTTTTCGAAGTCGGACTCAGTTGAGCTTGTATATTGGTCGGTACTGGAATTTAGTACCTTACATATTTCATTCGCAACTGAAACTGCGGAATATTTTAATATCGAGTTCCTGCTCTTTGTTAGAGCGTAACGCGGATGGGATCCCACTAACTTTGATTTCTCGGGAATTTGTAATAATCTGCTCGTTTAATAGTTTCCAGGTAGTAACTAAGAATTCATTTCTTAGTTGCTAGGTATTTCATTATCATTGTCATCAGCCCACCACAGCCTACTGCTGGCCTTTTCCACATTCATCATCAGCCCTTTGAGGCCCACTGCAGGACATAGACCCCCCTCGTGGTTTTCATAACCATGAGGGGTTTTGCCATAATCGCCACGCTTGGCAGGCGGGTTGGCGATCGCAGTATGCGGTTGAAATCTCAGGAAGACGCTGCTGCCCGTCTCCTGGTAATTGATTTCCTTAGTCGCCTTCTACGACATCCACGGAAGGAAATGGAGTGACGCTATTCTTAATCCGGCACCACACGGACAGTTCTATCGGCTTGCTTCAGGCACAAAACAGCACTCTCAATAGATAATCTCGGGCGAAAGCGACATTGATTATTGTGAATACACAAATGCTCATCGAGTTGTGCGCTAAGCAAGCCGTCAAAATCTTTCGCTATTATGGTAGCTAGTGATATCGGTCGGTAGTTATTTTTATCGGAAACGTCTCTTGTTTTATTTTTCACAATGACCGCCACCACACTCCTCATAAGATTAGCCGGCAGGTAAACGTGCGACCAGGGCAAATGTGTAGAACATAGCTAAAATTCTGGCTTGGTGCGGGCCCGCGTGTTGAAGATGTTCAATGCTTAGGCTATCGTGACCTGGTGACTTGCCTCTAGTCATGTTAAAAATTACATTTCTAACGTTCTTTGCTTGTACCAAATTGCCTATTTTGTACATTATGCCATCTTTCGCGCTCTCTCGCCATTCGCATCCACGGGCCCTTTGATCGTGATCACATCGTCCGACAGGTATTTATTGATATTATACAGGCATTGGATGAGGTCATAAGATTGTGGCTGGTCGTCCTACGCTGCGCTTGCCGATATGTGGTCTCCATTCGAGAACTTAGCGGCCCCATTGGCCATCAGTTCTGCGTGCTATGTTCCCCGCCCACTGCCACTTCAATGGATGCATATTATGTATACAGGTATTTGTCTTATAAGCAGCCTATATTCGTCCCACTGTAGGGCACAGGCCTTCTCTCAGGGAGATTATAGGCTTAATCACCACGCGTGACCACCGTGGATTGGCAATTTCATGCGTTGAGGTATGTGAATAGCTCAGACACTCATGTTTCCTCACGACGTTTTCCTTCACCGTTAGCGAGGTATTGCTACTATAACTTAACAAATGTACATAACTTAGAAAACAAAGTCATAGGTATATGCCCGCGCTGGGAATCGAACCTGAGTCTCTCGCTTCCGAGTCCAATGTTCTACCCACTAGGCTATCACCGCTCGTATGTAAAAAGTAATTGTTGACTTAGAACAGGCAAAGGAACTATTTGAACGTGTGGCAGATAATATTCACCAAAGTCAGTGCGACCCGACTAGGCTAAGATTACATACTGCCAAAACTACACTAATGGCAAAAAGCATTTTTTGCATGGCGCAAATTTTTTTAATCATAATATCTTAAAATGTCTAAAGCTACTAAATTTTACTGAATTCAAACGGAGTCTGTATAAACTGTCATGCGATAAATGCTGTTGTACGCCGCGAGACAAAATTATGACGAACGAAAAATTTTATCGTATCTAACTGCATGTGAACACCCATATTTGCCAAATAGATGATGAAGGAGAAAGACATTTATTATACGAACAAGATACGTCACAGAAACCAAATTAGCAGATAAGTAACATGCACAACAACAGAAATATAACTAAATACACAACAGACAAAACGAATAAATAAAACAGGACCATAGATGTAGCCTGTGGTGTATATAAGTTGCCTTAAAAGGAAGTGATCCCTCAGAGCTGATTTTGAAAATAAAGACATTATATTGTATTAAAAGTTGCCACAAAAGGCAGCTGACTCAGCGTTGTGCTGAGGAAGTGATCCCTCAGAGCTGATTTTGAAAATAAAGACATTATATTGTATTGAGTTTATGTTTTTTTTCATTTTCATTTCATTTTATTGCAATAAATTACAGTATAGTATGATGTTTACAAAAAATGTGGTACAAGTGTAATTTTACCGATAATGGCATAGCAATTTGATAATTTAGAATTAGTATAATAGATAATAATAACATTAGGTACATTATATCATAGCTCATTAAATAATAAATCAGTAAAATTTCAGCATTAGATCAATAATCAGTATTAAAAACTATTTACAATTTTCATAATATTCGTTCAGATTGTATGAGCACATAACAAGTAGATATTCCTTTAATACCTTGAGGAATCGATCACCATGTACATTTAGATATTTGATGCCCCGTTTAGGTACAAGCCCACAAACTAGGCAAGTGAATAACTGAGGCAAACGTTCTGTTTATTCACGGAATAAGTGAAACTTTTTGTATAACTGTTCGAGAACTGTTGTAAATTTCACGTGCCATTGTGAAGTGCAAAGCGTTTTTTTATGTACGAGTACCTAGGTACGAATTTCACCCAACTACGAAATTAAAAACGTGTGGCCAAAAGTAACGTGTTTTATCGTTTAAAGGCTGTATTTTTTTTTTTAGAGATGCACTATATAAACGGCCTTATTTATAAAAACATGATTCGACTAAAACCAATCTAAAACTCTGTTTATTTAATCATGTGGCTATACTTATCTTTTCCCTGCAAAATCTCCACGACAGACTGTTTCAATCGGCGTTTTTGAAGTGTTTTAAGGAATCGAGTTTTTATAAATAGGACCGTAAGGATCTACTGGGCCTTAGAAGTTAGGTCTGAGGCCTAATTATGCGCCTAGATAGTAGAATGTAGGAGCTAATGGAGAACTTGCACTAAAAAATATTTTAATAGAATAGGACATGACACGTTAAAAGATAAATAAGCGTCGTATTTTTTTTCTCTGCGACTAATACTTTTAATAATATAACCAGTCGAAAAATCAATGTCACGTGGTACTAAAACGAGCCATACAAATCGACCTTAGACTATGACGTCACTCCTTAAAGTAACGCCTATAATGTATGAAGCGTTTATCAATATTTGATATATCTCGTAAAATAATGTTTTTATACATTATAAGAAAACGTTCAGAATTCAATGACAAAACGAAATCTAATAAGTTTTATGTTATTAGAGTAACTTTATTTTTCGCATATAAAGTAGTTTTAAAAATATTTTTATTTTTTTATTTTAAAAAAAATCCAAGGTTTTTGTATGATTTCTATGGTATAATCCTAATTCACGTCCTCATCCCGTTTTATCAGAGCGTGGACTATGTCCCATCGCTTCAGTACGTTTTGTATGTAAGTGAATTGAAAGGATGTCGCGTCTTTTTGCGCCCTCGTCCCACGTCCTCCCTTTGTGCCACACGCTTTACACGCTTCAAACGTTTCGTTCAGAGTTGTCGGCAGGTAATACTTCCGCAACACATGCTGAGTCCAGTCCACTTTAGGGACTCTATACTGAAAACGAATATCTGTCCTTCACGCAAATGTGTTTTTCTGCATCCTGTCTCGTGTGAACTATTTATAAACACCTACAAATTTGTACGGAACCCTCGCACTTGTCCGGTTTCTTAGGGTCCGTACTCAAAGGGATAAGGGAAACTATTAGTAAGACTCCACTGTCCGTCTATCTGGCTGTCTGTCACCAGGCTGTATCTCAGGAACCGTGATAGCTAGACAGTTGAAATTTTCACAGATTTTGTATTTCTGTAGGCTTTATAACAACAAATACTAAAAACAGAATAAAATAATTCTTTAAGTGGGGCACCCATACAAGAAACGTGACTTTTTGGCCGTTCTTTGCACACAACGGCAACAGGTAGACGCTTGAAATACTCAAATGTTGAATAGATAATTGTACGGAACCCTTCGTGCGTTAGTCCGACTCACACTTGACCGTTTTTTTTTTTTTAATTCTGTCTAGATCTCCGGAAGGCGCTCAGTCTAGCAGGAATATGGATGAGCTTCAACAGAAGGCGCAAAATCAGCCGCTGTCGAAATATGTTTTGAGAGTACTATGTACGTACGTAAAAAAAACATAAACACATACCTGTATCCCCAACGGGTTAACGGGTGGACGGAAAACAAGGTCTGCCCCTTGTCACAATCTTGAACGGGTTTTGTCCATAGATCAACCTATACAGTCGACAGCAGTTAGAAATCTACTGTTTTGTTGCAAACTTCAGCACTATTTTATGTTAGTGAACTTAGCAGATCCAGAAGATCAAAAATTCATTAGAGTTCTTGCCGTATGCAACCGAGTTCTGTAATAAAATGTACTGACGATGATGGTCTTCAGATCTCAATATTCGTAAGTGTAGGTGTTCATGAAAGTTACATACATAATACTTTGTGGGTAACGTACAATGATACTTACTAAGGATGTTTTAAAAATGGGTACGTTTTGCAAATTAATTGCCCGTTGAAAATAACCTTGCCCCATGACTTCAAACCAATTTTTCTGCTGTTTGTTGCTTAAATAAATCTAATAAAAACAATAAAATATATCAAAACTGATTGAATTATGTAAAAATTGGCCGTGAAACCTTTTTTACATTAAAGTTAATAGAGAAGAAGTTACTAAGAAAGATAAAATTCTCAGTGTCCCACGCAGTTTGTGACTTATGGAACTTTTTGTTTGATATGGCTAGGTAGAACTATGTTTCCTATTGAAACTAAACAATATTCATATTTATAGGAACTGTAATTTTTATAAAATTTTACTTGTCTAGTATAGCTTACAACAATTCGGTTTGGAATCCATTTCTTATCACAAAGATAACCGCTATAAAACGGCAACAAACTAACATCATCTTCAAAAATTTCAACTGTTTAGCTATCACGGTTCATGTGATACTGCCTGGTGACAGACAGACAGGACAGTGGAGTCTTATTAATAGGCTCCCTTATCCTTCGGATACGGAACCCTAATTAAAAAGTGAGCATTCTCATTCAGAACTAAAATCACCTACATGTTGTAATGACATACAAAACCAACATTTGCCCTACTGACTTGCAGGTAGGTAATCTACGTTTCCAATTTAGCACAAGTTCTGGAACGTGCCCCGAGCCTATTCGTCTACAATGAGTAATGTTTGGCAGCGCCTACCACCCGGCGGCATGAATTTGCCACGATATGCCTACAAACAAAATCAGTGGGCGTACTAGCCAACATGTACTATATAGTAGTGGAACGGTGGGGCCTTCCGGAGTGAACGTCTCTTCTGAAGATACGAGTACAGCGTAAAAAATACTGGTATATTTGTGGATAAGGATAAAAGGGAAAAAAACACACACACCCACACACACGCACACGCACACACATACGCACAAACACAATTGGCAGTATTGGTAGTCGAGTAACCAATCGCCTTTCAACCCGTGCAACTCAACTCGGCGCCTCGCGAGTTCCGATCTTCTTCGTGAGAGATGCCTATTTCATTTGCACGGGTTACACCGTTGGAATGACATTATACTGCTATCGATTAGTATACTACTAAATAGAGCCAAATAACAGCTACTGCCGTGCTTATATCATCATCATCAGCCACTCGACGCCCACTGCAGGACACAGGCCTCCTTCATGGTTTTCCTAACCATGAAGGGTTTTGCCATAAGCGCCACGCTTGGCAGGCGGGTTGGCGATCGCTGTATGCTGTTAAAACCTCAGGAAGACGCTGCTGCCCGTCTCCTGGTAATGTATTTCCTTAGTCGCCTTCTACGACAGCCACGGAAGGAAATGGAGTGACGCAATTCTTAATCCGGCGCCACACGGACATATATCATTCTATTGAAAAACTATCTGCATATTAGACTCTATGAGGAGCGATGATCTTCGCAGGGCGGCTGGCAAGAGCTGGATGAGAGTAGCCGAGGACCGTGCTCAGTGGCGTGCTATAGGAGAGGCCTATGTCCAGCAGTGGACAAGCATAGGCTGATGATGATGATGATGATTAGACTCTATGGCCTGGTAGACGTCCTAAGCTGCATATGCCAGGTCGTGGTCTCCACTCAAGAACCTTTCACCCCATCGACTATCGGATCTATTGGCTCGGTTTCTCTCCTAAGAACTGTCGAAACGCCACAAATGTAAAAGCAGACTAGACACTGAAAAGGAACAACCCTGCCTGGGCGAAATGCTAAGTGGGTAGTGTATAATTTTCACATTACGCCCCCTTTACTGCCGTTCTATCGACTATCAACGGTCGCTCAGAGCCCGCGGTCGGCTCTAAATGTTGGCATTAATGTTTGATGCCCATTTTTGCCATGTACCGCGGTGGGTAGTTTTACATGCGCCCGATACGAGTTTATATTCAATTTTGGCTTCGTTCGAGTGGGACTTCCTCGAATTACCTTCAAATGCGAGTGTCTGAGCTATTCACATAAGATAAGATAAGAATATTCTCTGTTGTATGCCGGAAAAAATGTTACATAAACAGCAGTGACAAAAGAAAAGATACAATTGGCGGCCTTATTGCTTATAGCAATTTCTTCCAGGCAACCTCATATCGGAGAATTTTCCGAAGGAGATATAGACGCGGGTAGTCGGTGCAAATACGAATTTTACTAGACATACATATACGCAATAATAATAATAAACTTACATATATCATACTTGAATACTATCCTTATGAATACACGTACATTATCATCATACTTGAATACTATCCTTATGGATACACATGTACATTACATAAATAGTTACATAAATATAACAAGTGTGATATGGACAAAAAAAAGGTGATATACCTACTTAAATATGAAGAGAAGTGAATAGACACAGCAAAATTACTTAATTAAACAGAAAGAATTCTTTTACTCTGGTTTTAAATATAGCGGGAGATGGTGACCGCCATATCGAAACCGGAAGGTCATTCCACAGCCGGGCGGCCTTTACAGTAAATGAGTTATTGAAGAACCTTGTCGTATGACTTGGTGTCTTCAGCGCTAGACTCTGGTCGGACCGTAGTGACCGGCTGTGGGAGTCACTGAGGAAGCTAAAGCGCTCTTTGAGATAAAGGTAATAAAATTTTCACTTCAGCTTTACACAACCACTCCACTTACACAATACGACACTAAATGTACTTTATACTTTTCTGGGCATAACACCTCACACTCAATCTTTATCAAAACTCAAAATTATTTACAACATTGGAGACTTCACATTCAAGGCAACTCATAAAATCCTAAATCACTTAAGTCCCTTTCTTACTGACATAAAAATTACAAATGTAACGGATATCTCAAACGAAATCGATAACATCAGTGTAGCTGAATTTCATGCTTGTTCTCCAAACGACTACACACCTTTATACATTAATTCCTATAATTCCATAAAAATTATCCACCTCAACATAAGAAGCATAAACAAAAAATTACACCAGTTCATGGCTACTCTATCACAGATTAATCTAGATTTCGATCTTATAATTCTTACAGAATGCTGGCTGCAAACATGTGGAACAATTCCAACCATGGATGGTTACATCTCTCACGCTTCTATTAACAACCCCAAACAAAATGATGGAGTAGTCATGTACTCGAAAATTAATCTAAAATGTGAAATTTACGAACCTAAATTTGCTGAAGCAAACTGTCTAGTGTGTCGTTTGGAGGACACTGCTATTGTTGGCATATACCGATCTCCTTCATACACAAACTTACAAAATTTCTATAACAGCTTAGAAAGAGAAATTGTAACTCACAAAACATGTAAAACTATAACTCTAATGGGGGATTTAAACATAGATATTAAACAAAATAACACCGATCCCCATTCAGACGAATACCTATTACTTACAGCCTCATTGGGTCTTTTACCAGCTTTCTTATATCCCACTAGACTAGAAAACTGTTTGGATCACATTTTACTGAAAACAAAATCTCCAGCTAAAGTATTTACACTGGATACTCACATAACAGACCATCTGCCAACAGTCTTGTTTATTAATCAAAATAAAACGAGCAAAAATTCTTTAAATAAAACGATTTCCCGCATTAATTACAAAGAAGTCGTCAAGGAGCTAGAGAATACTGACTTTACTTCAGTGTTTGATTCTTCGGATGCAAACATGGCTGCAAACAATCTCATAGCTGTTCTAAATAACGTAATCACTAATAACACTACTCAGGTCAGCATTCCTCGAAGGTCTAGACACATAAAACCCTGGATTACGCCAGGGCTAGTCCGATGCATCCGAAACCGGGATAAAATGCACCAAAAAGTAAAACGAAATCCGGGCAACATTGTTCTTAAAATCAGCTACACAAGATATCGCAATTTTTGTAATAAATTACTAAATAAATTGAAAAATAATTATGAAAAAAGTGAATTCTCTAAAGCACAGAAAAATACCAAAGCTATATGGAAACTTGTTAAGAAAATAACATACACTGATAAAACCACAAAACCTGCAAGTGAATTATTAAAATTATCTAGTAATAAATTGACTTCTGTAAATAATGTAAATAAATACTTTGCAAATGTAGGAAAAACATTAGCCTCTAAATTTAATAAAGACCAGCCCCAAGCTATTCCATCATCAAATCCAGGCTCACCATGCAAGTCGATTGCTATTTTGCCCGTATCCAAAGATGATATAGAAAGAATAGTGAAAACACTTCGAAACGATTGTGCTACAGGATGGGACAATATACCTGCTAAAATCATAAAACTTTCACGAAATATCGTCGTACCACTAATTACACATATCTGTAATCTATCAATATCACAAGGCATCTTTCCAAGTGCCTTTAAAAAGGCACTGGTTACCCCCGTGTATAAGAGTGGTGACAGAGACTGTGTCTCAAATTACCGACCCATTTCCGTCTTGAGTGCCCTGTCAAAAATTATGGAACGAGTTTTGAACAACTACAGCCACCGGTTGGGGAGCCACTTGGGCTTAGCGCGGTATACGGAAATGTGAAAATATGATTTGCGTAAGCCAAATATAAACCTAATAGCAAAGTTTTGAAGGCGCTCAAGTTTACTAAGTTGCACTTCAGTCAAGTCGAGATAGCTGGCATCAGCATAGTCGAGGATGGGTAGCAACAGAGATTGCGCAAGCGCAATCTTGGTCCCAGTTGGTAGGAACTTCCATAACCTTCTCAGAGAAGCCACCGAAGTGAATATTTTCCGGCATACTTCCGCTAGCTGCGGTGCCCAGGACATGATAATCCCCAAGTTTCACTCTCTCACTGTATGGCATTAAGTAGTACGCCGTCAAATTCAATTTGATATATGCTCCGAATCGACTCTAGACAACATTCTTGGACTGCCAATCGCAATAACCTGCGTAGGATTAACTTTTAAGCCGTATGACCTGCTCCACTCCAATCAATAATCGATTCGTTTAAGGTCGGCGTTAGAATTAGCAATAGCCAAGGGGTCAGCGCATACCTCAGCACATACCTCAGCGCTTGAAATCGCAAATCCGCGGTGGGCACGCGTGGTGATTAAGCTCTCTCTGAGAGAAGGCCTGTGCCCTACAGTGGGACGTATATAGGCCGCTTATGAAATGCTGAGCGATTCCAATTGTCTAACTGACAAATTCTAAACTAATTTGACAGTGCGCGTAATATAGGGGCAGATCTTCGAATATGACTTATTAAATCGTAGCGGTGTTTTTGTAAATAAGAGCGAAAGTCTTTAAATAATTTTAATAATTTGAAGTATGTAGGTATTGTAGAAGTATAATTTATAGTCGGTGCCCAGTTTCATGACCAGCACATATATTTTGGGCACTGACTCCAAATTATACATTACCTACATTTATATATACTTCTAATTATTTAAATTATTTCCAATTTTTTAGTGCTGTAGTGTTTGGGAGTCGGTTTTTATTTTTTATTTAATTTGTTTTATTGAAAATAACACTGTTAATGATTACAGATCTTCATGCTCGGGATGCAGATTACTTTGTACGTTGAAAACCATTTGTTTTATATTCCAGCAGCGTTAAGGCTGACGATCGCAATCCGCTTTAAGTCCACCTTTGCATTTTAATGGCGCTTCTACCTCGGCTTTCGCACTGAAACACTGTTACGGGACTGAATATACCGTCTAGTTAATGTTGGATGGAAAATAGCGGAAGAATTTTACACAATAATGCGATTTGTAGACATGTACGGCGATGAAGCCAAGTCAAGGTGGGTTCCGTAGAGATAAGATTAGAAATCTTTTTTGTAGATCAATAGATCTAACACAGTAGGTGTTGTCAGAAATAAAAAAAAAATTTCAACGTAAAGAATTAAAAGATCAAAAGGTGGGGTAGGGGTAAAACGCCGGCCTTAGATTCGGGTGGTCGTCGATTCAAATCTCGGAATACAGGTATACACCTACCAATACTACTCGCTAGCCGTGGAGGAAAATATCTGAGGAAACCTGAGTGTCTAATTGAAATTGCCGATCCACTGGTAATTCAGCCCATAGGTACTTTCTCTTGCCTGTGCCTTGCAGTGGGGTATAATACAGTATATTGGATATTCTATATAGGACAATGATTTACCGAAGGCGATATTGACGGAGGTTGTTAAACGCCAAAGTATACCGTTCCTAGTACTTTTTAGGTCAACTGTGACCACAATTAAGGTCAAATAAGACCATTATTTTTAGGAATTCTATCCTCCAATGTTAGGACAGGATACATATTGCGTGTTCAACATTTATATAACGAGTGCTAGAGGGCTTCGAAAGGTGCCAACCGGCCTCTATTTAGCTAGACCTGACAAGGAAAATTATTTTAGAAATTAGAAGTAGGTACCGAGAATCCCTAACAAAAGCCAGAGAAGAGTTATTAAATATTTTTACGCCAATTAGGAACTGTGGAAATATAAACGTAACTGGGAAAACTCATTTACAAAGAATTTTCTTCGCTTATTCTGTTACAATTTCGATAGAAAACTTTTTATGAGAAATGTTATATTACCTAAAACGTAATATCTAACGTTACGTCTCTTGGTATGTTGACAAGAATGTTTGCCACTCGATATGCATTTTTCGTATTTCGTATTTATGGTAACTTCTAAAGAAACTTTACTTGCGCGATGCACCGTAGGTTTGCACGGTGTACCATACCTGTAAAGAAGACTCTATTTAGGGCCAGTCATTTTACACGTGCAGCTTTTGGGGCAGTTATACAAAGAATTCTTTCAATGCCCTGCGAATCCAGTACCATAATGCTTTCAGGATACTGATGAAGCTGCCGCGTTACTGCAGGGCATCAGCAATGTTTGCTGAGGCGCGTACTCAAGATTTTTATGCCATAGTGCGCAACAGGAGTGCCTCTCTGATGTACAGGGTTCGCGGCAGCGTCGACAGTCTCCTTAATGTCATTGCAAATAGGACTGACAGCCCTATGCTGAGCCACTGGATCTTAGTTCTTGTTAACTAAACCTTCTTTAAGAAATATCTGTAATATTAATATTATTATTATGAGATAGATAGATAGATAGATAGAGAACACTTTATTGCACATAAAAATGGAAATTACACAGATATTTCTTAACCTAGGAGTACAGATGGCGGCCTTATCACTATTATTACTAACACTAAGGACTTGTTCCGAAATAAAAATATAATGAATTGAATTGATACAAAAATTTCAGGTTTATATTACGCGTAATCATGTCATGACCGTTTGCTTCCAGTCACCGAAAGATCAGTGAGGGTGGGCGATTTTTCTACTACTATAATAGCTTACAGAATTCACCCTTGCCCAGTGGGCGTTATAAAATAAATTAAAGTAACTCAAATTAACCGGCCGAAAGCTGGTTCCCTGGGCAAATATTTACTTCCTAAATTGAAAAATTATCAGTGTTACTCGGCTTGGCTGAATCGCGGAGACAGAACAACTTGGATACTCGGAGCAGAGATTTGCTTAAGATTTTCGTCTGTGTTCCGAAGCACGTTTCGGGTTTGGAAGTACTTTATCTGCACTTACACTGAATTCAAGCTAAGGAACTTGCAATAGATTATTAGAGAAATCTTGTGCCGGGAAAACTCTTGTACCGGGGCGCCTCACTTGGCCGCTCGCATTTGCTTATTTGGCAAATATTAACTTTTAGTACTGATTTAATAGGGGTTAAAGTATGAAATTGCCGTTTTATTGCAATAGGTTCTTTGAATTGACATAGAATCTTCATGGTTTGAGGTTTTCGAATGAAACTTTCTTCAAATGGTTTCTATGATGTTCTTTTTTTAAAAAATGTGAAACATTTGAATATCGACTTTCAATTGTTTTTGTTATTCAATTTAGACAAGAAAGATGGATACTGCGAAAATTCGAGTGATTTTTGAATACGAGTTCCGACGCGGAACTAACGCAGCAGAAACAGCCCGCAATATCAATGCTGCGTTTGGAGAGGGGTCTACTAATGGACGCACCGTGCGATTTTGGTTTAAACGCTTTCGTGATGGAAATTTCGACTTAAAGAACCATGAAGATTCTATGTCAATTCAAAGAACCTATTGCAATAAAACGGCAATTTCATACTTTAACCTGGCAAGTATTATTGAAGTGGCAGTGGGTGGGGCACATAGCTCGGAGAACTGATGGCCGTTGGGGCGAAAAAGTTCTAACCTGGCGAACGCGGACCAGACGACGGAGCGTGGGAAGGCCCCCCACCGGTTACGGTGGCGGGGAGTCGCTGGATGCGGGCAGCACAAGACCGGGAATCTTGGAAAACCACGAGGGAGGCCTATGTCCTGCAGTGGGCGTCAAATGGCTGATGATGATGATGATGATTTCAGTGTGCATAAAATAAAATAAATAAAGGTTGATGAGCCGTCGACGGTACCCACCACCGGCGTCCGTTCAGTGAATCATCATCATCAGCCCTTTGACGCCCACTGCAGGACATAGGCCTCCATCATGGTTTTTAACCATGAAGGGTTTTGCCACAATCGCCACGCTTGGCAGGCGGGTTGGCGATCGCAGTATGCGGTTGGAATCTCAGGAAGACGCTGCTGCCCGTTTCCTGATAATGTATTTCCTTAGTCACCTTCTGCGACATCCACGGAAGGAAAGGGAGTGACGCTATTCTTAATCCGGCGCCACACGGACACGGTTCAGTGAATAATGCACGTCAATTAGCGGGTGTCGGTAATAACAGCCGGCGAGGTGCGCGGTAACAAATTGCCGAGCCGTCGTGCGGTGCGGCCGCGAAACAAATCGAGGTGGATTGAACTCGATCATTTAGTTAGGTTAATTTGCCTTTGAAAGTACTCAAAAACGACTTGCCGTCACTAATGAATGTTATTATTATTATTAATACGTTTATTGCACATAAGTAAAAAATACAATGGCAATGTGGCGGACTTAATGATATAAGCATTTTCTACCAGTGATTAAGCGAAAGAGATTTGTCAAGATCGTGGCAAGTGGCAAACCCTCCTAGATACAGACGTGAGATTTTAGTAATAATAAATTCCACACAACAAAATCACTTGTCCTGATCCCAAACTAGGACACCCTTTGCCATGGTAACCAGGCGAGGACATCATAAACATGGAAATAAACCCGGACTGAAGTCATTTGTCCAAATGTACGGCGGGCCCCAGTGGGAATCGAACTCACGACCTCCGGCATGCTAATATACGTGATATCGCTAGTCCAACGAGGCACTCGTGTAATATAATTCACCTTTGTCAGGCGTCTCAACATCTGTCAGCATCTTGACAATGTGTAAAACTACCTCCACTAAGCACAAGTAAGTAAGTAAAGCTACTCTGCAGACGAAGAGTTGCATCGGATTTTCGCGATGAGGCTTAGAGAACGAGACATAGGACAAGGAATCGAGAGGCTTGGGCTCTTATTATGAAGCAGCATATTATGTTCTATAATACTTTTTTTTAATAGTTTAATTGAGTTAATAGTGTTAATCGAAAATATTAAAAAAAGAACCGTATTTGTCGCTAGATTCGAGTGAATTGTCGGGCTCGAGCGCGACGTTGCGACCCTTCCAAACATATCGCTACTTCATAATAAGGGCGCTGGGGTAATAAGGAAGATACCTGTGCCCAGCAGTGATTTCTATTTATGGGCTGGACAGTTAGGATGGGACGAACTATGAGAAACGCTTGACCTGAACCTGAGTGTCTGAGCTGTTGACATACCTCAGCGCTTGAAATTACCAATGGCTCGCCGATGGTACCGGTGGCACGCATGGTCATTAAGCCCCTATTCTGTCTCTCTCTCTCTCTCTCTCTCTCTCTCTCTCTCTCTGAGAGAAGGCCGGGCCCTGCAGTGGGATGGATATAGGCTACATAAAAAAGACAAGTGTTGTCAAGAACACTAGTAACTCAGGCAAGTTGTCTAACTAAATAAATCTGCAAATGATTTTAAGCTGTGGTGCTGTGTTTGAATATGAATGCAGGAGTTCATCTGAATTATGTTTGGTGTCTGAGTTTCCACAGCACTGTTGTGCTAACTCTTTCTACAATCAAGTCAACAGTATTATGCAAGTAAGGTCTTCTTCTTTCTTTCCTAACTCAGTAAGGGCCACTGGCGCCAAGTCATTGGATAAGTAAGTAAATAGATAGTTACAGAACACTTTATTGCACAACTAGGTGAAAGATATTACAAATAGTTACTTCATCACCATCATTAGCCATTTCACGCCCACTGCAGGACAAAGGCCTCCCTCATGGTTTTCCTAACCATGAAGAGTTTTGCCATAATCGCCACGCTTGGCAGACGGGTTGGCGATCGCAGTATGCGGTTGGAATCTTAGGAAGACGTTGCTGCCCGTCTCCTGATAATGTATTTTCAGTATAAAAGGTATGGTGTAAAAAAATCATACACCATTTTGGGCAGTTTGAAAGCCATGGCAAATTGAAGGTGCCTAAAGAATAGCTACCGAGTACGCTTGTTAATTTTTTTATAAAAGGCACTTTGCAAAAATATCTCGACACAAACTCGTATATGTGAGAACCATCAGCGAGCTACAGCAGTAGCGAATTCAGCGAATTTTTCGATACAAGATTTCACACCTTTTTTTTTATTTTACTTCTGTACCTGTTATTTTTAGGCTCACTCTGTAACTTACTTAGTAAGAAGCAAATAAATGAATAAAGTATTAATTAATTAATTAATTAAATACTTGAAAGAAAATGGTCTAAATACATTGCATTTTTAGTTACAGATTACATAAACACCTAGATTTCAGCGTGTATTGACGATAATAAACTCCTATTTTCCGATGTATCAGAAGGTTTGCCTAAACTTTGCGTAAGTTTTCAAGTCATATCTTGTTTTGTTAGTTGGCTAGAAAACAGCTTATTCTATGGCCCCAGAGAAGTTCCTAGGAAGAGTTATGTAGAAAACACCCGCAGTTGTTTGAGATAGGAGCCAAGTTGAGGTGCGGTTAATTGTTTTCGCAACTTTCAAGGGGCGAAGTTCACTTTTTAACTACAGCCCTCAAGTTAGAGGAAGGTAATTTTGGAGGGAAATTTGCGGCCGGCAAAAGGCTCAACTTTAAAGTTCACAGAAAAGTAAATAGAGAAACGTGGTAGTGTGGTCGGTACATATTCACGGTTGGTTCACATTCAAGAGGTCGTGGAGTCGAAATAGAGGAACGTGGTAGTGTGGCCGGTACACATTCACGCTTGGTTCACATTCAAGAGGTCGTGGAGTCGAAATAGAGGAACGTGGTAGTGTGGTCGGTACACATTCACGCTTGGTTCACATTCACGAGGTCGTGGAGTCGAAATAGAGGAACGTGGTAGTGTGGCCGGTACACATTCACGCTTGGTTCACATTCAAGAGGTCGTGGAGTCGAAATAGAGAAACGAGGTAATGTGGTCGGTACACATTCACGCTTGGTTGACATTCAAGAGGTCGTGGAGTCGAAATAGAGAAACGAGGTAGTGTGGTCACTACACATTCACGCTTGGTTGACATTCAAGAGGTCGTGGAGTCGAAATAGAGAAACGAGGTAGTGTGGTCACTACACATTCACGCTTGGTTCACATTCAATAGGTCATGGTGTCGAAATAGAGAAACGAGGTAGTGTGGTCACTACACATTCACGCTTGGTTCACATTCAATAGGTCGTGGAGTCGAAATAGAGAAACGCGGTAGTGTGGTCGGTACACATTCACGCTTGGTTCACATTCAAGAGGTCGTGGAGTCGAAATAGAGAAACGAGGTAGTGTGGTCACTACACATTCACGCTTGGTTGACATTCAAGAGGTCGTGGAGTCGAAATAGAGAAACGAGGTAGTGTGTTCACTACACATTCACGCTTGGTTCACATTCAATAGGTCGTGGAGTCGAAATAAAGGAACGTGGTAGTGTGGTCGGTAAACATTCACGCTTGGTTCACATTCAAGAGGTCGTGGAGTCGAAATAGAGGAACGTGGTAGTGTGGTCGGTACACATTCACGCTTGGTTCACATTCGAGAGGTCGTGGAGTCGAAATAGAGGAACGTGGTAGTGTGGTCGGTACACATTCACGCTTGGTTCACATTCGAGAGGTCGTGGAGTCGAAATAGAGGAACGTGGTAGTGTGGTCGGTACACATTCACGCTTGGTTCACATTTGAGAGGTCGTGGAGTCGAACCCCAGCCGGCACCGATGTCTTTGTTCCTTAAGTTACGTAGTTGTGGATTTATAGTGCTAGTCGCCATACCGGTCCGGTATATAGTGACTAGCCACTGGTCTCTGAATAAAATTAATGAATTTCATTAAGTACAATAAGTACCTAAATATCATCATCATCATCATTCAGCCACAAGAAGTCCACTGCTGGACATAGGCCTCCTCCATGGATTTCCAAAAAGACCGGTTGGAAGCGCTGGGCTATGTCGACGACTTTCGTTTGTCTACGAATCTCATCATTTCTGATTCGATCTCGTATATCAGTTTGTCTCTTCAGATTTACCTAAAAAGAACGAGATAGAATAATACTTCAGTAGACATCTATTAAGAATAGCGTCACTCCATTTGCTTCAGTGGATGTCGTAGAAGGCGTCTAAGGAAATAAATTACCAGGAGACGGGCAGCAGCGTCTTCCTGAGATTCCAACCGCGTACTGCGATCACCAACCCGCCTGCCAAGCGTGGCGATTATGGAAAAACTCCTCATGGTTATGAAAACCACGAAGGAGGCCTAGGTCCTGCAGTGGGCGTCAAATGGCTGATGATGATGATGATAACATGGTCTATGTATTAACCGCGACTTGGTAGGCTCCGCACGTATTGTCTTGTCTTTCCTGTGAGCTGACTAAGCTGACTAAGCTGCCAGGATGGTATAGGTGCTGAGCAAGCCTACTCCATCTTAACAAACCCGCCAAGTGCGAGTCGGACTTGCGCACGAGAGGTTCCGTACCATTATCTTTACAACATTAGGCACAAAGATCGAAAAAAAACGGCAAAAAATCACGATTGTTGTATGGGAGCCCCCTTCAATATTTATTTTATTTTAATTTATTTTAACATTTATTTTTGAAGCAAATATAGAACTAAATATTCTGTGGACATATCAAGCGTCTACCTGTGTTGCCTTTATTAATATCGAGTAAAAAACGGCAAAAAAATACGTTTGCTGTATGGGAGCCCCCCCTAAATACATATTTCATTCGGTTTTTAGTATTTGTTGTTTATAGCAACTACAGAAATACATCATCTGTGAAAATTTCAACTGTCTAGCTATCACGGTTCATGAGATACTGCCTGGTGACAGACATACAGACAGACAAACGGGCAGACAACCAGACGGACAGTGAAGTCTTAGTAATAGGGTCCCGTTTGGCACCCTTTGGGTTCGAAACCCTAAAAACAATGGCCCAGGCACTGCTGCGTCCGAGTGGTCCCTTCACCTATCTAGTGTGAGTGAAGGTGCCCCTGGACGCTGCATAAATCATCTCATTACGTAGATGCAGAGGTCAAAAGTTAAAAATTTTGTTATGTGTTAATAATCAACCTCTCAAAGGAATACACATATGTGGTAAACCCTTATTAAGTGTAGTTTGCAAAGTTTATATTTGACGATATACCTTTGGTACACGCAACTACTTAAGGCTGTTCTTAATCTTGCCTTCTCTCTTGCCTTTCTACATTCTAATGTTTTAATTGTAAAATAATAAGTTTACAGATATACCACCATATTTGCCAAACGTGGTACTCACTCTTAGCGCACTAGACTCCATTTCACGAAACGAGCTCCCAAATAAAATCGTCCATGTGCGCCCATTGGTTAATGTGCGTGACCTTCAATAGCCACTAGCCAATAGCGCCAGCATGTAAACCTACCCTCTGAAGCGGACCGTCTTCGCTTATTGTTTCGCTTACCTCTAGCCGCGCGCATTGTTCCCTAGGAGATCGACTCGTGGAACGGAGTAGAGACATCACAATCACGGACACTTTAGCCATTTACCATTTATTTACTACTGAATTGGGAATTCACAGTATATACTTAAGTATTTTTCCACCTCTTCAGATTTCTCAAAAAAGAATGAAGACAGAACTGCGAACTAGTAATTTTAAGTGAACTCAATTCAGAAACAGGTGATTAGAAAATATTTCCAGTATCGTTGGCAATTACGCTCTCAGCCGTAAAGTTTTATTTGGTTTTTATTTTTATTTATTAGAGAAAACAAACAGTTGTACAAACACGTTAATGTAACTTTGAAAAGAATAAATGTGGAGTTTCTTTGTTAGCTTCTTCTCCACTTAATCCATTTATTGTGAAACTAACAACTTTGACGTTCATTAAGTAAACATTCTGTTTTTACAATGAATAAAAATATTTGAATTGAATTGAACTTATGTAGGAATAACATAAACACTATATAATTGTACAACCAGCAGCGTTTTCTATAATTTACTTAAACAGAATAAGCACAGACGCATAACATTGAATGTTTAAGTGGCAACTGAAAACAAACATTAGGTGAAACCTACAATTATATTATAGGATAAAGGAAGATTACCTAGTCATCACTACAGATACCAAAATCAAAGCAAAGGAACAGGAACAACCAATCAGACAATATTTACCAAGAAAGCTAAAATCATAGACAGAAATAGCAGTGATCACTGAATTTTTGAACAAGCCTTTTTGCCTTTTTAGAATTTGAAGCATTATCAGAAAAGCATTCAGTGGACAGCTCTGCTGTTGTCGAAACAATTATTTCTTGATTGTTGCAGAGCTAATTTCTCCAATTCCATAGGAAAAAGCCTAAATCTCTTGGCAAAATTAGGGGCAGCAGCATAATGAAAATGTAATAAAAAGTCGTGAGAACGAACAGGGTCTTTCATCCTCGAATCAACATAAAATTGCTCGACAGAGCGGCATCATAAAGTGGAGACACACATCTCGTAATTACGAGTAAACATAAACTCTCAACAGGTTGCACAAACGGTTTTTACGGGACACGAGCAGGGCTGGCTTACTCGTGGGCTCAGTTGATATTTTGTAAATAAAACTCACAGAATAAATAACTTATTGTTTTAATTACATTTTCCGTTTATGTTATTAATTAATAAACACAGGTGGTTGCATTCTTTTTGTTGCACTAACCCGTACTAAGGACAATTTTAAAAACCTATTTAGAGGCTAAAATATCCACCCATGCCGGAACTTGAACCCGCGACCTCTGGCTCACCATGCCAGCGCTCTCCCAACTGAGCCAATGGGCAAGTGCAAGCATTGATGAAATTTCGAGCCTCTTTACAAACTTCTCTGTATTACGTACAGGCTGCAACATCTGGCCGAAGCAATCCACACAGGTGACTTAAAATTCGTTCGACTTTTGTTTAGATTTAGAAAAATATGGCACTAGTTTAAAAGAACAAAGCGGAATACCGAATAACGAAAACTACTTTACTTACGCATAAAGAAATATATCCGGACGGGAAGTGATAAAACTCGAAAAAACTATGGTTCGAGCGTCTCATTTTACGAAAACATTTTTCAACGTTACGGTACTTCCAATCACTTTGAGTTTCGATTCATAGTTTCAAACTAAAGGTTAATCACGAATATTTACGTATACGTTATACCATTATACTGTTTAATCAGTTGACAAAAGTGTGGGTCGAGAGCAACAAAAGTCTAGATTTGACAGATAACCCGCGGCTGCCGCAATGCGGCGGGTTCATTACACCCCCTTGGGCACTGGAGGGTTCAGTATGTTTCTCTTTTCATTATAGTACAGTTTTATTATGTCCAGCGTAAATATTCACCTGACTTAAGATTTTAATCACTTATAATAATAATAATTAATAACAAGAAGAACATTCCCCCAAAGTATTGCCCCCAAAGTATAACGATTTCGAAACGACGCTGGATTTTGATTCGCAGTACGATATCAACCGGCCTTTAATTGAACAGTAATTTGATGTGCTGACGACTGTAAAATGTTTTGTGACACCATAAAAGTGAACCGGGCCGCACATAAATGTAAATTGATGAGAATGCCTTGGCAACCTTCCGCTTGTGAACCTTCGTTAGGAACAAAAGTTGTTAAATACAAAGCGGAAGCTCGTATACTTCCAGTACAGTCGACAGCTCATCAACGGCACAAGTGAGGGCTCTACTCGGTTACGTTACGGGTGACTTTGCAACTATAATAAGAAAGTTCTTAAAATTCCTACTCACAATACTGGAGGTTACGGTGACTCCGTCATGGTCCAGTCGGTTAGTCTGTGGAACGCACTGCCACAGAACATAATATGCCCTAGTCCCACTATTGGTACCTTCAACAAGCGGTTGAAAGAGCATTATCTATCCCTATAATAACATTGAGCTATATATTTACATATATTTGAGACGTAGCTACGTCACCAAACAGCACCATTCAGGCACAGAGGGGCATGCAGCCGGCGCGAGGCGACAACACGCCAGCGGAGCGCGGCCCGCGGCGCAGGGAGCCGCACGCCGAGACGCCAAGGGGGTCCGACCTGAGGTGCGGGACACGGCGGCGACGCGGATATAAAAGGCGCAGCGCTGGTCACCGCCCAGGACCCGTCCGTTTTAACGCACGGCAATGCTCCCGCGCAGATGAGCCAACGCCCAGAAGCCGCCGGGCGAGGCGAGAAGACAACCTCTGCTGCAGTACAGCAGTCTTCCACTACCAGTAAGACATCCGCAGTAGGTCCGGTCCGGGTGCGGCATTAAGGGGTTTCTGGTTCGCTGTGGGAGTCCCGGTAGGGTTTCAGGGCAGTCGGAGGGAGTCCCAATCTGGAGAGGGTGTTAGGAACAGGACGGCACATCGGGTGGTCACCGGAAGCGGTATATGGGCTCGCCCTGTGTGGACCCATCCGAGATCACTCGATGCCGCTCACGAGAGGTCCTAAGGCTCGGTATGTCGGAGAGCCGATAGTGGCCCACCTGGGTCTTCTCGTGCGCCAGCCTTAGCTTCTGGGTGCGGTACGTCGGGGTTCCCGACGGTGGCCACTCCAGGTGATAGGGAATCTTGAGTGCGGTATGTTGGGGTCCCCCGATATCGGCCGCTCCAGGAACACTGAGAGTCGTAGCTCTCACCAGAGATAAGAACAGCTGTCGACAATAGTAAGTAAGTCGCCCCTAGTGTGGTTAGGCAGACAATTAGTGCGGATGCCGATGGCAACATGAAATTTGTGCGTGTACAGAGACGGTGGTGACAATCAGTGTTAGGTTAAGTGAGAGACAATTTCAGTAGATTTAAGGGTGTTAATATTTAGTCATTAGGGTATTAAATGGTGTCGGTTTTTGGGAACTCGGTGTGTCATTTGCGAGTAGTCCCCATAGGCATCCCTTGAGCACTGGCCCCAGTGTAATATGCACCGGGTCGTGCATAAACCTAGACCGTCAGGCGGAGCACCTCAAGAGGTTAGTGTTATTAATATCTAAGTAGATAGATAGATAGATAGAATATTCTTTATGGTATGTACACCAGGAATTACATATGAGAATTTAACAATAATATAGTACATTATAATTGGCGGCCTTATTACTAAAAGTAATTTCTTCCAGACAACCATTGACGTAAGTATGTATTTTTATTCCGATATCTTTTTATGTAGGTAGTTTTTGTTTTTCTTTTTTTCACCTTATGTAAATAGATTGTTATTTAGGTTGTTATAAGGCCGCTATACCTACGTGACGTCAATGAAGACTCGTGGACATAGTGGCGCAATACCACCGGTGCCCTCAATTGGAAAAAACACAGGATATGCATTTTTTCAAGCGCGGACTTTCGATACTCGCGCTCCTAGCATCGGACGCATTCCAAATTTAAATATTAATAATTTTAAGTATTTCTTATATGTAAAAATCGCATTATAGTAAAACTGCACGACCCTTTGACTTTCTTTCATCTCCACGGTAGCCACCCACTATAATTGGCGCAGTCACGGAGTTGTAGAGTCAGTTCGCGTACCATTTCTTCGAGTCCTGCGGCTGATCGTCGATCGTCGACTAATCTACAACACAGAACCTACAGGGCTGGCTATTGGAAGTGAAAAGGACCCGACGCTATCCAGAAATCGATCGCAAAAGGCTCCAGTCGAGGAAACATGCTGATAATTTCGTAAGTACACTATACTCTATTGGTTGCCATTTTCCTATCAAGTTTCCCACTTTCTGTCCCATAAATTTTTCAACATTTCTCACCCGATTTCACGACTCAGGGATAATTCTCTCGGCGACATTTCTAATAGAAGACGTATTCTTCGCATCGAGCAAAGAGACGCCCATAGGAATTTAGAACCAATTGTGGAGGACCCAATAGTTAATATGTCAAACCTAGATTTAGATACGATTCATAAAGCACTGCGTAATGTACCTGAATTTGATGGAAATCCAAATGTATTAATTAGATTTCTTAGATTATGCGATGAGTTAGTTCTAACTTATGTAAAGCCTGCTCCTGGGCACGAGTTACTTAACCTGTCGCTATTAAATGGCATTTTAAATAAAATCACGGGCTCTGCTGGCCGCACGTTAGCCACCAATGGCACCCCAACAACTTGGGAAGGTATCAGAAATACTTTGGTTAATAATTTCAGTGAGACGTAATGACAGAGACGAGTCTGCCCTGTACACGGACCTCTCTATATAGGTACAGCAAAAATAATTTCCCATCACCATACTTTCCTCCAAGAAATTGACACAGAGACCATAAAAAATAACATAATAAATTTGAAATCACAGCTATCCGATATTGCGTACACCATCAATGATAACTCTCCATTCTTCAAGTACCAAATTAAGCATATCTATGCAAAACTCGATAATGCGCTAACTCAAATTGAGACGTTTTTGCCGGCGCGTGTTAAAAGAGGGTTGTTTAATGCCTTAGGCACAATTATCAAAGACATAACAGGCAATCTCGATCATGACGACGCTATTAGATTTGAAAGTGCGATCCAAGTCTTGAACAAAAACGAAAAAAGTATTTCTGACACCTTAACCAAACACATTACGTTAAGTATACAAGGAAATTACTATTCAACAGGCCCAAATATTTAGCGATCTTAAAACAAATCAAGAAAGGCTACAGAAAGCTCTTTCTTCCGTGATTAATTCCACGGCAAATGATAACGAGCGAAATGCAAAATATGCAAGTCTTGTTCATTTTTTCGTTATATTCAGCGAAAAGGTACAAGACTTAATGGATGAAATAGATAGACTTGAGAATATTTTGGCGTTCAGTCGCACTAGATCCATGCACCACTCGGTACTCTCATTAAATCAGCAACAAAATCTTATTACGATGTTAAAAAAAATTACCAGCCCGAAGAAATTATTAATTTAGATATTAGGTACTATTATGACATAATTAGTCTAGGTACCTATTTTGCAGACAAGAGAGTCGTCATTGTATTGAAATTTCCAATAATTTCCATAAAACCATTTAACCTTTATAGATTATGTCCAACTCCCAATAAAAACAATGGTATCATCCTTCCATCCTATCCATTTATGGCATCCAATTCACACGAGTACGTGTACATAGAGGCAGAATGCCCGAAGGTCGACACATTATACATCTGCGAACAGAAAGTCGGCCACCAGCTGCGCACGTAACGCGACTGCATACATCGATTAATATATTTACAGGAGATAGATGAAACGTGCCAACCCACGCCTATCTCTCTGTCCAAGGAAGCTCTGACAGAGCTGGATAGCCAGAACTACATCTTATCTTTTCCGAAGCCTACTAAAGTCCAACTTATATGCAGCCAAGAACAGCATCAACTACTGGAAGGAAGTTATCTCGCCCGCATCCCACACAACTGCAGAATCAAAGCTCCGGAATTCACCATAGTAAACATCGAAGATAAGATACGAGGACTACCAATTGAATTGATGAATATTCCATGGCCAAAGAAGAACGTAATGCATCCGGGGATAAAGTTTAACCTGACTACAATCGAACTTGCAAAATTGCATAACATCCAATTGCAGTTAGCGACTGAAGTTTCGATTACAGTGGAAACAATAGACACCTCCATTTATCATACGACAATTCCACTCTACGTCATCGCACTAATAGGTGCGCTTGCACTGGTTGCAACCTACATTATACGCCGCCGAAAGGCATACAATATCAACAAGAAATGCGAATCATCGACGCAAGCCGATATCCCGTTAACCGTCATGAACTCGGCACAGGACAAACGAGCCGCAACATTTGCACTAGACATCGGCAAATAGTCGCTCATCTTGGGGAGGGAGATGTTATAAGGCCGCTATACCTACGTGACGTCAATGAAGACTCGTGGACATAGTGGCGCAATACCACCGGTGCCCTCAATTGGAAAAAACACAGGATATGCATTTTTTCAAGCGCGGACTTTCGATACTCGCGCTCCTAGCATCGGACGCATTCCAAATTTAAATATTAATAATTTTAAGTATTTCTTATATGTAAAAATCGCATTATAGTAAAACTGCACGACCCTTTGACTTTCTTTCATCTCCACGGTAGCCACCCACTATAATTAGGTCTTTTGTAGTTTATGTAGTTTATTTTGCCACTACAGATTAGTCTAATTATTATACATCGACTACAATCCTTTGTCAAGAAGTAAGCTTTATTTTATGCACAAATATAGACCCGTTTTTCTACTGCTTCTCCTATACCCTAAGGTTTGCTGGAAGAAATCTCTTACAGAGATAAGCTCGCCTTTGTACTTATTATTTTTTATGTAATGTCCTGTTAAATGTCTTGTGTGCAATAAAGTATAATAATAATAAAGGTTGATGTGCTGCTGATTGTTCAATTAGTACCAGTAAGTATCTCACCGAGCCATGTTCATTTAATGTTTAAGGTTCCGTACCCAAAGGGTATTAATAAGACTCCGCTCTCCGTCTGTCCGTCCGTCCGTCCGTCTGTTACCAGGCTGTGTCTCATGAACCGTGATAGTTAGACAGTTGAAACTTTTACAGATGATGTATTTCTGTTCCCGCTATAGCAAAAAATACTAAAAACAGAATAAAATAAGCATTTAGGGGGCTCTCACACAAAAACGTGATTTTTTTGCCCTTATTTTCTCAATATTAATAACAGCAACCGGTAAACGCTTGAAATATTGAAATGCTGTATAGATAATGGTTCGGAACCCTCCGTGCACGAGTCCGTCTCGTACTTGGCTGGTTATTTTTATTTTATTTATTTGTCATACAAATAGGTTACTGACAGTATGACACAAGAAAAAAATGAAACAATGTACCTTGATTTAGTACATTACTAACACGAGTATAAGTTACGAAAAGAAAATGTTATGAATAACAAGTATGGGTAGTACTATGACGCTAGTCGCGCGTTTCAATGTCAAAAGTAGCGACTTTCACATAAAACATAACATAAACTCACGCCTGTATCCCACAGGGGTAGGCAGAGACCAGGGACTGACACTTGCTATGATCCTGACAGATCACTTTCGCTTCCTCAACATTTATTAGTCGTTGCATGCACGCACGCCGGTTTCGGGTACATTCAAGTACATTAATTGTCAAATTCTGACATTTTACCGCCACAAAATGCGTGACTCGTGCCATCGTATTACCCGTGCAGGACTGCGAACAATTCTCATTTGCACTGTTGCGATACCTCAATCACATTTTACTGTCCAATGACTATTCCTAGTTATGAGCCAGTCGTTCTAGTATCAGAAAAAAAAGTAAAAGTACCGTACACCTGAATATATACGCGTACGCCAGTGTGTTATCTTATCAAGAAGAAAACACGTTGCAAACCTAAAAGCCCTCAAAGCATTTGGTAAAAAAAATTGGGTGAAAAGAAACATTTCTCGCGCTCGATAAATAGAATTTATACACCCCGGGAACATAAAAAAATATATTACAACCCCAAGAAGCCGTAAAGACAAAGGGGGATACGGCAAAAATTTATTCATTTCGCTTCGTAAGGAGCGGCGCATACTGGGATAGAGTGAGATAGATTGATATTTAGTGAACTTCTAAATTCAGCAACTGGGTACCATGACTGCAGTGAAAAAATAAGCTGGGCTTCGCGAGCCACGTCCGAGCCCACCACCAAACTCGTATCAATCCTTAAGATCGCCTTCGTTGAATTGCGATGAATTACCTTCAACATGGTAGTAGGGTTTACGAATAAAAATAAAACATTAGGTTACATGAATATTTTGTGGCTTGAACGAGAATCGATAGTACCTAGTAACAATACATACGTCGATAGCACATTCTGTCATATTCAATTACTGCACAAGAATGTATATATTTTTGACAAGAAGTGACCGTTGTCTTTAAGAAAGAAATATACCGTTAAAATTCCTAATTTAACGCCTAATATTAGTTAAAAACCTTTACGTATCATCATCATCATCCATTTGACATAGGCCTCCTTCGTGGTTTTCCTAACCATGAAGGGTTTTGCCATAATCGCCAGGCTTGGCAGGCGTCATTATGGCGTACCTATGTTTAAAATGTCAGTAATTTTATTTTCGCGCGCCGCATGCCGTAATAGAGCACTTTTATCAAAAGTATAATAATATATACTATTTTATACTGCACCAATGCATTGTTGGTCTAACGGTAACAACATGCGCTCGATTTTTCCTAGAGACCGCCGTATTTTGTGTTTTTTTCATATTTCTCGTCTCAAATCACGGAACAGTCTGTGTGTAAAACTCAATTTTTAATTACAAATGCCGAAGTCACAAAGCGCCGTTCTCTCCATCCCTCCCTAGCCTCAGACACGTCTGCTCTGAGAGCGTCGCCGCTAAAATCTCAGGGCATATTTTAATAAAAAAAGTTTTTGCCCACCCACTTGCGACATTTGAATATTGCCTATAAGATTTTCTTGCGACCTTGGCTTTACGAATAAAGCCTCTTTGTTAATTTAACTTTCCTTAGGCTTAGGGTGAGCGTGATATAAATTTAAGAGTTTAAACTCAAAGTAAAGAAAGCATAGGCTTGTCAGTCTCTCAATAGTTTTTTAATCATATTTTTGAACAAATATGTTTCATCGATAGGTGATTGTATGTCCTTGATGACATGCCAAAAATACTTTTCTGAAACAATGCTGTAGCGGGGTAGGGCACGTATTTTGTCAAAATTACGTTTAGCGCAAACGTAATTTGCGTAATAGCTTTTGAAAAAGATCCATGTTTGATTTAGCAAAGATACAAACTTCCAGAATGAACAAGGATGGCATTGTAAGGATTCTAAGATTAATGAAGTTTACAGCTCTCTGTGGATTTCAAACCGCAAATTGATCGGACTACAGATTATTAGCTTCATTCCGGATTCAGAGATTCAGACGGCAGTGACGAGCAACCAACGACGTGAGCTCCGTCTCTACTCGCCTTGAGTAAGCTTTGCGAATCAATGCGGAACCTGGTCGGACTCTTACGACCAAAATCATGTAAGTGAATCCGGAATATTTTTTTCATCACGTCACAAAACGAGAAATTCCATCTTCGAAAATACATCACAAACTTTCAGAGGTAATATAGATGATACCCGTTTACTCTATTTTGAGGTCAGTATTTTTCATCCTAATGCTCCAAGTCATTATTCACCGCATTTAAAAGCTAAATACATGAAATTTATGCAGTTTTCCACTGCGGCATAAAGATCGCGCGAACGAGACATTTAGGCCACGTAAAGACGGTAAGCAAATTTAGCGGACGGAAAGGCTTGCTTTGTTTCATAGAGTTGTGCTTAGGGAATTAAAAAGACATTTCAAAAAGAGAGGATCGTGACCAGGGGCAATCCCTGATCCGACGGAGATCAAGGTTGTCTGCCCACGTATATGCCTTTCTCTAGGTCTTCAGACTGGTATCTATGACCAGCTCGTTTCCACTTCTTTCGAGAAACCACCACAGCTCTGCTATGTTGATCAGTTTCGTTACCCATATGTCTAATTCGATCACGCAGTGAGACCACCAACATAACTCTCTCCATACCTCCATGACTATGTGTAACCTTAAGTACGTGAAAGTCTTTTAGAAGGTTACACAACATAAACTCACGCATGTATCCCGGAGGGATAGGCAGAGACCAGCGTTTACCACTAGCCGCGATTCCGACAAACCTCCTTCGTTTCATTAAGGCTGGATTATCCGACATTACCCCCAAATCAGGTGTTTTAAAATACATTTTACTCTCTAATAGTTAGTACTAAAAACTGAGTTGTACTGAGTTTTGGATAACAAAAAATATACCGAAATGACTATCACTGAATTTGTTAGTGATGGCGCTCGTAAAAATTCTATTTATTTGTATTTCCGTAATTTAAAAAATGCGTACTTTTCCTATAAATATTCGCTCCCGCAGCGCAATAAGTCCCGTACAAATCCCTGCGCTCCGAGAAACCAGCCTTAACATTAATTAGTGTTCTCGATAAAATGAACTACATTTTATTAGAAGTTCCTTTAAAAACCATTACAATAAAAAAATTAAAAACATGAATAAGACGGGGGACCTGGTCAACGAAGTTACGTCACGGCTGGGTGGTACAAGACATAATCGTGAATCTTCCTGTACTATTTTGTAAGGTTAACACGAGCACTAGACGTAATAAAAACTGAACTTGCACGGATATTTACTCGTTTATTTTTTCATTTTACAATTTTCCGACGATTCGGTACTTTCGCAAATCCCATGGTCTCGGTCTTCCTGTAGTGACAACAATGTACGTGTAATGTGAGCGTGCCCGGCGAATCGCGTCATCCGTCCGGCAGTTACTCCCGCGCACCTCACACGACACACCTGTGTCAGATAGTTTCTGATATAATGGTCGATTCGGTTCTATCATTCAGTGCCCGCAAAATAGCCTGAGAAAAATACCTAACCTGGGCCCTTATTATGAAGCAGCGATATGTTCGGAAGGGTCGTCAACGTCGCGCTTGAGCCCGACAATTCACCCAATCTAGCGCTAAATACGGTTTTTTTTTTATAGTTTCCATAGTTGAATATTAATTAATAGCTATTAAGAAAAATAATCGTATTTGTCGCTAGATTCGAGTGAATTGTCGGGCTCAAGCGCGACGTGGACGCCCCATATGCGATAATGTCGCATTTTTCATAACAAGGGCCTTGCATTAAAATTGGACACAATAGTGTATGTGTGTTGGCGGCTAGAGACTAAACCCCGGTTTCTCGTACACTAACAAGCGGTTAATCTACACAGCTGTTAGTGGTTTTTTTTGTATGCACTTTCGTCAATTGACAGCTGTTAACAGTAGATTAACAGCGTTTTACTGTACGAAAAACTAGGGGTTAATTAATTATATACCACTCGACATAGCATCATACGCGACAATCCGTCGACTTTACAGGCGGTAGCCTCTCGACCTTTTCAATTGATTTGCAAAGTGGCCCTTATCGTGACTTAATAAAGTGCACGGACGTAAGGGTTTATATGCTGTCGGTTGTACTTGAAGCTCTTGTATTCAACCGCTTCCCCCTCCGCCCTTCGGATTATTTGGGAAACGGTAGTGACGGGAACGCTAATTTCGGGATTAGGTGTTTTTGTGAAACGGATATCAAGCCAAACCTGTCTTTTGGGAGAAGCATATTGTGGGAAACACTTATATCCGGAAACGGATTATTTGGAAAAAGGGTAGTGACGGGAACGGATGTTTTGGGAACGGATGTTTTGGGCAACGGATAGCACCTTTCGAAAGGGCCCTCCGCTGCTCCTATCGCTTCGCTTACGGCCCGTGGCAAGGCGGTAACATTATACAAAACGCGACCGGGCTAGCTTATTATTTATGCACTTGTTTTCACGGAAACTACCGCAGGGGCGCTTGTGTGTGTGTATTCCTCGTATTTGAATTGAAACTGTTGGGTTGTTCTTCTTTTGTCTCGAGTAGAAAAGATAATTTAGTTTTGTTTGCTAAATTATCACTTCATTTGTTATCCCCTCCGGGATACAGGCGTGAGTCTATGGTATTATGTTATCACTTCAAATTCTATATTTGACTAAAAGCGTATGAATCTGCTACAACATTATCCTTACACTAACTATAATTAAAAGGAGACTGTTTCCCTGTTTGTTGCTAAGCCAAGTGTCCTATAGCAAATATGGAATTTGTCGCTGTTAAAGAGGTTAAATTTGCTGGAAGGAATCTCTTACAAAGATAAGCTCGCCTTCGTATATGTTATTTCATATATAATGTCTCGTTAAATGTCTTGTGTGCAGTAAAGTATAATAGATGTGCCATTGTTAGAAGAAAAGTTATCACCTGATTCGAATAATACACAGATGCGTATTCGATGAACAATTCATTGGTTCCAAGTATAAACTATTCGAATGATAACTTTCTTTCTAGATCTAAACTAACTAAAATTGTGCTGCTCCAATACTACATAACTAAAAATTGTTGCTACAATACTGTGACTACGCCATCAAAATCTACCGGCAATAGAAGTTGAATGAGCGGTGTCATCTTACAAATATTAGGTAGTTAGAATAGCGAAAAATACTTACATATTAGGTTGGTTCATAATCATGTAAGTATGTAAAAACTTCGTCCTGAACTTAGGCTGGCTTGCGCCTACGCTATCTGTTGTTTTTTTGTTTATTCAAAGAGAAAGCTCTATCCATCCATTGAATGAGTGTAAGAACGTCAAAAGCGGTGGTAGCCTAGTGGGTAGAACATTGGACTCGGAAGCGGGAGACCCAGGTTCGATTCCCAGTGCGGGCATGTACCTATGACTTTGTTTTCTAAGTTATGTACATTTGTGAAGTTATAGTAGCAATACCACTCGCTAACGGTGAAGGAAAACATCGTGAGGAAACCTGAGTGTCTGAGCTATTCATATGCCTCAGCGCTTGAAATCGCCAATCCGCGGTGGGCACGCGTGGTGATTAAGCCCATACCCTCTTTCTGAGAGAAGGCCTGTGCCCTACAGTGGGACGTATATAGGCTGTTTATGTTGAAGAACGTCTTTCACCGTGATATTTGCAGAACTATCCATAGATAAGGTGCATGACTGACAACCCTGTCAATCAACTAATTATTTGTTTATCCCTGGATCTGTATTTATCTATTTACTTACTTATCCAGTGACTTAGCGTAAGTCGCCCTTATTTGGTGTATTTTGATAGATGGTGATTTGTGTAAAGTTACGTACATTATTGAATTTTTTGTAGCAATACCGCTAGCTACAGTGAAGGAAAAAGCTGATGTTCACAAACCTACCTCGGCGTTAATTTTCTATTTTGTGCAATGTCCTTTTTTATGTACAATAAAGTGCTCTCTATCTATCTTTGCTGCGGCTCTGAGAGCAGACCTCTTTGAAGTTAAACGAAATGTGGGGTACACATTCATGGCGAAAATAAACTATGCAAAACCAAATTAATCTAGATGACAGGTGACTAAAATCATTCAAAGACGTCCAGCAACCGACTTTGGATGTGTGGCAACCAGCTGCATGCGGTAAGTGACTAAAATCGGATGTGCTAATGCTCAAACGTATTTTAGCCATTTGGTAGCCAGCCGCATGCGGCTAGTGCTTAAAATTTACTGAGCAAATATTTAGTCGCGGGCCATCGCTTGTTGCTAATAACGCTTGGTCTGCACTCGACAGATAGAAAGTGGCTAAAACCAACCCGTGTATGCTGCTCATGATGATAGGCTGCCCATGATATGATCTTCAAGCTCAGGTTGGTGAAGTTGACACTAAATTACATCTCAAACTTCCTATCAGTAGATACATTCTTCCGAAGTAGCCATAATTCCATCCGAACTTATACAAAAACACATTTTCTATATTTTCTATTTCTACATGACCCCCAAACTCAGGTTGATAAAAGTTAACACAAAACTACGACATGAAGTTTTTTTTTCTGCAGATGCCTACTCCCAAAGTAGCCATTATTCCATCCAAACTCATCCAAACACACAACTATGCATATAAGTGTTATTTATTACCCAACAACAAGTACCTAAGTAACAAACGGACAAAACTTCCTTCAAACACTACACACAAAACTGTCAGCAAGGCACAAACTTTACTTGAAAATCAACTGTTCGCACAAACCAAAATCACCCTTAAAACTTAGTTGCTAAGGACTCCATTACCTGTAGAGTTAGTTTGGTAGAGCACAGTAAAGTATTCCAGTTCGTAACTTCAAAACCGTGGAGCTACGATTTGCGTGAATAATTAATGAATGTTAGAGTCAGATAACTGTGAAGAAAAACATCGTGAGGAAACCTGATTGTCTGAGGTTATCACATACATCGGCGCTTACAATCGGCAATCCGCGGTGAGCCGTATAATTATAGGCTACATAAAAAATATTAAGACCGCTGGCACGGTATCATCACTTTTCAGCCCGGAATTTTTCTGTCAATTTGAAGTTCGTTGTGGGCTATTTGTGTTTGACTAATTTCAATCTCTTGTTTGCCCATAGTAGATTTACACAAATTGTCAAGTATTTTCGAACTAAAACTTTCGTAAGCACTACACATTATTGACTTAATTCCAGATTCACTTACTTGGTTTTTTTGTCGGAAGAGTCCGACCGGGTTTTCGCTCTGATTCGCAGATCATGGTAATCGTGGTGAGTAGAGACGCAGCTCGCGTAGTCGGTCGCTCGTCTCTTACTGCGGGCGAGCGTGCGGCGCAAGCAAGCAAGTAAGTGAATCCGGAATTAAGTTAATAATTGTCAAGTAGATTGATGGGTAGCATATTGGACAAAGTGTCGACATGACGACTGTCAAAACGTCGTGGAAATAATATCAAAGTGGCAACATAGATAGTTGTTATGATAGTATTCGATAAGATAAGAGATCAGATGTTAAGTTTTACGCTACATTTATGAAAATACTTTGAAATTGTTGTTTTTTTCTATCGCATTAGGTTTAAGCCTGTAATGATAGATGTAAACTTGTAGAAATAAATAAATAAATAAATATCTATTGGTCAAATTGTCCAATTGCCGTAACATCAACTGATCAAAATGGCCAGTTGCTAAAAAACCCAAATGCCAAAACGTCTAGTAGTTAAAATGTCATATTGCTAAGACATTCAATTGCTAAAATGTCTAGTAGTTAAAACATCCAGTTGATGGAAACAACCAATTGCCAAAACGTCCAGAGGTCAATACTTCCAAAAAATAAAACGTTTAAATGCCAAAATGCCTACTTGCTAAACGGATGAAAAATAATCATTTATAAAAACGAGAGTGCAATATAAGCAATGATCTAGCTCGGTATTGCAGTCTGTTCAAAAGTAAAGTGCTCTTACAGATATTCCAAACCACATCACACTCTATTCTTGTGTGTGCAATAAAGTATAATAATAATAATAATCACAAGGACGTCCACAGAACGATTAATGGTACCAAAATTATCTGTTATTTGCTACTAGGCAAGTTCCTTAGTCTACTTCAATTTGGTGTTTTCCGTGCCAATGAGGGATGGGATTGTACATGGACAATCAGTGGGTAGACCAAGCAAATCTATGGGTTTATCTGCTGAAACAATGGACGACATAAGCAGAGTGGTCATAGAAATGAAAAGGACTGTACTCTATTCACGTACAACATGTACGCAACTTTTGTTCTATTAGATTTTTATTTTCCGGTTTACTTACGTAATTTTATTAAATTCACGCTTCAAGCGCACTAACGATGTCACAGCTTCTGGTGAAACATTGTGCTACATAGAAGCAAATATAACATAACATAATATGGTTTTAAGCATTATTGGATATTGCAACTACAAGGCAGAAAAACCGTACAAGCACAGAAAATATTTCATTGAAAATTGAACAAAAAAAAAGGTTCTCGTAAATTAAAAACTCCAATCGAAGTATTTCTGAAATTGCGCATGTTACAAGTAACACTTTTTATAGATACAGAAATCGATAAATCGGAGTTACTTACTATATAAAACTAATCTCGAACCTTCGTAGCTCTTCGGTGCAGAAACTCGAAGTAAAGTTATAATTCCATCGTAAATCCTTTAGGACGTTAAATTTATAAGTCGAGGAGAGAGCTGCGATAAGCGTTTGCATTCACGATGAAGACGGGGGAATGCGCTAAGCGAAACAAGATCAAGAATATAATCATTAATTTAATCGCCGCTGAGGAATCTCGAGAATTAAATCTAGTTTTCTTTTCCAGTGGTCCAGTATAGTTCATTCACAGTGAAAACGAGATCGAGATCAAGAATGTAAACATTAATTACATCGCCGCTGAGGAATATTGGGAATGAAATGTGGTTTTCTTTTTCAATCTTGCAGTAATAGCTGTTGTCTGAAAGAGATCACCTTTAGCGATAAGACTACCTTATCTATTAAGTACTCTAGAAATTATGTACCTTATCTCGTAAATATGATTACTGGTTAGCAATAAAGAGTTATCCATCTATATATAGTTTTACTACGGCGTATACTGTCGAAAACGTTGGCTTATTCTTAGTGTATCTTACTGTAGTACACAGGCCTTCTCCCGGAGAGAGAAGGTTTTGGATCCCGGTGGAGCCGGGCGAACTTTATCTTTAGTACTATTCAAGGTAAATATTAGGGGTTAAAGTATGAAATTGCCGTTTTATTGCAATAGGTTCTTTGAATTGACATAGAATCTTCATGGTTTGAGGTTTTCGAATGAAACTATTTCAAATGGTTTCTATGATGTTCTTTTTTTAAAAAATGTGAAACATTTGAATATCGACTTTCAATTGTTTTTGTTATTCAATTTAGACAAGAAAGATGGATACTGCGAAAATTCGAGTGATTTTTTAATACGAGTTCCGACGCGGAACTAACGCGGCAGAAACAGCCCGCAATATCAATGCTGCGTTTGGAGAGGGGTCTACTAATGAACGCACCGTGCGATTTTGGTTTAAACGCTTTCGTGATGGAAATTTCGACTTAAAGAACGAGCCACGAGGAAGACCGCCCACACAGGTGAATAACGATGAATTAAGAGAGATAGTGGAAGCCGACCCTAGTCAAACTACAAAGGAATTAGCGCCATGGTTTAACGTTACCTTACCCACAATATTGACTCACTTGCGTCAAATCAATAAAATAAAAAAATACGAAAAATGGGTGCCTCATGATTTGACTGATCTGCAGAAAGAAACGCGTGTTGAAACTTGTGTTGCCTTGTTGATATTTAATATTCGATATTCAAATGTTTCACATTTTTTTAAAAAAGAACATCATAGAAACCATTTGAAAAAAGTTTCATTCGAAAACCTCAAACCATGAAGATTCTATGTCAATTCAAAGAACCTATTGCAATAAAACGGCAATTTCATACTTTAACCCCTATTAATACTCTTACTTACAATATTTTCAAGAGATCCGATGCATTTCAGAGCTTTAGGAAATTGTAAATAGTTCTTGAATGTTGATTTGTCAGGATCATGGCAAGTGGTAGTCCCTGGTCTCTGCCTACCCCTCTGGGATGTTGTTGCGTTGGTTTGGACATGTGGAGAGGATGAAGGAAGAAAGATTGACAAAACAAATATATCGAGCGAATGTGGATGGAAGGGCCGGTAAGGGACGACCCAGACGGACATACTTTGACCAAATAGAGGATGTATTAACAAAGGGCAAGATAAAAAGTACCCGAAACCGGCGTGCGTGCATGCAACGACTAATGAGTGTTGAGGAAGCGAAAGTGATCTGTCAGGATCGTAGCAAGTGGCAGTCCCTGGTCTCTGCCTACCCCTCTGGGATACAGGCGTGAGTTTATGTTATGTTATGTTATGTTATGTTAAAAACACGATTAAAATAGTCTGTAGTGGAGATTTTACAAAGAAAAAAGGCGTAACTAATAAACTGCGAAATAAACTGCGTCTAAAGTGTGCCTTAGAAGAATCGTGTTTTTATAAATAAGGCCGATAATATATATTTAGGCTTGGAAACTAATCATAATTATCATAAAGTCAGACGATTGTTATATCTTGCATAGCACTGTCCGTGATATAAGTCTTCTATCTCGTATCCAGTCAGTTATTTCAATACACAGCTGAATCCACATTCGAAATAGGCGCCGAAAGTTTAAACAGCCTATTGTCTTCAGTAACTTCCTCGTTCTAAGCCATAAAGGTTCTTTAACTGGTTGAGATTAGAAGTTTACACAGCATTTACATTTTCAAATGCTACTACTTACTGCACACATATCAGGCACAATTATAGAATAATATTCTGATTGCTTCCCGGTTTTTTATAAGTAGTTAAAGAAGCAACATAATTAGGTGTGTTGTGCAATTAGTGAAATAATAAAAAATTAGACCCATTTTAAGGCACTTCAAAAATAATTAAAATCACCCTACAAACCATAGATTAGATTAATACACTTTATTGCACACCATACAAGGTACAACATACATGAAAAATCTTAAATATCTATGTTACATATTATACAACTGGCGGTCTTATCACTAAAAGCTATCTCTTTCAGACAACCTTAGGATGGATAGGACTGTAAGATAAAGAGACTTTATAAACGCGCTTTGTTAATTTTAAGAAGAGCTTAAATAGCTACTAGTAAGTATAATAAATATTGAAAATGTGGCAAAAACCGAGGAAAAACAAAATAATAACCTTTTCAATTCATTCTTTATTAAAAATGAGGTACCAAACTCCGTATTCTTACAGCGAAGACTTAGTTTTACAAATGCCAACAGAAACAAAAACTTTTCGCATGATAATAAACGCGAGCGTTACGTTTACAGTCTGTCATAACGACTTTTTAAGTATTTACTGGAGATGTTTTTATGGACCTCTTGGGAAAACTTTGTCTTGTGCCCAATTTTGCGTTCTGATATCGCTTACGTAATATTGATCATTAAAACCGCAATCTAGAATTAAAATTGTGAAATACACAGTTCATATCATCATCATCATCATCATCATCATCATCAGCAATTTGACGCCCAGTGCAGGACATAGGCATCCCTCGTGGTTTACTCTATCATCATAATCATCATCAGCCTATGCTTGTCCACTGCTGGACATAGGCCTCTCCTATAGCACGCCACTGAGCACGGTCCTCGGCTACTCTCATCCAGCTCTTGCCAGCCGCCCTGCGAAGATCATCGCTCCATCGAGTCTGAGGACGTCCTACACTACGTTTACCGATCTGCGGTCTCCACTCGAGAACTCGTCTACCCCATCGGTTATCAGTTCTTCGGATAGTATGGCCGGCCAACTGCCACTTCAGCATGCTAATTCGGTGGGCTATGTCAGTGACTTTGGTTCTCTGTCGGATCACCTCGGTCGGTTTACTCCATAGGGAAAGTTATAACCATGAAGGGTTTTGCCATAATCGCCACGCTTGACGGGCGGGTTAGCGATCGCAGTATGCGATTGGAATCTCAGGAAGACACTGCTGCCCGTCTCTTGGTAATTTATTTCCTTAGTTGCCTTTTACGACATCCACGGAATTAAATGGAGTGATGCTATCCTTAATCCGGCACCACACAGATAGTTCATATATTCGGCTTTAAATACAATAAATCATATTATGTGAAAGTTTAGTGTTAAAATCGATATATTTTATTTAGGACCATTATAGCAAACATCACAATTATTAACTTCATAACTTGGTCTACATTTACAAAATAAAGTAAAAATTCATTACAAAAAGTAAATGTTTGTTTTTAATTAATTTCAAAGTAGTTACTCGTTGTCAATTCCGAAGAATTAATAGATTATGTGGAGAGGAAGCTAATAAATAAACTCCTTGGCTGGCGATTATTATGAATTGATTGATTGCTACGATTATGGAAATCGTATGGCGCTGTTCTGCAAGATGAAGATAATCTCAATTAAGTTAAATTGATGTAACGGATTGCCAACTAGTCAATAACAGTGTGATGGGTGTACTAAAGCATGGTTTTTATTACTAAGAGTTTACTGTCCGTCTGTCGGTCTGTCTGTCTGTCCATCTGTCTGTCTGTCTGTTTGTCGGTCCGTCTGTCTATCTGTCCGTCTGTCTATCTGTCCGTCTGTCTGTCTGTCTATCACCAAGCTGTATCTCATGAACCGAGATAGCTAGGCAGTTCAAATTTTCATACATGATGTATTTCTGTCGCCGCTATAACATCAAATACTAAAGACAGAATAAAATAAATATTTAAGGGGGGCTCTCATACAACAAACGTTGTCTAAAGACAGCGCTTGTCATCTAACGGCCATCTATGTAACCTTCACAGAGCCGATGTCACGTCGTTAAATGTCAATCTTTAACGCGTCTTGTTGGTTTCTATAGATGGTGTTGTTCTCAAATTCTATATTTGTCTAATGTTGTATAGATAATAGCACGGTACCCTTCGTGCGCGAGTCCGCCTCGTACTTGGCCGGTTTTAATCAATATTAACATGGCCACGTCTGTTTTATTGGCACTGTTTTAGTCAACTAATCATTGCATTTAGCCCAGCACCACGCGCTATTCGATTATTTCACGCAAGGTGCCAAAGTGGTTAAGCAAATCAAATGACATTCCAATTCTATTTTTCAATAGACACAAAGTAGTGTCAAGCAACAGCCAATGCCGTACTAATACCACTATCTGTTTAGTATACTCAAGGGCCTAGGCTGACTGTAGTTAGACGTTCCTCTCTTTGCCTGAAAGCAGTCTTTCACCGCGACACGTGTATACAAAGTCACCACGCATTTGTGAACGCTCGCTAAGCCGTGAACACGGAGGGAAAGAATTCCCAGTAAGCAGGTGCCGGGATTTAATACAGGAAGATAAGCTAGGATAGGGTACATTAAAAAATAGTTCAATTCTTCGGTGCCTCCATACTTTATATATACCACATCTATAAGTACCGATGGGGGTTGGCCGTCAGCTCTCCATATTATTTACGAATGTACAACTTAATGATATTTTTTTAAATAAAAAAAAAATTAAATAAAGACGTGCTTAATCATCATCATCATCATCAGCCCATTAACTCCCACTGCAGGACATAGGCCTCTTTCATGGTTTTCATAACCATGAGGGGTTTTGCCATAATCGCCACGCTTGGCATGCGGGTTGGCGATCGCAGTATGCGGTTGGAATCTCAGGAAGACGCTGCTGCCCGACTCCTGGTAATTTATTTCCTTAGTCACCTTCTACGACATCCACGGGAAGAAATGGAGTAACGCTATTCTTACTCCGGCGCCACACGGCTTAATACTGGATAGTATTTTCCTCCAGCTAACCCAGATTGATATGGAGAGTGGAAGGGATAGACTAAAAAAAATGGTAGTGATTACGTAAACTAGTTGATTAATTAATTACTTACATGATAGCATTATAATTTAAAAATACGTTCGTAAACTACGTAAAATATTATATATTAGTAAAAATACCTATTTAATGCAATCTTATAAGTACAAGTTTAAGATGATTTGAGAAAAGATGGTCAGAGTGGAGTTTTTTTCCCGCTGCCTTTTTCTCCACTACAAATACGGCCCGAAGGCAGCGGCTAACATAGTAACATAGTACCTACATTGACATTCAGCAAACAGAATGTAAATTCTTTACGTTGAAATAAATTATTGATTTCTGATTTCTTCATACGAATGATAAACATTACTTACTTAATATACCACATGTAGACATCAAACTTATTGATTTCGATTTTTGATTCTATTTGTAAATTGTTTACTGTAATTGTGATTCTGTGGATTTCTGTCAAAAAAAATGTGAACGTGATGTTTACATGTTTGTGATGTCGTTGTTTCTGGTTCCCACGACACAGGGTATCCTAGTGTGGGGCCAGAAGCAATGTATGTGCCTGTATGTAAATGTTTATTTATGCAGGATGCAACAAAGTCCCAATAAATTTGTAAGAAGGAACTGTTCCCCATACACACATACATAAATTCACGTCTGTATCCCAGAGGGGTAGGCAGAGACCAAGGACTGCCACTTGCCACGACCCTGACAGATCACTTTCGCTTGAAGAAACAAATATATCGAGCGAATTTGGGTGGAAGGGCCGGCAAGGGACGTCCCAGGCGGACATACTTCGACTAAATAAATGTATTAGCAAAGAGCAAGATAAAAAGTACCCGAAACGGGTGTGCGTGCATGCAATGGAAATGGAACATTTTTATTATTATAATTTATTTTTCTGTAAATAATTATTATTTGTGTCCTGTCGTTAGTTATTTTGTGTGTGATTAATTTTGAATTATCTATTAATTAGTTTGTGTTCTTTCTAGCATAATCGTAATGGCGCATATGTAATATCTATAATTTTAAAAAGTTATTAAAAGGGACGGGCTGAAAACCAGACTACGCATCCAATCTCGGCAATAAAGCTGAGCTCATTCCTTTTTACCACTAACATTATGAATGAAGGAATTATTATTATTTATTATTTTTGTGTGGTAAATAAAATATTTTCACTTTCACTTTCAACGACTAATGAATTTTGAGGAACTATTACCCGTTACTTATTATTTTCCATCATTCATATTTGTTAATTGGAATGTTACGCTCGATAGCGCGAACGTATCTCCTTCAATATTTAGATCTCTTTTAAAATTTCAGTGAGCAACTCTGTTAGTTCTGAGCCGGTGAAAACTTTGCCAATATCTGTGGAAACTCTTTCTGCACTTACCTTTTATCGGAAAGGGACTTTTTTCATAGAGCCGATTGGCGGTGGTTGCCACAAATAGGTGTGGACTCGAAGTTGTTTTAATCGTCGCGGGATTTCAACTCTGTTGCCAGTGGGGAAATTAAATCTTTTTTGGAGTACAGTACCTCTTCCAATTAAAGTAGCTATTATCCAAACGCGACCAAAATGGAACCTTACATTTTGGTCGCGTGGGAAGGGTATTCGACATTCAAATTTCGGCGGGCAACAATGCGCAACCAGATAATTCGCAGCAAATTAAAACACCGCCAATCGCCATGTCCCATTATCCCATGAGGACACGAATAATTGCTCAATGCCCACACGCGAACTATTGTGGTCAGCACTGGACATGCAAACTCTATGTCTGATCCGTGTACATACAACCATAGAATTTCGACTGGAGTCAAATTGTTTTCTTACACATAATACGCGTCTAATCGCGATTATTTTGTTCAATTTTTTATTCAGGCCACTTAGGTACTCAATAACATCGTGTTACGTAATAATTTGTATCCGATGTGCACTGATGTTGACCTTACGTTATTGGCTGCGTTTTACTTGCCTGCGAATTATATGGCTGTATATTATGTCACTGCCTTCCGACATTCGAATATCGAATTTAGTTCGACCAGTTTCCATCTTAATCACACGCGCATAATAAAGATCCAAAAACTCCGGCCCACCTATTATGGGTTTTAATTCCTAATATTAGAAATGTGCCTGTAATTTTACAGCTATTTCAAATTGTCGTGTCATAACTGTTTTGCACTGTTGGGGTGATCTGTATAATTATATTTTCTCTTCTACCAACAACAAGTTAGAAGATTGATGTAAATCAGCCCACAATAAAATTATTCACTGCTAAACATACCTAGACGTAAGCCAGAATGGCTTGCCAGAAATCTGATTCAGACCGTGTGGCATCCTAATCTGTATTTGTGAGTTCGGGGTCTTTATTCAAGAATATTTTTACCCAAGCCTAACGTCAGTGACCACGGATATAAGAAAAATTAAAGAAGATTGGTAACGTATTCATAATTGAATAAGAAGAAAAAGATACTATGATTGAGACTGCTAGAAATATAAGCGACTAGTTGTTTCCCGCGACTTCGTTTGCGTGGTAATTTTGATGTGTATTTTTCCGGGATAAAAAATAGCCTATGTGCTAATCCAGACCATAATCTATCTCTGTTCAAAATTTCATCGTGATCCGTTTAGCCGTTTTTGCGTGAAAGAATAACGAATTCGTGTTTATTAAATAGTATTAGTGAGGATATCTGCACTTACCCGTCTCTTATTCACGAATCGTAGAAAAATCCTCGAGTTTCACAGCTTACAATGGAACGCTACACCAACAACGTTATTTTGATTCTAAATTCTGTTAAAATTATAATTTTAAAAAGGGTCCATTTCCACGTTCTTGCTAGAGATTTCCAACTCAGGTCGCAGGGCTGACCACAGCATGATAAATGAAGGTCCAAGCCGTTTCATTACCATTAATTATTCGGATACATCTGTTCCTAAGTTCCTAAGCTCGGTGTTGCACAAGAAACGTTCGCATATTTCATTAAATTTCGGACAGTTTGGTTACAAAAAGTAAGCGAGTAGGTGAGACTTCAGTCTATATAGGTACATACAAAACTCTTTTAGTCTTAAGGGGGTCCAGTGAGTAACACTATCGTCACCACGGAAAAAACCATATCTTTTTTCACAGATCAAAATTTGCAAAAAGTGTCTGTACAATCTCTCAATCATGTTAACAGTGATTTTTAGGACCCACGACAAAGAACCTAGGACCACGAACCTGGGACTAGATAGCCGTTTCTGGTGTTAATGCTATCTAGTCCTGGGGGTTTTGCATTAGTTTCAGGGCAATGGGTTCTAAAAATCACTATTGACATGATTAAGAGAGTGTACAGACACTTTTTGCAAATTTTGATCTGTAAAAAAACTAGATAGCATTTTTATGCAAAAAGTGGCCGTTTCTGGTGTTAATGCTATCTAGTCCTAGGGTTTTTGCCTTAGGTTCAGGGCCATGGGTTCTAAAAATCACTATTGACATGATTAATAGAGTGTACAGACACTTTTTGCAAATTTTGATCTGTAAAAAAACTAGATAGCATTTTTATGCAAAAAGCGGCCGTTTCTGGTGTTAATGCTATCTAGTCCTAGGGTTTTTGCCTTAGGTTCAGGGCCATGGGTTCTAAAAATCACTATTGACATGATTAATAGAGTGTACAGACACTTCTTGCAAATTTTGATCTGTAAAAAAACTAGATAGCATTTTTATGCAAAAAGCGGCCGTTTCTGGTGTTAATGCTATCTAGTCCTAGGGTTTTTGCCTTAGGTTCAGGGCCATGGGTTCTAAAAATCACTATTGACATGATTAAGAGAGTGTACTGACACTTTTTGCAAATTTTGATCTGTAAAAAAAGATATGATTTTTTTCCTCGGTGGCGCTATTCTTACTCCCTGGACCCCCTTAAAACACGATTCCTTAAATCACTCCTCAAATGCAGTTTAATTAGTCTGTGGTAAAGGGAAAGCCATACCACAGTAATATTTTTCAATGACTCGCGATCTCATACATAGTCTATAATTTAATGATTGCTAAACACAATAATAATTGACTGCACTCGCCATTTCAGTCTACCCGTTACCGCGGCAGCTGCGTCTTTGCCGTCGGGAATTAAAGTAATTCAATTTCACCTAATAATTAATCGTCATTAGACCAGTTGAATATACCTATTAAATTCAATTCAAAAAATTCAAAGTGTCACAGAAGCTGTGATTTATTGAACGTTACAAGTAAAACTAGGTGTCCGTTTCAAAATCTAGATCATTTGGAGAAAAAACGGACAAAATACTCTAAACTTAGTCTTTTCCAATATGTTCCTTACATATTTTAATCTTTTCTTTTACTATTACTTTACCACAGATCATTTAAACTGTTTTAGAGGAATTGTGTTTTTAAAAACCCGCTAACTAACTGTACTCTTTTTAAAAACCTATTTAGAGGCTAAAATTTCCACCCATGCCGGGTCTTCAACCCGCGACCCCTGGGCAAGTGCAGGCATCGGCGAAATTTCGAGCCTCTTTACAAACTTCTGTATTACGTACAGGCAGCGACATCTGGCCGAAGCAATTTACATCACTTGCAACCCCGAGTGTTGTCCGAGTGTGAATAGTAAAAATTGTCCTCAGCGCGGGTTAGTGCAACAAAAAGTATATAACTGTACCCTATCAACGCACAGCCTTGAAGACAGCCTATAAAAAAGGTATAATGATGAAATTTGGACAGAAGATGCGTTTAGGCCGACTTGCACCACGTTCTTAAATGTGGCTTAAACAGAATCCGTGTGGCACCGGATTAAGAATAGCGTCACTCCATTTCCTCCCGTGGATATCGTAGAAGGCGACTAAGGAAGCACATTACTAGGTGACGGGCAGCAGCGTCTTCATGAGATTTCCACAGCATACTGCGATCGCCAACCCGCCTGCCAAGCGTGGCGATTATGGCAACACCCTTCATGGTTAGGAAAACCATGAAGGAGGCCTGTGTCCTGCAGTGGGCGTTGAGTGGCTGATGATGATGATGATGAAAGGCGTTAAAAGAGGTGCAATAGTTTCTATTAAGGGATTATTTTCTGGTCTAGTCAGAATTTAAAATTCTAGATAATAAAAGCTTCTTAAGGCTCTGTTACGTCTCTCACGCTGTCTCGCTAGCACAACCTAACATTTTTAGTTATTGCATTTTTTCACAGTTTTGATACTTTTGAAATGATTTTGTCAATAAAAAATAAGGATAAAAAATAAGGATAAAAAATATATGTCTTATATGTCCGTAATCTAGCAAAGCATATTTATCACATATCAAATCATACATATTTCTTTACAATCATAAAAAAAATAAAAATTGCGAGCGAGACGTCATGAAAACTTAGAAAGAAAAACGTAGAAAATATGAGATAAATAGTAGAGAACACTTTATTGTACATTAAAAAGGAATTAACACAGATTTTTCTAATAATATAAATATACATCATAATTATTACCTCAGGGCTTGAAATTGCTAATCCGGGGTGGGCACGCTTGATAATTAAGCCCTTACTCTCTCTCTGAGAGAAGGTCTGTGCCCTGCGTTGGGACCACAGATATATTAGGACGTATATATGCTACATAATTTATGTAACAGCCAACGGGCACAAAAATAACCAAATCCTCTCTCCATCAAACAAAATTGAGGCAGGCGGAAGTGTGTGATGGAAGTTGGACACAGAATTTGCTAGCCAGAAAGATAGAAGGGGTAAGATGAACGAAAACAGATTTCACGGTAAAATGCGTAGAGAAACGAATATTTAATGCAAGCGTAGCAATAGAACTGACAGGCAAAAACTATCTGTCTTCTCTGACGTTAAACTTTTCATAAGTTGCTTATAGCCTTCTTGGACTCCCACATCACTCCCCCGCGGAGACCGTTACAACGGGCGGTAACAATTGGGAAACCTCACTGTCCTTCCCGAGCGGGTCGTAAGGGGTTTTTGTGGCCTTTTTAGCTCATCTTCCCGGTCTTTGGGTGTGATAGATGCTTCTGTGAAGGTATAAGCTGGCTTCAGGCGGTTTTTCCTTTAACGTTAACCTTAAAGGTTTTATCGCCTCTCTCCACGACTTCGTATGGCCCGGTGTACGCTGGTTGAAGAGCGCCACGTACTGTATCATCTCGTACAAATACGTGTTTTGTTGTGGCCAAATCCCTAAAAATGAAGCTGTTATCACGCCTGTGTCGAGATGCGGGCGTTGGCTGAAGTTTCCGTGCAAAAGAGCGAATGCGTCCAGTATATTCGGTTAGATCGGTTGGAGTATCGTCGCAGGCATGAAACATTTCACCTGGCAGTCTCAATGGCTCGCCGTAAACTAGTTCTGCGGCCGAGGCATTTGCGTCTTCTTTAATCGCACTTCTAATGCCGAGTAGGACCAGGGGTAGCGATTCTGTCCAGCTGGGGTTAGCGTGACATACGATGGCGGCTTTTAACTGTCTGTGGAAGCGTTCGATCATTCCGTTGCAAGCAGGGTGGTATGCCGTGGTCTTGCGGTGTTGGAAGCCTGCTAGTTTGGAAAGGTGCTCAAACAAAACGCTTTCGAATTGACGACCTCTGTCTGTAACTATTGATAAGGGGCAACCAAAACGTGCGATCCAGCCCGACAGCAATGCTTTCGCGACGGTTTCGGCCGTGATGTCTGGTATGGGAATCGCCTCAGGCCATCGCGTAAATCTGTCGATTGCGGTAAGGCAGTACCGTTTTCCGTCTGACACAGGAAGGGGGCCGATCAGGTCGATGTGAACGTGGCTGAAGCGAGCTTTAGGTAAGCCGAAGGTTCCCGTTGGTGCGGAAACGTGTCGGGTGACCTTTGCGCGTTGGCACGATAGGCATTTGCGGGCGTATTCTCTGCAGTCTTTTCTCATCCCTGGCCATACGTAACGTTCTGCGACTAGCTTCGCGGTGGCGTTGGCACCAGGGTGACTTAGGCTGTGGAGGCTCCCGATAGCTAGCTGGCGCAGCTGCTTGACCACGAACGGTCTAGGAATTCCAGTGCTGACGTCACAGTAAAGACCATTTTGCTTCTCTAAGCGCAGTGCTGATCCTGTCTTCAAAAGCAGTGTGAGTTCAGAGTCTGCTGTCTGTGCTTTTGCTAGCAAGTCCAGATCAAGTGGAGCTGTTATTTCCTCAATCCTGGAGAGAGTGTCTGCGACCACATTATCTTTGCCAGCTATGTGACGGATGTCCGTTGTGAATTGGCTAATGTAGTCAAGGTGCCTGAACTGACGTGGCGAGATGTTTTCTTTGCGGCTCTTGAAAGCGAAGCAGATTGGTTTGTGATCCGTGTATATCGCAAAATCTCTTGCTTCGACCATGTGGCGAAAGTACTTGATTGCCTCGTATATCGCCAACAGTTCCCGGTCATAGGGCGAGTATTTCTGTTGGGAGGGACTGAGTTTCCGCGAGAAAAAGGCAAGCGGTTGCCATTCACCATCTTTTTGCTGCTGGAGTGTTGCGCCCATTGCGGTATCAGAGGCGTCCGTAACCAATGAGAGCTTCGATTGGCAGTCGGGGTGGGACAACAAAGTTGCGTTGCAGAGGCTTTGCTTGCAGTCTTCGAAGGCTTTCAGTGTCTCGCCTGTAAACTCAACAGGATGCGATCCCTTAACGGAGCCGGTGAGCAGCTTGTTTAAAGGGGCTTGCAGTTGTGCTGCTTCGGGGACAAAACGTCTATAAAAATTCAGCATCCCCAGGAATCTGCGAAGTTCTTTGATGGTCTTCGGGGCAGGAAAGTCTTTTATCGCCTTTAATTTTTCGTCGAGGGGTTTTATGCCACTTGCGTTGATACGATAGCCAAGGAACGTGACTTCCGGTGCACCGAATACGCACTTGGATATGTTAATCAACATGCCATATTCCTTCATTTTCGTGAAGAGCTGGCCCAAGTGTTCCAAGTGTTCGGCTTCGTTTTTTGATGATACCAGGAAGTCGTCCAGGTAGACGTAACAGAAGTCAAGTCCTCGGGTCATTTCATCAACGAAACGTTGGAAAGTTTGGCCTGCGTTTCTTAAGCCGAACGTCATATAAGGAAACTCGTACAATCCGAATGGTGTCGTGATTGCCGTTTTGTCTATGTCCTCGGGGCTGACTGGTATCTGGTTATAAGCTTTGACCAGGTCGATGGTCGAGAAGATCGTACAGCCAGAGATGTTGTGCGTGAAGTCATGGATGTGGCGTATAGGGTACCGGTCTGGTACAGTTCGTGCGTTCAGCATCCTATAATCGCCGCAGGGGCGCCATCCGTTTTCCTTCTTGGGTGCTAAGTGAAGTGGGGACGACCATGGACTTTTTGAAGGCCGGGCAGTTCCATTTTTCAACATGGATTCGAACTCTTGCCGGGCTATCTTGAGTTTGTCTGGTGCGAGTCGTCGTGCTGGGCATGCTATAGGTGGTCCAGGTATTGTTTTTATATAGTGCACTGTATTGTGATGGTGCACTCGTTCAGTACCAGTGGGTCGGGTGATTTCTGGGAACTTCTGCAGCAGAGCGTGGAACTGAGTATCGCCAGTCATGATCTTCACTGAAGAAATCATGTCTGACGATGTTACGGGTGATGCGATGGCTGATAGGGTGGTCGTGTTGTCGATGAGACGTTGGTTTCGACAGTCCACGATGATGTTGTAGTGGGACAGGAAGTCCACTCCAATGATGGCTTTGGTTACATCAGCCACGGTGAATCGCCATGAGAACTCTCTGCGTAATCCGAAGTCTAGTTCCAGATGGACGTCGCCGTATGTATCAATGCTAGAACCATTGGCGGCAGACAGTTGGTACGTAGTCTTGGGTCGGCGTTCTTTCAGGGCAGAGCGTGGGAAGACACAGAGATCGCTGCCGGTGTCAACGAGAAACTGGGTCTTCGTTCTGCGATCTGTCACGAACAGGCGACCGGAGGATGGGAGGCAGTCGTTGGTCGCCATTATCGACCGCCTGGGCAGTTTTCCGATTGGAAGTCGCATGGCTTGAGGCATTTATGCGCGTTTTTTCCGAACTTAGCGTGGTACCAACAAGTTGGGAATTTGCGGTAGCTAGACTGAGACCTGCTTCTTGAGCTGCCACGACGGCGGCCTGATTGGTTGCGAGGCGGCCTGGATTCCGATCTCGAGTCCCTGACTTGGGCCGAAAGTGAGCTGACTTGCTTGGAGAGTTCGGCTATTTGCTTGACCATGAAGTCCAGGGTATTTTCCTGAGGTGGAGCTGAAGTAGAAGCAACTTGGTGGTGGCTACCAGCGTTTACATGAGTCCCGGCGGTTGATACTACTTGGTGGTAATTGGGAACGACATCGTGCACTCTGTCGGCGAGTTCTGCGATAACCTCTAGCGCAGTAGACGGCTGGGCAGCGATTATAGTCTGAGTGCTATTAGGAAGTCGGCTGGACCAGATAGTTTTGATGAAGTCATCGGGAACTCCAGGACCGGCTAAGTTTTGTAGATGCCGTAGGAAATGGGAGGGCTTACGGTCACCTAATTCCTCATGCGTCAGCAGCTGCAGAACCTTCTTCTCCTTGGATTTCGTTAGGCGTTTGATGAGTTCTTGCTTAAACTTCTCGTATTTGTTTATTTCCGGTGGGTTTTCGATTATGTCATCGATGATGTCGACATACGGTGGTTGCAGTTGTGAAGTGGCGTAGTAAAACATGGTTTCGTCTGACTTTATGCCAGCCAATTTAAATTGACCTTCTAACTGTTTGAACCAAACCGATGGCTTCTCCGCGTAGAACGGTGGGACTTTTACTCCGACTCGATATACCTCGGTTGGCGTGGGCGCCGTTGGAGAGTGAACTTGCGCTTCTGGAATATTCCACGCGTCACGGAAAACTCCGGGCTGAGGGTCGGCCTCGTCATGGTCATCTCTGCTCGTCATCTTTATCGAAGTGTTCGTACGGGTCACCAGTGAGGCAGGCGGAAGTGTGTGATGGAAGTTGGACACAGAATTTGCTAGCCAGAAAGATAGAAGGGGTAAGATGAACGAAAACAGATTTCACGGTAAAATGCGTAGAGAAACGAATATTTAATGCAAGCGTAGCAATAGAACTGACAGGCAAAAACTATCTGTCTTCTCTGACGTTAAACTTTTCATAAGTCGCTTATAGCCTTCTTGGACTCCCACAAAATTAAATCCACATGTTACGCGCAAATAAAAGCCCGGTGTAAAACAGGACTCTGCCCGGCTTATTACCGACTTGGTTGCTCCACACACGCGGAAAAGGATTAACTTTTAAATTGCCCTAAAGGTACCTGCAGATTAACGACGGTACAAACATTTTGTGTGTTATTATTGTTATTAGCAATTAAGCCGCTCATTGATCACATTTTATTAGATCTCTTATTTGGTAATGTCTTTTCGTTCGCTCCAGTGCAGGCTCCGATTTTATGAAAAAGTGCGATCCCTTTATATCTCGGAGAGCTGTGAAGATATGATATTCAAAAATGGGTTAAACTATGCGTATTCATGAGAGCTGTAATATGCAAAAAGAATTATTCGAGAAAGTCAAAAACGAAAAAAGCCAAGGCCGAAATAGTGAGAAAAAACATCCGATTTTAATCCGAATTTTTGGAAACGAAAAATGAAATCAAAAATTACCTCATCTGGACGATTTAGTCAGCTACAATTTGAGCTTAAAACGAAGACGATCGGGTTAAGCATTTGCCTTGTAACCTAACCTTTGTGAAAAAAAAGGTCAAAAAGTGAGAACGACATTTTGTATAACAGAATCAACAAAATTTTACCTATCTATACTCTAAGTCGCCGGGAAGTTAAAATTAAAATTGAGAAATGGTTACAAACTTTAGATTACAAAAATACAGAACAACTACTTCAATCACATAGCTGAATACTACTATAACAGTTTATCGTAAATAATTATTAAATGTTTTCGATGTCAATTAAGCCAAAACATCATGCCTCTTCCTAAGTAAAAGAAATGCATATCACTCGCTGTTACATATTTCAAAATAAGTTGTTACGTATTATAAACCGATGGGCCTATAGTCCCTAAGATACAGGTTTTTATGCCTAGTTTAGGGGTCATAAGTTCGACTTTAATTTGTGTCACTGTGTACTACAACTAAGTATTATGTTTAAGGCAAACATTGTAAAGAAAGTACAAATAAAGATTATCTTATCTTATCTTATCTTATTTTTCACATGACATTTATGACTCGATTCATTTCCAAAGTGCCTCCCAGTCTATGAGCCTCCCCCAAGGCATGCCACTTCTTTCTGTCCTCAGCCATCCTCATCCAGCCGCCTCCAGTAACCTGAGAAGATGAGATACGAATCATTATTGAACGCAAGAAAATAATTCACAGATTTCGTGCCCCACACTACTACCGAGCCCATTGGAAATGAATCGAGAATTGCAAATGAAACTGAAAGTTATATTTTAATTTCAAAGTTCCAACAAAGTGCACATTTCACTTCGGTCTGCTCACAATTAGTATCTAAACCGATCACGAAATCCCACCAGGCCGCCCTAAACTGCTTTGCGGTAAACAGCTACTTCTACCCAAACTTTCCTTTTAGAACTGTTTCAATATTCAAGGGACCTGTAATGTCTACCTACACATTGAATTCTGTATGGTTAAGAGAAGTAATTACGTACGTCACACAGTTATATATTTAATGGGTCTAATCGCGATTATTTATTTGACTGCGCCTAATTGGTCTAGTGGGTAACACGTTTGACTACTAAAACAGAGGTCATGGGATCGATTCCCGCTAGATGCCGCCCTACTTGATTTATACAAATGGCCTCAATCTGGTTGTATTTCCGTGTTTGTGATATCTTTGCCTGGTTACCGTAGCCAGAGTATCCTTTATGGGGTAAAGTTGATCATCATCAGCCACTCGACGCCCACTGCAGGACACAGGCCTCCCTCATGGTTTTCCTAACCATGAAGGGCTTTGCCATAATCACCACGCTTGGCAGGCGGGTTGGTGATCGCAGTATGCCGTTGGTATCTCACGAAGACGCTGCTGCCCGTCTCCTGGTAACGTATTTCCTTAGTCGCCTTCTACGACATCAACGGGAGGAGATGGAGTGACACTATTCTTAATCCGGCGCCACACGGCGTTGTTGATAACTTAGTTTAATTTGCGACGTTTCAGCAACGTTGCAGTTAGTAGTGGTAGGTCACGGGTAGTAGCGATTGCCAATGGCGGCAGATGCACGTGTGTAAAGGCTGAAGGCTGCCTTATGCTCGTGAACGGGTGCTGTTCGTGTGTCTGGCCGCAGCATTAACGTTATTCCTACTTTTGTAAGAAGTGTTATTTTGGCTTTTAACGTTATTGGTGGCTATTACGGAATCATATCATATAGGTTTTGATGTATAAGTTTAAGATGATTTGAGAAAAGATGGTCAGAGTGGAGTTTTTTTCCCGCTGCCTTTTTCTCCAATACAAATACGGCCCGAAGGCAGCGGCTAACATAGTAACATAGTAGGTACATTGACATTCAGCAAACAGAATGTAAATTCTTTACGTCAATTATCGTAGTGAGGATCGGACATAAACATAAACATAAACATTTACATACAGGCACATACATTGCTTCTGCCCCCACACTAGGATACCCTATGTCGTGGGACCCAGAAACTACAACATCACAAACATGTAAACACCCAAGACCTGGGTTTTTTTTTGTCCCCAGCCGGGATTCAAACCCGAGACCTCTCGCATGGTATGCAGATGCACTACCGCTGCGCCACGAGGTCGTGTGGACACAGTTTCAACTCTCGGCGCTCTTCTCGTAAAGACAGCGCGTCTGTAATAATGAGTGTTGGCCTATTAAGGAAGAACCGTACGTTTCAATACCGCTATCCTTTAGTAATTTGCGGATGTTTCACTTTTTAATTTTTCTGTAAATGTTTTGTTTTATTCATGTGATTTTATGTGTGCAATAAAGTATAAAGTATGAAATATAGCCTAAAAGTAGTCACAAGGTAATTTGGTGATGATCTAGTGAAGACTTTCGGAGATGCAAAGAATTAACTTAAGTGTAGCGGTGGTAGCCTAGTGGGTAGAACATTGGACTCGGAAGCGAGAGACCCAGGTTCGATTTCTAGTGTGGGCATGCACCTATGAATTTGTTTTCTTAGTTATGTACATTTGTTAAGTTATAGTAGCAATACCTCGCTAACTGTGAAGGAAAACATCGTGAGGAAACCTGAGATTAAGCCTATACTCTCTTCTTTTAATTTTTTTCTGTCATCCAATATTAAGTCACTAAAGCATAAAAAAACAATATCAGGACAAAAAGTAATAAAATTCCAAAAGAAACTTACGTTTTGAGCGTCTTATGGTCGGCACCGGCCAACTCAATTATTTTTTAATTATTTACGCTTATCGGACGTAAGACCCTTAAGCATTTAACAATATTGTATTTAATACAATTATGGGTTACCGTAGGCACTGACTGAAAATCAGCGCAGAGGGATCACTTCCTCAGCACAGTGCTGAGTCAGCTGCCTTTTGTGGCAACGTAGATACACCACAGGCTACATCTATGGTCCTGTTTTATTTATTCATTTTGTCTGTTGTGTATTTAGTTTTCTTTCTGTTGTTGTGCATATTATGTTACTTGTCTGCTTATTTTGTTTCTGTGATGTATCTTGTTGGTACAATAAATGTCTTTCTTCTTCTTCTTCTTCTTCTTCTTCAATAGAAAACATTTTTCAACATTACGGTACTTCCTACCTAAGGTCGGAAACCACGAATATTTAGAAATATGTTGTACCACTACTGATAAATAATTAATAATACTGTTTTTCGCAATGAAAACAACATTCCCTCAAAATACGGTGAACGAATTCAAAGTTACCCTGTAGATAGGAATATTATTTTTTTTACTCAAATATTCAGATCATCGTCACTTTCTACAGCCGAAGATCTGGAAGTCTGATGATGCGGGAACTTTCTACAGCCAAAGATCTGGAAGTCTGATGATGCGGGAACTTTCTACAGCCGAAGATCTGGAAGTCTGATGATGCGGGAACTTTCTACAGCCGAAGATCTGGAAGTCTGATGATGCGGGAACTTTCTACAGCCGAAGATCTGGAAGTCTGATGATGCGGGAGCGTAGGGGACCGCTGAAAATTTAAAAATAAAAAAATGTTAATATAAAATAAAAGCCGAGTCCTCTTAATTTTACAATACCTACATGTTTACATACCTCCATATTCTTTTAAATTATTTATAGCATTTTAGTGCTGTAGTGTTTTGAAGTCGGTTTTTTTTATACGATTCAATTATTTCTCTTACGCTTTATGTGTGTGTGTCTCAAAGCGCAGATAAATTTCTTATCTATCTATCTAGAGGCATCTCAAGCAAAGCAGACGAGTTTTTTTGCCTTTACTTTGAAAAAACACTGCTGTAGACAATAACGCAGAGTAATCAGGTTGTCCCCCGGAAGCAATAAGCGTGGACACCCCAGCCGCGTCACCGATACCCGCGCGTGTAATAAATGGAGGCTCCTTGGCGTATTGAACTTTGCTAAGATTGCTGCAGATTAGGTAGGTTTGGCTAGAGGCATATATCGGTTAGGTTTGCGTTGCCTCTGAGAGACTGCTCAGCTTGTCATGTATATAGGTGATCGGTTCATCAACCAATTTGAGAGGCATGCATCACGAAGCAACCATGAAGCCATCATCAAAGTACGTTCGAATCCGTGAACTCTTTGATGGCACTCGTACATCGCAAACGAAAGCATTTTTTTGTTCCTCAGAGTAAGAGAGATGTAGAAAAATGTTATGATCACGCATGAACACCGTTTCCATAATTATATCTTCATCTTTACACCGGCCGAATGCGAGTCGGACTCGTGCACGAAGGGTTCCGTACCATTATCTGTACAACATTTGAATATTTCAAGCGTCTACCTGTTGCCGTTATTAATATCGAGCAAAAGACGGCAAAAAAATCACGTTTGTTGTATGGAAGCCTCCCCTTAAATATTTATTTTATGGTTTTTAGTATTTGTACTTGAAATACGAGTACATCATCTGTGAAAATTTCAACTGTATAACTATCACGGTTCATGAGGTAGAGCCTGGCGACAGACGGACGGACGGACGGTCGGTCGGTCGACAGCGGAGTCTCAGTAATAGGGTCCCTTACCCTTTGGGTATGGAACCCTAAAAATGAAACGCTGAATAACGGCGCCACTACCATTGATTCTAAAACCAAGTCAAACTCTTGAGCGCGCTTTAAATTACAAAAAAAGTCATAACACTTATGTACCTATCTCATTTTTTTATGACAATTAAATTTTTATTTAGGTGTAAGATTTTTAACTTATTTAATTTTATAAAACTTAATTTTTGGCACTAAACCTTTTTATTCTTTTCCTTTTTTTAATATATTTATAGCTTTACGGAGCTAAGATCAATAAAGCGTCTTCCAGGTTATCTACTGGTAATATTCTCCTAACAAAAAATGTTGGCATTAACATATAGGATCAACCCTTTTAAAGCGTGTTATTGAAATAACGCAAAACCTGAAAATCGTTTCTTCGCAATTGATGATAAAATCAGGTCCAGAGGCAGAAGTTTATAACTCTCGATATTTTTTTTTATAATTCTTATAAAGTCGGGTGCTGTAACAAGTGTGAAAAAAATAAATTGTAATTTTCGAACTTTCGCTTATGGCTAATGAAGATGACTCTTAAGAAATAGTTTTTGGGTTTTTATATTGTAGTATGGTCTGTCGCCTGGTTTCTTTGAATACACTATTTCCGGTTTTTTTTATCTAAATACGCAAATTAATCAAAGAGTTACTATAACATAGCAAAATTAAATTATCCTATAGCAGAGAGCGAAAGAGGTTTCAAAAAGAATGTCTACGCCCAACCCTCGCTACTTACTCTCTGCCAATCGGAGGGGTATATTGATAAATTGAGCAATCGACTCACAGATGAAGCCGGCTGCGTCCTGCGCGAGACATAATAATTTCCAGGGGACCGGCGGACCCCCTCGCCTGGAATGGGGGAGTTCTAAAGTGACAAAAAATCAAGTAATGTAACTTGTTTAATTTACCTAATAAATAATCGCAATTAGATCCGTTTAATATAATAACTGGGTATGAAAATGGGTATGTCATAAAAACATAGTAATATAACTAAAGCCGCATTCTCGCGGTCTTAGTAGGCTCGAGCAGAGTTATTAACCTTAGTGACTAAAAACTGTAGCCTACTCGGATGGTAGTGTACACACATTTTAGGGAATTCAGATTTTTGCTCCAGTTTATAGGCGTTTCGATGCTAACGGTGTCGCTCATCGTGCTAAAAATAACCAAAAGCTTGAATAGAAGCTAGGATGAATAGAAGCGGAACTATGTCTAACTTCAACAATAAAAGTATAAAAAGAAAAAAGAAAGAATAGTTTGCTCACGGCAATGGAAACCATACGCTTCACAATACTTCCACATTGGCATCTCAACTCCACAAACATCAACATTTCACTGAAACTACACTTTTCTTTACGAAACGCAGGAGTTCCTACTGTCGGCGCCATTTTGTTTTTTGCGATTTCATCTTAGTAACTAAGACAAATAGAGCACGGGACGAGTGAAAAAAATAAATAGGTGAGGCCCCTCGCGTAAGAAAAAAATCATGCAAAAATAAAAAAATCAATTGTCAGGTTTTATTTATACGTCAAAGTACACATTGCTAACTGATAATAAATTTTACTTAAAAACGGGGGTAAGTCGGTGACAGCGATAGGGATGCCAGTGGGAAAAGCAGCCCTAACATGTCGTTAACAAATCTATTTAGTAATTGACTACTTTAGTAATTGACTAATAGTAATTTACTACCCATCACACTACGTCAATTACTCACACATACACTGTAAAGACAGTAACCGACGTGCAAAGGATCTGTGATTATGTTCACGTTACCGCCAAAAAGATCTGTGCGGACTATACGAAAACCAAGAAGTTATGGCCGGGACTGCACGATTGTAAATAAATTTTCATTGTATTAAATGGTTATAATTGTGTATATTTATGTATAGAATATGTGCATTGTAAATAGAGTTAAGTTTAATTTAAGTTATAGATAAGTTAATTTTAGCGGCGCCCTTGCAGGGTCCTTGTTTAGTTCTAGTTTTTTTAAGTAACATCTTTTATACAACAAGGAAGCTCAATAAATAAATCTAAATCTGGATGGACGATAGAGAATGCAGTAACTAGTATTGAGAAAGGAATACTACGTTGGTTTGGACATATAGAGCGCATGAAAGAAGCAGGATTGGCAAAAGACATATATCGAGTGAATGTGAATGGAAAGAACGGTAAGGGACGTCTAAGGCGGCCAACTTCGACCAAATGGTGGATGTATTGGCAAAGAACAGAATAAAAAGTAGCCGAAATCGGCGTGCGTGTATGCAACGTCTAATGAATGTTGATGAAGCGAAAGAAATCTGTAAGGATCGTGGCAAGTAGCATACCCTGGTCTCTGCCTGCTCCTCCAGGATACAGGCGTGAGTTTATATTATATTATGCTTCTGCGCTATCTATTGAAATCATACAAACCTACTTTGTTCAGCTCAATAAACATTTTTCATTTTCATTTTTTTATTTCACTTCAACTACCGTCAAACTGAAACCTCGCGTCCAATCACAATGCTGCGTGATGCTGCTGTGAAGACGGCTCTTTATTATTGCTACCAGCTACGGCGTAGCTACGCCAGCGACTTTGTTTGAATTCAAATAAAATAACGGTGCAAAGTATAACCAACCGTATTTCCCAGAAGACAAAATTCGAAACTCGTAACTTCGAGTCATGTCATTGTTCTAGTATTTGCCAAATTATTTTGAAGGCCTCCGAACAATATTAATTATATCATATTAAAAAACATTTGGGTTGTTTATTAGGTAAAACTGATCATTTACATCAAAATACTCCATTGATTTTTTCATCATCAATAGAAAGCGGTGGTAGCCTAGTGGGTAGAACATTGGGCTCGGCAGCGAGAGACCCGTGTTCGATTTCCAGTGCGGGCATGTACCTATGACTTTGTTTTTTAAGTTATGTCAATTTGTGAAGTTATAGTAGCAATACCTCGCTAACCGTAAAAGAAAACAACGTGAGGAAACCTGAGTGTCTGAGCTATTCGCATACCTCGGCGCTTGAAATCGCCAATCCGCGATGGGCATGCGTGGTGATTAAGCCCATACTCTCTCTCTGAGAGAACGTCTGTGCGCTACAGTGGGACGTGTATAGGCTGCTTATATATGTTATGGCGATCGCAGTATGTGGTTGAAATCTCAGGAAAACGCTGCTGCCCGTCTCCTGGGAATATATTTCCTAAGTTGCCTTCTACACATCCACGGGAGGAAATGGACGCTATTCTTAATCCGGCGCCACGCGTGGCGATTATGGCAAAACCCCTCATGGTTATGAAAACCATGCGGGAGGCCTGTGTCCTGCAGTGATGATGATGATGATATATATTATGTACTCTATTGATAAAACTCTCTATCACAAGATCACAATATAGTGTTTGAAAGAAGGAAATGGATAGATAGATAGAATATTCTTTATTGTACACAGAAACTCTCTCCGTTACTTCAATTTAACTAAATTGCGCTAAATTAAACAGTATTTGTTACATTATTAACTTAACACCGGATAAACTTACTTGGTCGGACTCTTTCGACAAAAAACCAAGTAAGTTTATCCGGTGCTAAGTTAATGATCTGCTTACGAAAGTATTTATTACCTTAGACTTATTCCGCGTAATTGATTGATCGCTTTGAGTTTCGCTATCATAAACTTGTTTCAACTAAGGCCTTTGCATCTACGTAATGAGATGATTTAGACAGCGTCCGGTGGCATCTACACTCGCACTAGACGGGTGAACGGACCACTTGGAAGCTGCACTGCCTGGGACATTGCTTGTTACATGAAGTAGGCTTCATCATCATCATCATTAAGCCACAAGAAGTCCACTGCTGAACATAGGCCTCCTCCATGGATTTCCAAAAAGACCGGTTGGAATCGGCTTGCATCCAGCGTCTTCCTGCCACTTGGATGAGATCATCTGTCCATCTTGTGGCTGGTCGTCTTATGCTGCGCTTGCCGATATGTGGGCTTGTCTAGCACGTATACATGCAGAGCCAACCAAGCCGCGGGTTTCCTCCCGATGTTTTCCTTCACCGTTAGCGTGTGATATTGCTACTACAAATTCGCAGATGTACGTGACTTTGAAAATAAACAAAGTCATAGGTACATGCCCGCACTGGGAATCGAACCTGCGTCTTCCGCTTCCGAGTCCGTTGTTCTACCCGCTGGGCTACCACCGCTATATGAATGCCAACTTCAAGAAATAACAATCAAAGCATCCACCGTGAGTTTTAATTTTTCGGAGGTAACATTAAGTCAAATAAACGCACGGTGGATCCACTCCACCTTTTACGTAAATTACGGATGGAAAACGCCCACTTAGAGCATTTATCTAATTTGCTTCAATGAATAGGTAATTAGGCTAACTTTTCACCTCTCAACTTTGCAGTATGTGAGTGTGCAATTATGAAAATTAATTTTAAGGTGCGAACCTGTTTTTGAATCCCGTTGTAACATTCGGAAGTAAAGTTTGCTTTTGGAACATTTTGGTCATGAATAGAAAAAATAGGACTCTTTACACATTCTATACGGGAATATTTAATATTTAATGCAACTTCATAAATACTTACCGAATACTATTTGACATTAAGTAGCAATTTACTTTGTATGTGCCACTACACTACACAACATGTAATACGTATATAGTTGTGGCTGTGTTTACATTTTGACATTTACAAAAAAAAATCTAAAAAAAAAACATCTAAATGCGTGTCGGGCCGCGCGCAGTTTTTTTCCTGCTTTTAAGTACTAACAACTTTATCAAAGTAATTTTCAATGAAATGTGTACTTTTTTTTATAAGTTGATAGCATATTACTTGTTAACTTTTAAGCCTACTAGCCCGCGCTAGTTTTCGTTTTACTGGACTGATTTTTTTCACGTTTCTATCGTTTAGCCAGGAGAGGAGGGGGGACATACTACACTAACAAAAATATGCGCTTTAAAGCTAAATAATATTATATTTCACAAACGGAACCGTAAATCGAAAAATGTTTTTTCTACACCCACAATATTATCAAATCCAACAGTATCCCATACTGAACATAACGTATTAAAAAATTGTACCTTTCCCTAATGTCCTACATTAGAGGTACACTAAAAAAGGTTTATAGGTTTATATATATATATATATATATATATGCCAAACTTCAGCTTTCTAGTACTCATCGTACTTGTGCTAAGCCACGGACAGACAGACAGACAGTCGGATAGATATGGCGAAACTATAAGGATTCCTTGTTGACTACGAAAAAATCGGTCTTACAATAACAGCACATAATAATTGACATCGTTAAGATTTTATTCTTTTGTATTTTAATTCGTAGAAAAGAAATCATCTTTTTGATTGATTGTTTTTGAATTTAATTTTAGTTGGCTGGTTAGTAAATTAAATTGGACGCCTTAAAAAAAGAAGATGTGTCTCTTCGTCTTTTTCTTTCTTTACGCAGAATAAAACTGGCCAGTCCCAACCTAAAATTGCTGTCCAAGTAGGTCGGTCATGTTTTCTTGCCTACCATTAAAACATTCTGGACGTTTTTCTTTGTTCGAAAATAACTCACATTCGCCTTTTTTTCGTAAAACAGATTCTGTTGGTTTTCTTGCCATTTTACCTTTGATTTACCATTTTTTTTTATTTATGGTAACTATAGCAACACCTGCAGTCGGCGTTCGCCTTTGCAGTATCTGTGTTTAGCATTCGCGAGTTGTTAACGCGACTTTGATGCTTAGTTTTAGAACTTTGGAATTTGCAATATTGTAGGTAAGTACCTCTGACTTAAGCAGGTAGAGTTGGCAAAACCAAGTAGAGATTTGAAATTACTTTAGTGAATGAAAAATGTCATTTAAAATCTGTTTTAAATGTCAGAGTTGGTTTTACTAATCAAAATGAACTATCGCGACTAATGTTCAATATCTAAATATCTTAAAGAGCGCTTTAACTACCTCAGTGACTAGCCAGAATCTGATGCTAAAGATCCCAAGTCATTCGACGAGGTTCTTAAGCAACTCAATTGCTGTTAGGGCCGCCCGGCTGTGGTATGATCTGCCGGTTTCAATACGGCGCTCTTCTTCCCCAGCTATCTTTAAAAGCAGGGTTCACGATCTGTATCTCGTATCAGTCTAATTTATTAAATAGTTCAATCATTATTGTTTTCCTGAATGTAGGTACCTATGTCTTTTCATTTGTCTTCTGATAGAACTTTATTGCAACTTATGTAACTTTATGTATGTTTATCATAAGGTAGATTGTGCCTACCTAAACCATCGCTGCCATCTTCAAGTGGCAAGCAATGGCAGTGCGTTGTAGTAACTGGAATAAGAATATGTACTAACACTAGAATAAGATCACTAACAACTATATATGAATTTTTATATTTGAAATAAAATTAATTGATTGAGTAATTGATAATTGTTGTACCTACAGTATGTAAAGGTTTATGTAAGTATATTATTATTACGTATAAGTAGGTAAATCAATATTCATATTTGCACCGACTACCCATCTCATTTTTCTTTTCGCAACTCTCCATCGTCGGTTGCCTGGAAGAAAAAGCTATAAGCAAGGTTTTCCTGGTACAATAAGGAATATTCTTATCTTATGTTGTCTTAATGGTCAATATTCAACTTCAAAATAGGCGGAGGTTATCAATTCGACGTGTTTTTTTTTTCAAGTTCTCGCATAACTTCCTCAAATCATAACTGATTTTGTTGTTTGTTGCCCCAAAAACATGTTGCTATCATTATTATATTCGGTGAGAAATCTGTAAAAGCAGTTTGAGACGCAATAAATAAAAATACTGAACATCAAAACAAACTACGTTATCCACGAAATGTTGCTGGAAACCAAGTATGTATGCACCTTTTACAGAATAAAGAATTATTTATTTATTTATTTTTTTATTTAAGTGTTAGGCACTAAAATATAAAAATGTTTGCATATAATCTTGAGACCCCAATGTGTGGATATAATTTTTTTAATTTTAGTAGACACATATCATCATCAACCCATTATGTCCCCACCGAGGGGCACGGGTCTCTTCCCTGAGGAAGGTATAGGCCATACTCCACCACGGGGGCCAAGTCCGGATTGGTGGAGGCTTGTAGACTAGTGGCTCGTCTACTGTCAAAAGTTGTCAAGCCGCCCTAAGGCCTCTGACTTGGCTTAACGACTGCCATCTATCGACGGCAGCCGGCACCAACAGCTTAACGTGCCTTGCGAAGCACGGAACCGCTCGGAAAAATGCCACTAGCGTTAGGCATAGATGGCGACCCATCCATGCACTGAACGCGCCCAGTGTTGCTTAACCTTCGTGATCGTTTAAGATCACTCAGGCAGCCGGGGCTACGAGCGATTTGCGATAGCGAGACACATATACTGGCCTGTTATTCATGGGAGTAAGCAGAGTCTTGTAATATCAACAGAATAAAAGCTACTCGTATATTCCAATGCCGTCAGTCCACGCAAGCATTTGTCGTCTTGGTGAGCGTGAATACTGATTATTATCAAACTTCGCAAGGCAAAGGCGAAACTTTACAGTTGCAAAGCAAAAGGGAACTTTGTACGGGGGTGATAGCAAATAAACAAGCAAATAAGGATTAAGCTTTGTTAAAAACACGTCTTGTTTGTTTTCGTTGTATTTACCGAGAAGCGGTGAGCAATTTAAGGTGCTTATAGATGTCAATAACCTTCGACATTAAAATCAACACACATACACTTGTAATCTTACCCCGAGCGAGCTCTCTTGTAGCAATAACACGGCATTTGACACGATCAAAAACAAATTATTTCATATGCTCGATTAAAACAAAAATTACAAAATATCTCGCAAAATATATTATTATCTCTTTTAGTCAATTACTGGTTATTACAATTTTTAAATAAATTAAACATAAAAAGAGTGCTCTGAAATGTGACGTCATAGGCAAGTATTTTCATACAAAATTCTGTTTTAAAAGTAACTCATTTGATATTTTGTCAAATACCCAATTGTAACAGAACTTACAACTCCTCCACTCGAGATCTTATTGTGTTCCAAATTGTGCCACTGTTAAATTTAATATGTCAGTAATGACGACGTAACGTTTCAGTCATAAATGTTGAAACTTTATTATGCAAGGACTTTGAAGGAAAACATCGTGAGGACACCTGAGTGTCTGAGGTATTGACATAACTTAGCGCTTGAAGTTGCCAATCCGCGGTGGGCACGCGAGGTAATTAAGCCCATAGTTTCTCTCTGTGAGAAGGCCTGTGCCCTGCAGTGGTACGTATAAAGCCTACATAAAAAAGATACTAAAGCAATATATTTGATAAATTAATAAATAAATCCTCGGCGCGCGAGTCTGACTCGCACTTGGGAGGGTTTTTAATTTTGAAATTAAAAATGTTTCCTTGCTATCAAGTTTTATGTCGCAAATATTTTCACGGCTTCACTTCGGCATTTCCCATACAAATGCCGGAAGGATCAATACCACCGCTTAAGCTAAACGCGGCTTAGAACTTGAAGGGTAGAACGTACCTAAGACTACCCGTTGGTCTGGCGGTAAAACGTCGAAGACGAAAAAAATTTTGCTCATTATAGTGTCAAGAATCGCTCGTAGCCCCGGCTGCCTGAGTGATCTTAAACGATCACGAAGGTTAAGCAACACAGGGCGCGTTCAGTGCATGGATGGGTCGCCGTCTATGCCTAACGCTAGTGGCATTTTTCCGAGCGGTTCCGTGCTTCGCAAGACACGTTAAGCTGTTGGTGCCGGCTGCCGTCGATAGATGGCAGTCGTTAAGCCAAGTCAGAGGCCTTAGGGCGGCTTGACAACTTCTGACAGTAGACGAGCCACTAGTCTACAAGCCTCCACCAATCCGGACTTGGCCCCCGTGGTGGAGTATGGCCTATACCTTCCTCAGGGAAGAGACCCGTGCACCTCGGTGGGGACATAATGGGTTGATGATGATGATGATGATAATGTCATTTATAAAAACACGATTCCTCGAAAACACACCTCAGAGGAAGTTTTAATAATTTGTGGTCATTCCCTGTATCGCAGACTATTTAAACTGCCTCTAAGGAGTGTTTTAAGGAATCACTTTTTGGTCAATAAGACCGAAACTGTTAAGATTATGTGGGGAAGAAGCTAACAAAAAAACTCCACATTTATTCTTTTCAAAAGAAAGAAAGAAAGAAAGAAAGAGGATATTTATTTAAATTGTCACAGAAACACAAAGTAAACAAAAGGTACACAAACAAAAGACACGAACGTCAACAAAACAGAGATAAAACAAAACAATCGAGAAGAGAACATGTGAGGCATATAGAGTCAAAGGCAGCCGGGTACCATACAGTTATGTATGGCACCCAGCCACCTCGGACCTCAAACGCCTCAGGTGCCTCCGTGACAACAAAAACGTGCTTTCACTTAATTTACAGTTTTCATTTTTAAGTTATTTAGGTCGTGGCTTTCCCCGCTGCGAGGGCGCCGTTTGGTTTAACTTATACAAATATCGGTATTTTTGATTTCTACAAAGGCCTCAGTCTGGGCGTTATTCCATATTTGTGATGTTTTTCTTTCTTGCCTGGTTGCCATATCACAGGGTATCCTAATATGCACTACAAAAATATATCGTGTTGTGAGAATGTTGTTACTACCTACTATTTATTATTCTAACATTACCTAGCTGTGCCTACGTCTTTTTTTCACTTTTTTCGTTTTATTATAGGAAAAGTATTATCCAAATCCATTCAGCCGTTTAAACGGCTTTTTATTTATTTGATTTAATGTATTTGAAATATTGGAAAACCGAACCCAGTTTAGTGGTAAACCGCGTTCAATTTCGACGGTGAAATCGTACTAAGACCGACAAACGCCTTCCGTGATGGAATTTCCCATTAAAATTTCGCTGTAAGCTCGATCCGGCAACACAATCACACGGTCAATGATTGAGAAGGGAATAAAAAGGGTTTCCGTCCCAAGCTTGGAAAAATGATCGCAGTGTAAAATAAAATTTAAAGCAACATTTTACTTAAGTACCTTGTATTTTATTAAATTTTATAGACACGTCCAACTCTATTATTATTATGTAATTCTTATTACGTTATGAATATTATGAAAGTGGTGGTAGCCTAGCGGGTAGAACATTGGACTCAGAAGCGAGAGACCCAGGCTCGGTTCCCAGTGCAGACATGTACCTATGACTTTGTTTTCTAACTTATGTACATTTGTGAAGTTATAGTAGCAATACCACTCGCTAACCGTGGAGGAAAACCTCGTGAGGAAACCTGGGTGTCTGAGCTTTTTGCATACCACAGAGCTAGAAATCGCCAATCCGCGGTGGGCACGCGTGGTGATTTGGCCCATAATCTCTCTCTGAGAAAAGACCTGTACCCTACAGAAGGACGTATATGGGCTGCTTATGATGATTATGATGATGTCATCCATTTAACAGGGATTTGCTGAAAATCAGCGCTGTGTTCAACACAACATTTATGCTGAGCCAACTCCTTTTTAGGATTCCGTACCCGAAGGGTGCCAAACGGGACCCTATTACTAAGACTACACTGTCCATCTTTTTGTCTGTCTGTCCGTCTATCTGTCTGTCGCCAGGCTGTATAACATGAACCGTGATAGCTAGGCAGTTGAAATTTTCACAGATGATGTATTTTTGTTGGCGCTAAAACAGCAAATCATCATCAGCCATTTGACGCCCACTGCAGGGCATAGGCCTCCCTCATGGTTTTCATAACCATGAGGGGTTATGCCATAATCGCCACGCTTGGCAGGCGGGTTGGCGATCGCAGTATGCGGTTGGAATCCCAGGAAGACGCTGCTGCCCGTCTCCTGGCAATTGATTTCCTTAGTTGCCTTCTACGACATCCACGGAAGGAAATGGAGTGACGCTATTCTTAACAACAAATACTAAAAACAAAATAAAATAAATATTTAACGGGGGCTCCCATACAACAAACGTTGTCTAAAGACTGCGCTCGCCATCTAGCGGCTATCTATGTAACCTTCACAGGGCCGATGTCAAATCGTTAAATGTCAATGTTAAATGGAGTTAACACAGCATGTACCTCTCGTTCATTTTGAAAAATTCGAAGACACAGGACGATACTAGAGTATTTACTTAGTGAAGTTCTTAATTCAGAAACCGGTGTTTAACTCCGGGTTTATTAATTAATTAACGTCTTACAATCTGTCAATCTGCTATACACCACCTGTCAGCTATTTTTTTATGCGCTTTGGCCAACTGAAAGCTATTCACAGTTGATTAACATATTTTGTTAGGGGGTACGATGGTACGAACAGGGGGTAAGACTCACATCTCATAAACAGAGCATCAGGTGTCTTACTTGACCAGAGAGTGGTGTTTTGTTACCCGGATATTATGCCGCTATCATACAGGGTGGTTCTGTTCAAGAACAAAATGAGAAGGAAGTATACTACAAATCGTTTCTTAGAGAGGCACCTCTGAAATTGCACAAAAATACGTGTTACATGTAGTCAACAGCCGAGTAGGACGCATAAGGTTTCATATGCTTTTAAGTATGCAAAATCAATCAAATAATAAAAAAACCTACATTAAAATAAATATCTGATTTTATGATTTTACCTCTGCACTTCAATATATTCACGACTTCTTTCTAGGCCATCCTGTATACCTACCTTCTCTCGGCCGCGCATTAGGATCGGTCAATAATTGATGAGCTTGGATGTGAGGGGTATTTGAGTGTGCACATTATATCTCAGGTATCGTCATAAAGTTCTAGCCAATACTGGAGCAAAATACTTATCTGGCTTTACTGTGGCGCCTTCGGAGAGCAAATTTTCCGAGCTTAATCGACCAACCAACAGCCACCTCACAGGTAATATTTGACGTTAGTTGCTCTGTAGCTCTCTGGCAAACCTTGTGGATATTGAGATACTATCCCCCGGTTTCTCATACAGTAACAAGCTGTTATTCTACTGTTAACAGCTGTCAGTGGTTTTTTTGTATGCACTTTGGTCAATTGACAGCTGTTAACAGCGTGTTAGTGTACGAGAAACTAGGGGTAAAACTTCTATTAATACTAGCCATGAAATAAGCCCACCGATGGGCATGGTAGGCATTTTTCCTGTCACGCCAACACCTCCAGTCCTTTGCGAATCTCGTTCACTATCACCTTCCAGCCCTCAAGCAGGTGGTCTTACGCCCGAAAGGGGAAAACGTCCATCTCCAAAAGTCTTCACCAGAACATAACCAAATTAGTTTGTGACTACTTTCACGCTATTTTATGAAACATAAGAATATTACTAAAGGATGGGCCGCATTAGGCCTTATTTACTGCTGTCCATTGAAGAGTTCCGTTCGCCATCTATGAAAGTCTTCATTAGATCTTCACCAAATTAAAATGGGACCAATGGGACGTTATATCTATACAAACAAAAAAAAGAATTGTCGTAATCGGTTAAGATTTGACGAATTTATGCGAGAATATAGCCAAAAAAAATTTAAAAAAAAACATATGCGTCGAATTGATAACCTCTTCCAAAAAGAAGAAAGATTGACGAAAAAAATGTATGGAGCGGATGTGGGTAGAAAGGCCGGCAAGAATCGCACCAGCCGGAGATACTTCGACCAAATAGGGGATGTATTAGCAAAGGGCAAGATGAAGAGTAGCCGAAACGGGCGTGCGTGAATACAACGACTAATTAAACTAAAGAGATCTGTCAGAATCGTGGCAGACCCTGGTCTCTGCCTACCGGGATACAGGCGTGAGTTTATGTTTTGTTAATTCAGAAACTGTCTTAACAAAGACTATATTTTGGTAGACCGAGACTTTGCTGTATGTGTCTTCGGTAAAGGATAAGACTTCACCATAGTCAACTGCAACTGCATTTCAACTACATTTCAGGAGTGTTTTATAGAATGCTCTTTTTCTAAATGAGACTGTAAATCTTGTAACTCTGTCTTATTCAGTTTAAAATCTGTTAAGAAATTACGAAATTCAAATTTAATTGTACCTCTTTTGACACAAACTTTGATTGAATACGAACAAAAGACAGCGCCTGATTCTGTAAATGATGGTTGGGGTGAAGTTTCCACGCTACCTTTACTTCACCGCAGACACACAGACCAGACTAGCAAAGGCAACTTGATAAAAAGAGTTTATGGAATTTAATGTTGTCTCTTAGCGGGACTAACTCATACACGGGCGGAAAGTTGACGACAGTGCCAACTGCAGCCGTCGACGCGTCGACGGCAGTCGCCGACATGTCAGCGTCGAATATCCGCGTCGGTGTCGACGGCTACAGTTGACACTATCGTTCACAACGTGCCGCCCGTGTATAAGAGCCCTTAGGGTTAACTTATGGCTAGAGGCTTGAAGTGAGCCCTCGTGATACGATGCCGGTACGTCAGGAGACGTTTCTTCACTATCGTTAATCGAAAGATCTTTCGCCTTTTGAAATTCTTTCGTCAACGCACCTCATAGACCAAAAAAACCGCTAGCTTCTTAATTCAGGGCATGAACTTGCTCATAGACAGGGGGGGCATACCACCAGCATCCTAGGAACTCTCGCCAGGGGAGGCAGCAGGCTCAAGAGGGAATTCTTCCTTTAAATTATAAATATGTATTTGTAATTACTAACGATTAAGAATTACTAACGCTTAATTAAAAATGTTATTCATAATTAGTCTTATTTAACAGTTTGGACAATCTATTCTAAGTTATGCAACAGTCAATGCGCCAAAGTTAATGCCTGCCTCTTTGACTGCCTCGTTGGTCTAGCCGTTAAGGCGCTTGGCTAAACAGAGGTCGTGGGTTCGATTCCCACTGGGGGCCGTCGTACATTTCTATAAATTACCCCAGTCTGGGTGTATTTTCATGTTTGTGATGTCCTTGCCTGTTTACCATAGCACAGGGTACTAGTTTGGGACCAGGACAAGTGATTGTATTATGTGGAAGTTATTATTATTAATATTTCAATGAGTATAGACCAGCGAGTTAATTTTCTTAAGATAGAGTACACCAAACCACTGACTCTGACATATTTTTTACCACACTGACGTCTTAAGGACTTACTTGTTCAGTACATGTGTGCTCATGCAAGTAAAGAAAGGGATTGAAAATGGCAGCGCTAATATTTGCCTCGAGCTACAATACTGTTTCGAGGGAGAGGAAAATATGAGCGCCGTCATTTTCAATCCCTTTCTTGTATGAGTTACGCACTTTATACGGCAATGGAATAAAAAAATCCGTAATGAAAGTGGCTGGCAATAATTTCTTGCATTCTTGTAACGACATCGACGTAAAGTTACCTTCTTATACATTCCAGAGACATTTTATAACTTAACTTCGTAGAATCAGGCCCTTCGTCCATTATTCAGTAGAAAACAATCAACGTCTTGTTAAATCTTTAAGTTAACAAATCTAGCGCCCGCAATTTACATTATACTTTGACACCTCTTGTTTTACATCAGTTTATTTCGGAGCAGATTTTAGTGAAGTAACTAAGCTGTTTCAGCATTACTTATGTGTTTACATCAACCCGATCGAAAACTAAGAGCAGACTAATTCGACAATTTTATTAAATTGTGAGTGAATCCAGAAGAATATATTTTACCAGCTGACCAGGCAAACGTTGTTTTGCCATATTAATCAGCCTACGAACTATTCTCAGACCTATCAAATATATGTACACAAAAAAAATCATAAAAATTTGTGAAGCCGTTCCAGAGGAGTGCGATAACCAACACTGTGACACGAGATTTTTATGTAATAGAAGATAATGTCTAAATAGGTAGTTTTATTTAAAATTATCACTATCACAATATGTGAGTGGTTGACCAAAAAGGGACCTGGAGGGATTGGAAGCCGTTATTTTTTTTTATTGAATTTTTTAATATGTGGTATTTTAGCTTTGTTTTGGTCTAACCAGAATATTTTTAAGTGCCTTAGTTATTTTGTTATGATTTTTTTGTGAGCTGTGAGTGAGATTTTTTTATACGAAACTTCAAACGCGATTTTCTCGAAATCTATTATTTTCCCTTGAGGTCCCTTTTTGGTCAACCACTCACATATAACTTCCCAAGTCATTGTTACACACATGCTAAGATTTACCAAATCATTATAGGTATGCATAGCACGGTTGATCTAAAAACGGGACTGAATTGATTGAATGAAACGATTTACATCCCGCTCACACAACAAGGTGGCAATATTGTATGAGCGAAAGGAAAATAGTTGTCCGTTTCTCTTTTTAAGTAACAATGTTATAATGGCAAGAACTCACGCGGTGTTATTTAGAAAAACACGATTCCTTAAAACATTACACAAACTCCTTATAAATAGTATGTCGTAGAGACTTTACAAGGGAGACCTTATCACTTATCACTGAGATTCATTTACCGCATTTATGGAGTGTCAAGTGTTTCAATCCGTGTGGCGCCGGATTAAGAATAGCGTCACACCATTTCCTGCCGTGGATGTCGTAGAAGGCGACTAAGGAAATCAATTACCAGGAGACGGGCAGCAGAGTTTTCCTGAGATTCCAACCGTATACTGCGATCGCCAACCCGCCTGCCAAGCGTGGCCATTATGGCAAAACCCCTCATGGTTATGAGAACCACGAAGGAGGCCTATGTCCTGCAGTGGGCGTCAAATGGCTGATAATGATGATGATGAAGTGTTTCAAAGATATCATGTTTTTGTGAATAATAACTTTCGTGAGCACTATACATGATTAAGGTAATTCCGAATTAAAATTAATGTACGCAAAACCCGGTACATAATTATGTCAATATCATCGATGATCATTTAAAATTGCTCTTTTAGTAATTTTTTTTCCAGCTTCACGTAATTGCATATTTACACGGTCTACTGCAACCAACTCGGACGAATCTTCCGTTCGCCGTGAATAATTGACAGACGCCTGATTGTGCGTGTATTATTCACTGACAAACTTTGCGCAGGTACGTACCCTTGGCTAATAAAGTGTAGAGGAAGATGCAGAGTATACCTATTACGTAGCTAGGTCGTTCTGTTAACCAAAAGGATAAATTTATACTATACCAAGTCGAGAGACTCGGGAAACTCGAAACCACTAATCGGGAGGTACGCGCTAACACGCTCTCTTTTCTGTCAGCAGCCATTTTTTTTTTTATTGGTACGTTAAAAACCAGCCAAGTGCGAGTCGGATAAACGCACGAAGGGTTTAGTACCCAAAATCTATACAAAATTTGAATATTTCAGGCGTCCACCTGTTGCCGTTATTAATATCGAGCAAAAACACTGCCAAAAAATCACGTTTGTTGTATGGGAGCCCTTCTTAAATATTTATTTTATTCTGTTTTTTGTATTTGTTGTTACAGGGGCAACAGAAATAGATCATCTGTGAACTTGTCAACTGTCTAGCTATCACGGTTCATGAGATACAGCTTGGTAACAGACAGGCGGACAGTGGAGTCTTTGCAACAAGGTCCCTTCCCCTTTGGGTACAGAACCCTAATAAATTGGTACGTTATACATTTTCACAATAGAATATTTATTTAGAAGATAAATCGTATTCTCATTCAATCATTGCCTTCGCCATCGATTCTAAGTATCATGTAGGATGCCTTATACGTAAGAAGGTTAAAAAATGCTATATCTAACTCGTCGGCAACTGTACTTATTAATCGTAATTTCTTTTCAACATTGTATAACTCAAATAATACAACCTGCATCTTTAGTTTATAGTAAAGTTATAGTGTCGTTGGCTGTATCCAGGTCAAGCTATTAAACAGCAAATATAAGAACCGAGCGTCTACAGCAAGTTACTCGACGACTTCGATGCTGGTGTGTCAGAAAGTAAACTCAACACCGGTTTTTAAATTGATAATTTTACTACTTATATACTTAAGGGAATCCAGTGGGCTAACTAGCGCCACTAATGAAAAAGAAATCATATCTTCTTTTACAGATCGTATTTGCAAAAAGTGTCTGTAGAATAATAGAATAAGCATTTCATTAAAGACCAAAGCATTTATCAATGATGTGACAGGACGACGCTTAAAGGGCTCCAGGGAACCTGGGACTAGATAGCATTTATGCCAAAAATGGCCGATTTTGTCGTTAATGCAATCTAGTCCTAGGTGTTTGCCTTAGATTCGCGCTCAAGGGTCCTAAAAATCACTATTAACATCACTGCGCCTGTAATCAGTGGCGTGCCTCATATTTGGAGATCTTAGATCAGACTATGGATTAATCAAATTTTATTTAAAAACTTCATTGCAAAACCAGAAGCAAGAATTATTAATTATTTCCTATATGTAAATAATGGTATGCAATTGATTAAAATTATAATCTCTACCTACTTAGTGATATTACGAGTAAGAGAAAAAAGAATGGACGTCCTAAAACCAACCGGAGACGCCTAGTCCAGTAGGAAGCTGCCAGTATCGGGGCAAATATGGATGAGCTTGAATTGAATTGAATTGATGAGTCTGTTTGAAAGCCCTATATACCTCATAAAAGATAACAGAAACTGATGCCGTGAGACGGGTGAAGCTAGGCATCTCACTTATTGATCGTGTGCAAAACGTCGACATTCAACAAAAAAAAACATAGGCCAAGTGCGTGCCGGACTCGCGCACGAAGGGTTCCGTGCCATTATCTATACAACATTAGCCAAAGATCGAATTTCAGAACAGCGCATTCTATAGAAACCAACAAGAAGCGTTTAACATTGACATTAAACGACATGACATCGGCGCTGTGAAAGTTACATAGATGGCGAGCGCTGTCTTTAGACCACGTTTGCTGTATGGGAGCCCCCCTTAAATATTTATTTTATTCTGTTTTTCTTATTTGTTGTTATAGCGGCAACAGAAACACATCATCTGTGAAAATTTCAGCTGCCTAGCTATCACGGTTAATTGTAACGAGATTACAGCCTGGTGACAGACAGACAGACAGACGGACAGTGAAGTCTTAGTAATAGGGTCCTGTTTGGCACCCTTCGGGTACGGAACCCTAAAAACCAAAGTCGAAGATGTAGGCACACGAAACATAAAGTTAAAATGGAGCGGGGCATTTGATTAGGCGGGAAGATAGCCGGTGGTGGTCTAAGGTAGCCACTGAGTGGTGGCCAAGAATGGGTCAGCGGTCAGTGGGCAGACCACAGCCCGACTACATTGTGAAAGCAGCTGAGAAATATTTGACGAGACTAGCAAAGGACCGGATGGGTTGGCGTGAAAGAGAAGAGAAAGAAAAGATGCCCAGCGGTGGGAGCTGTTTTGGGCTGGTTAGATTGGAATTGATGATGACGATGATGAATGGTAGTGTGAGACTAGATGTGGCGAAGTTCTTCTTTCTTTTCTTGTACGCGGACCACATAAAATGCAGCAGTATTTACGAGTCTGCGATAAAAATGTACGATTTTACTGCAGCGTCTCGAGTTCACATCCCGAATGGCAGTGTATCAAAATAGTTATGGCTCTGTAGATGACTTTGAATCGAACAGTGCTTATTGGTTCGGTTTTACAGTCACCTTCAGGCAGAACAAACTGGGTGTTGTTGAGTTTAATGAATTTTGTTTCAATAGATTACATAAGCTCATGCCTGTACCCCGGATAGTATGAGGGATAGTTTCTTTTCTTAAATCTAGATTTACATTTCACAATTAGCGTCCAGCTGCAGTCTTCAATTTCGAAGGCAACGAATAAAAATAACACAAATTTGCATCGAGTTTGAGATAGGTTCATTAAGTTTATCAATAAATTAATATTTTTCTTCGCTTTATGAGGAAATTTTGCAATTAAAATGTGAAGGATGATCTGCCATAAGTTATTGAAATAAGGCAAATCCTGAAAGCAGTTGCATTTGTAATGACTCCCGATGCCCGTATCTACATAATTATACAAACATTTTGTTTTTAATTACATAAGTTTAGGGAATTTCAATAGATAAATAACTCTTAAGTTAAGCATTAGAATGTGAAAATTACTTTGCTAAATTCCGCCAATTCCGTCATTTTAATGCTATTATCGGTTTCCGCAAAGTAACGCTTGATTCCATACAAGATCTTAAGGTAAGGTAAGGTCCAGGTTCATATTAGGGTCATTACGATAACGTAATGAATAAGATAGGTTTAAGTTAATGTATTTCCTTATGTTTACGTAAGATTATTATTGTATTTTTCATCTTTTTCTTGCACTACCCGTCGCCAGTCTCTTCAATACGAAAGTTTTGCTGGAAGCGAATGCTTCTTGCATTAAGCATGCCCTCGTACATTCACAATGTAATTAGTGTAATAAAGAATAAAAATAAAATAAGGTAAAATAATCTTTATTTGTGCATTGATTGCAATATTTGCCTTAAACATAGTACTTAAATATGTTGTATACAGTGACATGAAGGTCGAAATTCTGACCCTTAAACTAGACTTCAAACCTTTATCTTAGGCATAATAGGTCCATCGGTTAGGTAAGACTCGACTCGACGAAATATTTAAGAGGGCTTTCATACAACAAACGTGATTTTTTGCCGTTTTTTGCCCGATATTAATAACGGCAACAGGTAGACGCTTGAAATATTCAAATGTTGTATAGATAATGTTGTATTTTTTTATTCAAACACAAACTCCGCATTTCGCAGTTCGAATTACGAAACAAGAGTCGGTACTCAGCATTTCAGTGCGGGTAGCGATTAAGGCCGCGCGATTTCACATCGCCAACCGCTTAGTTTAGAGCCGTATAAATCACTTGAATTGTTGAATGTGCGTGAAAACCCAGCGGTCGCTACAAGACGGGCGCAACCTTACAGGCGGAAGCGGAAACGACGGTCATTCGAATGGGCATTTTCTTTGATATCGGCAATAGTTACAGATTGTGGACTTAGTATGTAAGGATGTCAAAAATATGCAAGAGGTTGTATAAAGTATTTTAAATGCAAGTAAATATAATGCTACAATCGTAAATCAATAATATCCACTGATTACTTGTCTAATATACAAAAATGTCGTGTTTGTTACCGAACTCCTCCGAACGGCTTCACCGATTTTTATGAACTTTTTTGTGTATATTTGGTAGGTCTGAGAATATGTCATAGGCTAATTAATATGGCAAAACAACATTTTACAGGTCAGCTAGTATTTTATAAATAAGTGCATGTCTTTCATACGACCTTTTAACGTTCGTTTGACTCGCAAATCAAATAAGATTTAATAGTTTTGAATACAAAAAGGCCAAGATGTTGACATCTCAATGACATTCTATGAAAAAACCAGCCAAGTGCGAGTTGGACTTGCGCACGAAGGGTTTCGTACCATTATGTATGCACCATTTGAATATTTGAAGCGTCTACCTGCTGCCGTAATTAATATCGAGCAAAAAATGGTAAAAAAAAACACGTTTGTTGCATGCGAGCCCCCCTTAAATATTTATTTTATTCTGTTTTTAGTATTTTTTTTATAGGGGTAACCAAAATACATCATCTGTGAAAATTTCAATTGTCTAACTACCACGGTTCATGAGATACAGCCTGGTGACAGACGGACGGATGGACGGATACCAGCCCAGGCTCTCAAAACTACGCACTTTCTCGAAAAAAATATATAAATACATAACTTTTTCTTATAACACAAGCCCAATCCAAACGTTACTGCATATCAAACGATGATTTCCTCATATAATTTAACCTAACTACGTGATGATTAAAACTTATATATTATATAACACTACTTCATCTCCAAAAGTATGTCCCAGGCACTGCAGTGTCCGAGTGGTCCCATCACCCATCTAGTGTGAGTGAAGGTGCCACTGAACGCTGACCCGGCAAACGTGGTTTTTCCATATTAAATTAGCCTAAGACCTATTCTCAGATGTACCCAATATACACAAAATATGACGATATTTTATTTATTTTTTTTACTTTATTAATTGAATTTGTCTTAATTCTTTGACTGCACCACGGCACGCACTCCGTAGTACAATTATGGGTTACCGTAGGCACTGACTGAAAATCAGCGCTGAGGGATCACTTCCTCAGCACAACGCTGAGTCAGCTGCCTTTTGTGGCAATGTAGATACACCACAGGCTACATCTATGGTCCTGTTTTATTTATTCATTTTGTCTGTTGTGTATTAAGTTTTCTTTCTGTTGTTGTGCATATTATGTTGCTTGTGTGCTTGTTTTGTTTCTGTGATATATCTTGTTGGTATAATAAATGTCTTTCTTCTTCTTCTTCTTCTTCACAAATATTCATAAAAATCAGTGAAGCCGAGTTCGATAACAAATACTGTGACACGAGATTTTTATATATTAGATAACACCTGTCTCACATGCACGAGTAGCGTGAGGTAGCATGAAGATTCGAGTCATTTGTCTTAACGTGGTCAAATATCAAAAGGCGCGACTTTTCAGTACTTTAATGGTCAAACCCTGACTCTTTAACGCCACAAATCATGCGACTCGCGCCTTCAGGCTCCTAAACTGACCACGTATTTTTTAATAAGATTCCGGTATTTAGTCATTTAAAACTTAATGGCTTAGAGATGCATTTTTGTTGTTTTGCTTATAAAACGTCCGCTTTAGCAGTTTGCTTGTACCACGCCCTTAACACTAGGAGCACCGAACGGCCAATCCCGTTTGTTAACTTCACGCTAAACTATTCTGACATTGTTTTTGCTTTGCAAAGCTTCTGCTGGGGTTAGATCAATCTGTTTTTATTACGGGCCTTGTGAAGTCCAATATTGATCTGTGAAAGGTACTGGTGGAACGACTTTACTGTTAGCCTTTGATCCTAAAGTCATTGGATTTGGGAAATAAATCCTACACCTAACAATGTGGAGTGAATGGTTGGGAATGGCTAATCTACTTTATCGCAGGTACCTTTAACGTGCTTGGGATTTTGTCGATTTTGAGTACAATCAACAATACCTTGAGTGCGTTTTACACAGTTACATTACAGGCAACTTATACACTATTAAATTTGGGTGGTGTGAAATATGTAGCAAAATGAACGTGCCTGATAATAGCTATCGAATACTCAAATTTTTTGTTTTGAAAACGCACTTTTTAAAAATATCTCGACGCAAACTCGAATCTATTAGAACCATTAGTGGCCATCCAGAGCGATGTGTGCATGCGAGTGGGTCCGCGGGTCATTGGTCTGCTAGATGGAGAGGTGGTACTAATTGTTCGCGTATTTTTTTAAACAATTATTTCTCAACTCAAAACAAGATTCAATTCTATGTTACGTGTTACGTGTGATGCTCTGTCCCTAGACATGATTGCCGCAACTATGCAAGTGGATTTAGAGAGCTATTTTTCTATGAGAATTGAGATGTATCGGTATTTCGGTACCCGTTATCGAATCTTCGCTTCGAGAAAGGCGTGAATGGACGTAGAGTCGCACCATCCCGCTCTCATCCGCTACGTGAGCATAGGATGGAGTGATTTATGTTTGCAAGTAAGGTAAGGTAAAGTAAGGTAAAGGTTGAAGTTTAGTTTAAGTTTCTTTATCGATAAATTTTATTTCAATGAATTTTCACAAGATTTTTATATATTAGATATACTACAGTGTGATGCTACAATCATAAATTTATAATATTCAAACATTATTAATTTATGATTGTAGAATCACACATAGATAAATTTTAATTTTACATGAACATCATCATCATCAACCCATTATGTCCCCACCGAGGGAAAATTATAAAATTTTGTACTTGTAGCCGAGCGGTGGCAGCCTAGTGGGTAGAACATTGGACTCTGAAGCGAGAGACCCAGGTTCGATTCCCATTGCGGGCATGTACCTCTGACTTTGTTTTCTAAGTTACGTACATTTGTGAAGTTATAGTAGCAATGCCACGAGCTAACCGCGAAGGAAAACATCGTGAGGAAACCTGAGTGCCTGAGCTATTCACGTACCTCAGCGCTTGAAATCGCCAATCCGCGGTGGTCACGCATGGTGATTAAGCCCGTACTCTTTCCCTGAGAGAAGGCGTGTGCCCTAAGTGGGACGTACTCAGGGGACGTATAAAGGTTGCTTATAAAAAAATTAAATGGGATTTTTTAAAATATTTTTCTTTCTTTAAAGATGTATTCGTA